>OX465299.1:145605953-146214578 GCA_949987735.1 Leucophora obtusa
AATTGAATTGAATTATCATTATTCAATGAAATCAAATTCCGAAATCATTAACTTTAATTTGAAAACGAAAATAATTTCATTACCATTGATATCAAACAATGTTAGTGAAATCGTCAATTAATTAGTCCACCTAATTCATTAGTCCCAAGTATGATTACATGTTATTGAGCACATTGACGCAACCAAGAATACTTCTCTTTAGGTGATCGTGCAGAAAACATAACGGGATTTTTCCAGTGATGAAAAAGACATTTTTGAAGTAGTTACAGATAGAGTTGTAAAAGTATTGAGTATTCCGGTACTGAGTACTCAATACCGCCTGTTTTTTTGAGTACTCAATACTAAAACGGTACTACTCAATACTTTTAAAGATGCAATTTTCCGTAGAAATGAGTATTTTCGTATGAAAATACAACTCTAAAAATACTACTTTAAAAATACAACTCTGGATATACAACTCTATTTGTGAAGCAAAGAAATTTGTAATGCATTTTTGGGAAAATTATTTAATTATTTTATTTAAAATGTTTTAAATTTATTAAAATGTAAGTAACAATAGTTATTTAACACGTGTATGTGAATTGTTATTATTTTTCTTTATAATAATAAAGAAAACATTTTTATTTTTAAATTCAAAAAAACCGTTAAAAGTATTGAGTAGTATCGAGTACTCAATTGAAAAGTATTGAGTAGTATTGAGTACTCAAAAAGTATCGAAATTTCACAACTCTAGTTACAGATGTATACCACTGTTGGTAAAAGTGGCACAAAAGTGCCAATTGTGGCACTATTGAATGTTCAATGGCACCATGGCACTCTTCATAGAATTTTGGCACTTTTTAAGAAAATTTCTATATAATTTGATAAAAGGTCGATATCGCTGGTTTTTCATTAAAAGCCACGCCTACTTAGAACGGGTAGCAAAATTAAAAAACAAACACTACACTAAAAATTTCTACAATTTTCTGGACCAGCTTCCAGAACTTCGGGGACAATTTAATCATTATTTTGATCTTTAAAAATGAAAGCAATGGGGATAAAATAAGAAAAACTTTATTGATTCTATTTTGTCCGTCATTGGAATTTTTCAAAAATTTGTTATGCTATTCTAGTTTTTTTTTGACAAGCAAAAGTTTTAAAAATTTCACCATACAATGGTGAAAGCTTTTTCTGCCAAAAATAAAATAAATTTATCAAAAAATTGTAATTTGTGAAAAATTACGATTTTTTCGTTAATATTACGAAATCTTAAATGATATGAAAACTTAAAAAATGTCGAGGAACCGCAGAACACGAGAGAACTAGTTCTAAGCACTTGGAGTTTCCTTTAAATTTTAGCATCAAGCACAACTTTAGCCCCAAAAATCCCATGTTAATACGTAATCTTTTGGAAGAATTTGCAGGAATGTCAGAATCGGTAAAAGGTTCGATGCATCTTAAAATAATATCTCAAAATATGAATGAGGTATTTCATATTTTATTTCTGTGAAGAAAAATTTTGAAATTCTTCAAAAGAAAATAAAATTTTTATATTTTAAATTTTTGACAATTAAAAATATTTGTTTGTTATGTGCTTTTTATTATATGACAATTTTGTCAAGGTTTTGCTGTGACAATTTTTCTGAGAATACCAAAATTATAATAATTTCCATTCACACCAGTTTTGTGACAATTTTGTTATTGCTATAAAGTTTAGAATAAGGGTGTAAATGTATAAATATTTGAAATAAAAGCTGAAAATATTTTTTGAAACATTTGCACGTTGCTTAATTTTTTTTTGGCACTTTTAAAGCTTTTTTGGCATAATTTAGGCACCAAACGAAAATTCTCAAATACCATCACTGATGTATACTGTGAATTCACGTTTGGAAAAAAATAAATTTTTGAAAATTTTTAATTGTTCCAGTTTTGTTTTTGGTGTGCGATACGTACTTACAATCTGGTACCGGATGCCAACACCCACAAATGAGTTAACTTTTTCTAATGTGTTAATTTTTTATCTAAAAAACATGATAAGCAGGGCAAGTTTTTATTGGCATTTGCCATTAAATGCCATTTTTGCCATTTTGCACTTATTTTGTAAAAATGCCATTTATACAAATCCTTGCCAGAAAAAGCCATTTTGTCTATTTTTTTAGACCTTTTATTAAAAAAATGCTATAAAATTCAGTAAAAAGTCAATCTTTGAAAATAATTTTTGGATAAAATTTACAAAAAAAACCATATTTTTTTAATATTTAATAAATTTTTTTTTTAAATTATACACTCAAAAAAAGTCAGTAAAGTCAGCAAAAAATATTGCTGTTTCAGCAAATTTTTAGTCAGGAGCGTGCTTGCAAAAAAGTTGGTAATTTCAGCAAAAGGTTTGCTGAAAATCAGCGAGCTGATTTTTACCAAAAAATATAGTAATCTCAGCAAAAGTTTTGCTAACAATTATTCGATTGCAAATAAAAAAAATCCTTGTTAAAATCACTAAAGTTTTTGCTGAATATTAGTAGACTAAAAAAAACTCAAAAAACTTATAACGAAATTTTTACTTTAGTTAATTTATTTGCTGAAAATTTAAATATAGAAATGGTGTAGAGTTGTTTTTTTTAATTATCATTTCCTTTGTACTACATCCAGACAAGCTGCGACATCTACATCTTGTCTATCTGGTTGTCGTCCACGCTGTAAATGTGTTTATCAGCACAATTTTTGTAGCAAAATAAGTTAGTAAAATATTAGTTCAAAATTAGTTTAGTGCTAAATATATAACTGAACACGGAATTTCAGCAAAAAAAAAATGCTGAAAACTAGTACACTTGATATACTAATTTTTCTACTAACTTATTTTTTTGAGTGTACTAATATACGGCGAATGCACTTTAGAAGTTCAACGGTAAATTCCTTCATTATTGTATTTTTGGTAAAAACACTTAAATCAACTATTATAATTTAAAATTTTTTGAATAAGCATGCCATTTCTGCGTTTTTTTGTGCCAATTTTATTATTTTTTCGTGCCAATTTGCCTGCCAAATTTCAACTTTTTTGTGCCATTTTAAACTTGCCCTGATGATAAGAATACGAGTAATAATCGGACTTTAACTTAAAATCGAATGACGCTATGTCATTAAGAGAAAAAGGATTTTTCATTAGATAAGAGTTCGTTAGACTCTGGGAAATTAAGAAAATTATATCAATTTGTGGTTTTCGATATGTCTAAAATAGGCCTTTATTGTTTATGTAATATTGCACAATGTCCGTTTTCTGATGCTTCCGTTTTTTATTGCAAAAAAAAAATCACTTTAATCGTTAAAACCTAATTATTCCATTTTGATTTTCTCGTTTTAGATCGAGACTAAAGAATTAAGTTGAGAATAATATGCTGGAACTTTAAATATTAAAGTCCTTATGCATAATAATTTGAAAAGCTTATAACTTTTAGAAGTGATTATAGGGCAAGGAATTTCATGCACTTAGAAAACGATTAAAGTCCTTATGCATAATAATTTGAAAAGCTTATAACTTTTAGAAGTGATTATAGGGCAAGGAATTTCATGCACTTAGAAAACGAAAATATGCGCCTACAAATATGCTATTATATACTTAAATATGTAAATTATTTATTTTTCAAATAGATATTTAATTTAACGCTTTTTCGGGGGTCAACAAGATTTTTAAAAATGCTTATTTTTCATCTTTTTTAAATCAAAATATGAAAACCTGTCCATTTATCGCATTAGAGGAATTAAATGTGCTAAAATCCCAAAACTTATTTAACAAATACTGAAAATTAATCTAATGAAGGTATGTCCCTATCCTGATTTAATTCTTGCCGAAGTAAATCATCAGATGACATCGTTTTTAGAATTTCTAGAAATATTTGTTTATTTAAATTAGAAACTCAATGAGAATTTCTTGTTCTCGTCTCATAAAAATAAATCTGTAAAAATAGCAGAAAAAGCAACTAAAAATTAGTTAAAAATGTTATTGCAGAAAAAACTGCTTAAATTAGCAGATTTTTTTTTTTGCTAAAAACTAGTAAAATAAGAACAGCAAAACTAAAACTCATAAATTTACAGAATTTTAGTTGTATTTAAGTTAACTTTTAGTTAATTGAAAATGACAAATTGTACTGTAAAATCTGCAGAAAGTTTTGATAAATATTAGTAGACTAAAAACAGCAAAAATAAACTGTTATATCTTAAAAATGTTTGTTATTTTTAAGCTAAATTTAATTGAATGCAAATAGCAGTCTATACTAATAACATCAGCAGAAATATTTGCTAAAAAAATTGTAAACTGCTCTTTTCAAAAGGATCGATTTTTATTTAAATTAAAAAAAAATACTTATTTGTGATTTTTTAGGCTACTAATTATTTTTTTTCCATTAACAAAAATTTAACTCAAATATAACTAAAATTCTGTATATTTTACAGATTTATTTTTGCTGTTCCTAACTTACTAATATATATATGTGACGCGCAAAATAGAAAGGGACCTAAGGTCCCCTTAGGTCCCTTTCTCAGGAGGGCATGGGATCGGTCTCATTCGATGCTCAGATGTTGTCCACATCAAAAAAAAAATTGATTTTTTTACCCTTAAGTCCCTTTTTTCTATGCGCTGTCACATATATGTGACCTTCTCCGAGAAAAGGGACCTTCTGTGTCAAAAAACGGGTTTGGACTTAAGAGTGGATTCTGCTACCTAAAAGGGTGTAGAATAAGATGAAATGAGTTAGATTTCTGATAAAAATTTATTTACCCCATAAAAACGTACAAAACGAACTTGGGAAAATCGATAAAAATGAAAAAAACATTAAAATTTAAAATTCTTCTCAAAACTTCATTTTCACACACTAGGTCCCTTTTCTCGGAGAAGGTCACATATAGAAAAAATAATCTGCTAATTTTAGAAAATTTTTCTGCAGCATAATTTTTAACTAATTTTTAGTAGTTTTAACTACACTCACAAAAGTTTGTCGGTAGAATCTTCAGAAAATGACAGTTAAAACAAAGGTATATGCATTTAAAAAGGCGACAAAGGTATTTACCGTTAAAATAACTAAAACTTTTGTTATTTTTAACTGTTGAAAAATAAATAAAAAATGCATTAAAAATAACTACCTATGTCGTAAAAATTTTAAAACAACTGACAAAATCGGTAAAAACCATGGATGGTAACCGAAACGAATGCGGTTATCGTTAGGGTAACGATATTTTAGGTTATTTCGGTAACGGTATTTTAAGGGTAACGCTATTTCATTTATTTCGGTATCGGTATTTTAGGGATAACGAGTTATTTCGGTAACGGTATTTTAAAGATAACGATATTTGGGTTATTTCGGTAACGGTATTTTAAGGTTAGCGGTATTTCAGTTATATCGGTAACGGTATTTTAAGGGTAACGGTAGTCAGTTATTTCGATGCATCCCTTAATTTTTTTTACAAAAAACAAACGAGATTAAAAACAGAACCAATTTATCAACTTAATGTACAAAAAATACTCAATAACCACGTGAAATTACCAAAAGCAGAAAACTAAAAATAACGGTAAGGGTATTATTAGGGATAACAATATTTCATTTGTTTCGGTAACGGTATTTTAAGGGTGTTGATATTTCATTTATTTTGGTATCGGTATTTTAAGGATAACGGTATTTCAGTTATTTCGGTAACGGTATTTTAAGGATAACGGTATTCCGGGTATTTCGGTAACGATATTTTAGGGGTAACGGTAGTCAATTGAAAGGGTTTTGAATCGATAACGGTATTTTAGCGGTATTTCCTGCCAACTCTGGTAAAAAGTACTATTTTTAACAGTCAATTTTTTTGTTTATAAAAGTATATTTTAATAAAAAATATTTTTTTCTTCTTTCGATTACAAAAATATGTGTTATTACTTCATCCTATTTGAAATTTGAAGTAAAAATTCCAAACCGTTCTCCAGTTATTATGCTTTTATGCATTGGAGATACTACAATACAAATTTCTGATTTTTATTTGCAAACTAGAAATATATCAATAAAAGCGAATATAAACTAAACAAGAATTTTTAAAATTCAAAAAAATTCAACAAAATTTTTTTATTTTTTAAATAACTAACAAAAACGACTATTTACTGTAAAAATACTGTTTTGGTAGTTGTTTATTATTATATTAAAAATAACTGATTTAAACAACTGTTGCGAAATTACTGTACTTTTCGTTAGTTGTTTTCTTAAATAACCGTCATAAAAGTTTCGCTTTTTTCTATAGAAAAACAACTGTAATTACTGTTAAAAACAATAACTACTGATTAATACACAAACAACTGTCATGTAGTGACTGTCAAACTTTTTTGAGTGCAATTTTTTACATACTTTTTTCTATTAGTCTAGCCGCGTTATTAAACATTTACAATATCAAAGAAAAAACAACAACAGCAAATTTACCCCAGTTTGTTTTGCCATCTTTTTACTTTATTAATAAACTAGCGGGCAAAGCCCGCTACATTATTAGCATGCCTTAAGGTGCGTACAGAGTGGCCGCTTGTTGCCGTGCCGAGCCGACTGACGATTATTGCGAGGGCTTGTTCATGCGAGAAACAAGTTTGGGAGTGCATAGTGGATGCGAGAATCAGCGCTGATATTTTATCTATTATTTGTGTTTTATGTATGTTTGTATGCATTTGGATTTGTTGGTTTTATTTAATTTTGGGTTTATTAATTTTTATTTAATTTTTATTATTTATTTGAATTTTTTTTTTTTTAATTTTTATTTTATTAACATACCATAAACAATGTTTTCGGCGCTGAAATACGCTTTGGAACTGTTTTCTCGCATTCAATCAGCTTTGCGCTCTGACCAGCTCGGCGCCCACTATGACCTGTTCGCGCTTATTTGTACTAATTTGTATAGTACCAGTTTTCTCGCATTGGTTCTCGCAATAAGAGTCAGTCGGCTCGACTCGGCAACAAGCGGCCACTCTGTACGCACCCTTAGGCCTAGTGTTTGGGATATTTTTACATTAGGTTTGTTTTTTTCGAATTTTATACCTATGTATATCTATAACGACTTGTAAAAAAACGACTATCCGTACTTACCTGATTTTCTTTTATTTTTTGTAAACAAACAAATTTTAAACATTTGGGGTCGCCTTTGTATAAAAGCTGTTTTCGTACAAAGACTTCGCCGGAACTCGAAATGGAGCAATAATCCTGTGTGTCCTGCTATACCTTTACCAACAAACGCATAATTCATTTGTTAGCTTTTGTTGTTTCAGATATTTTATGAAATAAAAAATTCTAAAATTTCAAATATTTTTATGACAAATATTTTTGTTTACATTTTAAAGAGAAAAGCCAAGAATTTTTAAGACTTGGTAGCATTTTTATAACTACATACTTAATTTTTAAGAAGCTAAATTTATACCTACTTAAAAATTTTATAAATGCTTAAATTTGTATGGAATATTTATACAAAATTCGAAAAAAACAAACCTATTATTGCTCATAACTTTTTATTAATTATTTTAATGGAATGATATAAAGCATATGTCCATCCCTAAGGACTATTCTAAATACAGAAAATCAGATGAGTAGTTACGGAGATTACCTCCTACAAACAAACAAACAAATATACACACATTACTTCTTTATTATATTAGTATAGATTAAAAAATTCTACTAAACATGTAAAATGTGCACAAATTCGCACTAAAAATCTCTAAGTATGCATTAAAAATGCATGCAGTTTTGACAAAATATGCCAATATATGCAACTACAAATAGATGCCACTGTGATCTAGATTTTATGATTTGGATAAATGTTTAGTCCATAATGGTGTTGGACTTTCGAAAAAAATATGCATTTGCATGAAATTCCTTGCCCTAGTGATTATGCATATGACCTTAATTCTTGGCTAAACAAAGAAATTGGAATATTTTTCCAAATTTTGTTCAACGCACATTGCAATTACAATTAAAAAAAGTGTACACTGCCATTTCATTTAAAATGAACTGATATTGCAGTTATTTTAACTGCAGTTGCGGTTAAAAATAAAGGCAATTGTACTTAATCCAAACGCAATTTCAGTGTACACTTTTTTAACTGTTATTATAGCGTACACTTTTTTAGCTGTAATTTTACCGATATAATTCTGTGAGTGTATGTACATTGTACAAGCACCATTTTTAAATGTTAAACTATTGTTGTGATTTGTTTTATAAAAATGTTGCAGTTTTTATACCCTACACCACTACGTGGACAGGGTATAATAAGTTTGTGCTGATGTATGTAACGCCACAAAATATTGCACCTGGACCCATCTTTTAATATATCGATCGACTCAGAATCACTTTTTGTTTCGATTTAACGATGTCCGTCCGTCCGTCTGTCCTGTATTCTTGTGCGCACCCTACAGGTCGCAAATATTAAGATATTTTTATTAAATTTGGTACACCGACCTATGTCGGCTCAAGGACGAAGCCTATTGATTTTGGTTAAAATCGGTCCACGTTTAGACCTAGTGCCCATATAAAGGTACCCCCCAAAATTGGCTTGTTTACACGATGTACAGTGGGGAGCATTATTGAGTACATGTCAGCACTTGAGGAAACTTACAAGTGCAGACATAAAAATATCAGTCAAGGGGACTAAAGTATACTTTTCTGAAAGCAAAAGGTTCGCTTAATCTAAATCTGGCCTCAGAAATGACCTTCCTTATCAGACTTTAGAGCTATATAAATGGGAAAAACTTAACTTTTCTTCAAAATATTTCGAATCGTATATTTTCTTGAAAAATATTTTTAACAAGATTCGTAACGGCATCTGAATATTCTACTCTTCCTCTTTAAAATGATTTTTGAATTCTTTTGATAACATATTTTTTTACGGATATATCGTTTATTGAAATTTTGGCCTTCACCGCAATTTCGAAGTAAAATTGTAAAAAAAAAATAAAAGACCCAAATTTCAAAAAACGATATATCCGTAAAAAAATATGTTATCAAAAGAATTCAAAAACTATTTTAAAGAGGAAGAGTAGTATATTCAGATGCCGTTACAAATCTTGTTAAAAATATTTTTCGAGGAAACATACGATTCGAAATATTTTGAAGAAAAGTTAAGTTTTTCCCATTTATATAGCTCGAAAGTCTGATATGGAAGGTCATTTCTGAGGCCAGGTTTAGATTAAGCGAACCTTTTGCTTTCTGAAAAGTATACTTTAGTCCCCTTGTCCGATATTTTTATGCCTGCATTTGTAAGTTTCCTCAAGTGCTGACATGTACTCAATAATGCTCCCCACTGTAGGTCGCAAATACAAAGATATTTCAATGAAATTTGGCTCGCTGATTCATATGGTCCCAAGGACAAAGCCTATTGATTCTGAATAGGATCGGTCATTATTTGGACCTATCGCCCATATGGGCTATATTTCCGATTTTCTCTTATTTTATCATTTCATAGAAAATTTTGACACAAGTCCATTTTAACCCATTCGAATTTCGTATCCAAAAATAAGTTGGCTTTTAACCAAACTGGTGTAGGGTATTATATAGTCGACATGCCCGACTTTAACTTTTTTACTCGTTTTTTTTATAAAGTTAAGATTAAGAAGTAATACTATTTTTATTTAATTTAAAGAGTTTGTGTTCGTTCTCCTCTAATACCTGCCAGGCCAGCATTGTCATCCGCATCAGGCAGTGAAACAGCCGGAACCGAAATTTGGACCAATCCACAAGATTTTCAATCAGATCCGGAAGTAAGAATAAAATATTTTATTTAATGAGTTAGAAATTTACACCATTAAATTTTATTTTAATTTCAAATTCAGAATTCACCAAATTTACAAGGACGTATTTCGGAAAATAATGAAAAACGTTCAGATGCCGAACAACGGCAAATTGATCAAGATCGTATTGCTCGGAACATTTTAGAAATGGCCAATAGTTTTCCCAAGAAACATATAGGAGAAATAAAGGAAAACAATGACAATATTACGAATGTGCAATCTACTAAGGATATTTCGAATCCAAATGATGATGGTTTAATGCCAGAGTAAGTTTAATATTTAAATTAATATTCAGAATTAAGTTTTGAAATTTAATTAATTGATTTTTTTTTTCTTATTCCAGCATGTTGATCTAAATTTTGTCAAAAAAATATTTAAAACATTCATTTGGAAATAAGCGTTTTATAAAGAATTATAAGGTTTCAATATTTATAGAATTTATATGAGATTAATATATAATTTTATGATGCAAAAATTTAGGCTTGTATTCACAAAAATGTTTTGACTTTTATTACAGTTTAATAAAACAAATTAACATGCAAAAACAACAAAAATTCTTCAATTAGCCTCTAATAAGATAAAAAGTTTTTTGTGAATAAACATGTTAGCATTTAAGTGCTTTAAAAGTGTAGATTTAAATAAATAAAATTAAATATAAATAACCAAAAGGTTTTAGTTTTGTTATAAGTAATAAAGATGGATATTCCAAAAGTAATCAATTGCGCTGCAAAAAGGAGATTAAGCTATTCAGAAATTTGTAAGACAAAAAGAGAATCATGGTCGAAATTTTGTGGAGAACTGGAACCACTAAAACAATGCGACTTCGTAAAGTTTTTTGCATTTATCTTATGAAGCCTCACAGTATCTTCTCGGAGAGAAGCAAGAAAACTATTTAAGAGGATAATCACAACTGTGTCGATTGTCGACCGACGACAGCAAAAGTCGTCGCGAATAATTTAAATTCAGCGACAATCGATTGTCGACATTTTTGACATTTAGAAAAAAATTAAAGCAAAACAAGAATATGTTTGTATTTTTTTCCCCACAATTCTTCACCAATTCAATTAGTTTTCTATTAATGCCTGTTTTACATTTTTTTGTATTTAATTTTGCTTTTTTGTGGTAAATTATGCATTTTTATTTTCAATTATATTTCTTCTGTCAAAAAAATATTTTTTTTTGTAAACAAGGTACGAATTTTTGCAACTCTAATACAAATTTCTTCAACTCTGTTCCCTTAATTAGTTAAAAATATGGCAACTATTTGACAAATATTTTGAGTGTGTATTAGTGTGTCGTCACGAAAATAGATTAGATTCTATTACGACGACAAATCACCGGACGACATGGGGACATTTTGCTTCCCATACAAAATATAGGGTTTTTCAACAGGGACGCTACAAAAGTAGAAAGACAGGGACAGCAAACGACGCCATATTTCTTGCCGCTCTTTTGACATTTCTCTTCAGTAAGGTTTGCCATTTCATGATCGAAAGATATACGAGCCAACAACGAGTCGAAATTATTAAAATTTACTACCGACATTCGGAGTCAGTGGCCTCAACGTTAAGAGCGCTACGTCCAATTTATGGTCGTCATAATCGTCCTAACAGATCAACAATTGAGCGTCTAGTGGAAAAATTTGAATCCACAGGCACAGTACAAAGTGTTCCCGTGCCAGTGAGACAAAGAAGTGCCCGTAGTGTCGAGAATATTGCTGCCGCTGAGGCTTCAGTTGAAGAAAGCCCAAATGTGTCTCTCACACGTCGTTCTCAAGCGTTGGGCATCTCTGTGACGTCGTTGTGGCGAATTTTGCGAAAAGATCTTTGCCTACATCCTTACAAGATCAAATTGACGCAAGAACTGAAGCCGCTTGACCACCAGAAGCGTCGTATGTTCGTGAATTGGGCTGAGCAACAACTTGAAAATGATTCGGATTTTCATCGAAAAATCATCTTCAGCGATGAGGCTCATTTCTGACTGAATGGTTTTGTCAATAAACAAAATATGCGTTATTGGTCAGACAGCAATCCACACGTACTCCATGAGTCATCATTGCATCCCGAAAAAATTACGGTTTGGTGCGGTTTATGGGCCGGCGGCGTCATTGGGCCGTACTTCTTCCGTGATGATCAAGACCGGCACGTTACTGTGAATGGGAATCGCTACCATTCAATGATAACCGAATATATTTGGCCCCAATTGGATGATATGGACTTGGAGGACATGTGGTTCCAACAGGACGGCGCCACAAGCCACACAGCGAATGTCACAATCAATTTATTGCAAACCAAATTTGGAGAACGTGTTATCTCACGAAATGGTCCAGTCGATTGGCCGCCTCGGTCGTGCGATTTGAAGCCGTTGGACTATTTCCGGTGGGGCTACGTCAAATCTATGGTCTATGCCAACAAGCCAGCGACGATTGATGAACTTCGTACGAATATCGAACGTGAAATTGCAGCAGTATCGGCTGATTTATGTTTAAAAATCGTCGAAAATTGGGTTCAGCGTCTGGACTTCTGCAAGCGTGCCCGTGGTGGCCATGCAAAAGAGATCGATTTCCATACATAATGGAATAAAGAATTTCATTGATATCCAAAACCGTTTTTGTTTTATTTAAAAAAACTTTTGTAGCGCTCTTATTGAAAAACCCTTTATATGAAAAAGCACATGTCGCTGTCGTTGTCGACCCAGTTCTGATTAAACTCTAACTTCTGACAGGCACTCACCTTCAGTGTTGCAGACATGTAAACATGACAATTCTTTTTATTTAAATAATTTTAATATGGCAATGCCTTTACAAATAAGAACGAAACTGAGACTTCCCCGTTGTTTATACTAGGTCTGTTCGGGTACTCAACATTGGGATCCCGCCAGATCCCAATTTTACCAAAAAGCGTTTTCTTACTGCACAATTGGGTAAATGAGAGCTGTCATGAGAGAGTAATATTCTTGTTCTTCTTGCACGAAAAAGCCCAGACTTTTTTTCGTGTAAATTTGGGTAAATTGTTTTTATCAGCTGTTATATCATCAGTTGGGCTCAACTAGTTCAATTGAACTATTCAATAATTTGAACCAAAGACCTAGTTCAAAACTAATAGCTCTTTTAGTTCAATCGCTCATTTCATTCAGAAAATATGTTTATCATTTACAAAAATTAGCATAAAAGTTGCAAAAGATTATCGGTTATGTTACAACCAGGGTTGGCAGGCAATACCGCTAAAATACCGTTATCGATTCAAGACCCTTTCAACTGACTACCGTTACCTAAAATACCGTTATCGAAATAACCAAAATACCATCCCGAGTAAAAATAGTTATATATTGTCATATATCATGTGATTGGGCTACATCTGACAATGAATGGAGTCACATTAAGACACATTTCATTATATACAACTACATCTGATATTATTTTTTCAACGAATTTTTTGTAAGGTAATTGATATTATTACATATCCCCAAATCTGACTCCATATATAACTACATAAACCTTATAAAACTAATTAAATTATATGTAGTGATCGATATGATTATATATGATTTGATACTAAGTTTTATAACACTGTATGTGTCGTCGTACGAAAAATATATTTTAATTTAATATAACTTTCTATATAATCCCATACAAATTAATTTATAGTTCAACATCAAAATTAGTTATCTGCAAATTCAGAGTTACCCTATTAAAAAAATTAATGATGTACAACATGCAATCATATCTTTTTCTGATGTTGCCCAAAACAAAATTTGATCCGAAAAATGGTGGATCATGCTGTATTCATTTATATGCACCGTAGATCTAATATGATGCAATACGTTCCGAAAATGGGTTTATCTAATCATATAAAATTGGATGTGACGTATGACAATCAAAAACTAATTTCAATAGAATGGACGATTTAATGCAATATGAGCGAACTTTGAATGAAGTATTTTTGTCTAAAGGTATCAAATAAAATGTAACTTTATTGTACTAAATCTAATTATATATAGTAAGATAAACCCATTTTTCGGATCGTATTTCATCATATTAGATCCAAGGTGTATCTAAATTAATAGAGTACGATCCACCACTTTTCGGATCAAATTGTAGTTTAGCCTATACCAAAAAAAGATACGTTTGTATTTTATAACATCTAACTTTTTTTACTCGGGTAATTACTCCATAGCCAAATAATTTTCACGTGATGTTTTTGCATGTAAAATCATATTAAAAAATGATGCGTACGATTTAGAAGGCAAAAGTATTCAAATAAATTTTTATTTTATGTTTTAAAATTTGGGTCTTCAAAATTGTTAAAACCATAGACATTTCAATGTCAATTTAATAGCTGGTATGCATAAAAAGTATGCCTACTATCAGACAAAATTTTATAAAATCAGATATATTTATATCGAATTAGATATAATTTGATGTCCTGGATATGGACAAATCTCGGATCAAACTGTATCAAATTATATCTAATTCGATATAATTAGACACATGTAGATGATCCATTTTTCGGATCAAGTTGTATGTCGTTGCATATGGGGATTTATCAATAAAGATATACTTGTATATGACACCATATTAAGATTTTTACCCGGGATTATATTTAAAATACCGTTGCCGAAATAACTGAAATTCCGTTATCCTTAAAATACCGATACCGAAATAAATGAAATATCGATACCCTTAAAATACCGTTACCGAAATAAATGAAAAACCGTTACCCCTAAAATACCGTTACCGTTATTTTTAATTTTCTGTTTTTGGTAATTGCACATGATTATTTAGTACTTTTCGTACATTAAGATGGTAGATTGGTTCTATTTTTAATCTCGTTTGTTTTTTGTAAAAAAAATTGCGGGATGCATGAAAAAACTGACTACCGTTATCCTTAAAATACCGTTACTGAAATAACTTAAATACCATTAACCTTAAAATACCGTTACCGAAATAACTGAAATACCGTTAACCTTAAAATACCGTTACCGAAATAATCAAAAAACCGTTACCCTTAAAATACCGATACCGAAATAAATGAAATAGCGTTACCCCTAAGATACCGTTACCGAAATAATCTTAAATAGCGTTACCCTTACCGATAACCGCATCGTTTCGGTTACCATCCATGGTTACAACTCCATAAAATTACCGACAATTTTTTGAAGACGCTTGTTTAAATGTGTTAAAGAGATAAATATGTAAAAAAATCTAAGCTTTTGTTTAATATTAAAATCTTTACCAAATTTAATAAAGAACGTTTTCCTTTTTGTAAACAGAAATGCCTAAAAGGAAATTTTTATTAAAATTTTTGATTTAAAAAGGGGCTATCTAGATTTTTACAACAAATTGAACAAGACCTAGAAAGAGCGCTTACCAAAACGAACTATAATGCACAAATCTATTGATGTTTGTTTTTCGGGCTTCAAATTGTGTTTTTCGCGTTCGTTTACTTTTGGGTATTTTTATCACTTCGTGAGAGTATTTCTTGTTAACTCTCATTTTACCGAACTTTACCCAAAAAGTAAAGAAAAAGACCTACTGTGTGTCAGTTTTGTATAGGTGTGCTTGGAGTACTTACAAGGAAAGACTCTCAACATGGACCCGCAGATCTTAATGTACTTCGGATACGTTGTAGAGAAGAAAAATTTAAAGGACATGTATTTTTTTAGTTGCCCAATCTCCTCTTTAAGGGTTAACAAATGGGGTCAAAATTTCCCAATTTTTCGTTTATTTCATATTTGTTAGAAAAATTTGGTGTCAAACGAAAATTATTTGAGAGGGTTATTTACCGGTGTATAAAATATGCTTAAGCATGCTTGTTAGTTTATGGTATAACAAAATTTTAGGTGGTTTTTTATGGATATACATTAGGCCGGGTCGATTTGTGGGGAGGCATGGAAATTGCTAGCTAGCGTTTCCAAACGAGTTATACCGGAAAATGTAGAGGCTGTTATGGTGACGACATTAGAGAGCCGTGCGAAATTGCCCAGACTTGAAAGCAAAAAAGACTTCAAACAGTAATTTTTTTTATTTTCTTTTCTATTACTAAGTTAAATTAATTTTTTCATTTACATATGTTCTGACTAAATAAATTTCTAAAGAGAAAAAATAAATAAAATAATAAAAATAAATAAAATAAAAAATAATAAAATAAAGTGCCAAAAATGGTGATTTTTTAAAATGTTTGTATGGGGAACCCCCCAGGGGAGTTCCAGGGGGTGTGCCACTGGCATGGGTGGATCGGCCCTCCAAAGTTAGTGGGGGTCGGTCATACATTTGGACTCGATTGGGGCACTCTAAATGGGTCAAAGTGGGATTTTTCAAAACTTGACCCTACGGGACAAAAGTCTACAGTTGGGGGGTAGTAGAATTCGTTTTAGAGGTATGGTTCCTTCGGCAAAGTTTCTTATCCCTAGAATACTGCTAATGTTGTGCTCTAACAATTTAGCTTTAAAATCATTGTACCAATATATGTTTTTTCTAATAACTAGCTCAGACAGTTTACGAGGCAATCTTCTCTCATCATAGTCAAACAAGGTTTTTGATATATATTTTAGATGCAGACTATATGTATAAAAAATGGCCTTCTTCTTGGCCCGTTTCCAAAGCCAACACATAATTGGGAGTATTTTCAGGCAACCTTAAAATCCGCTTCGTGAAAAACCTCTGGAATGTATCGAGTGTGCTAACATGTACTGGCAATGCGTCGAATTTTCAACTTTCACTGTACTGGCATGTTGTCGAAATGATAACACCAATAAACGCTTGGCCGTAGTTATTTCCCAATTTTTGGCGCAGGCTTGGGATTTTATTTTTTTTTTGGTATTTTCATAGTACATTTAATAACAAATTTAGTAGTTTGCTAGTACTTTACTGTCCTTTTAGTGTACATCACAGATTTTTAATTTATTTTTTCGAAACTTCAAAAGAAAAGAATGACTATGTCTCTCTTACATAAATAATTGTGTAATTGATGTAAAAATACATAAAATTTATAAAATTTTTAATTTTAATAAATTAAAAAAAGCTTGTTAATTTTCAGAAAACAGTACTGGCAAAGCACCTTTTAAGTAGTACCGGCATTTCGTAAAAAACCGTGCTCTCCCAGTACAATTTTTATTGCAACGTCGGCTATTTCTACCTGGGTAGTATTAAGAAATTTATGTTTAGTATTTAATGAAATATAATTTCAATAAATAAGTAGCTTACAACTATTCAAACGGCGTAGTCGACATTTAATATTACAATTATTCATTATATTTAAAGCAATGGCTAAGCTCATTTATAAAAATCTCGCAGAAATTTATTTGCAAGAGAAAGATGTTTTATCTCACATAATGAAAGAATATTTCTTTAATTTACGCGATGAACAAGAAGTTACTATACACAAAAAAAGTGAACATTTTTTTGAAAAATTTAAAAAAACGTCATGAATTTTGTGGTCGTAGAAAGGAGAAGTTTTTGCAACTACATAATAAATGGCTGGAAAATGAACTTGTTTTCGAAAAGTTACCACTACTGACAATAGAAGTGGGGAAAAAGGGCGACCAGCAAAATCAATTAATGAATGTAATGAACGGTCACGAAGACGCAAACTTGAAAAGGTAAATGATGAAATTTCTCACAAAATCATAAATTAATCGTTTTTGTATGAAATACGTCCAACACCAAATAATAAAGGCAAAATTGCAATAATTGAGAAAATAGTAGAAGCGAGCCCCAGTCGCACAAAGAGTTTTTAAAAGCTTTCCTACGCCAATTAAAGATCATAAGTTTAACCCTATTTTCCCCGAATACCGTCATACACCTTCTGTAAAAAGAGACTGCTAGCCTTCGAAAAATGTCTAGATGTTTTACTAATGAAAAGCTTCTTACCATTTAGCAAATATTTTGCTTAGTTGATTAGATATGAATATATACTAAATTAAGGGGGTTATTTTGTAAAACGCAACGTCTTGCGTTGCGTTGTTTTCCATACAAATTGTTTTTGTAACAATAATTTTACAAAGTAACCCACTTAATGCAATAGACTTTTTGATAAAAAAAAAATCGGCTATATTTATATATATTTTTTTTTAAATATGAAACATTTTTGGTGTTTTATTATTTAAAAACGCGATTTCAGCAAAAAAAAATAATTTTACTAATTTTTTTACTAACTTATTTTTTTGAGTGTATAAATGAAAAAATATAGAAAATCGATAGTGTTTTGCTTTGTCTACTTTTAAGATAAGTTGCCAGCCCATAGTTGTGTATTGCACTAAAATTTAGCAAAAACAGGTGTTATAATCAGAGAAGACAAAATTGCTATTTATGCTTTTTATGCTTTTTATTGCTTGTTTTACGCATATTTGCTTCTTTTTGCTTTTTTTGGATTTTCCGTTTTTTAGCTTAAAAATAGCTTTTTCTTAAGATTTTTGAATTGCTTTTTAAGACTTTTTGCCCAAAAATACTTTTTTTGCTGACAAAAATTTATTTTTTTCAACTCCTTAAAAAGTTATGAATTTTTGGCCGCCTTCTCCGAAAATGTACCACTGTGCGCCGGTAATGAGCCAAGGATAAGACGGATATAGAAACCACACCTATTTGTTCAATAGAGAGATGACGGATATTGTAAAAACGTCATATTTTACATGACAATAAAACAAGAGCCAAATATATTTTCATTTTGTAATATAGATTTATATATTTATGCAAAATGTTTGCATATATTTATTTGCAAGTAATATATATTTTGTTTATGAATAAAGATTAATTTAGATTTTAAAGTAGTTTTCATTAATATTATAGCAGTTAATAAAATAATATACACAGATGTCTTAAAAACAAAAAATAAAAGTGATTATTAAAACAAAATGTTTGGGAAAAATTAAAACGAAAAAAAAAACTGTTCAAATTAAAAAGTATAAAGATTTATACATAAAATGGAAGATATATAAACTAACCCCTCAATTCATAAATGCTTTGTAAAGTTAAAGCAGGTTTACAAAACGTCATTTTCATACAAAATTTGTTCAATAAACTTCCTATAATTTTACAAAGCGTTTATGAATTTAGGGGTAAATATATATATATATATATATATATTTTTAATTAATAAGTATACAGATGGTTCAGTTAAAACTAATACTAAATACAATTAAATAATTACATTTAATGTAACTTTATTTTAATTTGTTTGAAACTAGATTTTAGTATTTATAATATTTACATAGTTTTTTTTAGGGTTGTATTTTTTGTGTTTTTTTTTAATGTATAAATATAGCTTAATAAAAATATTTCAGTTATTTAGTTTTTTATAAGTATTGTTAATGATTTAAAGAGTTCTTTGAGTTATAAATTAAGTTAAAGTAAAAAGAAACATTATGATCATAAATTATTTTCCCAGAGTTTAAGTTTTTTTTTAATTATAAACTGCATTTAATGAATTCTTAATAAATGTTGGTAATTTTGTTTTTCAATAATTGTTTTCTTTGTAAATCTTGTTGAATTTACAATTTCTAAACAAAAATACTCTTTTATGTTTTAGTTTTATTATTTTTTGGATTCTAATATTAATCAAAAGATTTTAAGCTAAACAAAGTATATTTAGTAAATAATTTTTTATCATATAATAAGCGTATTTTGACGATTTTAGTAAGAAAATTCAAAATTGTATTTTTTATTATTTTCAACACATATTTTTATTTGTAAGTCCAAAAAATTGAGCTATTTTTATTTTCTGTAGTAGGTATATAACAGAGTGATAATATTATAGTATTAATATCACCATTTTAAAATGAATTTAAAAAATAACATTGAGTTTCAAAAATTGCAACAATATCAAATTGTTTTAGAAGTTTATTTTAATAAAAAGAATCTTTTCAAATCATTTACTATGTGAGAAAACATTTTGATCGTTAAATATTTTTCTATAAAAAATTGGGAGAGAGGAAAAGTGCAGTAACAGACAATAATGTAAACATTTAACACTTGTTCCTGAAGATGGAATTTAATGAACGGTGAAATATTGGACCGAATATATCTAAGCATGTCGAACTTCTTTTTCGCTATTAAATTATTTTTTTTTTACATAGCATACTTAATTGATGTTGGTTTATATATATATATTTATATTTTTATATTTTATATTCGTTATCGTTGGCCTTTGGTACGACTTTAACTTTGTCTACAAAAAATCTAAATTTCTTAAATTTCAGACATGTTTTCATAGAAAAAAGGTTAATTTTTTATCCCAATTTTTAACTTAAACGTTAGATTGGGCCACTAAAATAAAGAAAGTGCCTCTTATTTTTTTTTTTTCTTCTCTATCAATTTCATTAAACCCGTAGAGAACCCATTGGGATAACTTTCTTGCAAGTCGATTTAGCGAGTGATTCTGAATGGATCTACGCCTATTGTTTTTGATGTTTACAAACATCAGCACAAACTCAATATGAACGAGGCGATGAATTTGATTTTAAAATATCACTAAAACTGTTTAATTTAAAATTGTTTTTGGAAAATAATCTCAATCAGAATTTTTTTAAATTAAATTAATTTTAAACCTTTTAAGAGTATTGAAATACGACATTAATTGAGATGATATTTAATTCTAAAATGATTTTAGAATAAAGTTGATATTTTTGAAAAAATAATAAATCAAATTTTGTTTAATAAAATTCAATTAAAAATGGTGCATATTAAAGGCCATCTTCCATAAATTACTTTATTTTGAAATGTTATATATATTTATGGATCCTTTTTAAAATTTATTTATTTATTTTTTAGTTAATTTATATCAAACGAAGAAATTTATGAAATATGGCCATAAGTTTACAAGAGAGTAAAAGACAAAAGCACCCTGGTAGAAAATTACAAAGCAGCCAGCACTGGCAAAGCACCGAAATGGGTGGTATGAGTGCTTGTTAGCAGCGCTTTCCCAATGTCCAAATGATAACAACGTTCCACGGTGGTGCCAAATGCTTTGCCAACGCTCAAATAAAAAAATTAAAGTGCTTTCCTGATAACACCAATCTATTTAATGGTTTGCAAAGTATCGAGATAGCACCAAGAACACACAAAAATCAAGTGTTTTCCCTGCCACCAAATTTTGTGCCCTCATCACTGAAGAATTTTAAATTACTCTAAAAATAGATGATTCTTGGAGTTATTGTATTGTGGAGTCAAAAATTATCTAAATGTCCACTCTTCTTTGGAGCTTCTTTTAAAAACAAAATAATGTTTTAGGAAAACAAGCGCTGGGAAGTCACCCTTTTCAAGCGTTGGTAAAGCGTCCAAATTTAGTGGTTTGCCAGTACTTCTCTTTGTAAGACCGTGGTTTACTTGTGCTTTGCCAGTGCTTCTTTTTTGTTACCACACATAATTTTCTAGTCATGCCCGTAATTTCAGCCAATAGAAACCTATCAGTGCTTAGATACCTACTAGTTTCTGTTCGCTTAGGTACCCAGGTAGAAATTGCCAACGTTACAACAAAAGTTGTACTGGGAGAGCACTGTTTTTGACGAAATGCCAGTACTACTTAAAACGTGCTTTGCCAGTACTGTTTACTGAAATTTAACGAGCTTTTTTTAATTTGTTAAAATTAAAAATTTTATAAATTTTACGTATTTTTACATCTATTACACAATTATTTATGTAAGAGAGACATCGCCATTCTTTTCTTGTGAAGTTTCGAAAGAATACATTAAAAATCTGTGATCTACACTAAGAGGTCAGTAAAGTTCTAGCAAACTACTAAATTTGTTATTAAATGTACTGGGATAATACCAAAAAAATAAAATCCCAAGCCTGCGCCAACGTTGGGAACTAACTACGGCCAAGCGTTTATTGGTGTTATCATTTCGACAACATGCCAGTACAGTGAAAGTTAAAAATCCGACGCATTGCCAGTACATGTACTACCGCCTCCAATACCGGGCCAACATTCTGCCGTTTGTATTTTTCTACCTGGGTAGGTATCAAAGCACAAATAAGAGAGCAAGAATAATAGGTAGAAGAGAAATTATATACAGACTTCTTAAAAATGAGCAAAGAGAAATACCATTTTGTTATAGATTTTTGTTCTATATTTACACAGTATTTGCAAGAGGCAAGCTACTAAACATTATTATGTTGTCCTACAGCCGTTGAGGGATATAATTCCTCCGAGTATTTTGGACGACATTCAGCACAAAACCATTTACCTTGCGGTGCTACCATTATGCCAACACACTCAAAATGAAACCATTCGATAAGACAATTTTCACCATCACATGCTATCATTTCGGAGACTTCATCATAGGGACAACGACAATAACAATAAACTGATTCACCTTCACGAGGTTGACGTGCACCGGCAGGCGGACGTATAGGATACCGTATATTATTGGCTTTGAAATATTGTAGTGTAGCAAAGTCAGGATTTGGCAAGAGAGCTGGTGGTATTTTATGATTAAAAGCTGTTGTTTGAGGTGTAGGTGGTGCTGGTGGTAAAATGGGAAGAATGGGTGCAGCCAAAACTGGTGGTTGGGCTATATATGAAGCATTAAAACTGGTAGAAGCTGAATAATGTGGTGTTGTTGCATCATCCTCACTGCTGCTCTCGGTTGTATTATAAATTCCTGCTGAAGTAGAGTGATTTGAACCTGTTGTTGTATTTAGACCAATCTGTGAAGGTCTTATCTTTAATGTTGGTATAGGAGGGAATTTCTTTTCCGTTTTGGTTTCCTTTTTCTTTGATGGTCTTTTACGTGCTGATTTTTCTCCACTCACCAAAGAAAGTCTTGACTTCTTTTTACCCGTTGAGGAGGAAGTAAAACTTGTATTCAATGAATTCGATCCTGCTACTGTTGTAGTATTCATCGGTGTTTTTGGTGTACGGGGAACTTTATTTTTATTATTTAGTATACTTTTCGAGGGTGTTGGAAGGTCGTCTTTGTGCCATGTTAACTGTGGTGGTGGTTGAGGCTTGAAAGCTCTTGTACCAATCATTAATGGTGGTCCATTTAATAGATTTTCATCATCACTAGTATAACCGTAGAATTTATTAGGTCGTCGTTGACGTTTGGAACGTTTTAGAGAACCATCAGCATCTGAACAACTGCTGCCTTCACTCATACGATGTGATCCACTATAGGGTGGCATTGTAAGGGGACGAGGAGTTAAAGTTTGCTCATTTAGATTATTAGGGAGTGGTGGTGGAGCATAAATTGATTGTGGTGCTAGATTTTGTGGCATAGTATACAAAATTGGTGCTTGACTTAGTTGTGAATCTATCACAGGATTTATTAAGCTAGCAGTAGTGGAAATAATTGATGGTTGCAACTGCAGACCTGGATTTATTGGATGTTGGGTTTCTTGTAATATTTGCGCCTGCGCAATTTGTTGTTCTTGTGTTTGACTATGATTTGTATGTATACTTTGACCTTTACATGATGACTTACGATCACGCTTCTTCTTTTTAACTTTAATTTTAGGTTTTTCATTTGTAGCCACCTCTTCGGGTAGTGAGGGAGTTGAGGGTCGACTATTTTCTACAATATCATAATTGTGAGAAGGTGATAATCTTGTTTGGGCCATAAGTTGGGCTCGTTTCTGAGCCAGTAATTCATTGGCTAACTTTTGTGGGTGTTCATCATAGAATTCTTCATCAGTTTCTGACTCATTTGTTTCCAAATCACTTTCATAAATCAAGGGCTCTTTGGGTGGTGAGGCTGGCCTTACTTCATCGATTTTATTATGCTCTTCATCATCTACATTAATCACTTCTGATACTGATACAGAAAGTTTATGTTGTTTAAGTGGCGAAATACTTTCACTCCTTTTGCGTAAACGATCACGTTCGGATTTTTTGCGATGCCGTTTCCTTACCGAATTATTAGAAGCCTGTGAAGAATCTGAATCTTCAGAAGTGGAAGATGATGAAGAAGAATCAGATCCCGAGGAAGAACAAGAACAATTTGAACCACAAGAACAGCTGGAATCCGAACTTGAACTAGAATCACTAGAGGAGGAAGAATTATCAGATTTTCTTGTGGAATTTTTTCTGGGAAATTTATTTTGTTTTCTTTTAGTAGGAGATGTTTCGGGTGTTGAATTTACATCCGGTAATGGTTTTTTGAAATTATCATCCTTTGCCGTTGTGGATTCCGGCTTTGGGGGCTCTTCTATTTTACAATAATCATGATCAGATTCAGCTACATGTTTTGGTTTTGGTTTAGGTATTTGTTCTTCCTCTTTAGCCTTTTCATTTGTTTTAGTAGATGAACCCTGCTGTTGAGTTTTAAGGAAATTTTTCCATATTTCTAATACTTGTTGTGGTTCTACTACTTCTGCTGCCGTTTTATTATCCTCATTTTCTGCTTCCGAGGGAGGTGAAAGCATAACTCGAGGCATAGCATCAATTTCACTCTTTGTTTTAGAATCAGAATCTGAGTCATCATCGTCATCGTCACTTGAATCGGATTCTGAGAGATTGGGAGCGATTAGATTTAAATCTGCTAATAACTCTTTAGAACGTTTACTCTTTTTACGCTTCTTACGTGGTTTAGTCATATCCAAATGTTTCTTATCTTCACTCTGCTTAGAATCCTTTTCAGATTTTTCAATAATCTTCTTTTCACTTTTTTCTAGTTTTTCCCGTTTTAAAACATGTTTTGCATCCATTTCGGTTTCATCCAGAGGTTCTTTTTTAATTTCCATAATTTCTGGTTTTATAACATCGCCGTCAGTTTTTATTTCCCCTTCTTTAGTTTCTCCTGATATATTTTCTTTATTTTCTATAGTTTTATCTAAAGCTTCTTCCATTTCCTGTGGCGGTGTTGATGATGGCGCTTGATGTGCAATTTCATGTTTTAGTAACAATTTTCTTGATATAAATTTCTCTTCACAATTGTCTTCTATACAGGGATATCTTAAATCTCCACTATGTAAACGTTTATGTACCCGTAAATACATGGCTTTAGAGAAGCAAAGATTACATACCTCACATACAAATGTTGGAGGTGGTATACAAAAATGATAAACATGTCTCCATCTCTTTTGTAGACATCGTTTGCATATGGTACTTTCAGTACCATGTTTCCAAAATAAATGTTTCGTTATGTCCAATTTATTGCGATATGCTATACCACAACGATAACATAAATGATGTAATTTATGCTTCCATACATGCGATGATAATTTACTTTGATCACGACAATCTTCCAGACAAACATCACAGGCAAAATGTCTTTTACGCAAATGAACCATAAGACGAAATGGCGAGGGAATATTATCCAATTCACATAAACAACAACGAAATTTTACATCAAATACTGATACTTTGTTGGGTACTCCTGGACATATGTGACACAATATTTCGCTAAAACTAAAGAAATTAGCTCGACACATAAAACATAAAATTGCGGTACGCAAATGCATTTTACGATTGTGTAAATATAGTTCCTTATGGGTAGAGGTAACAAAACGACATTGAAAACATTCAAATATACGCTCATTAAAGGGTGTACTAAATGCTCCTTCACCATAAGTACAATAACTATTTGAATTTAAAAAGTGTTCTTCCATTTCGGGTAAAAAACTTTTTAACTTGTTAACTATAGTATCCGGTAAAAGTTCTTCGGCTGTTATACTATCTACGGTAGCGGTAAAACGATGTTGTCCTATAATGTGTATAATTAAACTTCGACCATTAACCGCTATACGTCTGGCATGATTACAATAAAGACATAAAGGATAGACGGCCTTTAAACAAATGCGTACAAAATCTATGACTTCATATTTATCTATTGGACGATCTAATTGTAAATCTACGGTAACACAATCTTCATTAGCCACTTCAATACCATCTGCTGGTGGTAGTTTTATTAATTCTTGTATTTTTTCTTCCTCCTCCTCCTCCGCTGGTTGTTCTTTATTATCACATACATCAATTTCAGTATCCTCTTCTTCCTCAGCAACATCTTCCGCCGCCTCAGTCTGAGTTTCTATCATCTTTTCATTGCTTTCATTTTCTGTAGACTGTGTTAAAGGTATATCCATATTTTGTGCTGTTTCTCGGTTTTGTACATCTTCTTGCTCCAGTTCCATTTTATTTTCATGTTGTTGCTGCTCTTGTTGTTGTAACTCCAGTAGAGAAATATTGTTATTTTCTATTTCAGCTGTAGTGTTTAAATCAGAAATTGATGTTTCACTATCGGTTATTTGACTGTTTTGACTGGTATCCATGGGTTCATTGTTAAATAATTTTTCTTCTATACTTTCGGTTGAAGTATTTAAATTTTCATTGTCTATTGAATGTGATTCAGTACTGAAAAAATTTGTAAAGAAAAAAATATTTAAAAAGTAATTAAAATAGGGCAAAATGTAATTTAAAGAATTAAAAAAACTTGAATGGGAGGACCATATCCAAATAACAACAACACCTAACCTAAAATCCCGAATTCTAATAAGGTCTCCTTGCCTTGTAATATTGTAGAATGAAAGATAATTATCTTTGACACAAAATCCTGTTTTTTTAACTGTATCAAAATCGGAGGTTATTGACAAAGAATCGAAAATGTCCGTCCACTCTTATCAAAAAGCGTTTCCATACTGCAAAGATTGGGTAAATGAGAACGCTCATGAGGATCTACTAAGACATTTAAAACGAACAATTTTTAAATTGGTCACAATGGAGGAAGGAATAAGTGCTGTTTTTCTGATTCGAAAGTATATGGTTTAAAACAACTTTAAAAAATGTGTATGTTTTTTTTTTCATTGTAAATGCATTATCATTTGTGATTACGAATTTATTAGAGATTCCAATTTTTGTATCTAAAAAACAAAATAGTTAATTTATTTCCACGTACTTTATTAATTTACGATTATTTACATTTTTTTTAATTATTCCTAGATATTTTTAAAAACGTTTCAATTACCGACCGTTCCCATTGAAAAAGAGAAGGGAATAAACAATTTGGTTCTATTGAATTTCTTGGACTATGAACCAAATATGAATCTTTTTTTCATTAAATGCAAATATATTGTTAAGTCTCTATGTAAGTCGCTCGAGTGCTATTACTGAGTCTCTCCGTGCACCAAAGAAATATGTTAATAAAATTTGTTAGTAGAATTTAAATTTACAGTGTTAATACGTTTTATCGTTAAAACTAGACACATCAAGAGGTTGTTTAACAGAGATTTAGTATCCTACAATCTATTATACACAAAAAGTTCTATAAATGCCACCTGCTTCAAATGTTGATATGATTTAATTGTCACCGTCGGAAAAAATACTTCATCCCATATCGTTTCGAATTCGTAACGATATCATTACGATAAGTTTGTCCGAAAATGATATCATTAACGATTCATAAGTAACAGCTAATAACGACATCGTTTTGATATCGAAAATATTAGACAGCGCGATAATATTATCGACGTATTCCAAAATTTTGTCGTTATTGTATCACAATTCCATGAAAATATTTTATCATTAACGATATCGAAATAAGTGCATTGTGTTGGTGTTAGGAAAGTAGGTTGTGGGGAGGGGGAAAGAGAGAGTAGTGTTTGTCAATATTTGATTTAAATTTCTCTACATTGTAAGTAACAGTGAAGAGTTCTGCGGGGAGTTTATTCCACATACGGCTGGTGTGACTAATAAACTAATTCTCTCTGTAATGCACTGTGCGATCCACTGGACAATCGACTACAAACGGATGTGCTCTACTAGGTAAGCGAGTGTTACGAAAAAAAAAACTCTGGCTCTGGGGACAAGTTCGCTTATTTCAGCAGAACATTTCCCATTGTAATATCGATAGAACATTCATTGGCATTGATAAGCGCCGACGCCCTTATTTGTACAATGTCCAAAAGCTCCAAAATAGACTGCGAAGCTCCTGCCCATATATGGAAATTGTATTCCATCTTCGGTCGGATATAGGTGGTATAAATAGTGAGTAAATTGGATTAAGTGAAGTACTTATTGCACCGACGTAAAAAACCTAGAGCTTGAACGCTTCTTTCGGCACCTGAAAAACATGCTTATTCCAACGGACATCACACTGAATTTTCATGCCCAGAACATCAAGAGTATCCGATTCCTCAATATCGATTTCACCTATATGTACAGAAGGCAGTGTTGACCCCACAGTCCTATGGGTCAGCATACAACATTGGGGCTTTCGTGCATTAAAGTCGACCTTATTCGCATACCCCCACTAAAAGATTGTAGAAAGGTTACGATTTAGTGTATCATTCATTATCTGTCTTTTGCCCCCAAACTCCTCAAGGCTTCGCCTACGATCGAAGGAAAATGAATGACAAATATTGCTATCATCTGCGAAAGTGTAGATAGGGTTTAAAGTTTGACCAAGAAGATCATTGAGAATGATAAGAAATAGGGAAGGAGAAAAAACAGAGACGTGCGGTACCCTTGAGTTCAGCTGAAACTCGTCGGATGAGACCCCATCTATAACAAGACGAATAGTGCGATCTCTGAGAAAGCTCGAAATAAAACGAACAAAGTCACTACGCGCCCCGTGACATACACGATCAAAGGCCTTTGATATATCTAGAGCAATCACTTTGTTCTCACCAAAACGGTGGATGGACCAACTCCAACGCTCCGAGAAGAATGCTAACAGGTCTCCCGTAGAACGAAATCTAGGGAAGCCATACTGTCGGTCATTAAGAAGTGAGTTAGACTCTAGATAATTCACAAGATGGTAATTAACCATACTCTCCATCGCCTTTGAGAGCGCAGAGCATATTGGGATCGAGCGGTAATTTTCAGGGTTGTTGGCCCCCTTTTTAGGGAATGGCTGGACATTGGCACTTTCCCAGCAGCAAAAGGGGAAAACTCCCGCATGGTAAGAAGCGCTAAAAAGGTTAGCCAATGGACGAACTAGCGTCGAAGAGCACTGTTTCAGCACCAGTGCGGGTATACTATCCGGTCCCGACGACTTGTTTACATTGAGATCAGCAAGAACCCTTTTGAGTGCTCGAGCTCGGTAGAATATCTTACACATAGTATTCGATACTCTTTCATGAATGAATTACCTACAAACATCTCAGCTAAAAGGTTAGCCTTATCAACCGGTTCAGTGAATATTTGTCATCCTTTATAAGAGTTGGAATAGCTGAACTAGCATTAACCTTTACTATTTTAACGAAAGCTCTTGCTACCCCGAGGAGCAAAAAGACCTTTAGTACGAAGATGTTGTTCGTAAAGAAATTTTTAACGATTAAGTACTTTGTAACACTCATCATATCTCGCCCGTTTGCAAAGCAGGTCAGAATTAGCGTTCTTGTTATCTCGCCAATTTTTGAACACTAACTCTCTATATCTGACTGTGTTTCAGCAAGTCTGGTTAAACCAACCAATTTATATTTTGGTTTAACCGAAATTTGCTTCGAAGGAATGAAAGATTTCATTCCAAGCTATATAACATATTCGACCATTTTCGCCGCGGCATCGACGTTGTCGTCGAAGAAACAGAGTTTCCAATTAAAAAGCCGGAAAAAATCGTTGAGTTCAGCCCAACGTGCTTTTTCGTAAATAAAAATTGAACGCTTCACAGCTGTTGCCGTAACGTTTCGAACTTCGGAGAACGAAAAAAGAACGATGCGGAAATGGCATAATGATCCGAATTGCCGAGAGGTGCAAGTGCTCTTACTTCATATTTATCCGGATGTGAAGTAAGGAAAAGGTAAAGAGTATTCTGGGGGGTAATTACGTAAGCGGATTCGAAAAATATTGTTCGAATTTGGAAATTTTAAAACTCTTGTAAAAAGATACCCTTTTTTGAAAGTCCAATTTTTTTTTTTATTTTTCACTTTTACTAGACACTGTCTACACGTTTTTAACATTTTCCTACATTAAAAACTATTTTCTGTTACTGAATTTTTAATGTGAAAATTCTGTTCGAAAGCGTTTTCTTTTCGAATCGAATTACATAATAACCCGCCTGGTATTCACCTTCAACGCACTGAATGCGCGTTGGTTCATTGACTAATTGCGCCAGGTGGTTGTGCGCGGCAAAAAGCTCAACATAAAGGGTATTTGTCCTCTCCATGTTTGGGCTTCTGTATAAGAACCCGACATGCAATATGTGTGACCTGATTTTAAATTTAAGCCAACAACAAACAAAATACCAAGCTACTTGCACCACATAAAAATCTAAAAAAAAGAAAGAAAAACAACAACAATGACACTAGCAAAGGCAAGCATAAGTCCTTTGTTTGGGCATTGTGTAGCAGAAAATATTTTAAAAAAAACTGTAATTAACAGTGGTTGTTGTAATATGTGTTATTGAGTGTGTTTATTGTTATCAGTGTTAATTTTTTTATTTTGTTAGTTTTTATTGCCATAAGGTAATTCATTCTTTTTCGTTTTTAAATTGTCCCACAAGGGAGTTTGTAAAAAAAAATGCCTGAATGTTTGGAAAAACGCGACTGCTTTTGCTATGTCCGCGGCAAGCATACCCTTAAGGAGGTTTCATTTTTAAATAGTAAAGTGGACGCTATATATAAACTTTAATTTGAACTGGAAGTTTTTCCAGACAGATGAGCCATGGTTGCCAAAACATATCTGCCGAAATTTCTACAACGGCTTGATGCTGAGGCAAACGACAAACGTTCATTAAAGTTTTTTTTATAACATTTCTAGCCGTGGAATATGGAAATTTTACTTTTTTTGCTATAAATCGTCGGGAAACACTTTTATTTTTATTATATTCGTGAAAATGAGTTTCCTTCGTCCAAGCTGCGAAGCCATTTTTTACAAAACTATTTAAAATATTAAAACTCAATTTATTGGCATAAGATGAAGAGATAATAGCCTACTTAAATCATAAATCTTATTTTAATTAGTCAAGTAGTTTTTTAAGATAGCTACACTCATAAAAGTTTGTTGGTAGAATCTACTGAAAATGACAGTTAAAACAAAGGTATATGCAGTTAAAAAGGCGACAAAGGTATTTACCTTTAAAATAACTAAAACTTTTGTGATTTTTAACTGTTGAAAAATAACTAACAAATGCATTAAAAATAACTCACAATGTGTTAAAATTAACTGACAAATTTGACTCCAAAAATTTTAAAACAACTGACAAAATAAATAAAAATTACTGTTTTTTACAGTTAATTCTTTTGGTATTATAAAAGTATATTTTAATAAAAAAAAAAAAACAATTTTTTCTCTCGATTAAAAAAATATATATATATGTAATTAATTCAGCCTATTTAAAATTTGAAGTAAAAATTCCAATCGGTTCTCCAGTTATTACGCTTTTATGTATTGGGGACATAATACAAGTTTCCGATTTTTCTTTGCAAACTAGGAATATATCAATAATAACAAATATAAACTAAACAAGAATTTTTAAAATTCAAAGAAATTCAACGAAATTTTACATTTTTTAAATAACTAACAACCAACTGTCATGTAGTAACTGTCAAACTTTTTTGAGTGTAAGATTAAAAATTTTCAGATTTCGGTTATCTTAACAATTACATTCTATTATAGTCAGACAAACTCTTTGTTCATTAAAATGGTTAAAAATTTGTAATGCAAAACTTACCGGTAAATAGTTTGTGTTGGTTGTGACGTTATAGTTTCATCAATATCCATAATATCACTGCCAATAGTATCACGACGTTCACGTATTTTATTGCACTGTTTTACTGGACTAGGGGGTGGTAATAAAAACGGTTGCTGCTGCTGTTGTTGTTCTTCACCACTCTGTGATACAGTCAAACGTCTGGGTGTAAACCAACGTGAATTTGGTGAGGCTGGCGGTGTTGGTGACCAATTATGATCAGCCGTTCTATTGCTGGATTGAGAAATTGTAGGTTGCCGCGGTAAAGCAAATTGCTTATTATGGCGAATTGAAGTTTTCTTAGTGCGTTTTATATCCATTTTAGTTCGTTCAATTTCTTGCATAATACGTACTAAGTTTGAATTGGGTTCATCCAAAGAATCGTCATCGTCCATCGATAGGGTCGGCTTTCGTAATTTACTATCACCAGCACCACTTTCATAGGCAGCATCATCTTGTGAATTGCCAGCTTCGGTAGCAGATTCTGTAGCTGAATTACGTTCTAAGTCCATATCTTGAGAATTGGCAGGTGTAGTATCAGCTAATAACGAAATTCGATTTGTTTCCAATAAAGGTTGTTCTAAGGGTGCAATTGATGCTGCTTCTGCTGAAATTGTAGGGGCGGATTTATTTTCTAGTTCTTTATTGTCATTTTCTTGTTTTTCCACTTCCTCTTCTTCCTCTTCGGCCTCATCACTTTCAGAGGTCGATAGAGCATCATCCACAGATTTTTGAAACTCTTTGGGTACACACAATTTCAATTTGGGTACAACTAGCTTGAGAGGAGGTACCACCAAAGGTGTTTTAATTACTTCATCCACCGGTTGATAAGATCTATCTGGTGGTAAATCTGGTTCTAATTGTATACTTGTCGCTTGCTGTTGCCTTCCGGTGTCGATTGCAGCAGTCGAATGTTGTGCTGGTGGCAGATGACTTGTATTACATGATTCATCAATAACCATATTACTACTACTGTTACTATCTTCACTATGCGGTAAAGCATTTATTTTAGGTGGACATAGATTATTTTCGTCACGTCCACTATCACAGTTCATATTGGAATTGGAAATTATGGTGGGATTGATATTATGATTACTTATGGTTATGGGAGGAACAATTGGTAAATCCATTTGTGATCTGTAAGAATAAGAATTAAATAGGATTAAACATTTTAATTATGGATGTTCAATAGCACATACCTATCATTAGTTCCCAATATCAAAGGGGCTTGAGTAATTTTCTCCTTTTTCTTTTTAAGCTTGGAAAAGCGTTTACTATCTGGATGCGCCTTACATTGATTGGTGTGTCTGCCTTTTTGACCACACAACGTACAGGGTTTAATGTATTCAGCACAATCATGTTGGGAAAATTGTTCATTTTCCATAAAAACATGTTGACAAGTACAGCATATAAGAAAACGTGATTCTAATGCATAACCTTCCATTTGTGGTATACTTTTACGCAACGCCTCTTCAGAATTAAAATGATTTTGTTCCAAATCATGTTTAATTTCCAAATGCAATGCCAGTTTTTCAGCCGATGGAAAAAATCGTACACAATACAAACACATATGACGATTATGATGTTCACGTATGTGTAAAAATAAATTCCAATTTTCATGAAATGTATTGCATGTTGAACATTTATAATAACGTTTCTTTGTTGTTGCAACAGTTGAAGAAGCTGAAATTGCTAGTGTTATATCCTTGTTATCTGTTGAAGGAGCTGCTTTTGTTGGTGATGAAATTTCCGAAACTTTACTTTCAATTAAAGATGTTGAAGGCGGTGGCGGTGGAATTGGTGCTGGTAATGGTGGTGGAGGAGGTGGAGGTTGAGAAATGATTGTTGATGTTAAAAAAGGAAATAAATTATGTGAAGCTAAACATACAGCTTGATGTTCGGTTAGAGCAGAAAAACTATCAAAACTTCCAGTTTTACATTTAAAACATAAATATTTTGTGACTGTTGTTGCTGGCGGCAATGGCGGTGGTGCGGCTTGTAATTGATTTGGAACATACGATGGTGTTTGTGGCATTAATGCTGGGTTTGTTTGAGTTTCTGGAGGCGTTGGTGGTGGTGCCTGTATCGTATTTAAATTATATGGTATTCTTGGTTGCATGAATACTGGGACTATTGGAGTTGCTTGTGGCACCGGTGGAGGTGCTTGTATAAGATTTGAAACATATGGTAATGTTGGTTGCATGAAACCTAACCCTATTTGCGTTGCTGGTAAGTTTATTGAGGCTAAAGGTTTTTCTAATTGCTGTAAAAGTAATGATTTAAATGGTGATGCTTCTGCTGCTGCTGACTCTTGAGGAATGGGAAAGATCTGAAAGAAAAAAGATTTTTTATGATTTTAAATAGAACTATATGATTTTTCAAAACTTTTTCTAAAGAAAATCCACAGGTTTACATAAAATGCTCCTACAGAAAAAGCTTTAGCACCTGAAGACTTTATTCCACAGGAAATCACTACGATTCTAGAGACCTTTTCATATAGAAAAACACTGCATAGTTGTCCTTAATATCAGTTATTAATTTCCCTCAGTTTTAGTAATTTTTACTCTTTTTTAGAAAAACATTTTCCATTTGATTTCACGACTCTCGTAACGACTCCCATCACCAATAAAAAATGAAGTAATAAACATAAAATTATAAGTAAAAACACTCTGCCCGTCAACAAAACAAATGCCATCGTGAAATATATACAATCAACAATCTTTCATGTAAAAATAATTGCAATACCCCTATATTAAACCAACCAGATAATTCTCAACTAATTGTTCCCACAAATACATATTCAACTAAAATAATAACTACAGCTACATCTTCTTACGTTCAGTCTATGGCGGAAACATCAACAACAATTAGTTCAACAACATTTCCAATATTTTCAACTTATAATCCATCACATTTACAATATCAAAAAGTTCTTTAACTCAACCAATAATGTCAACTCCCTTAACCAAAGAGAATCAAACACAAAATAACAGTGCCAAAAGAAGTCCTAATTCGCCAAACAATCCTAGCAAGACAAACGGCAATAAAAAAATAAACAAAACGCAACCGCTACCAAAAAAAGTCTTTAACAGCATATTGGCTAAGTCAGCACATTCAATCAAATAAATATGCATCACTTTCAAACGATGTTGATCACGAAGATAGTAATCAAAAATTACGGGATGGTAATAGGAATAATGAACAAAACCCGGGACCATTGTTCTGCTGTTAGTCAGTCAGGTTACACTCTCGCGGAACATCAGTCAGGTGTAACATCTGCAATCAGTGGGTTCACCTCAGCAAGGACAGCAGTAGAAATTGTAGTGGGTTAAGAACGCATAGGGACTGAGAAGAAAATTATGTGGCCTCATGCTGTATAGGCCAGCGTAGCAGCTCATCGTCATCAGAGTTGTCAACGTCGGCGACATCGTCGGCTCTGACATCATCGGTTACGATGACCACGATCCCGTCCCAACAGCAACAACCACAGCTACACTCATAAAACAGCCCATACAAATAGTTCAAAATTCTGCTAAAATAACAGGAAATAGTACCTGTGTTTTCGTCAGCAGAATTTTCAATATATATATATATATTCGTTCCTTTTTATTCCTGCAAGGAGCATAGGGCGCAATTTTTCAATGATGTCTGCTAAATTTAGGTAAGCTACACACACACTGCTAAATACACAGACAATTCTAGTTAACTTAGCTAAGAAATTTGAGCTAAATTCAACAGAAACATTACCTGATTTAACTGAAAATTTCTGCTAAAATGCCGCTTACAGACTTGGCTTTTGGGCTCTACGGATCTGTCCCATACAGGCCCATATTTATTTTTGGGAGTATAGTTGGCTTATAAAGATTGATAAGTTCATAGTATCGAATTTTTGTCCATTTTGCTCTATCTCGCTTAGTTTCCGAGATATATCCATTTTGTGATTATATTTACAATAAAAAAATATAGCGATATTGTGTACTGATATTGATAGCAGAGACACAAAAAGATAAAGTTTGGGAAATAATTTGGGTTTAAATTAGCTGAACAATTTGTAAAATTAAGAAACATAAACTACTAAAAATTAGGATGCAAAATTAGTTCAAATACGGATAAAAGTAATTGTTATGCTAAATGGAATTTACAAAAATATTAATTCAATCCTAAATTTTAAGACAAAATAACAGAAAAAATCAGTTCATTTGCGCTAGAACGCGTTTAACAGACTTTTGTACTAACTTTTTTATAAGTGTACTACTGGTACTCTGACACCCGTAAATTTACGTGCGAAGATCAACTGAAGCGGAAATGAACAGAAGAGGGATGACTTGGCCGCAACTCAGGATCCTTGCGCAAGACAGAAGTAGATGGAGGCACTTTGTAAATTGTATTTAAGTGATATTATACTGTGTTTTTGCTAGATTCTCCAATGGAGTGACGAAACTTTAATTATATTTAATTTTCGTTAACTAAAATAAAAAAAAAAAAAAATGTAATATTTATTTACGTAAATTGCGAGAAGATGAAAATGGGCCCATATTACAATCTTCATACTTTGTCTGGGTGAAGCTATGTTCTGCGCATACGGGCTTCTTGCATTTGACACATGCTTGCCGTGTAGCTCTCTTCCTTTTGGAACATTTTTTGAACATTTTTTGTATTTTTTTCCCATACAAAATTAAGGAAATATTTTTATATCTACTATGTGTTGACGTAAAAAAATTATTCATGAAAGCGAAGGTTAAACAATTTTTATATGAAAGATAACAATTTACAAAGAGTTACAAATATTTCAAACAAAAAAATTGTTGGGAATAAAATTTCAATTTAAAATAAAATGTGATTGCTTTTAAAATTCCATTGTTGGTGCCTATTGTTTTTTCAGTGTTTTTGAAAAGAGTGAATATTACAATAAATTTTAACTCCACAATACAATAACTCCAAATTCTTCAGTGATGAGGGCTCATAATTTGGTGGCACTTGATGTTTGTGCTTCTTGGTGCTATCTCAATACTTTGCAAAACAAGAAAGCACTTTAATATTTTTATTTAGGCGTGGGAAAAGCATCTGATTTTTATGTTTCTGGGTGCTTTTCCAGGGCTTTGGCACCACCATGGAACGGTGTTATACGCAAATATTTAGATACCACTACAATGCCAGATCTGTCAAAACAACAGAGTAATATTTTGGAAGATGGCAAAGCAAACTGTGATCATTTTTTGTTTTTTCTCTGATATTTAACCCCTTCACGACCAAACTTGAACCGCTGTAGATTTTCTAACGAAACTGTTTGAGGAGATGGACCTATGGCTGAGAATTATTGTTATGCTATTTTTGGCGCCTTATTATGCCCCGTATCGGAGAAAAATGGAACTAAAGCTAGATGGACTATCGCTCCTGAATGGGTTAACATTTTTAAAACATTTTAATTTTCTGTTATTCTCTAAACTATGGCCAATCCAAAAATAATAAATAATTTTCTGTGTATTTGAAATTGAATTTTTAAAATTAATTCAATTGTATTTTTGGTGGCAACATTCAGTAAAAATATACCAAACACAAGTATCACATTTAGCTGTAATAAAGATGTAACCTCTGAATGTAAGATTCTGAGTAAGAAAAAATAATTTTTCTCTGGGATTTTATGTTTTATGATTAACTTTTTAAAGGAGTTATAAAATTTACCTGTTGATCCTTAATTTCTAAATTTAAAACACCAACATTCTCTTCTTCCACTCCTTCCATTCTGTGAACTGGATCTTCTTGAGTTAAATTTTGTTGAGTAGACTCTTTCTGCATATGCAAACTATCATCATTATGATGTTCCATGCTCTGTTCATTAGTACATGGTACTGGAGAATTAAGAGATTTGGCTTCTCTTTCTTTTGGTTCATTATACAAATGAAAACGTTTTTGTTGAGGTTCCTGCGATCGACCGTCATCACTTCCATAGGATAATTTACGTTTTAATGAAATTTTTAAAGGTTTAACTTTTTCTTCTTTAACATCATCCATAGGATGATCAATGACTAAATGTTGTGATGAAGTTGTAGTACTAGAATATGAGACATAAGACGCTATAGAAGATCGACTGGCTTCATCTTCCATTTGTGGTGGATTAGGAGGGGGAGGTGTGGAAAACGGTGGTGGAGAGGGTAATGAATAAGACGTTTCATTATTAACATCATCAACGTTAGAACGTTGACGTTGATATTCAGTATCTTCATTAATTTTTAAATTACTATCATTATCATCACCACAATCATATAGTGATTCATTACGTTTGCGCTCCATAGATTCCAATTCTTTGTTTGTTTCAACAAATGTTACTGTTTCATTCAGTGCACAAGGAAATTCAGTTCTGGCTTCTTCATTTTGTGGTAAATTCAAAGGTGAATGTTTAGATGATGCTGGGGAATCCATGGAAGTTTTTCTGGATTTACTTAAATTGTTATCATCATTAGTTGTATTACTGTCATTTGCATTATTAATTTCTTCATGTTCATTATGGGTATCAGGAGAATATGGATCACCGTTTAGTTTTGGTGACTGTATAGATATTTCCTCATTATTTTCTGTACATTCATTTGCTGAAAATCTTTCTTCATTTATTGGATTCCATTGGGTATTGAATTTATTGGGTATATTTTCTACTGTTTTGGCTTCACTTTCTTCCTCATTCTTTAATAATTCTTCTTCTTGTTTTTGATCGAAAATATTTTGTTCTTTGTCTTCTCTTGGAGAAAGTTCTCGAATTGAAGAAGGGGGTGCAGGAGGCTGTAGTTCCTGTTGTTCTTCGACACATTTTTTTTCTTCTTCATTTTGTAAATCTTTAATATCTGTAGTTTCAGAAATACTTTGTTGTGTTATCGATTCATTGGTTTGATTTGTCGATGATTCTTCTTCGTTTACAATTTTAATCTCTTCGGATTTATTGATTTTAAAACTTTCGTGGCTGCTACTATCGTCATCTAAATCAAATTGATATAAAATGCGATGATTTTCCGATTTTTTTGTATCTTTAATTTTTTCTAAGATTTCTAACTTATCTTCAGTATCCTGACCAGGATGTGTGTCTTCATTGTCACTTTTTGTTAAAATATTTTTAGTGTCATTTTCTATTTCTTCTGTAGATGTTGTTGGAACTTCTTCCGTTGGGTTTTCTAATTCTGTATATGATTTGTTACTGTTCTCATCTATTTCTATAGGAGTTTCATTAGCTTCAACTACTTCCTTATTCTGTTCTTCTTTATCTTCTGTGTGTACTTCATTATCTCCATGTATACGTTTTAAGTTTTCCTCAATATTATCAATTATTTCATCCCGTTCTTCATCATCTTCACTTTTTAATAACTCATCTTCTTGTTCCATAGATATATTATCTAAGACTCTTGATAAAGTATCCCTTTCTTCTAGATTTTTATCATTATCTTCTTTATCGTTATCGTTATCATTATCATCATCATCCGATTTTAATAATTCATCTTCTTCTTTATATTCATATTTACATTTTTTAGCTTCATTTGAACTTGTTTCATTATCATCTTCATCATCATTATTATCATCACTATCTGTTAAGGTTTCATGTAATATTTCATTATGTGGTTTTTGTTCTTCCACAATTTGTGATTGTGGTTGCGGTTGTAATGGTTCCACCTGTTGTTCTTGTTTATCATCAATACCATGCTCAATATTATCGTTATTTTCTTCATTACTTATATCCATAGGTTCTTGGCTATCATTAGTAATGTCTGCTCCTTCTTCATTTTCTTGTTGTCCGGGTGGCGGTAATTGAATATTTGTGGTTTCACTTTCAGTTTCTGTTGTTTCCACAGAAAAATTATTACCTTCATTTGGGTTTTGTTGTTGTGCATTATTTGAATCATCTGCCTCTACATCTTCATTAATAGTTAGCGGTGATTCTTGTGTGGTGTTAGTGTCCAAAATGTTTGTAACATTTGTTGTTTCTGTTTGTGGTGGTGGTTGGTTGATGGTTTCCATAATTGTATGTTTTTACCTGTAAAAAATAATGTTTATTTATTATATGAAATTGATTTTATACTGAATGAGTTAAAAAATCTTGCTGGATAAAATAAATTTACAAACAAAAATAAAAAGTAATATGTGACGAATTGGTGGCAAATCGAAATTAATAACTTATCCTATGTGCTAGAGAATAACATAAATAACTTCGACCTTTGGGGATATTTGTTAAGAACTTATTAAAGTAATATTGTGTATTTATTAGTTAGATGAAAATGATCAAGTTGTCTCACTATTTAGTCATCTTGAAGATAAATAGAATTTTTATACTACATACGAATATTAAGTCATTTTGGAAAAAAATTGCAAAAGAGACTCGTGCGTGAGTAATTTTTGACTCACGCTCACCCTCGGGTAATTTTTCCTACTCAGGTGTGCGAGAGTAAAAAATTAGTCACGATCACGAAATTCCCACGAAACAGTAAAAAAAAATATGTATTAAAAATCTATGATAAAAAACCCATGCACTAATGGTACACGAGCTATTTTTTACTTATTCTCTCGCACGAAATACGTGAGTATAGTTATCACGCCTAAACCATGTGACTCAGGAACATATCGTTTCAAGAATGAAAAAATTAAAAAAAAAATTCGTGGAAAAATAGACAAATATGTACCGCGTGAAAAATACCGAGGTAATTCAAATAATATTAGGTCCGTTCCTTTACGTAAAAGCAAGAGCACGCTGGATCTCAGTCTTACCCAAAAAGTGTTCCCGTACTCGAAAATTGGGTAAATGAGAGCGTTCGAGAGAGTAAATTTGTGTTTCTCTTTTTACCGAAGTTACCCAGACTCTTTCACAAAAACAATTGTGAAAATAAATTCAAAATTTGAATTAAACAAACAAATACGCAAAAGAAATGTCTTATTTATAATAAGTAATTGAACAAAACCAATAAAAACTTTTAAATGCAAATAAATTTAATATTATGTACATATTTATTAAAATTTTCAAACTAACCCCTTAATTCATAACTACTTTGTAAAGTTATAACAATAAACCTCCTATAATTTTACAAAGCCTTTATGAATTTAGGGGTAAAACTATAAGCATTTTCACATTTTACTTTTGGGTAATTTTGTCAAATTGGGAGAGGATTTTTTGCATACTCTCATTTTACCGAACTTTACCCAAAAAGTAAAGGACTGCACTTATTATTAGCATGTTGATTGAAAATCGGTATGCCAATTGATCTGTTGAATTCGGTTACTTTGCAGTACTCGATGCAACTCAATATTTTTAATTTGGACACTCAATGCTTTTAAGGGTTTCAAAATGTAAATTTTTTTATTTTTTAAAAAATTCTTTGAAATTGCTTAAGTTGATTCAATATTTAAATTTATTGTTTATGTTTTTTACCATGTTTACCAAATATTCAATATATTTTTCATAGTTTTTTTACATCTGCCTTTAAACCTCAATACCCAAAGACGAAAAAAAGTAGTCTTCAGACCTTAAGTAGTTTTTGGCTAAATAACAACACTGTGATCGAATCGGGCACATATTTTTTCCAATTTTTCTAGGTTACCTCTTAATAAAAACATATGTATTTCAATTTGAAAACTATTGTTCCAAGGACCACAAAACACTAGATTTTCTAATTTAATTGTTACTTTCCCAAGCACTTTTTTAATTAAGGAGTGAGATCATAAAAATGTTAACACACATTTTTGCCTATAACTTTGGTTTAAAGCTTCTCATATTTTTTTTTTTCGGCAGTTTACATTTTAAAAATATGTCACTTAATAAATTAATTTACATCATGAGTTTTAATTAGCAATTTTTTACAGAATGGACGATGAAAGAAAAGTGCGTTCAAAAATATTTTAATATTTTCAACAAAATCAAACATGGACATACAAAAAAATTGCCACAGCACTAAATAGTAACGGTAAAATATTTGTACATACCAAAAAATTTAACAAATGCAATATTAAAACCATTTCTTCTCTTTTTTTAAGATTGTGCCATTTATGTGTCCAGCTCATTTCAATAGGTTTTTTTTCATAATGATAAGTTTTTATTTACATTAATGAATTTCAATTAAAGTTTATAGCAATATTAAATGTGCATGATAAACATTTGGAAAAAACAAAAACTTCCCAGGTAGAAATTGCCGACGGTACAAAAAACAAAGCACTGGCAAAGCGTTGCTTTACAAAGGTACAAAAAAAAAGCATTGCAAAAGCACTAATTTAGAACGCTTTGCCAACCTTTGGAAAGAGTGCTTTCGCAATACTTGTTTTACAAAGTTTACCACTGTTTATGAAAAAAACCACCGGCAAAACATCGGTTCAAAACGATTTGCCAACGTTAGGTAAAAGGACTTTGCCAGTACTTGTTTCACAAAATTTACGACTGTATATGAAAAAATACTACTGGCAAAACATTGGATTGCAGCGCTTTGACAACATTTGCAAAAAGGATTTTGCCAGTACTTGTTTTACGAAACTTATGACTGTATGTAAAAAATGATCACTTAAGGTTCACCCTATTTAAGTACCAGTTTTCAAGTCTATTGATAAAACTGGAAAATTGTTCTTATGGTAAAATTTGTGTGAAAATCTATTGAATTTGTAGTTTTAAGCAGAGATGTATTCGCTTATTAGATACAGTGCTGCTATACTAAAATATACTTTTCTCTTTTTTTCAAGGTTGGTTACCGTCATCGTTATAATACCGTTATCGTTATAATACCGTTATCGCTAAAATACCGTTTCAAATTGAATACCGTTACCGTTATCGATACCTCTAAAAAAATTTCTAAATACCGTTATCGTTACCGATACCGTTATTTTATGGGTACTTTTTTTGGAAAAAGGTACTTTTTTTGGAAAAAGGTACTTTTTTTGGAAAAAGGTACTTTTTTTGGAAAAAGGTACTTTTTTTTGGAAAAAGGAATTTTTTTTGGAAAAATGTACTTTTTTGGAAAAAGGTACTTTTTTGGAAAAAGGTACTTTTTTCGGAAAAAGGTACTGTTTTGGAAAAAGGTACTTTTTTTTGGAAAAAGGTACTTTTTTTTGGAAAAAGGTACTTTTTTTTTGGAAAAAGGTACTTTTTTGGGAAAAAGGTTCTTTTTTTGGGAAAATGTACTTTTTTTGGGAAAGGTACTTTTTTGGAAAAAGGTACTTTTTTTGTCCCCTTTTTGCCCCTCCCGATAAGAATTTCCAAAAATGCCGTCTCAACGGACGTCTACACCGGTCGAGGAACCTACATACCAAATTTCAACTTCATAGCTCCAGCAGTTTGAGCAGGCCGTCAAGGGGGAGACTTTTTCCCCTTTTTGCCCGTCCCTGTAAAAATTTCCAAAACTCCCGTCTTGGTGGATGTCTACGATAGTGGAGGAACCTTTATACCAAATTTCAACTTCCTACCTCCAGCGGTTTGGGCAGGCCGTCAAGGGTGGCCTTTTTCCCCTTTTTAACCCCCATTTTTACAACGTCCCTGTCCAAAATTCTAGAAAGTACTTTCCAGAAAAGTTAGCCCCTACCCCAAGGAACACATATCTCAAATTTCAGCTTTCTAGCCAAAGGGGTTTTGGCAGGCCGTCAAGGGTGACACTTTCCCCCTTTTTGCCCGTTCCGGTAGGAATTTCCAAAAATCCCGTCTTAGCGGACGTCTACCCCGAAAGGGGAACCTACATACCAAATTTCAACTTCCTAGATTCAGCGGTTTGGGCTGGGCGATGTTGAGTCAGTCAGTCAGTCACGTTATTCTTTTATATATAGAGATTACAATTTTTTTATTTTTTATTTAATAATCTTGAGTGGTTTTTTTTACAAAAAATTTGTAGATAATAATTTTACTTATTAAAACTACCAGTATTGAATTTATAGCTTAAAATCTGTATTTTCAGTACTTAAAATTAAAAATATGCCATGTTTTTACTTGTTTTTATATGTTTTTAACATAATTTTTAATACCGGTACGTACCGGTATTGCTGTTTCGATAACGGTATACCGTTACCGAAACAGTCTTAAATACCGTTATCTTTACCGTTACCTAAACAAACGAAATCTGATACCGTTACCGTTACCCTTACCGTTATTCGTTTCGGTAACCAACCTTGCTTTTTTTCGGTTATTGGGATTTTACAGATTTTTTCATGAAGAATTGAATAAAAAACCGTTGGTCTAAAATACCGATTGGCAGAGCACTTATTTTACTATTGTTACCAACGCTTTGCCAACGTTCGGAAAGATAAACGGCCAACCGAAGATCGACGTTATCATTTCAAGGTTGACCCAGTACTTTAATTTTGGAAAAACGGACGCTCTGCCAGCGCTTGTACCACCATATACAGTGATTTGCCAACGTTTTGCCGTTTGTATTTTTCTACCTGGGTATTTTTTTATCTGACACTTCTTTTACCCTAATTTTTAATGCCGAATTAAGTAATGAAGAATTTCAATATAACTTTTTTCATTATATTTTATATAAAACAGAGAAAAACCAGAAAATTTAAGAAAAACTTTTTATTTTCTAGTTTTGCAATTATTTAATATTTATTACACAATAAAAAACAAAAAAATTAATTTAAAACAAAAATATATATTTTTTATTATTTTATTAACATTTAGGGTGATTCACCACCAGATTTTTAATTGTCTTTATAGTACTTGCTATACACTGATTTTTTGTATTTAAAGTACTGGCAAGTTACTGAATATTTTTAATTTATAGTACTGGGAAAACACCAGGAAGTATAAAATCCAACACTGTGCCAACGTGGGCAAATACCTAAGGGTGCGTACAGAGTGGCCGCTTGTTGCCGAGCCGAGCCGACTGACGCTTATTGCGAGAACCAATGCGAGAAAACTGGTACTATACAAATTAGTACAAATAAGCGCGAACAGGTCATAGTGGGCGCCGAGCTGGTCAGAGCGCAAAGCTGATTGAATGCGAGAAAACAGTGCCAAAGCGTATTTCAGCGCCGAAAACATTGTTTATGTTATGTTAATAAAATAAAAATTAAACAAAAAAATAAAAATTCAAATAAATAATAAAAATTAAATAAAATTATAACAATTATAAAAAAATTAAAAAAAACTTATAAACAAAATTAAAAAAAAAAATGTAATAAAAATTTCAAGAATAATTGAAGAAATGCGTTAATAAGTAAAATTTTAAAACTCAATGTCAGAATGAACAACAAACCCAAATGCATACAAACATACATAAAACATAAATAATAGATAAAATTTCAGTGCTGAATCTCGCATCCACTATGCACACTCAAACTTGTTTCTCGCATGACAAGTTCCCGCAATAAGCATCAGTCAGCTCGGCTCGGAAACAAGCGGCCACTCTGTACGCACCCTAAGGCCAAGCGTATATTGGTGTTATCATTTCGACACCGTACCAGTACTGGAAACGTAAAAAATCCGACACATCGCCAGTACATGCACTACCGTCTTCAACGCTGAGCCAGTACTGTGCCGTTCGTATTTTTCTATCTGGGTAGTTGCCCAGGTAGAAATTGCCGACGGTACAAAAAACAAAGCACTGGCAAAGCGTTGCTTTACAATGATACAAAAAAAGCATTGCAAAAGCACTAATTTAGAACGCTTTGCCAACCTTTGGAAAGAGTTCTTTCCCAATACTTGTTTTACAAAGTTTACCACTGTTTATGAAAAAAACCACCGGCAAAACATCGGTTCAAAACGATTTTCCAACGTTGGAAAATTGTTCTTATGGTAAAATTTGTGTGAAAATCTATTGAATTTGTAGTTTTAAGCAGAGATGTATTCGCAGTGCTGCTATACTAAAATTTACAGTGTTGCTATACTAAAATTTACGTTTCTCTTTTTTTCGGGATTGGGATTTTACAGATTTTTCATGAAGAATTGAATAAAAAACAGTTAATCTAAAATATCGATTGGCAGAGCACTTATTTTACTATTGTTACCAAGGCTTTGTCAACGTTCAGAAAGATAAACGGCCAACCGAAGATCGACGTTATCATTTCAAGGTTGACCCAGTACTTTAATTTTCGAAAAACGGACGCTCTGCCAGCGCTTGTATCACCATATACAGTGATTTGCCAACGTTTTACCGTTTGTATTTTGCTACCAGGGTGTTCATATTCGCTGCATGAAAAAACGCACAAAAATACGACTTACTTATATATTTACTAGTGGTTAAAAAATAAGTAGTTACCAAATTCACATTATCTTTATAAATAAATAAGTAGTCGCGCGTAAGCTGGACTGCTTATAAAAACGGCTTCGCCTAACAAAAATAACTAGTACTGATGCCGAATTATAAGTAGTAAAAAATTTTAGTTTCATTATATAACCACTTATTTGGTAATGAAAGATTTTGCTGGGTAATCAAAATAAGTTGATATGTTTCTGAAAACTCAAAGTCTATACTTTTAAACCATATTAAAAATTATTAATGGTTAAGTTAGGTATATGAATAAATAAGAAATTTTAAAGAAAAAAATGTCATTTTAACTTAAACGCGTTCACCAATGAACTTATCATTTGAATTAAATAATATGTAATTGAATTATTTCTTTGAATTTTGTTTTCTTTGGACGCGTTCAATTAATTCAGTGAATTATTTTAAAAAATGAATTCATTCAAAACAGATCTGAATTCGATTGAAAATTTATTCGAAAACGATTTAGTTCTTCAAATACAAAGTTATTTAGCGCCAGACTTAATTATTTCCACTTCTTTAGTTTTTTGTCATTCGACAGCTTAATATGATGTACCCAGCAAAATATTTCATTACCAAATAAATGGTTATATAATGAAACTAAAATGTTTTGCTACTTATAATTCGGCGTCAGTACTAGGGATGCCGAACGGGACTGGTTTTTACAAATCCCGGGATTCGGGATTTTGAAAATTGAAATCCCGGGATCCCGGGATTTTTCGGGATCCCGGGATTTATCGGGATCCCGGGATTTTTCGGGATTTCGGGATTTTTCGGGGTTTCGGGATTTTCTTGTTTCATCATATTTTTAATTTTAAAACCAAATAGCTCAAATAAATCCTACAAATTAAAATAATTCATTATAAATCTACTCATTATTTTTTGTAGTATGAAGAAATAAACAAATTAAGCCGGATTCACAATGCTGGAGTACTCCTCGCTGCATAGTGGAGTATATAAAATAGAGATAGCATGATACAAAAAATATGGAGTACTACAGCATTGTGAATCTGGCTTTAAACAGAAACTCCATTCATAGAAATAAGTATGTAAACATAGCAGAGAAAGCTACTTAAAATTAGTAAAAAAGGTTCCGCGATTAAATCTACTGAAATCAGCAGAACTTGTTTGCTAAACAATTGTTAAATTTCCGACATATACGTAATATACTTATGAGTTAAATTTAAGTAAATTTCAAATTACAATTTACTTCTGAAGAAACTTTTTAACTAGCCGAAACACTGCTTATCTACAAATTTTTAGTTATATTTGTAAAAAATTTATTGAATGCAAATACAAACTACTCTGCCGAAATCATCAGAAATATTTAGTGACTATTAGTTTTTTTAAATCAACTAACATTACATACTATATTAAACACATACCTCTGCTGATTTCAGAAAGGCAGTTTGTGAGATTTTTATAATTTAACAAAAACTTGCTGTTTTTAGTCGGCAAAATTATTTTGAATGAAGTTATGATTTTAGCAAATCATCAATAAAATAAATAAAAACATATCCGTTTAAAGAATAAATAAAGCTGAATTATGATTTTTAAAAGTTCAACAGCTGAATAAAAGTTTTCAATTATTAAGGTTTTTATTCAGATTTATTCAATCTGTAATCTATTTGAATCTATTACTTACACTCGTAAAAAAATTACGTACAAATGCATAGGTCAAAATTGTGCTGGCGCAAATACATGTACTATTTCCTGTTATTTTAGCAGAATTTTGACCTATTTCTACAGACTTTTTTAGAGAAAATAACAGAAAAATTAGTTCAATTTAATCAGAACGCGTTTAGCGTTTGACTTTTGTACTAAATTTTTTTATAAGTGTATGAATAGGAAAAATTAGTTTTTTAATAACATTTAATAAGATATTAGATTTATGTGATTTTGGTCGAATATAACAATAAAAACAAATACAAAAAGAGGTAAAATATGCCAAATAATGAAATCGGAAATCCCGGGATTTTTTCAAGTCCAATCCCGGGATTTCGGGATTTCTAAATCCCGAAAATCCCGGGATTTTCGGGATCGGGATTTCGGGATCGGCATCCCTAGTCAGTACTAGTTATTTTTGTTATTTATTTATAAAGATAATGTGAATTTGGTAACTACTTATTTTTTAATCACTAGTAAGTATATAAGTAAGTCGTATTATTTGACAACTTGTAACCACTTATTTTTTAACTGCGTATAAGCGCACGAATAACAAAGGGTGAATTCCCAGCACTTGTTTTCCTATAACATTATTTTGTTTTTGAAAAAGAAACTCCTGACAATTTTTTTTATTTGAGCGTTGGCAAAGCATTTGATTTTTATGTTTATGGGTGCTTTCCCAGGGATTGGTAAAGCATTAGCACCACCGTGGAACGGTGTTATCATTTGGGCGTTGGGAAAGCGCTGTTAACAAGCACTCATACCACCCATTTCGGTGCTTTGCCAGTGCTGGCCCCTTGTAATTTTCTACATGGGTACTTACAAAAACGACCTTGTCGAACAAAAATAATGAGTTTTCACACCGAATTATAAGCAGTAAACCCTAATTCTACTGCTTATTATTTAGATATTAGTAATGAGCACCCATTACTGAGATTTTGCTAGGTATTATTGCTGAGTAGTTTTTCTGTGTCACCGGACTTTGGCGGGCTTAGGGGTTTCATCCCTTGTTATATGTAGTTTAGTTTTTTCGCGAAAGCAAGTTCAAGTTCGATCGTGTTAAGGTTGACTGCCACCATACAAACAAAAATAAAATATATTCCAAAAAATTTTTTCTTTGAAAACTGTTTCGTAGTGATCGTTTTTCCTCAAATAAGTGCCGTTGAAGTAAATAAAATACTATCTTTAAAGGTTGAAATAATCAAAATTGAACCAATTTCAATCTTAGCTATCTTAAAAACTACTTGACTAATTAAGATAAGATTTATAATTTAACTAGGCTATTATCTCTTCATCTTAAGTATGTCAATAAATACATTTTTAATAGTTTTGTGAAAAATGGCTTCGGAGCTTAAACGAAGAAAACGCATTTTTTACGAATATAATAAAAAATAAGCGTTTCCACGGTTAGAAGTGATAAAAATGATGACGAAACATCTTTTTTTTTTTGCTAATTTCCTGTACATTGCAGGACAAGACTTTTATACACATCATATAGCCGTGATGATGTTCCAGATCATTGTAAAAAGAAAATCAAGTCCAAATTTCGCAAAAAGTAACTGGTTTGGCAAGCAATTTGTTCTTGTGAAAGAAAATTGAAAAATTTCTTTACAACTGTTACAATATACGTATACGTCAATACAATATATGCTTAACACTCTAAAATGGGTAAATATACAACAACGTCTGGAGTTAAACACGCTAAATTTTATTCAAAAAATGAAGATGGGGAATACACCGCAGTATTTATGTGAACAATTAAGATACGTTGGAGAAGTACAACCATATGGTATTAGAAACGCACAAAACTTTAGGATACAACGAGTAACAACGAATGCAATGAAACGATCCCTATTTTATAAAGGTCTAAATTTATATAATATGTTACCTAACAATGTTAAAAGCGAATGAAATATAAATGTTTTTAGAAAGGAAAGTGCACAATTTGTAAAATATAATATACCACAGAGCTTTTAGCTAAATTTGTATTTAAAATTAAATATGAATAATTTGTAAAGTATTTTAAATGCTACTAAATAAATAAATAAATAAAAAAAAAAATATATATAATAAATGGTGAAAAAAATTCATAGAAGACAGGTTCGGCAGTTTCAACTAAAGAAGAGTTCAGAACAAAGTAGAATGTTGCAGCAAAGAAGTGTATGAAAATCTCGTGCAAAAATTAATGGGACGAATTCGAAGAAAGTGGAATATTTTGCACACCAATCAACTTCTGATTATTTTTTTTTCCATTTTTATAATTACTATAGATATACAAGGGTAACTATTTATATTCCCCCTGATTATGTAAGGAGTAGGCGTATACTTTATTAGGCGTTTTTACAGAAAAGTAGTTAGAAATAGTATTTTTTGCAATACTTAACAGTCGAGTAAGACTAATATTTTATAAAAATTGTATTAGATTCCCCAGGAAAATTTCACTTTTTGTTAATTTCGATTTTGAAAAATTCGATTTGTATGGAGTCGTTTTTCCTAAATACGCCAACGCCTTACATAATCAGGGCCAATTTAACACTTGTTAGGCGACAGCTGATATTTCCACTAGAAATTTTAATAATTTTGACCATAACTTTGCTTAGATTTTTGAGCATTATTTGTATTGTTTACAAAAAAGTAAATTCCAAAAATGGAATTAAAACGCGAACATTTTCTTGCAGATTTGTTAAGATTTTCAATGTCGGATATCTAGACAAGAGTGCATAGACAAATTAAATTCAACTTTAGGTGGTAAAGCTTCATTCTTTGTAACAAATTTAATCGCGGACGTAGTCCACTCCAGGACAAATTTCGAGAAGGTCGTCCAAAATCAGTTGTTGTCCCAGAAAACATTGATGCTGTGAAAAACTGATAATGCAATATCATCATGTGACATACTCTGAGATTGATGCTACATTAGGCATGAATTCCACCACCATAAATAAAATATTGTATAAAAATTTTGGCGTAAAGAAGAACAATAATGGATTCCTCATAACTAAATAACAATTCAAAATGATGCTCGAGGCGATTGGTGCAAATAATAGCGTTGCGTCAAAGGACGTGTATAAGATCGTTGGGGGTGAAGAATCATGGATATATGCATGAGGCTGAAACTAAACAGCAGTTTCATGATGAACGAAATCCAACAAAAGTTGTTCGGTGTCAAAGAACTTCGGGTTTTTTTTTTTGGAAAAGTTGGTCGTGTGGCAACAGTGCGGTTAGAACAAATTAAAACAGTAAATTCTAAATGGTATACCACAATTTGTTTGCTAGAAGTGTTCGGAGAAATGAGAAAAATCAACCACCAAAAACGGATGTCTTTACCATGACAACGCGACATCGGCTCAAATAATTGACTTTTTGAGCACTCAAAAGAACGAATTAATGGGTCAACCGCCGTACAGTCTTGACTTGGCATCTGTTCTTGTTCTTTTTGTTGTTTTTGTTTGATAAACTACGTGGACAACGATTTTAGTCAGCAGGAGAAGCCGAAAATGCAAAAACCCATGTTTTGGAGGTGTCTCAAGTGGTTCCAATGGCTAAAAAATATTTTGGAAACAACTGAAATATACTCTTGTACTACATACCGTATGGTTTCAAAGTTTTCAAAAGGTCTGTTCTAAATAACAAATACCCATTTATAAAATTCTTTCTCTTAAGCAAAGTAAATTCTTTCGAATTTACGTGAAAAGCTGTTATACCCCATATAAAAAAAATTATTTTTCACGATGAGTTTCACGTGTTGTTTTTGACGTGGAAAAATTTCACTCGAACTTTAAAGGCCTCAAATTGCAATTTAATTTATAAAAATGAACAATTTTTTAATTTTATAACAAAGACATAATCACAATTATACACAAAATGTCACTTTTTCCCAAGAAATATAATAGTCTTGTGCATTAAATTTGCGTGAAAACAAACTCTACCCAATTTTCACGTGAAACTCATTATCGTGAAAAATATTTTTTTTTTATATGGAGTATAACAGTTTTTTCACATGAAAACGAAACAACTTACGGACAGTTAAATTCAAATTTTATATGAGAATTAGCAACAAAAGTGTCAGTTAAAGTTCCAGTTTGTATCTAAAAAATTTGTTTAAAAAAAAGCCAATTTTCAGTAATCGTCAAAACTAATTGAATTGTTAACAAAAAATAGTCAATAGACATTTGGTACTAGCTTTTTTCTTAGTTTTTTTTTAACTTTTCAGGGTCGGTCTTCTTCGTATTACATGTTTGCTGGGTTCTGTAAATAAAAGGCGTAAAAACAACATACACACGCACACACAAAACCGAAGAGGAAAACAAAGCAAAGTTAGAAACAAAAACACATGAATGATTGTACAAATTTTAACATAATATTAAAACACGCGCCTTTTTTACAAAAAGGAAAAAATTATCGTTATAAAACAGCAAAAATAATATTAAATGCGTTTTGATTAATTTTTTATCGTTATAGAACAATATAGAATAATAAATAAAACTGGTGATATTGATAAAATTATTAATAATAATTACCTTCTAAATAACTAGCATGTATTTCTGGTAAATTCCACAAAGAGGAAAATTGCTTATTTTAAAAATCAATTTCGATTATATCCAAGCATCACTTTTTGTTTAATTTTAGTCTTTATAAGTAACATTAACAAGTTCTATAATTTTGTTAAGTTTCTGGTTTTATGTCTCCGCGTGTTTGATGAAAGCAAATGCTCTCAGAATGATTTAGCAGTAGCAGCAGGCACCACGGAACACAATATGAAATTCTGTAAATCCGCACACACTGACGTTTGTAGACCAACTAAATTGAACCACCAATATGAAACGAGTGCGCGTCAACGAGCCCGAAAGACTATGTGTCTCGCCCAGCGGAGTCTCAACGAAGCAAAAAAAAATAAAACAAGACCACGGACAACCGAGCGCGCTCTACGTTAGAGGAGACACCCTCTTATTTAATCGTAGCAAGAATTTTTTTCACTATTCTTTCACAAAAAGAATTTCACAATTTTTTTTTTTTGCTTTTCACAATTCTTTTCAAGTGAATATATAAATTTTTAAGAAATTATTTAATTAAATGTATTTTTTCCTTTTGGTAATATGGTTTTTAAGAGTGATTTTCTATTTTTTAATAAGAATTTGGCAAAGCACACTATTTTTTCTTCCGCACTTCCATACACGCGAACTTCGAGTTGATTTGTAGGCTTCTAATTTTAAATACTTTTTCAGGTGTTTTCTTTAATCTCCGTCATAAAACATTTATATTATTTAACGGTCTGTAGTTTAAATAATATATTTATCATAAATTTGTTTAAATTGAAGCATTTTAAATAGGCTTAATTTTAGTCGAAAAATATTTTTATTCCACAAACAAAAAAATTTGCTGAATTTTTTGGCGTTAGCCATTTTTCATTTAATCAACCATGTACAGTGTTGTTTTTTTGAGTACTAATTACACTAACAATGTTGTATATAAAAGGGAGTAATTACCACAGTTGTAAAATATATAAATATTACAATTTTTTTACAAAATGTCAAAAAGTCTTGATATTTATACCGAAACTACAAAAGCAATGAATTTAAATTAAGTACCTTATTTCGTAAAACACTTGGGTGAAGTGAAGGGAACTTTAAATGTAAATGGTTTTTGTAACCTAGTGTCTTCAAATACAATGAAATGTGCAAAGAAATTTGAAAATAAAGCTGCCTACACACTAGGGAACATACTTAAAAAAAGAGAGCATTTTTTGTGAATGTGTGAGTGCTTTTGTGTGTGTGTGCGTGTTGAGAGCGTGCATTTCGTGTTTACAAAATTTTTTGATATTTTTTGTTCCCTCAACCATGTTCCCTAGTGTGTAGGCAGCTTAACACACAAAACAACAACAACGAAAATAATTTTGTTGTTGCTTTGTGTGTTATTTTCAAATTTCTTTGCACATTTCATTGCATTTGAAGACACTAGGTAACAAAAACAATTTCTATAGAAATAACGCAACACTTCACCGAAGTGTTTTAGAAAATTACCCCCTAAAATTTATGATATTTCCAATTAATTTTATATCACTAAAATAGTTTCCGGCCAAAGTGCAGTTTAGGAGCATAACTCCGATCACTTAAAAATTTTTATGATAGGAACACATTTTTATTGAGTTCAAAAATAATCTTTTTGTCGGACACGCCTACTTTCGAGTGAGCGGGGCTTTAAAGTTGAAAATTGAAACTGGGATATGTCCGGAGATACTTATCCGATCAGGACAAAATGTACACCAACTGAAAATTCTGTAAAATGCCGTTTTGATGCGGTCCAATATGACCCAAGTATTAACCCATTGTGGACTAAGTGAGCATAAAAAGATAATTTCTCCAAAATATGACCCATGTATCGGTAAGTGTTAGTTTGTAGTTTTTTTGTTACACCGGTTTGTTTTTTATATTAACTTAAGCCCCCATACATTTGCAATATTATGTCCAATATAATGGCACAGTATTTTTTTCGTTTTGCCACACACCATACAATAAATTGCAACATATATGTAACAAAAGATCGCCACAATATTTTATGCAATATATGAATTCAACATAACCTCAAAATGCACACAAACATAAACAGCCCAAAATTAAAATTGCACAGTGTTGCCAATAGATTATGCAATATTTCAAGTTGTCCAATAAAAATCAAAAGTGTTTTGATTCACTACATAATATTGCTCTACCTTCAATTTAATACGTACACGGTCAATATGCTAGCACCACTTGGAAAGTTGTACCATAATATTGCAAATGTATGGCCCGCTGTATATTAATGAAATGCCATTAGGTAGGTACTTAAAATTTCTATATTCATAAACGAATGGAATTAATTAACCCATTAAGAACTGATTTAAGATTTTGGCTATTTATGTGTATTAGATTAGAAAAAAATGTACACCAAAGGGATGGTCTCTGAAATATCTTTTCATAGAGGTCTAATATTAACCCATTGTGTATCAGTATACAGAAAAACTTTTCTCAGCGAAGCCACTAAACTGCCTATCACATAGGAGAAAACCCGGCCCGAAGCCACTAAACTGCTTATCACATAGGAGAAAATCCTAAGCCCAGCCGAAGTCCGGCAACACAGAAATATTTACCCAGCGAAGCCACTAAACTGCCTATCACATACGAGAAAACCGCTAAATCCGGCCAATGGCCTGTTACACAGAAAAAAAATTATTCAGCTAAAATACTGCTTCTATAATAAATCGAATACAACAACAAAACTTTTCATATCATCCATTAGGAAATATGGCATTGATTTTCGAATAGGAAAATTATAATCGCATATTATGGTAATAAACAATTATTACGAAAACAACATGTTCAACCTTGAACAATAGATTCTTAGAAGGTGGTTCTATGGTTATAAATATCTTTCCATAGACAGCTGCTAAGATCATATAATATAAGTAATAAAATATACATTGTTCAACCTTGAACAATGGATTCTTAGAAAGGTGGTTCTATGGTTATAAATATCTTTCCATAGACAGCTGCTAAGATAATAAAATATAAGTGATTAAATATCCATTAGTATGACACATTTTAGTGCATTTCACCTGGAGACGAACACAATGCGTTAGTTATGCTACTAATGCATTTAGTGTTCGAGCAGGTAGATGGGGAAGTGTTGAGACAAGAATGTTATGCTTACCTTTCCTTATCTATAAGTGGAATTAGATATTAAATAGTTTTTAAGTAAAATATGTTAGTATATAAGTAGGAATAAATTTGTAAATAAAGTTAGTTCAATTTAAAACCACCACACGACTCGCACGCCTTTCACTTAAGCCCTAACATTTTGGTGACCCCGTGCGTTTTTATAAATTTTGAGTTTCCCCCCACCAGTGGTAAGGAACTCAAAATACTATAAAAACGAAAAGGACACGCGTCCTTTAGAAAAAAAAAGAGATCCTGTGAAAAAGAATTATAAAAAAGAGTCAAAATAAAATAAAAATAAAATTAATTAAAGAAAAAAAAAAATCCTGTGAAAAAGGATTTAAAAAGGAAAAAAAGAGTTAAAATAAAAAATCCTGTGAAAAAGGATTGGAAAAAAATAAATAAAAGAATTATAATTTCGGTTCGCGGCGCGAATAAAAATAATAAAAAAAAAAAACACAAGATAAAATAACTGGTAAGTTTTTTAAGCATAATATCTATTTTTATTTGTTTTAAGTGCGTTGCGCGGGAAAATAACTCAAAAGTTATTTTTTATTTTTTTATTTTTACGAAATCAGATTTTCTCTCTTTTTTTTTCGAAATGGCTGCGGTAGGAATTATTAAAGAGCAGGAAACTTTAGGGAATGACATAGTGACCTGCTACAATTCCCTGAGCAAAGTAGCTCAGAGTAATGTGGGTGGAAATGAACTCAGAGTGCAGATTCGTGAGCTGAGGACAACGTACAATACGTTGGTAGACAGGTTTGAGGAGAATGATAAGGGACTCCGACCGGCCTCAGCCACATTACGGCACAATGCATATTTTAAAACGGATTTTGTGGAAAAGGTTAGGAAGACAATAGGGCATTTTGATAGTTTGTATTACACTCTAAAGGAGAGACTGCAAAGGGAACAGGAATCAATATTACCAAAAGCTGCGAATAACCCAATTGATTTGGAAGGCAGTACGGGAAATACCCAGGGGCAGGGAACAACTCCAAGTGCTCCGACAGACACTTCATTGTCATTCCCGAAACATTTCCAAGATACTCCTCTTAAAATAGAAGAGGAGGGAATTGCTAAACATAGGGGTTTAGTGCGTCAATTCCAGTATATACTGGATGATCTTGAGTCAAAGATTACTAGATTTGGAAATAAGGAAGTCTCGATAGACATCTTAAAGGATAAGTTTAAAATGGCTGAGGATCTATTCATCCAATATATGGGACATTTCCCTGATGACGAATTAACCGAGGCTTTTTACAATTTAAGGGATAATTATCAGGAGATTCCTGGCGTAGAAAGCTACGCCAAAACACTACCGTTCAAACTGCCTACAATAGATATCCCAGTATTCAGTGGAAAAGTAACGGAATGGGATACATTCAGGGAGTTATTTGAGCAATTGATTATTGATCAACCTGTGTCAAATACTCAGAGAATGTGCATGCTTAAGGCTAAATTAGCAGGGGAGGCGGCAAGGAAAATTTCAAAGCTACCGTCAAAGGACGAAAATTTTGAAAAGGCCTGGAGTATTTTAAAAGAATACTATTCCAATAAACGGGAGATAACATCCGTGTATTTCAAAGGTATATTGGATGCCCCTCCCGTCTTTTACAATTCAAAAAGTGTTAGAACATTTTTGGAGCAAATAAACGAAAGTTTGCAAGCATTGGATGCCATGAAATTGGATCCCGAGGAAATGCATAAGGCATTTCTCTGTTTCATACTACAACGGAAAATGGATGAAAATTTACGAATTCAGTTCGAACAGCATTTAGGTAAATCTAGGGAGCTTCCTTATAGAGTTTCTAAATCAAATGCGGTATTCTTTAGAGGCAAGCCAATATGTCACAAAGGGTGATAATAGGATGGTAAATCCTCTAAGAATGGGGCGGACATTTTGGGAGGCAGGCCAGAATATGGTAAATCCTTCGGGATACGGAGTACAGTATACTCAGGGGGCGGGCCAAATGGTAAATCCCTCAAAAAGTGCAAATGGAATAAAATGTCCACTGAAATGTGCAGTTGGGCATTTATTATATAGGTGTTCTAAATTTAGAAACTTTATCCCATCAAAGAGAAATGGGATAAAGTGCGGGAACACAAAGTGTGTTCTAGATGTTTGAATAGTGGGCATTTTCAGAAGGCATGCACCAGTAATTTTATTTGCAAAACTTGCAATGGTGATCATCATTCTCTTCTTCACAAGGAGAAAGCTCCTCCAAAGACTGTTATTGTGAACAGTGAAGAAGATGATGAGACACTTCTGTCCACAGCAATAGTGGAGGTAAAAGATGGTAATAACCATTGGATAAGTTGCCGGGTCCTATTAGATGGTGGGTCGCAGGTTAACATAGTTTCCAAGGAATTTAAAAATAAACTGAGACTAAAGGGTCTCAGAATAAATAAGCAATTTGAGGGTTTGAAGATGAAAAAATCATCTGCTCACGAAAAGGTGGTACTAAATATAAGGTCAAAAGTGACTAATTATAACACCTTCCTCAATGCGGTCGTAATGGACAGGTTTGTGTCCAATATTCCTGGGATGAAAATGATGGCTGGAGAGTTTCCACATAACATCAAATTGGCAGATCCAGAATACAATATTCCAAGTGGAATTGATTTATTATTGTCCAATCAATTCATTTTTGACCTCATCTGTGAGGGCAAAATTCAGGACCAGAAAAGTAACACTAAATTACAGAACACAAAGTTAGGCTGGGTTGCATATAGCATGACGAACAGAGAAACAAGCCGACCAAAATAATCGGCGGCGGCGGCGCAAGCAAATAATCGGCGGCGGCGGCGGCTTGATCGGCTGGATAGAACGTTTTTTTTTTTTTCCAAAACGTACCAGTAAAAAATTGTACAAAAAAGGTAGAATTATCAGATAAAAAGAATTTAAAGTTAAATTCATCGATAAAATTTACAATTTTTAGTTTTTGAACAGACCTAGAAGGAGTGATAAATGGGATTTCCAAATATATATACCTACAAAAAAAAATTTGTAGTCCCAACGAATTTGTTTCCAACCGAATCGTTCGGTTGCTGCAACGAAAATTCGGTTGTTTCAACCCTATTTCGGTTATCACAACCCTATTTGGGTTGCAACAACCCTATTTCAGTTGGAACAACAGAAATAGGGCTGTGATAACCGATTTATCGGTTGCAGCAACCGAACGATTCGGTTGGAACCAAATTCGGTTTGGACAACAAAAATTTTTTTCAACAAAATTATGTGAAAATATTTTCAAATAAAACTGATTTTCCTAATTTTTTTTATTTCGACATCTTTTAATTGCAACATTTTGTATAAAAAATTAATTTTTATCTAATTCATTCTTAAACTGGGTTTAATTCAGAGTAAAATGAAGTTTTTTTTATTTTAATGGCTTTAAAATTGCTAAAGTTATAATTTTTTTTATAAACATGGAATATCTGCATTTATAAGAAAATTGATGTTAACCTTAATGAGTGTGGAAACAAGAACATCGAGTTGTCTTATAACAGCTGAAATTAATTTTATAGAAAAAGTACGATAACTTTCTCAGTTAATTTAAACAAAAGAATCTCATTTTACTAATCAATTACATTTTCAGAATCAATTACAATAGTAAAGAAATGTTTTTTTAAATACTGTCAAAAAAGCCGTCAAAGTATACAAATTAAAAAAAAATGTTTTTTAATTTCAATATTTTTAAAAAATGTCAATATATTTCAGTTACAAATAAATAATTCTATACATATTTGAAAAGCTAAAAATTTGAAAAATTACTGATGTTCAAATTTTTAAGTGCTTGAAGTCGCTCAAAAACAGAGCTTTAACATTATCAACCCTGTTCTGAGTTCCGAAATATTTAAATAGAGTGGTTTTGTAAAATCACACAGAATTCAAAATGTCAAAAATTGGCTGTTTCGAACAAATTTTAGCATTTATTTATAAATTTTAAAACATTTACATATTCATTGTTGCAAAAAAATATATATTCGTTTTACTTTCACAAAGCTTTTTTTACACGAAATAAAACGAAGAAAATAATAAGGATAGGCTTAAAAAAATTGTATCTATAAAAATTTAGGGTCAGCAGTTTTATAGTCAGAACGACTATAAAAATTCTAAAATTTTACTTAAGTCAGAAATTTTGAAACAAAATTTCCATCTTAAGAAATATTTTTGACAAAAATCTTTCTAATCTCTGACTACAAAACTGGTTCTTTTATTTCTTTTTTACTCTTGATGGTTCAGGAAATGATGAAGTAGAAAATTTGTTTTAAAAATGGCATTAGTTTTCAAATTTTTTATTTTGTAAAATTGATACTCCCAGCCGAAATGAGCCGAAAAAAATCGGCGGCGGCGGCTGAGGGAAAACTGACCGGCGGCGGCGGCTTAAACGGCTCACGGCGGCTGGCTTGTTTCTCTGATGACGAAAATAGATGGTTCCAAACCAGAACCAGATATTGTCACAACAGTTCTGACATCTAAAGAAGAACTTTTGCAAAAATTTTGGGAAATTGAGGAGGTCCCACAGATTAATAAGTTAACAGTCTTAGAAAAAGATTGTGAAAAACTTTTTAATCAAAGTGTAAAATTGAAATTAGATGGGAAATTTCAAGTTGCGTTACCTTTCAAGAGTGAGCCGGGCTTATTAGGGAATTCTAGCCTAGTGGCTAAAAGAAGATTCTTCGCTCTTGAAAGAAAACTAGAGAAAAATCAAGATCTGAAAATTCAGTATCACGATTTTTTGAAACAATATTTGGAAATGGGCCATATGGAACTTATGACCAACAATTCATTTTTGAGTGGTGGGGATTATTTACCTCATCATTGTGTTTTACGCCCGGAAAGCACTTCCACCAAATTGAGGGTAGTATTTGATGCTTCATGCAAAACCACAGCAAATGTATCATTGAATGAAATTTTGTATGTCAGGTCAATTGATAGCGGTGGAAATAGTATTACAAAATTAGCAGCATCAAAATCAAGGGTGGCTCCGATTAGGATAATTACATTGCCAGGATTAGAGCTGTGTGCCAGTGTATTATTAATAGATCTAATTAAAGAAGTTGTAGAGAGCTTAAAGATTGATTTTAATAAGATATACTACTACACAGATTCTTCTATTGTTTTGAGTTGGATTAAATTGGATCCTGCTACGTTACAAGTATTTGTCTCAAATAGAGTAAGTGCTATTCAAACAAACAGCGATGTCTCTCAATGGAGACATGTAAGATCAGAAGAAAATCCTGCGGATCTTATATCAAGGGGATTGTTAGGCAAGGAAATGATTAAGAATCAATTTTGGTTTGAAGGTCGTAAATTTTTAAAGGAGAAAATAGTTAAATTATCATCATTTAATTTGATAAATGAGATTCCCGAACTAAAAAAAATGCAGAAAGATTTTATTAGTGCAACAGGGACAAACACTATGTGATAAAATTAACCATAGGAATAGTTTTAAATTTTTACAGAATGTAATTGCTTACATTCTTAAATTTATTAATATAGCTAGAAAAAGAAATATGAAATCATTCATATGGTATAAAAAAGACGCACTAACACTTATTGTTAAAGAAATCCAAAATTATCATTTCGGCGGCGAAATCAAGATATTAAAATCAAAAAAAACGTTAAGTAAATCGTCAAATTTGACAGATCTGTGTCCAATATTAGATGGAAATAATATTATTAGAGTAGGAGGCAGATTAGAAAATAGTAGTTTGTCATACGAAGCTAAACATCCGATTCTCCTTCCCTTCAAGGATGAAATCGTAGAACTAATTATAGACCAGTTGCATAGAGAACATTTGCACGTAGGTCCTCAGGGATTGCTGGCAATAGTAAGGCAACAGTTTTGGCCATTGCGAGGCCGGCAGGTGGTAAAAAAGGTGATTAATAAATGCTATAGATGTTTTAGAATACAGCCAAGAAATCTGCATCAACTAATGGGAAATTTACCTGAAGATAGAGTTATTAGAACTCGACCATTTCTAAATATTGGTATTGATTTTCTAGGACCAATTACAATTCATTACAAAATACGCGGGAAGAAGACGGACAAGTCTTATGTGTGTGTGTTTGTATGCTTCACCACCAAAGCGGTCCATTTAGAGGTAGTCTCAGATTTGACTTCAGCTGCATTCATAGGAGCACTGAAAAGGTTTGTAGCTAGGCGAGGTTGTCCATTGAAAATTTACTCGGATAATGCCACGAACTTTGTTGGGGCGGCAAATAGCCTTAACGAAATTTTTCGTTTGTTTGCAAATGAGCAGCATAAGGCCAATATAGATGAATTTTGTATTCAGCGTGGTATTGAATGGTTGAATATACCAGCCAGATCACCGCATGTGGGAGGATTATGGAAAACATGCGTGAAGTCCGTAAAGAAGCATTTTTACCGGGTGACAGAAGGGATAATGACTTACGAAGAACTATGCACACTAATGACTCAAATAGAATCAATACTGAACTCTCGTCCACTAACTCCGTTATCAGATGATCCAAACGATTTCAAAGTTTTAACACCAGGACATTTTTTAGTTGGCGAAACTTTTACAACATTTGTGGACGCTTCTAGTAATAAGTGTTACCATGGGTTAAGGGAGCACTGGAAAGCTGTGCAATCTAATTCCGAGGAATTTTGGAAACGTTGGTCGGCGGAATATCTGTCCGAATTACAAAAGAGGTACAAATGGAACAAACCATTTGAAAACATTAAGCCAGGAACATTACACTCAGAAAAGTTCTGCAGTTACTACATGACAGTTATTTATGTAGTAATGCGGTTGTAGTTATTTTAACTACAATTGTAGTTAATTTACTTAGAACAAAATTTTTCAATGTTTTTGACAGTTATTTTTTTAAACAAACTACAAAAATTACTACATTGTAGTAACATTTATTTTATGCAGTTATTTTGAATTTTATTTACAAATACTTAAATTTTCAAGTGTGTATGCATACACACGAAGCAAACAGAAGTATGTGTATGAATCACTTGTTTAGAAATTTCTAGTGAAAGAATATGAGTATAACATGTTTTCTCTTGTCTTAGTGATAAAACAACGCCAAAGAGTGGACACGCGTAATACGGAAAAGGTTATATATTTTTTATTAAATTACTAAAATAATAAGGTAAGTTTTATAATATAAATCTATTTACGGGGAATGTTAAAAAAATATTGTATTTATTTTCTTCCAGTTCTTTTATATTCTCATCCCTTTCTACCTGGAGAAAAAAAAGGAAGCCAAACAACAGCATATTTCATCCCCCACAGACGGACATGTACAACAATATCTTAATAGTGAAAAAAAGTGACATTAAGTGTAAATTTTGATTTCTCAATTTTAAATTTATTATAGAATAAAATTAAGTGAATAGTGTTTACATAAATTTGTTTTTTTTATTAAATTAATAATTAAAAAAAAAAAAAATTTATTTATGTTTTTTAACTACATTTGCAAGTTGTTTGTACAGTTTTACAATAATTTGAATGTATGTTGTTTCAATTGCATGTGTAGTTGTTTTTACTACATTTGTCAGTTGATTTTTAACAGTTAAAAATTACTTCATATTGCAGTTAATTTAACTGCAAATGTAGTCTACACCTTTTTAAGTGCAAATGCAGTTATTTTAACTGTCATTTGCAGTTGATTTTACCTACATAATTCCCTGAGTGTAGTTCTGCTAAAAGACGACAACACTCCTCCTTTAAGCTGGAGGCGGGGGAGGGTCATCCGAACTATAATGGGTTCGGATGGGTTATGTAGAATGGTGGACGTAAGGACCAGCAATGGAGAAACTAAAAGGTCGATCCATAATGTTTGTCCTTTTCCCACCCAGGAAAGTGAAAATGAAGTATTGGACAAACCATCCAATTGCTTAAATTCTACACAAAGTACAGATGAAACAGAAAGTATGGTCAATCCGACTTTACAAAATAAAAAATACTAAAGAATGGACAAACCATCTTTAATTAACAATATAAGTAGAATTGATAAAAACAAAAATATGAATAAAAATTCAAATAAATTAAAAAACGAAAATATAAATTCAAATAAATTAAAAAACAAAAATATTAATTCAAATAAATTAAAAAACAAGAATATAAATTCAAATAAATTAAAAAATAAAAATATGTTAACATTTTTAGTGACGTTATTAGCTGTTTTAAATCCAGTTAGGTCTCAATTTAGTATAAGTAACTTTTATAACAAGGCAGGGATCTTTTTCGAAGAGGTCGCGACTGTTGGGCTTACAAAAACTGCGTGGAACGTGGTGGTACATGTCAACATAACGGAGTACGCAGCAGCTATGGCAAGCCTAGACGAAGCCATGACCTCATTAGCAAAGGTGAAGTTGAAGCAACAGGAGATCTACAATGCGTTTGCCGTAAAAAGTATAGAAACTGTTTATGAAAGGGTGCGAAGCAAGCATGAGATAATATTGTCAGTAACCTCTACAAAAAGAGCAAGGAGATCTGCGTTACCATTTATGGGCGGTGTTTTGCACTCATTGTTTGGCCTAATGGATGAAGAGCATGCGGAAATCTTATCAAATAGAATAAAAACCAATGAACGTAAGAACGACTACTTGCTAAACATGATAAAAAATCAATCATCACTCCAAGATATGACGAGGGAAATAATAAAAGAGCGAAGCAAAACGGTGTTCAAAAACATGAAAACACTGAGCGGTTCGATTCTTGTGCTGGAGAAGGCTGTCAACGAGTTAAAAGATAAAGATACGCTGATTGGATCGGTAACAAATATGCTGACGTCACTTGAATCATTTGAAGAAATTCAAGATGGTATAATAGGAGCATTATTAAGTTCCAAACACAATTTGCTCATAGAAATACTGCCAACTAAGAAATTTAAAGCACATATCAAGACGATCACATCGAGCCTAAAATCAAATCTTAGGCTTCCAAGTGAAAATCCTGTAGAACTTGTAAAAATCTCACAAATTTCTGCAGGAATCATCGACGAGTTCATCATCTTCAACATTCGTATTCCTTTAATTAATACCGAATTGTTTCAAGCATATGAGATATATTCATATCCAACGGTTCATGACGGATTCTCTGTAAAACTTCAGGCAAGCAGCAAATACTTTTTGATTGACAAAAGAAAGACGATATACTACAGCTTAGATGAGAACAACTTAATCATTATAGTCATCATCATCGCCTTGTTTTGGATTTTAAAGAAATTATGCCAGATGTCAGCCAGATATTTGCCTGCGACAGTTGCGCTACCTCGCGTGGTTTAGGGTAGTTTTTTTTATATAGGTAATTTCGATTTTGTCTTTTTGTTTTGAAAGACTAGGATCTTTCAAGGCCGGCAGAATGTTCAACCTTGAACAATAGATTCTTAGAAGGTGGTTCTATGGTTATAAATATCTTTCCATAGACAGCTGCTAAGATCATATAATATAAGTAATAAAATATACATTGTTCAACCTTGAACAATGGATTCTTAGAAAGGTGGTTCTATGGTTATAAATATCTTTCCATAGACAGCTGCTAAGATAATAAAATATAAGTGATTAAATATCCATTAGTATGACACATTTTAGTGCATTTCACCTGGAGACGAACACAATGCGTTAGTTATGCTACTAATGCATTTAGTGTTCGAGCAGGTAGATGGGGAAGTGTTGAGACAAGAATGTTATGCTTACCTTTCCTTATCTATAAGTGGAATTAGATATTAAATAGTTTTTAAGTAAAATATGTTAGTATATAAGTAGGAATAAATTTGTAAATAAAGTTAGTTCAATTTAAAACCACCACACGACTCGCACGCCTTTCAGTTAAGCCCTAACACAACAGTTTAAAAAACAAAAAATCTTGAATCAGTTCTAAATGGGTTAATTAATTCCATTCGTGTATGTTTATGAATATAGAAATTTTAAATACCTACCTAATGTTATTTATTAACAAACGTTGATAAAAACAACAAACTCGTAACAAAAAAAGTAAAAAAAAGTAACGGTGCAGATTTAAACTTTGTGTACATTTTTTTGACATTTTGTTTTGTTTTTAGCAAGGTTGGCAACCGATACCGTTATAATACCGTTATCCGTTTCAAAACCCTTTCAAATTGACAACCGATACCAATACCGAAATTCTTGATTTCAAAAAATACCGGTATTCAAAAACCTTTTCCCTTAATACCGGTGTCGTACCGGTATGGAATCGGTTTTAAAAAAAATTGTTTTTTTTTCACGTTTTTAGCAAAAATACAAATTTTTTTAATATAAAATTTCCAAAATTGTTAAACAATTAAACTTTATTATTCATTGTTAATAGAAAATCGTGTTATAAATTCAAAGTGCGGTTAACAGCTTTTAGTTTGCATTGACAACATTGTTTTTAATTTATTTAACTTCTTAAATATTCTCTAACTTGTGACAAATTTAGTAAATATAATTTAATATATAAACTGGTTTCTTAAACCTTTAATTGAATTTACAGTTTCTTTTAAAGAATTCTTTTATTAATTTTATAAACTTATTTTTTTTATTTTATTATTTGATCTCAATACAAATATAAAATATTTGTAGTGAATCAACTTGTGTTCCTAATAGATTTAAAAAAATTTTTGTGTTAAAAAAATAAAACACAATAAGAAATTTTTAATAACTTAGTGGGTTATTTTGTAAAACGCAACGCCTGGCGTTGCGTTGATTTGTGTGTAAATTGTTATTGTTGCAAAAACAATTTGTATGGAAAACAAATTATTGTTATTGTTTTTTATTCATATTATAAAAACATTTCCATAAACTATACTTATCGTTTATAAAAATTTAATAAAATTGAGTTTTTTTATAATTAAGAACGTTTTTTTATATTTTTGTAAATTTTTTCAATAATACCGGTATATACCGGTAGTAATGTTTCGGTATCGGTTACACCGATACCGAAATGATTAAAATACCGATACCGATACCGATACCGAAACAAATAAAAAATCGATACCAATACCGATACCTATACCGTTATTCGTTTCGGTTGCCAACCTTGGTTTTTAGTTAAGTTAAACCTACAGTATGAGACCCACCGTAAATGTCCAACTTTAACTCTAAATAACTTCCTCATTTAAAAAGATAATGAGTCACATCGTATCTCAAATGAAAGCTTATACCCCATTCACAAGCAAGTTTTGTAGGCGATTTAGCCAAACTGTTTACATACGGTTGAAGGGGTTTTCATTATGTCTTTAACAGCTGTTTGGTTATTTTTGTAAACAAAAAATATTTGCGACCTAACCAAAAATTTTAAAGAATATTTAAAAAAACATATTTTCCGCTGCAGGAATAAAATATTTATTAACTTGGGATGAAATGCAACTTTAATGTTTATATATTAACCCCTAAATTCATAAATGCTTTGTAAAGTTAAAGCAGGTTTACAAAACGTCATTTTCATACAAAATTTGTTCAATAAACCTCCTATAATTTTACAAATCGTTTATGAATTTAGGGGTAAACTTTTCGAATAGGGATGAGTAGTTTAAAGATGAAACTTTTGATTTTTGAAGATCTGCAGCTACATTTACCTCATGTGTCAGTGAAATATATAATTAATTTCATTTAAAAGCAAAATTTTTTTGTTGATTTTTATTAAAAATTAAAATTAATAATGGTATTCACGATGCTACATGTGCATATTTGAAATTAACAAATTTGCTATGCAAATTGTAACATATCGTGAGCGTCTTTTTTAAGATCAATTGCATATTTGCTTTATGAGCTATTTTGTTCACTGCTGCTAACTTTTTTCCTAAAAATATCGCTAAATCAAACTAAAAAATCACTAAAAAATAGCTGAAAATGGTAAAATATCGCTATAATTTGACGAGAAAATAGCTAAATTGGCAACAGTGATTTTGTTTACGTCAAAAGTAAAAATAAATCGTATTTTTGAGAAAATTTGTGAATCATAAAAATAATAAATAAAAAAAAAAATTTATGTTAATAAAAAATCACAAACAATTTTTTTATTAAATATCTTATTTTATAAATCATAATATGGCGGCTAATATGTTAAAAACAGATGTTTTGTTTTATTTGCAACTTAGCTTATATGCAAAGTGATTTTTGCTAAAGGTTTTTTTTATTGCAAATAAAGAAAAATAAAGCAAATTGCAAATACATACATTTTGTTGTTGTGTTGATGCAATCGTTGTTTTTTTGCAATCATCTGCAACGTTTGCATCGTTTGCAATACCCATCGTGAGTCCCCTTAATATTTTCTATTTGTGTTGTTTTCATTTCTTATGTCATACACGCAGAAAATAAAAAGGGGAAATTACATAAAATAAGGGTATAATTTACCTAGTCTTAGTATGTATTAAAGCTCTACCCAAGTTTTGGGTATAACTTATATAATATGCTTGGTATAAAATAAGAACACAAAAACTAACAATAACTATACAAAAAAAACTTGGTAAATATTTCCAATTCTGTTTTTGGAATTGTTGGCACTAATTTATTAAATAAAATAAGCCATATTTTATTTATTAATTTACGTTAAATTATTTAGCTCTTTCCTTCTCCCTTATTAAAACAATTTGATTAATTAATTTAATTATTTATTTTATAATTATTACTGGTAGTTATAGTTGGATACAAAGTAAATCAATATAATCTTAATTTTTGTTTAAAATATTTCCAAATTTAATAATTTAATTACAATATAAAAACTAATTTTTTAATTTGTTACCATTCCAAACAAAGCATTGTCAGCCTGTCCTATTGTAATACTAATTCCTTTTCCAGTCTCAATCGTTGGGCCATATAAATAATATCCTTCAAGTCTAAAACATGTTGATCACCCCTAGCTTGTGACTGCAACTATGAAAAATGACAATCAGCATATTCTGGACAATCAGCCAACCATTTCCAGATGGCATCAACTTGTTAAATCCTTAAACTGCAATGCAAATAAAAATGAAAGTTATTAATTATTTTAATTTGATTATAGCTGTGTTTATGTGACTGCATATCAGTGTTATCTAGAACGATTTTGACAGTTTTTTCACTTATTCCGGCTTTCTACTGTCAAAATTGTTCGAGATAGCATTGATATGAATGACACACAAACACAGCTTATATAATAGTTTTTCTAACCGAAAAGTTTTAGGTGAAACCATTGATGAAAATGTGTACGATAAATTTGTAAACGCACCGATAAATGTGTCTTATGTGAATATAAAGCCATATCCGTTTGAGATTGTCCATAATCCTTACCCACCGACAATTTCATATGACATTTAGCATGAAATTTTATATTATTTTATATTTTTTTCTAACTTTTTTCACTTTTGGCATCTACTTTTCGCCATATTGTTTTATCTTCTTTATTTTTTTTCTTAACGATTTTCAACTTTGGCAATTTTAATGCTATTTTTAGGAATTATACACATTTTACAAACATCTGGCAACAAATAAATGAATTGTAAAACTATTTTGGGTCGCGTACATGAAATTTTTTATCATTTTCCCATAAGGTAACTAAATATTGACAATTTTTTAAATAGATAAGAAAAGAAAGTGATTTAACATAATGTACAAAAGAATTTATAATGTACCAATACAAAGTTATATTTTTAGGTAATTTATAAAAAAATTTACGGTGGGTCTCATACTTCTGGTTTAAACTTTAGTTAATAGTTAACCCAAAAATTTTTTGTTGTTTTGTGTACATTTTTTTGACATTTTCTTTTGTTTTTAGTTAAGTTAAAGTTAAACCTACAGTATGAGACCCACCGTTAAGGGTTTGATTTAAACTAAGCTAATGAAAAGTATTTTTTTTTCTGTAGGAAAATATTATTACCAAGCATGTTTGTATAATATAACATACGCTAATTTTTTGCGTGTAGAGTTATAAAAGTATTAAGTATTTGGGTACTGAGTATTCAGTACCGTGTTCTTTTGTCGGAGTACTCAATGCCCAAACGAAACTCCTTAGTACATTCAAAGTTGTATTTTTCCAAATATATGCATAATTTTGCCATGAAAATACATCTATATGTAAATACAACTCGTTTAGAAAAGAAATATGAAAAACGGAGTATAGAATAGTATCGAGTACTCAGCTAAACAAGTGTTGAGTACTCAAAAAGCACTTCTCAAAGACTTTCTTTAAGGAGATAATTGACGGGGTTTATAAATTATCTTGTCAAATTGAAGTGATTATTGATAGAAAATTTTTATGGAGAATCACGAGATAATACATGAGATAATGCAATAATCATCAAGATAACTAAAATCTCGTTCATGTGAATGGGGTATTAGTTAACATAAAGTATACTTACCGATACATTGGTCATATTTTGGCAAAATTAACTTCTTATGCAAAAAGTCAAAATCAAAAATCTTCGATTTCTCCACAATGGGTTAATATTTGGGGTTATTTTGGACCCCCAACGAAAAGGCATTTTAGAGACCTTTCATTTGGCGTGGTTTTGTACCGATGGGATAAATATCTCCGGACTTAACCAAATTTAAATTTTCAACTTTAAAGCCCGCCCATTTTAAAGTAGGCGTTTCCGACAAAGAAAATTAAAATTTTTGAAATCAGCTCAAAAAGCACTACACTGAAAAAATATCGGAGTTATGCTCCTAACTCCACTTGTTCCCATTTGCCATTAATATTTTTGGATACTCTGTTATAGAGTTGTGAAATTTCGGTATTTTTTGAGTACTATATACTACTCAATACTTTTAACGGTTTTTTTAATTTAAAAATAAAAATGTTATGAATTCGTATTTATTAGGAAAAATTATCACAATTCACATACACGTGTTAAATAACTATTGTTATTTACATTTAATTAATTTAAAACATTTTAAATAAATTAATTAAATAATTTTTCCCAAAAATTCGTTACACATTTCTTTGCTTCACAAATAGAGTTGTATTTTCAGGCTGTATTTTTAGAGTACTATTTTTAGAGTTGTATTTTTATACGAAAAATTCACATTTCTACGGAAAATTGCATCTTTAAAAGTATTGAGTAGTACCGTTTTAGTATTGAGTACTCAAAAAAACAGTCAGTATTGAGTACTCAGTACCGGAATACTCAATACTTTTACAACTCTACTCTGTTAGTACAGTTATTACAACCACTCATTAGCATATTCATGTCCGTGTTGTCAGCACTGGGACACGCGGCTCTACTGGTAGTGTTGCCAGAAAAGTTTTAGCTTATATCCCCATTTTGTAAGTTGAAATCCCCAACAACCCTTAAAAATTTATTAAGGATTCAATTGAAATTGGTCCCAAATTAATTATTTAATATAATTAAAAAAAAACGCAATTTTAAAGAAAAATAGATAACCCAGACAACAAATCTCAGAGCGCTCTGAAACTATGATTCGTAATCTTCATATTTTAAAGTTTAAACTGTAAAATAGGAAGATTCAGGGGGATGTTATTGAGGTATTGCAAAATGGGGATATCCCCTAAATCTTTCTGGCAACACTGATATAGTGTACTTTTACATAGGGGTTACACGATCAATTTTTGCCTTTCAAGTTTCAATACACTCACATTTTTTTACTAACACACTCATATTTTAAAAATTGAACAGCAACTTGATATCAATTTTTGCTTTAAAGTTTTGAGAAAACTTGACGGTCAAGTTTTAAACAGCTGATCAATTTCTTGTAAATTTGTTTTTCTTTTTACAAATATTGTGCCGCAATAAAACACGATTGGTAAAATACGGAACGTGAATATTACGGTACATCGACGAAATGATTTAAAAATAAATAAAAGATCAATTTCTGCTGACATGAAAATGTCTGTGGAAGATGTGAAGAAAAAAATAAAGTCTTTTCGAACAGCCTACAGTGCGGAAACAGCCCACAGAGGCGAGCATTTTTAGTTCTTTCCTTGACGACGGCATCTTGAAAGCAAAATTGACTATCAAGTTGCATGCAGCCTACGTCACAGCTTCAAGTACAACTGAATATGACAAGCAGTATGTGTTATCAACTTGAAAGCAAACCCTTGATCGTGTAACCTCAGTATTATAAAAAGTAGCAAGCAGTGTTGTCAGATAAGGGGATTTTGACCCAAATTGGGGATTTCAACTTCGGTTTGTGGTCAGATTTTTGTGGGGAGGGATTTGGGGATTTCACAACAGTTTGGGGATTTTACCCTTGTGCTTAAGTACTTTTGGGGATTTCTGTTTTTTTCTTTTATCTGTACATTGCGTATTTTATCTTATTTTAATATATGTGACCTTCTCCGAGAAAAGGGACGTAGTGTGTCAAAAAACGGGTTTCGATAAAAATGAGGAAATCATTAAAATTTTATTCTTAATTTAAATTTAAATGCGTTTTTCTCAAAACTTCATTTTCACACACTAGGTCCCTTTTCTCGGAGAAGGTCACATATATATTTTTTCTGATGTATATTATTTTGTTAAATTGCTTTTTAAAACTGACAATAATAGAAATTTTAAAGAAATGACAACCATATTATAACCTGCCCGATTAAAATGACAGATAGGTTATTAAACAGACTTGTCTACATATTCCCTAATCGTGTTTTAACATTGATTTTATGACTCGTGGGGACGTCAAGTGAAACAAAATGTAATTTCGCACCTCTTGTAATTTTTTTTTAGAATTTCTAGAAAATAAAAATGGCAGTCTTTAGGTGGTTACATAAACGTCAACCACGTGCAAAAATATAATTTAATTTGATAAGTTTTTTCTAAATCAATTAAAATAATTTGCGCTTGATCTTACTGAATGTGTTAATTTTAATGTTTTTAGATTTATACTTTTTTGATTTTTGTTGATTTTTTCTTTGTGCAAGTAAATGATTTTTGTAATATTTTCTTTTTTTCTAAAGGTTTGAAAATGAGTATTCATAATATTAAATCACCAGTAAGTTGTTTTAATTTCACGTAAAAAAAATGTTATACTCCATATAAAAAAATTGTGGCTTTTTTACAAAATTAGAAAATTGTTAATTTTTTTAACTTAAATTGTAATTTGAGGCATATAAAGTTTGAATGAAATTTTTTCATGTCAAAAAGAACTTACGGCGCTTTACAAATACAATTTCATTTTCATTAAAAATGGGTTTTTATTTCAAATTCGTGTTAACAACCATATTGGGGAAATATTTGTGGATTTATAAATTTGTTTTGGGCATTTTTGGGGATTTCAACTTGTCAAATTGGGATATAAGCCTAAACTTTTCTGGCAACGCTGGTAGCAAGCATTCTGCTTGCTTGATACCAGCTCCATGAACTTTCAAGCATGCACAATGAGGGGAAAAAAGGCCGATTTATTAAAAAGTACAATTTACAAAAAGTACTGACTTCTAGAGATGAGCGATATTTTCATACCGGTGATTTAATCACAGTTATTGATAAATCACTGGTAACGGCAGTGATCAAATATTTCAAGTCGCAGTTACTCGGAATGTCGTTCTTTTAATATTTTTGTACTATTCTTTCTTGCAAACTTCATTGTGCACAGTAATACATGTTTTTTTTTAATAACAGTGACTCGCTTTCACACTCTTCTGAATAAAATGTCTCCTTCTATCATGTCTTTGTTACCGGTCGCAACTATTCTTCTTTTAAGGCCCAGTTTTTAGTTTAACGCAGTTTGTAACTAAATACTGCTTTTAAAATGTGGTTTATTTTGTTTTATTTCAATAAAGAAATAAATTATACTCGAAAAAAAGTTTTTCTGGCAAATTTTTGTTAATAAACTTTAAAATGGCTGTTCAGAATTGAACATAAATATTTTATGACCATATTTGAGTCATAAAATATTTTCATTTGTGTGTGTTTTGGAAATTCCCATAGGGTGATTATCTTCACATTAGGAGACAATGGAACGATAAATAGAGGAAAATTTAACCACATACACACACAAATATTATAAGGTCGTATATAAGAATACGTACCTGCATATTTAGTTTATATTAATATTATTCTGTATTTATATTTTAAACACAAATGTTGCCGCGGTAATAAAAGTATATTTCACGGCGCCAGCTCCGCTGGAGGCCCGGCAGAATGTTCAGAATTGAACATGGGTTTTAGGAAATGACATTAATATTCCATGAGTATGGATTTTCCCATAATTAGGAAAATCCATATGCTATTATCTGTGTTTCCTTGTTCAGGGTTAAACATGGTTTTTGGGAAATAACATTAATATTTCATGAGTATGGATTTCCCCATAATTAGAAATTTCCATATGCTAATATGTGTAATGGCTTAGTTAGGAAAGAGGGAACACAGGTAAGAGAATCTTTTATGTTTATCACTAATTACACATGTGCATGAACAAGGTCATACAACCCTTGTCACAAATTATGTGTAATTGTTTATTTAGCTGTAATCTAGTTTTAAGACTTTTACTGTTAGTATTTAAGAAGATAGTTTTGTAAATAAAAATCAGTATCCTACAAATACTCAAGCGAGTATCTTACAAATGCTCGTAGTGTTTTAATTTAAATTATTACATTTTGGTCCTTCGAATTTGTGTGGATTACATTTTGGTCCTTCGAATTTGTGTGGATTACAATGGCTGACAAAATTCGTTTTCGGTTTAACTAAACCAAGTTTAACTGACATCTTAAAAACTCGCCATAAATATTATTTCGTTTATTTATCAGAAAATCGCAGTCTTTTCCATAGAAAAACCGTGATCACGATCACAGTTTAAAAGAACAACGATTTGCAAATCACATTCACTGAAAACAATGTTACTGAAAAATCGCCGGATCGCCGGATTACAAACCCGTGATCACGGTCACTGTTTAAAAGAACGGTGATTTGAAAATCACGATCACTGGTAGCAGCGTTATTCAAAAATCACCGGATCGCTCATCTCTAATTTCAAGTCGCAGTTACTCGGAATGTCGTTCTTTTAATATTTTTGAACTATTCTTTCTTGCAAACTTCATTGTGCACAGTAATACATGGGTTTTTTCAAGGTTGGTTACCGAAACGAATAACGGTAAGGGTAACAGTATCAGATTTCGTTTGTTTAGGTAACGGTATTTAAGACTGTTTCGGTAACTGTATACCGTTATCAAAACAGCAATACCGGTACGTACCGGTATTAAAAATTATGTTAAAAACATATAAAAACAAGTAAAAACATGGCATATTTTTAATTTTAAGTACTGAAAATACAGATTTTAAGCTATAAATTCAATACTGGTAGTTTTAATAAGTAAAATTATTATCTATAAATTTTTTGTAAAAAAAAACACTCAAGATTATAAAATAAAAAAATTGTAATTTTTATATAAAATAATAAATACCGGTAAAATACCGGTAACTACCCATAAAAATAACGGTATCGGTAACGATAACGGTATTTAGAAATTTTTTTAGAGGTATCGATAACGGTAACGGTATCAATTTGAAACAGTATTTTAGCGATAACGGTATCATAACGATAACTGTAACCAACCTTGCTTTATATCAGTGTTGCCTTATAGCCAGTTTTAACTGTTTTTTACAGTTTTTTTGGATGCCTAACAGTATTCCAGTTTTTTTCATGTAAAAAACAATTTTTTTAATTCATGGATTTTTTTTACAGTTTTTTCATATTAAATCGGTACATTTATTTCATTTACAATTTTTTTTATTTTTTTTAACTAAAATTTAAGAATTAAAAAATTACAATGAAACTTTCATATTGTAAAAAATTAGGTACAAATCGAAACATAAATAAATTTAAAAATGCCAATATAATGCTACATAATATTCTTACCGGAAAAACGAAACATTGGGTGCGTTCGGCAGATACAATTTGACAGTCAACAGTTCTACAACAGTTGTGCAACTATCTGCTGAACGACCTGATCACTAACCGCTCAGTCTGAGCGCTCAGGTAGCGCTGTCATATTTTGGTAGCGTAAAAAATTTTTGCTACTTTTGATCAAATAGTGCTACATTTGTTGTTGTTGATTTTAAAAAATTTTTGTTTTGTATTATTGACAAATAAAAACATACAAATATAATTCAAAAACAAAAAATTTAAAAAATCAAAGGAAAATTTAGAAAAAATGTATTTAAAAACAAAACAAAGAAAACATCGTTCAGCAGAGTAAGTAATCACAAAGCGCTACAAGTCACCGGTAACAGTTTAAGGTTTCTCTGCCGAATGCTACCATTGTTATAACAAATTTCATCAAAAGTTAGCACGGAATAAAATTGGGTAAACCATATCTGATGCGTCATAGATCCGACGGACATTTTTAGCAGAACTTTTTAGATCATTTTCAAATGAAGGATAATTTAGAATTTTTTGTTTTTTAATTTTTAAAACAATATCGCATCAAAAAAGAACGAAATCGATTTTTAATTTTTTTTAATAAATGTTTGCCAATTCTGGATTACAATTTACTAACATTTTTTCAATTATAATCAAGGACAATTCCAAAAAAAGTAATTTTTTACGGGGTTTTACACACCGTCAAATAATTTCCGACATAACAATACTCAATCAAATGAAAGGTAATTTTATGTGGAATGCATAAAGAATATTTTGAAGTACAACATTGACCAGTAAAGTATTCTATCCTAAGTCAGGGGTTAATAAAAAAAGGTTCACATCTCGGAAGGGTGATTCGATCAACTTTTTTTTAACTTCAGATTCGGGCCTAGGAGACCAAAATTCTTAAAAAAAAGTTTTGTTAGGAGGCTGGGCAAAAAGTCGATTACTACACGCAAAAAATAAAAAATGGATATTTGCCGAAGTACTTCGGTAAAATACAACTTCAAAAGTTTTCTGCTAAGTTACACAATTCTTTAATTAAAATATATTTTTTAAGACAATTTATAAAAGAAAAAACTTAGGTAACTTAACATATTTTGGAGTGCGTGAATATGGAATGGGTCAAAAACTAAGGCAATTTGACAAAAATAAAAAGTTGATAAATCTACATATATTTTTTTACTAACTCACAAAATATACTTTTGAAGTTGTATTTTACCCAAGTACTAAATAATTATACACTTTTTATTTTCTCCGTGTATAAATGCCATAGGCAATTAAAATATTCAAATCTCAATATTTTTAAAATTGATAATATTTTAGTCCCAGGATACTTCGGGATCCAAGAATTTCTTCTGAATTTTAAATTTTTTTTCGAAAAACAGTTTTCTAATGGGAAACAGTTTTTTTTACAGTTTTTCTAAAAATATATATGGTGACACTGCTTTATATACAAGAATAATATAAAAAGTGCCAGAACTCGAAGCACCAGCTCCCTTAAGCCAGAATTAGTTGTACGTAACGTGAATAAAGGCTCAATTAGACGTGCCATAACCATAACCATATAAAACAGCTGTTCAAACCAATCTTATGGGCTACAATGTATACGATTATTGGTGACATGCCATAACGCCATAACCGTAACCATAGAAACCAATTGAATTTTGGTTGTCTGCTATGGCGTTATGGTTACGGTTATGGCGTTATGGCACGTCTAATTTAACCTTAACCCTCTGATTCAATCTAAAATAATGAGTAAAAAAGAAATAAACTGCCAGCTTTGCTCTTTTTACTCAATAGATTTTTCCATCACGTTACGTCTACTTGTGGCAAATGGAGCCATAAACGTTCAAGTAAATCAATAAAAAACTGTGTGACAATTAGCGTTTCCAATATCGATTTCGGTAATACCGATTTTTTTGCAAATTCGAGATACCAATTTTAAGGCACATTTAAACGCGAGAGAAAACTGCTAGAGATAGAGCAAAATACACCTCTAAATAGACCTATTGTGAATGGTTTTAGCAAGTTAGGAGTGCTTTTTGTTCTATCGCTAGCAGTTTTTTCTCGCGTGTAAATGTGCCTTTAGGACGATGCCGATTTCGGTATTGCATACATACATTTTTTTCTGTACAAAATTATCCTATATTTTCATATATTTAGATATTGTCATATTAGATTTTATTTGTTGATTCAAAAAGTTTGACTATTAGGTACTTTTATGTAAAATTGTTGCTTTTCAAAAAGTGTTGATTTATGACTGGATTTAACCAAATCAGACAGTTCATATTAGAGATGAGCGATCCGGTGATTTTTTAATAACGCTGCTACCAGTGATCGTGATTTTCAAATCACCGTTCTTTTAAACAGTGACCGTGATCACGGGTTTGTAATAGAGATGGGCGATCCGGCGATTTTTCAGTAACATTGTTCTCAGTGAATGTGATTTGCAAATCGTTGTTCTTTTAAACTGTGATCGTGATCACCGTTTTTCTATGGAAAAGACTGCGATTTTCTGATAAATAAACGAAATAATATTTATGGCGAGTTTTTAAGATGTCAGTTAAACTTGGTTTAGTTAAACCAAAAACGAATTTTGTCAGCCATTTCAAAGTTTATTAACAAAAATTTGTCGGAAAAACTTTCTCTCGAGTATAATTTATTTCTTTATTTAAATAAAAAAATAAACCACATTTTAAAAGCAGTATTCCAGTTACAAACTGCGTTAAACTAAGTTTAAAAATAATCCACTTCCTAAAATCGGGGCCTTAAAAGAAGAATAGTTGCGACCGGTAACAAAGACATGATAGAAGGAGACATTTTATTCTGAAGAATGTGAAAGCAAGTCACTGTTATTGAAAAAAAACATGTATTACTGTGCACAATGAAGTTTGCAAGAAAGAATAGTACACAAAAATTAAAAGAACGACATTCCGAGTAACTGCGACTTGAAATATTTGATCACTGCCGTTACCAGTGATTTATCAATAACTGTGATTAAATCACCGGTATGAAAATATCGCTCATCTCTAGTTCATATACAAAAGTACAAAATTCTCGTCCCGTTGAATTTTTGGTACGGAAATCTGTAAAGTTTTTATTATTAATAGTAAAAGGCTTTATTTTTGAATCATGTAGGTTGATAAACAGCATGCGGTTTCTAATTTGTTACTAGCACACGCTGTAAAATTCTTTATTTAAAAATTTCATTTGTACATTATTGTTTTCTTCTACTGAACGGCAGAAAACAGGCTTTGAATTCAGTGAACTTATTTTATTTTTTTTTTAATTTAGTGAACTTATTTTATTTTTTTTCAATTCAGTGAACTTATTATTTTTTTTTAATTCACTGAATGAAAATGAAATTGAATGAATTCAGTGGTGAATTAATTCAGTAAGGAATTAATTCACTTTTTTTCCGTTCGATTTATAAAATTGAACGCGTTCACCGGTGAATTAATTCATTTGATTTAATAAAAAGAACTATTGCAATTGAATTAATTCTTTGAATTTGTTGTTTGATGAACGCATTCAGTTGAATGAATTCAGTGAATTACTTAAGAAAAGGAATTCATTCAATTCTAGAGAAAATTGAATTCGATTGGTAGTGAATTCATTCAAAAAGGAATTAATTCTTCAAATTCTCTGAATGCAAGTGATCAAAATAACAGTCTGGTGATTTACAAAATTTGCTTTTTCATATAATTTAGTTTAAAAACTACGTAAGTCAGCAAGGACGATCACCGCGTTCATCACCGGGATTTACAAAATCCCAGCAAACAAAGATGATCATTAATGACTCACAAATGAGCTCCAAAAACATAAACATTTTTCCACTTTTTCCTATGAAAGTGGTCCGTCCAAAAGAGCCCCCTGTGTACTCAGAAATGACTCAGAAAAAAGAACGTATAAAATCGAAATTTTCCTCATAAATTTAAATAATTTTGTAATCTTTTTTGAGTCCGAAAAATGAACCCTCATTTTGAGACAGCTTTTTAGATTGTAGAGACAACTTTTTGGACTGTTTTCTGAGGGTTCATATTTTTACCAAAAAAAGAGTGTTTTGAAAAAAACAGTAGTCATTTCTGTGAGCCATTTAAGAATCTTATTTAATAGCGCTCCGAAATTGCTGGCTGGGAATACAAAATTTAAAAAAAAACTAGGTGGAGTGAAGTCTAGTGTTAGACTATAAGTTAAGAGTACCCAATCAGAAATCGCCATTGGTACAAGAAATCAAGCACTGGCATACCACTGGGCAGAGATGGGCTAAAATCATTACCATTACATTTTCATTACCATTACTTGATGTAATGGTAATAGCTCTTTTTATCATTACCATTTTTTAACGCAATGGTAATGTTTTTTTTTTCATTACCATTACGTTAAAAAATGGTAATGAATATTTTTTTAATTTTCATTTGTTTTGAAAATTAAAATGAACCTTTTTTTTAATTTTCATTACTTTTACCTAATGTTTACATAGTACACAGAAAGAATTTACAAAATTCTAATTAAATTTTTAAACACCTTTCTCATACCAAATTTGTAAATACAAAAAAAAAACTTTTTAAAAAGGCACCAACAAAGAATTTTGTAAATCCAAACAAAAATTTTTTTGTAACTTTGAATTTTTATTTTTAAACAATTTTTATATGAAAGATAACAATTTAAAAACGAGTTAAAAATATTTCAAACAAAAAAATTTTTGGAAATAAAATTTCAATTTCAAAGAAAATGTGATTGCTTTTACAAATTCCCATTGTTGGTGCCTACTGTTTTTTCTGTGTAATGAAATACCCATTTGTTTTTCATTACTTGCCGTTTTATTGAAGTTTTTTATTTTAAAAATATGAGGTTTACAAATTACTAAAATCATTTTTTAGTTCATAATCCGAGGCCTATGGTATCCAAGATTTGGAGGCTAGTTGCAAAAAAAAAAATCGCGAAAAAAATTGCAAAAAGGAAAATTCTTGCATCAATATATTTGTTTGCAGAACATAAATAGCTGATTATGTCTTTTAATTCAATTGTAGTGCCTAGTCTTTTTTCGCGATCCGCCATTATTTTGCAATTTTGTAAGTGCGGTTTTTTAAAATTTATAATCTAAGGATTATAATACTCATTTCGTACAACAAAGTTTAGTGGCTAGTTGAAAAAAAAAAATCGCGAAAAATATCGCAAAAAATTCCAAAAAGGAAATTTCTTACATCAATATATTTGTTTGCAGAATGTTAATCGCTGATTAGGTTTTTTTAATTCAGTTTTTGTGCCATAAAGTCTTTTTTCGCGTTCCGTCATTATTTTGCAATTTTTGAAGTGCAGTTTCTTAAAATTTGTAATCTAGGGACTATAATGCCCATTTCACACAACAAAGTTTGGTGACTAGTTAAAAAAACCGCGAAAAAAATCGCGAAAAAAAAATTTCAAAAAGGAAAATTCTTACATCAATATATTTGTTTGCAGAATGTAAATCGCTGATTAAGTGTTTTAATTCAATTATTTTACCATAAAGTCTTTTTTCGCGTCCCGCCATTATTTTGAAGTTTTTTAAGTACGGTTTGTTAAAATTTATATTCTAGTGACTTAATACCCGTTTCATACAACAAAGTTTGGGAGCTAGTTAAAAAAAACAGCGAAAAAAATAGCGAAAAAAATTTCCAAAAAGGAAAATTCTTACATCAATATACATATTTGTTCGCAGAATGTGAATCGCTGATTAAGTGTTTAATTCAATTCTTTTACCATAAAGACTTTTTTCGCGTCCCGCCATTATTTTGGAGTTTTTTAAGTGCGGTTTCTTAAATTTTATATTCTAGTGACTATAATACCCGTTTCATACAACAAAGTTCGGGAGCTAGTTAAAAAAAACCGCGAAAAAATTGCGAAAAAAAATTTACAAAAAGGAAAATTCTTACATCAATATATTTGTTCGCAGAATGTGATTCGCTGATTAAGTGTTTTAATTCAATTCTTTTCCCATAAATTATTTTTTCGCGTCTCGTCAATATTTTGGAGCTTTTTAAGTGCGGTTTCTTAAAATTTGTAATATAGGGATTATAATGCCCATTTCATACAACAAAGTTTAGTGGCTAGTTAAAAAAAATCGTTTTTGTACTATAAAGTCCATTTTCGCGTTCCGCCATTATTTTGCATCTTTTTAAGTTCGGTTTTTTCAAATTTATAATCCAGGGACTCTAATGCCCATTCCATATAACAAAGTTTGGTGGTTAGTTGCAAAAAAAAAATCGCTAAAAAAATTTGCCAAAAGGAAACTTTTTGCATCAATATATTTGTTTAAAGATTGTTAATTGAGTTTTTTAATTGAATTTTTCTACCATAAAGTCTTTTTCGCGTTTCGCCATAATTTTGCAATTTTTAAGTGCGGTTTTTTTAAATTTATAATCTAGGGACATACATCAAAGTTTGGTGGCTAGTTGCCAAAAAAAATCGCGAAAAAAAATTTACATAAATGAAAATTTTTCAGTGTAGAACAATGAACAAAACGTTCTTTACATCATTATGATAAGTAATGGTAATGAAATTTCATTTGTCTACCTAGTGTAGAAAAAATGAAAATGATCTTTTGGTTTTACTACCATTGCGTAATGTAATGAAAATTATAAAAAACGTTTCAATACATGTAAAGAAAACAAATGAAATGAAAATTTTTTTCATTGCAATTACATTTTGTAATGGTAATGCATTTTTTTTTTAATTTTCATTTTATAGATTCAATGGAAACCCGCAATGGTCATTACAAAGTAATTAATTACTCCCATCTCTGCCACTGGGTAACCATGGTGTTGGAAATAAATGACTGGGAGAGCACTTATTTGGGACGCTTTGCCAGCGCTTGCAAAAAGCGTTTTTCCAGCATTTGTTTTACAAAAATTTCAGTGGTTTATAAAAAAACCACTGGCAAAGAATGGTAGTTATAAACCTTAACAATTATTTTACCTTAACAACAAATATTGTGTTTTATTTTATCTAAAATAAATTTAATTCTAAACTTTAAGGCACGCTAAGAACGTAGCGGGTACCGCCCGCTAGTATTCAAATGAAAGCTTAGCCTCCGTAGATTTCAAAACCATAAATCATTTTTAACATTTCAAAGTTTAATTATACGTCATGGGATTTTTTTTTACCGAAAATAAAGTTTAAAAAACTGGAACTAGAAAATCCCCGAAACGACGATCTTTCATTCCTGAAGGAGTAGAATATTTTGAAACACAAACTCTGTGAAATATTTGTTAGGAGAATGTTCTGATGGAGAAAAATGGGAGAGCTTTTGAAAAGGCCTTATTATGTTTTTTCATAAATAATAAGGAAATTGACCTTGAACAAGAATAAATTAATTTTTTATTGTAGAAATAAAGGTCGAAAAAACTATTTTTATTGTATTTTTAAATTTAAAAATAAAAATATACAGAAAGAATTTTGCTGGACGAGCTTTTATCAAATTTGTCAGTCAAAAAACGAAGTTTACTTCACAAAGTAAATGAAAAATTTATAAATTTCATGATAAAGCATCATGTATTTTATAAATCTAGAGATTTGATTAAACTTTTTCATTCGAGTGTATAAAACTTTTAATAAATAAAATTATAATTTTCACAATATTTTATCAAAAATTCCATTAGTTCAATGGACGAGTTCCAGCAAAACTTCATTGCTTTTATTCAAAAATTCGTTAATAAGTATCATGCAGATAATTCTCTCAGTGTTTCCTTAATAAATTTTTAAAAATTTCACGTGGAAATTGTGTATCATTTGTTTTTCAGCAGATTTATGGTCTAATTCATATGGTCTAATTCATAAACTTTTACAACAGTCTTATTGCAGGATTTTAAGCTAATTTGTGAAAAACAGTATTCATATTTGCTTAATAATGAAGAAAATAATAAAGGTTTATAGTTGGTACTTACTAACTTTAAACTTTTTATAAAGTTTGGAGTGAGGAAGCCACCCTTTATTTGTTAATTATTTCATTTTCAGGCATGAAATGATTTATTAAAGCCATCCCATCCCTAGAATGTGTGGCTTCCAACAACTTGCATCCATCAAACTGAAAAAAACTACAACAATTGCGTAGCCAATGACTATTTTCGAAAAAATTTCAAAAAAAAATCTAAAAATAAAACTAAAAAGAAAAACAAAACAATAGTGATGTACAGGCTGTCAAAACATTATTCGAAATTCGATTACTTTTGTCTTTTTTGAATAATATGTCCTAAAAAATTACTTTTTTACACACATTTCCATTGATTTGCTTTATAAATAAAAAAAAAAAATATTATTAATGGCTTTTAAATTTATCTTAGCACATCATTAGTTCTCTAATTTAAGGAAATAAATTTTCACTTCCGATTACCGAGTCAATCGTTTACTAAATTTGTAAATCACTTACGACTTATTTGGGAGAAGAGAGAAAATAAACAATAGTGTTGTCAGTATCAAATCGAAAAATTACTTTATAGTTAAAATATGATTATGAATCAAGATTTCTAATAACTCTTTATTAAGCGAAATATCTACTTTAACTATAACAAGCTTCAAATACCAAATAAATTTTTTTTATGAATTAGCACAATAAACTTTTACAACAGTCTTATTGCAGGATTTTAAGCTAATTTGTGAAAAACAGTACTCATATTTGCTTAATAATAAGGAAAATAATAAAGGTTTATAGTTGGTACTCACTAACTTTGATTTTGGAGTGAGGAAGCCACCATTTAATTGTTAATTATTTCATTTTCATTTTATTAAAGCCATCCATCCCATCCCTAGAATGTGTGGCTTTCAACAACTTGCATCCATCAAACTGAAAAAAACTACAGCAATTGCGTAGCCAATGACCATTTTCGAAAAAATTTCCAGAAAAATGTAAAAATTAAATTAAAAAGAAGAACAAAACAATAGTGATGTACAGACTGTCAAAACATTATTCGAAATTCGATTACTTTTGTCTTTTTTGAATAATATGTTCTAAAAAATTACTTTTTTACACACATTTCCATTGATTTGCTTTATAAATAAAAAAAAAAAAATATTATTAATGGCTTTTAAATTTATCTTAGCACATCATTAGTTCTCTAATTTAAGGAAATAAATTTTCACTTCCGATTACCGAGTCAATCGTTTACTAAATTTGTAAATCACTTACGACTTATTTGGGAGAAGAGAGAAAATAAACAATAGTGTTGTCAGTATCAAATCGAAAAATTACTTTATAGTTAAAATACGATTATGAATCAAGATTTCTAATAACTCTTTATTAAGCGCAATATCTACTTTAACTATAGCAAGCTTCAAATACCAAATAATTTTTTTTATGAATTAGCACATTATAATATACAGGAAAATTTGAAATCTGTTGAAAATTTGACATCTTGTGTTTGTTGTAATTATATCTTTCTTATAAAATAAGAAATGATTTTATTCACAATCTAAATAACCGTTTGAGACCTTTAAAGTTCGAGTGAAATTTTTCAAGGGAAAGAGTAAAGGGAAAAATTCTAAGGTTCCTGTACACATGTAGTTTCTAAGGAGTTCTCCTTAAATATAGATTCTTTGATTTTTTTAACTAGATAAATTTCTATTAAAAATGTTCTTACGAAAAACTATATCACAATCCATTTTTGATTTAAGTTAATTCTTAGATTAAAAGGTTATTTTTAAAGCTTAAATTTTCATAAAAAGTTCTTTTAGCTCAAATTTCCTTTAGTAAAATTTACACAATCTTGTTCATTTGCGGAAGTTTTCTTAAATTGTCAGGAAAATATAATTTTGATTAAATCCTTCCTCATTTTTTGCATACTTTTTCTCGTATTTGATAATTTTCTATTTTTTTTCTCAAAATAAGGTTTTTCAGGACCTGATACATTTTAGTATAGAGGGAAATTTTTGATACTACCTTACTTCCTGTTATTATTTTCATTTTCTTTCATCTTTTTTCTTATAAAAAGTGTAAAACTTTCGTTTTAAACTAATATGAAGATACTCGTACATTTCATTTGGTTTTATTAAATATTTTATTTAGAACAACAAAAATAATATGACTTAAATATTTTATGCAATAAAAATATACGTATACAAACAGTAATTAAAATAAAGACAAGAATTCAAAAAATTTACACAAAACACAAAAATAATTAAATAATTTTAAAAAAATATTGTAACAAAAATTGCTCTTTTGGGGAAATAAGTCCATCTATGTAATAACAAAAAACCTAAATACGCAATAAAGTTAGAAAAAATCTTGTTTTTATCATTGCCTTTAAATACTCGTACTTGACTTGTTTTCTCAAAATAGTGATTTTCGCTATTAATATCAAATCAATTAATTTTTGTGCTCAATAATTGCGACCCATAACACGATCTAAATCATTCCAACTGCATGAATAATCGATTTGCAGCAAACCTTTTTTGCTCATACCGAATTTACTGCTATAAATTCCGTTGTAGAGCGATGAAGAGGGACGACGACGTCCCAATGTTAGGCTGCTGATTATGCCACCACTGCTGCCACAGCCATAACAACTGGAATTATTAGTGGTGGTGCCATACATCGATTGAGTACCATAAATTTGTTGTTGGGCTTGTGATAAGCATTCGTAGCAATCAGATACGCTACAGCAAGGCGGCAATGTAGCATATGGATTGCAATAATCATAAGTGGGTGGTACTGGTGGTGGTGATGGAAATTCTAATTTGGGGGCCGGTTTAGACAACCTACTTTGTTGTGGTATGCCTTCACCATAACTTGAGATTTTACGTTGTATAGTCATTGTTGGATAATCGTCGCCAATAGAACTGTGTGGTTCAGTTGAGGATGATGAAGAAAGTCCTAGATATGTAAGAAATCATATTAAAAGGTTTCAAAGTTAATAGTGAGCAGATACTTACCACCAAATCCTGTATAAATGTTTTGTTCAACATCTTCTAAACTAAGTGCATTTTGAAATTTTTGTGCCATATGTAAAGTCATGTAGTCATTATATTTCTCGGCCCCACCCATATCATAAAAACCACTTGGGCGTCTTCTTTGTGGTTGAGGATTGCAGCATTCCATTTGACATTGAAAATGTGAAGAACGTCTTCTATTACGTGGCATAGTAGCTGACATACGAGGTGGTACCTCTACTGGTTCTCGACTATAATAATAATTTGAATGTATTGGTTCTTCGATTGGACTAGGAGAGAGGGACGTTTCATAATATTCTTGTTGTCGTGATGATAATGGTTGTTCTATTTTTCTAAAATTAAGAAGATAAAGTTAGAAAGTTCTTCACAAAAATTCCTTGACAAATAAGCAAGAACTCAAGCTTGAAACTCTGGTAAAATCTACGAGGGTGAAGGTGACTAAGGTCCATTAACAATAAATAAAATGACTAAAAAAGTTTAAATCTGGCATATCGCCTGAATGATATCCTACACCAGTCTGATTGAAAGCCAATTATTGTTTGGATTCAAAATTTAAATGGGTTCAAATGTACTTGTATCCAAATTTGTATACAAAAAGGTAAAAAATTATAAAATCAGTGAAAAATTTTCATTTTACATAATATTGGATGTACTTATTTAAGGGAAAATCGGAAATATAGTATATATGGATGATAGATCTAAATAATGACCGATGTTACCTAAAAAAATAGGCTTTGTTCTTTAAAGTATCTTTATATTTGCGTCCTGTATCCTGAATAGAAGCATAAAAGCCAATTTTTGGCGGAGCATTATATGGCTACTAGCTCTAAGTTTTGGTCAATTTTAAAAAAAGTCGATACACTTTGTTCTTAGTACCATGTGTTCTTAGTACCATGTGTTCTTAGTACCATGTGTTCTTAGTACCAAATGTCATTAATATATTCATATTTATGACCTCTATTGGGATTCTCTAACTTTATTTATTGGGATTCTCTAAAATTCTGTAGTTAAGTTGTCAGTTTACTATGCAAACTTGTCAATTTAACTACCGAATTTTGTCTAAAGCATGCTAATAAGAGACAATTTTTTGGGGACCTATGGACCTAAGTCTAAACATGCACCGATTTTAACTAAAACCGAACATCACTAAATCAAATCAAAATGTGATTCTGAGTCGATCGGTAACCAAAAAGAGGGTCTGGCTCCAAGACTTTTGGGTATTACAAACATGAGCACACACTCAATATACCCTGTCCACAAAAGAAAATGTCAAAAAATTATAATCAAAACCACAACAAAGTTTTGGGTTAATTAACAGTTAACTTATTTGTTGTTAAACGATACATTAGCTGTGTTTGTGCGGCAAGCTATCAACGTTGACTTATGTGATTCCCATACAAATTTGACATAAGTAACGTTGAGAATTAACACTAGACGTTGGCTAATGTCAAATTTATATGGGAATGACATAAGCCAACGTTGATAGCTTGTCGCACAAACACAGCTATTGGGTCATATGAATAAAACTTAGCAATTACTTCGAAGTAATTACTTTGGGCTTAGGAATGGCTTTTAACTCCAAATTTACCAATTGGCTGGTAGAATAGGATGAAATGTAAACGAAAAGTTAAAAATTTAATTTCTAGTCTACTCCCAAGTAGACTAGATTTGTGAAGTAATTGCTTAAAAAACCCTGTATTTCCCCCTATTAGTAATATCTATTTTTTATTCATATGAGCCATTGTCTTAAGGTAACAAGGAAGATCTGCGCTATTTTCATTCCGATTTAGAAGAAATTTAAATATGCTGTATGGAAGAACATGATTGGACACGTATTTTATAGTGGCCCATTTAGAGAAGAAAAAGGTGGGAGGGGCATTTGGAAGATGTACAAAAAATTAACTACATATTTTTTTGGGGATTTTGAATACACTGAACCAAGAGTCGTAAGTGAAATCAACATACAAATTTTGTTACTTTTTGATGAAACGACTTGTTAAAACAATATCTTTTTTACTCAATTGATGGGCGCGTAAAAAGGCAGCAAAGTCAATTTGATATAATTTTTCGTCAATGTGAAAATAAACGTATTAAATATCTCAGAGTCATTCCACGCTGCTCTTATGTGCTCAACTGGTTCTCTTTATTTTTGTTCGTAAGCTGCCCCAAACTCGGTAAACAATAAAAGAGTAAATATTTAGAGAAATTTGGTTTGAAAGCGGACAAGTTGGTTTGAAAGCACAGAAATTGCGTTTGAAAGCACAGAATTGAGTTTGAAGCATTCAGAATGGTCAAAAACGAAAAATCTCCAAAAAACCCTAAAAAAATTTGGTAATTTGTTATACCCTACACCACTACGTGGAGAGGGTATAATAAGTTTGTGTTGATGTTTGTAATACAATGTTCACAGTACGATTGTTAAACACGTTTATGTAAAAGTTAAACATATCAGTTCACACTTGAAAATGAAGTGTTTAAGTTAAACATCTCGAACAGCTGTTCCTTAACAATTGTAAAAAAGAAAACAAAAATTTAACAAAATTTCCCAAAAAGTTATTTTTTTCTTCGGCCGGAGGCAATAATTAATCATTTTTGGCATTATCCAACGTTATAATTGCTATAAAAAGAATAATAACATTATCCGCCCCAGTCAGAAACAAAATTTTTCAATTTTTAGTTAAAGCATTGTAAGTTGTTTTTCACGTGGAAAAATTTCACTCGTACTATAAATGCCTCAAATTGCAATTTAATTTAAACAAATGAACAATTTTTTAATTTTATAACAAAGACAAAATCAAAATAAACACAAAACATCACTTTTTCCCAAGAAAAATAATAATCTTGTACATTAAATTTGCGTGAAAACAAACTCTACACAATTTTCACGTGAAAAATCATTTTTTTTATATGGAGTATAACAGTTTTTTCACGTAAAACTCAAGCAACTTACGGTGCTTTAGGGATAACTTCATGGTTGTTTTTGGATTTTTCGTTCACCGGAAGCATAATAAGAAACGTGTAAAAAAGTTAAAGTCGGGCATGCCGACTATATAATGCCCTACACCAGTCTGATTTAAAGCCAACTAATGTTTGGATCCGAAATTTGAATGTGTTAAAACAGACTTGTGTCAAAATTTTCTATAAAATCATAAAAGAAGAGAAAATCGAAAATATAGCCCATATGGGCGACAGGTCCAAATATGGACCGATCCTATTTAGAATCAATAGGCTTTTTCTTTGGGACCATCTGAGTCAACGAACCAATTTTCATTGAAATATATTCGTATTTGCGACATGCAGCGTGTAACCAAGCCAATTTTGGGGGGACCCTTATATGGGCACTAGGTCTAAACATGGACCGATTTCAACCAAAATCAATTGGCGTCATCATTGGGCCGACATAGGTCTGTGTACCAAATTTCATTGAAATATCTTCGTATTTGCGACCTGCAGCGTGTAAAAATTTTGGGGGGTACCCTTACAACTTGTTTAATAAAATATTGTTATTTAGTCAAAAACTATTTTAAATCTGAAGACCGCCTTTTTGCGGCCTTGGGCATTAGAGTTAGAGTTACCCAGGAAAATTTTCTGTTCCAAAGAATCGGTTGTAAAATAGCTACTTTTCATTCACAACCCCTTCTACTGTCGATTCTAACACCGTTCAGTTCAGAATCAGTTCTGGAACTAGTTCTGGAACTGATTCTACGTCACCCACACCTTCCATATAGGATCCCAGGAACTGGTTCCAGAACCAGTTCCATGAAATCGGTTGCGGTGGAACCAGTTGTAGAAAGGGTGTGGTTGGCTACCGATTGTTAAAAATTTTTCCTGGGTAGTTATTAGAATTTGATGTAATATTTTTTTTTGTCAGTTTTTGTTTTTTGTATACATGTGATCCCGGGTTCTAGTGTGTTACATTTAGGGATCAAGTGTGTTCATGGTATAACATACTTGATCCATTTATGGCGATTTGTATATTTAATTATTACTCAAAAGTTTATAAGCCCAGAATATTCTTTTCAGAAGAGAAGATACCTAATTCAAAAAGCTTTCAAACAGAAAGAATTATTATTATTTATTAATAGATAAAAACAGATTTTGTACAAATATCAGTTAATTTACAATAATACAATCATTTATCTACATATGGCATAACATTATTGTTGTGTGCCAGATTAGCACTTACTACTATTTTTTATTAACGTTCATTTTCATGATTTATTCATATCTTTAAATTATTTATTTCTTTTTTTCAAGTAAATATAAGATTACATTTGAAATTATTAATCGAATTCATTTATTATTAATTTTCTATACTTTAAACAAATTTCGAGATATTTATATAAACAATAAAAATTTGAACCATTTAGTATATTTAAAACTTCATTTTCATTAAGAAGCCTTTTACCAAAATATTTTAGTCTGTAAGTATTATATATAGGGCAAACACCTATAAAGTGAAATGTATTTTCAGGTTCATCTTCATTACATATTGTACATATGTGACAGCGCATAGAGAAAGGGACCTAAGGGTAAAAAAAATCAATTTTTTTTTTTTTTTTGTGGACAACATCTGAGCATCGAATGAGACCGATCCCATGCTCTCCTGACCTTAGGTCCCTTTCTATCCTTAGGTCCCTTTCTATTTTGCGCGTCACATATACCATTTGTGTTATTCCGAAAAGCTCTTGCGTTTATATCCAGAAAACCACCTCTCGCTTTTATAACCAAACTAGTTATCCGTGTTGAAACATGGGCTGTTAGAATAGCCGAAGCACTAAAATCCAATTTCGAGTAGAGATCATGATATTGTGAGTTAGATGCATCGGTTATAAACTTCTCCCTTTCCTTTGTTCTTAACTGATTCAATATATTTTTCCAATTATAGCTAATTGGAGAGTTTGTATTATCATGCGGAATTACCATCCCAAATAAATGTATGAAGAAAAAAATATTTTTTGCCTAAAATATTAAAAAAAAGTAATAAGCAAAAGGTTATTGATTTTTATGGTAGCGGTAACAAACATTTATTTTTACCGGCAAAACTGTTGAGTATATAGAAAAACGTTATTAGAACAGATTAAAGGAATTGTAATTTTTAATTTTTTTAAAATTGTTTGAGCAAAATCGGACTAGTGGTTCTCGAGTTATGTCAAAAAAAAATATATATCTCGATTCCTAGGGTTGACCCAGCGAAACGCCTGGACACGTATAACTTGTTTTTGACCGATATAACATTTCCCGTTGGTTTCATCCCATCCCGATTTTGACTGTCGCATAGTGTAATTCATTTAACAGACAGTCAGGTGCATATTTGTAGAATTCAATGCTAATACCGTCTTGTCCTGGAGCTTTATTGTGTTTTAGTGTTTTACAACTGATGATAGCTCACAGTAACAGAATATTAGAAAGAATATTAAAAAGTTTAGAAGATATTCGGTGTCGCACTTTTCCTACTTATGCATAAAAAGCAATTTTTTAATCAATTTTATTTTATTTATTTTTAAAAACAGAAATTTCTAAAATTTAATTCAAAAAAATAAATTATAAATATTAAAAAATTAAAACAATATTGATCCTGCCAGGATTCAAACTCGCGATCATCTGTTTGGAAATAAGCTATATCCAAATCACTTCTTAGGATCACTTTTAGAGAAATAATGCCTTAGAAGCAATAATTATGTAATTTGTTGTATGCTGTTCAGAATTACTTCTAAAAAAGCAGTAGAAATACAATAACGGATACTTTGGAAGCAATGAAAGAAGTGGTTTGTATACCATGAGAATTTACCGATAGAAAAAATATACAAAAGCCTGTCTAAAGTATAAAATTACTCCTAATAAAACTGAAATAACCTCAGCAAAAATTGGGATTTTTGAATAAGTTTTACACGCAGAAAAAAGAGATTGTTGGATATATTTACAGGCAGTTATATATATGTTTATAAACTACTATACTTATGTTTGAGGTGTGTTTCCAATTATTTTATTTTTATCGTTATAATACGTATGTCTCCAGGCAAACACTGTAATGTTTGAATGTTAGTCATATTTTCCCACTTAAACAAAAATATATTTGCATTTTTATTTTATCATTATTATGTTTGTGGAGTGCAAATATAATAATGATAAATATATATATGTTTGCCTGCAAACATTTATATATTTGCGAGTAGATGTATTTCATATGATTTAAACATACATATGTTTACAGGCAAATATATTATATTTGCTGGCAAACTATTATATTAAAAACACGGCAAATATATTTTAACAGTTCTTCCAAACATATATATATATATATATCACCAGCAAATATGTTTCCTGCAGGGCGATTTTTTTCAGCGTGTACACATATGGACGGACACATATGACATCATCTTATGTTAGCGGATCCGAAAGGAATAAATTTTCATTTCTTTTTTTAATGCATTTGTATTCTATGTAATATTATAAAATACTTACTTTCTAACATAATCATAGTTTTCTAAATCCCATGGATCAACGTAACATCTTTGAGATGGCAATAATGTTGTGCCATAAATATCTTCCGTATTATCAATTGTATAATATGGTGATTCTTGTGAATCGAATGAAGAATCATTGTACAGGGCATCTTGTGGTAACGGTTGTTTGGGGCCACGTCTTCTTGGTGTTGTATGACTACGTTCACGCATTATTGTTGTTTAAAATCTGAAAATGTAAATTGTTTTGATAAAATATTAAAAATGTTTTAATAACAACAAAATTTAATTAAAAATAACAAAATTTTTGCTGGCCTGTGCCATGTAATTGCATGCGTTGTAAACTGCTATAAAATGATGTTGTCTACAGAGTTGGGACTAATTAATATTTTTAGTAATGATCATTACTTATTTTCGTTACTATTACGTATAAATAATGCCTTTAATGCAATTAATGTATATCCCGATAAAAATAAAATTAAAAAAACTTATATGCAAGTGCTCGTGCAAATTTAATTGTTACTGACACTTTAGAAAACATTGTTTTCTATTGTTGTTTATACATGAATGGATGTCACTACATTGCTAGATCTGTCAAAACAACAGAGTAGTATATTGGAAGATTGCAAAGCAAATTGTGGAAAATTTTTTGTTGTTGTTTTTGTTTTTTCTTTGATATTTTAACTGTTTAATAACGCTCCTAGACGAGAACAAGAAATTCTGAATGAGTTTGTAATTTAACTTAACAAATATTTCCAGAAATTCTAAAAACGTCATCCCCTGACGATTTCCTTAGGCAAGAATGAAAACCAGATATGGACATGCCTACAAGGATTATTTTTCACAATTTGTTAAATACGTTTGGGATTTTATCATATTTAATTCCTTTAATGCAGTTAATGTATATCCCGATAAAAATAAAATTAAAAAAAAATATTTCTTCATTTCCATTACATTCAAGTAATTGTAATGATATTAATTTTAATTTTCATTACAAAATTAGAAATACAAATATTTTTCTTTTTTCGTGTCATTTAATTTGAATTGATGATATGCCGATACCTCACTTAGAGCCCAAATACCAAACAAGCTTCAATTTTGAGGTCCATCATAAGTGCTTCTCAACCACAATATTTTATGTGAAAATTAATAACTTTGCCAATAAAGGCGCGACTATACAAAAAATCAAACGTATTTCGCTTTTAGTAAATTAACATTTTTTTCATTTCATTACAATTAATGATTTTTTTTTTCATTACATTACAAAAAAATAATGGAAATGACAATCAAATATAAAACTTTCATAAAGTAATATAATAAAATAATAATAATGAATTTAAAACTTTCAGTACCATTAAATAAAGTAATGATAATGGAGATAAAACATTCGTTACGATTACATTAAATAATGGAATTGTAATGGTAATGATTTTGGCCCATCTCTGGTTGTTTATTTATTATAAATTTTTTTAAATTACTATATTTTTATTTTATCGATTACACAATTTTTATTGACCAAGTTTTATAAAAGAACAACAAAATAAATGCAAGTGCACATTACTTTTAGACAGGTGGTTTTAAATTTAAAGACTACCCAGTGTAGAAACGGTAATGACATATCATTATTTTTTGGAGTACCAGTAATGACACCCACTAACCTTCTGCATTATTTTAAAACATATAATAATGAGTTACTGATAACTTATTTTTATTATTATTTCAAATAGAAAATAATTTTTTAGATTTTTTTGAAAATTTTTTGAAATCTATTTTTAGACCCAATATTTTTAAACACTGGTAAGGATATATGTAAACACATATTTTTTGATTTTTTGTATGTAGGCGAGTAAGCTTACTTGTTTGCAGCAGGACAATTATGTTTTTATCTTTTAAATATTACATGTCGATATGGCTCAGATGGTAGAGCTATTGACTGGCAATCTGTAGACCCAGGTTCGATTCCCGCACCAGCAAATTTAATTAAAAAAAAAATACAATAAAAAATATTTTTTTTTTATATAATTAATTTTTTTGAAAATCTATTTTTAGACTCATTATTTTAGTCAGTACTGGTATGCACATAGGTAACGATATATTTTTTGATTTTTCGTATGCTGGTGTGTAACGACAACTCATCATTTTTCGCGACATCGCCATTTAAAAGTAATAAGAAATGTAATAACAAAAGTAACTAGTTACCATTACCAAGTATGTAGTTACATAACCACATATCTGGTAATGATTTTCTACACTGGGTATTTAATTAAAACTGCGTTTCAATTCTCTAACAGTGCGTTTTATATTGAAAGTTTTGAGTTAACTAATAGTAAATCAAAATTTGTCGTTGTTCGGTATATTATTTTAAGATATTTTCTTTTAATAATTTAAAAAAATTTTAATATAAATAGATTCAAATCTAGTGCTGGTAAAAATATGAGTAGTGGGTATTGAGTGTCGAGTATTTATCTTTTTTTTTGGTACTCGATTCTTATAACTACTACTCTACTACTACTACTACTACTACTCAGAGTTGCATTTGAGACGGAAAAAACATATAAAAATGTGACTTCCCTCAAATATTAGCCACAAAATGTGACTCTGCTAAAATATTAGCTACAAAATGTGACTCTGCTAAAATATTTATCACAAAAATACAACTCTGCTAAAATAACAAATCAAAAGTAAAATATTTATAAGTAGGTAGTAAATATTAAAAAACTATGGAAAACATAATGAATAGTTGGGAAAAAAGTTTAAAAATATGTTTATTAATTTAAATATTGAATTAGTGTAAATATTTTTACAGAATTTTGTTAAAAAATAAAAAAAAATTAAATTTAAAAGCGGTATCGAGTATCCAACTTTAAAATATCGAGTAGTATCGAGTATTGAAAAGTAACAAAATTTACCAGCACTATTTAAATCATTCATAATGGAGTGTGTTTTCTAGAAGTTATTTTCTAGCGTTCACAAGAGTCTTAACAGCAAGCTCAATTAGGTTAGCACTTTTTTCTGTGTATCGGGAAGATTGAGAAAAACAGAGAGAAAAATTATAGGATTCAGTCATAAGATTTTGAGTGAAAGAAATCATAATCTTTCGCGGCGAAACTTGAACCGCTGTAGATTTTTAAACAAAACTTTTTGAGGACATAGACTTATGGCTGGAAATTATTGCTATTCTATTTTTGGTGCTCTACTATGCCCCGAATCGGAGAAAAATGAAACTAATATATTCTATTATATTAATGGACTAGCTATATTAATGGACTATTGCTCCTCAACAGGTAAAGATTTTAAAAAAATTTTAATTTTCTATTTTTCTCTAAACTATGGCTAATCCAAAAATAATAAATAATTTTCTGTGTATTTCAAATTGAATTTTTAAAATTAAAAAAACAAAAAACCAAAAAAAAAATCTTAAAAAACAAAAACTTTAATTTTTGATTTCTGAGACGATCTGGCTACAAGTTATGGATATCCTTACAAAGCCGCATCTCTCTAGTGTCAACCATAATAATTTAGTTAAAATCGTCTCACAAGATTTCTTAAAATAACAAAAAGTCAAAATGGGACATATATCAACCATTGGTCATCAAAGGGTTAAAGGCTTTAAATGTGACAGAGCTTACTCAAAAGAGATAACTGTGTGTATGAAAATTTTATGAAAGCACATTTACACGCTAGACTTTACGAAAATGCAGCTCTGTATAAGTATACGAAATGCAATCTCTAGATCATTGACAGTTTCTGTCATACGCAATTCCTTTAATTAGCACAAATTTTTAACAATTTTTATTTTTAAATAAAAATTACAAACCAACAATTGACAACACTCACAGTCGGAGAAACATTTTTTTGCCTCTTCTTGTATTAGCAAAGAAGTAAGGTAAAAATAAAACTTTGTATTTATTTATGCCAATGGTATAAAATACAAAAACAAAAAACTTTCAGAATATTTATATCGTTGGTTATGCTTGCGGAAGACTTTGAAAACATATTTTATTGTTTTCTTCATTCGTATTTTGTTGATGTAGCAGACTACATTTAACCCTCTAGTGCCCAAGGCCGCCAAAAGGCGCTCTTCAGATTTTAAATAATTTTTGGCTAAATAACAATATTTTATTAAACAAGTTGTATTATATCCATAAAAAACTTAACTATCTACTTTTTTTGCCTTTAAACATTTTTTGTATAAGGAACGGTTTTAAAGCGAGAAGCATGTAAAGTGAAAATTTAGTAAATTTAAAAAAATTAACTTTTCAAAAAAGAAAAAAATATTTGAAAAATCGCCAAAAATACATTTACGATCTGGCGTACATTATCGATAATAACAAAGCTAGTTTAGAGTCTCTAATTGTAAAATCAGTTAAAAAAATTTTTCTAGGACTCACAGGATAACCGCAGGATACGTCTTTCGAATATCTCTCGAACTCAAAAACTAGCCAACATATTTTTTGAAATTAAACGTAGAGCATATACTCAGAGCAGAACTAATTTAGTCAAAATCTATTGATGTTTAGTGCCAAATTCGCCAAATTTCGTAATTTTCAAAAAGCGAAAATCGCCATAACTTTTGAAATAATAATTGCTCAACAATTTTCGGTACGTAATTTTATTTTATTGATAGTGTTATTTACAGCAAAAACCGAAATTATTCGACAACTGGGTTTCAAGATACGTCTCAAATTTTGTTGTGCTATATTGCCTAAATAAAGCGATAAATTAAAATTTTAATATTTTTCCCATAGTAGATTTTCAACGCCAAATATATGGTTTAAATATTATTGTAATCAGAAGAAAGAGCATTAGAGGGTTAATATGAGATTTTGATGCTTTAATTCGCATTGCAGTAATTCTTCCACTTTCTAAAGAAAACTGGTGAAGGGGACCTGGAAAATCCCCGAAACGATCATATTTTCATTCCTGAAAGTGTAGAGGTTTTTGAAAGCAAAAGCTCTGTGAAGTATTTAGCAGTTTTTGGAAAAAAGTATTTATTATGTTAATTCATAATAAGGAAATTGGCCTCGAACTAAATTAACAATTTAATTTATCAATTAAAAATGTCGAAAAAAACAATTTTTATCTTTAAATAAAAATTAGAAACCAATTATTGTTTAAAATAAAAATATTGGACAAAAACAAATATGTACTGAAAATTAGTGATGGTACTTTTGCGATAAAAATTAGTGCCCAAAATATTAGAGATGGCAATTTTTGCTCAAACTCTGCGAGATTTATATCCCATGTACTAAATGTTCCTTGAGAGAGAACGATTATTTGAAAGATTTATAAAGCTAAGCAATCCGATAAGAAATCTTATGACTGCTAAAAAAACTTTTTGACTGCAAAAAAATATATCCTAAAGGCACATCTACACAGGATAGAAAACTCGCTAGACTTTATCAAAATACAGCCCTGTATAAGTCTACGAAATGTAATCTCTAGACCATTGATAATTGCTGTCATACACAATTTGTGTTTAATTAGTAACACTTTTTAAAATGTCTTGTAACATTATTTAACATTTCAGTTTATTAGATGCACCTTTTGGTATCTGAGGAAAAAATTATTCTTTAAAATATAACTATTTTAATAAAAACAAATACTCGACAACTAGAGATGATACTTTTACGATAAAAATTAGCGCCAATTCTATTAGAGATGAGAAATTTAGCGCAAACTCCACGGGATTTATATCCCGGGTAGATGTGCCTTAACACTCAATCCTATAATGTAAACTGCTCTTTAAGGATCTTATGCTCTTTCTTCTAATAGTGATAATATTTATGCTATATGTATCAGGGATGATAAATGGGATTTTCAAAATAGTACCAACTTGCTTAAAAAATAGTACTTTTTCGACCTCCATAGTACCAAAAAATATTTTTTGTATTCTACACCACTCCTTGGGTGTATTGAGTTGGTGCTTATGATGTCGGTTCGTCTGTCCTTACAAAATGAACGATCCATCCCTATAATCAAACTACAGGTCGCATTTTAAAACATAATTTTACGAAATTTGGTACATAAGTTTCTACTTCATTGACCTCATGAAGAGGTCCTATCTGATATTGAATGTATTGGTATTTAATGGTATAACCCAATCAAAGCAATTTTATTTGATTTCTTTCACCGGATCTATTTAGTTTTATTCGTTAGTGAGGTAGTGATCATTCCGGGTAAAGACCAAGGCTCAAATTTGGCTTAGATCCTCCCTCTTTTTTACAGCGTTTTATGCTTCGACAAGTTCGAAAAATTACAAATATTTTATTTCTTTTTATGGTTTTTTAAAAAAAATTAAAAACCCGTAAAAATCAAGATAATCGTTTTGGCTTTATCTCGTTAACTGTCGAGCCGATATTTACAACTCGGAAACTAGAATATTAGACGATCCCTTCCACTATCGGAAAAATCAATATATGAACTTGTTAAATGCGTTTCTATAGAATTATTTGGTATGGTATATAATAACTTTGTGCTGACGTTTGATTCAGATTTTTATTTGAATGAAGTCCCTGAAAGTCGTATTCAATTTCGTTGGAAGGTTAAAATTATTTTAAAGGGATTTAATCAATTCATCTTATTTGATTTATTCAACAATTAAATTAAGTACCACCTCAATTAACATAACCCACGATGAACGCACCTTCTTGGTTAACACAACAATTTAAAGTTACGATTATTAAGGATCTTTTTAAATCAAAAATACTAAATTTTCGAAAAATTTTGATTCACATTATTTTTAATATTTTTGTGTACATATTTTAATAAATTTTTTCATTGAATTGCGTGTTTTAAACTCCGATAGTTAATTTGTTCGTTTTAAATACTATATTTGGTATGAAAATAAAAAAAACGAGTAAAAAGGTTAAAGTCGGGCATGCCGACTATACAATACCCTACACCAGTCTGGTTAAAAGCCAACTAATGTTTGGATCCGAAATTCGAATGGGTTAAAATCAGGCTTGTGTCAAAATTTTCTATAATGTGAGTCAGCGCACCAAATTTCATTAAAATATCTTAATATTTGCGACCTGCAGTTTGTAACCAAACCAATTTTGGGGGGACCCTTATATGGGCACTAGTTCTAAACATGGACCGATGTTCACCAAAATCAATAGGCTGCGTTATTGGGCCAACATAGGTCTGTGTACCAAATTTCATCAAAATATCTTAATATTTGCGACCTGCAGCGTATAAACAGCATAATTTTGGTAGGACCCTTATATGGGCACTAGGTCTAAACATGGACCGATGTTCACCAAAATCAATAGGCTGCGTTATTGGGCCAATATAGGTCTGTGTACCAAATTTCATCAAAATATCTTAATATTTACGACCTGCAGCGTATAAACAGTATAATTTTGGTAGGACCCTTATATGGGCACTAGGTCTAAACATGGACCGATGTTCACCAAAATCAATAGGCTGCGTTATTGGGCCAATATAGGTCTGTGTACCAAATTTCATCAATATATCTTAATATTTGCGACCTGCAGCGTATAAACAGTATAATTTTGGTAGGACCCTTATATGGGCACAAGGTCTAAACATGGACCGATGTTCACCAAAATCAATAGACTGCGTTATTGGGCCAATATAGTTCCGTGTACCAAATTTCATCAAAATATCTTAATATTTACGACCTGCAGCGTATAAACAGTATAATTTTGGTAGGACCCTTATATGGGCACTAGGTCTAAACATGGACCGATGTTCACCAAAATCAAACTTGTTCGTCCTTGTGCCAACATAGGTCTGCGTACCAAATTTGATCAAAATATCTTAATATTTGCGACCTATAGAGTGCGCACAAGATTGCATGGACAGACAGACAGACAGACGGACGGACGGACGGACGGACGGACAGACGGACATCGTTAAATCGAAATAAAAAAAAAAAATTCTGAGCCGATCGGTATACTATAAGGTGGGTCTACGACCAATATTTTTTGGTGTTACCAACATCAGCACAAACTTATAATACCCTGACCATATAGTGGTGTAGGGTATAATAAAACAGGAAAATTTGTAAATAGTACTAAATGAGTCATAGGAGTACCATAGTACTTTTGAGGTTCTAACAGTACTATAGTACTAACTTTATCATCCCTGATATGTATATGACAAAAATATTAAAATTTACAGTTATCGCTTTATATATAATTCTTTGGTTCCTAGGAGGAACATAGGGCCGCAACAAGTGAGTTCCATCTAACTCTGTCCTGCGCAATAGCCTTCAACTGATCCCAAGTAATATTTTCGGCACGTAGTTCTTTTTGGACGTTACGTCTCCATGTGTTGTTTGGCCGCCCTCTTCGTCTGCTACCTTGAGGGTTGAAATCTATAGCCCGTCTGGTTAGATCGTTAACCGGTTTTCTCAGAGTGTGACCAATCCAACCGTATTTACGAAACTTTATCGTCTCTATTATCATAGGTTGCCGTGTTCTGTACCATAGTTCTTCGTTACTGATGATATTTGGCCAAAATACTTTCAGGATGCGGCGTAAGCATCTATTTACAAACGATTGAATGCTTTGAATATCCTGGTTTGAAAGGTTCCAGGTCTCACACCCATATAGAACTGTTGATTTGACGTTCGAATTGAATAGCTTAATTTTGGTGCGTAGGAAGATGTTCGATGTTCTCCATACTTTGTTCAAAATGCCAAACGACTGCCTCGCTTTGTTAATATGGTTCAGTATATCAGCGGTATTACCACCAGATTTGTCGAATATACTACCCAGATAGCAATAGTTTTCCACATCTTCCAACGGTTGTTCCAGGAGTCTGAAGGGGTGTGTATTGTTGGAGTTAAGGCGCATTGCTTTCGTCTTTCGTATATTGATTTTGAGACCAACTTTGGCTGCATTGGTTCCTATCATATTCATGTTGTAGTTCGTGGAAATTCTGAGAGATTAAGCAAATATCGTCGGCGTAGTCGAGATCATTTAGCTTGGTATGGCGATCGAGGTTTATACCATTTCCTGTTGAGACGGATTGCCTCATTACTGCATCTAGCACCAGATTAAAGAGGAGGGGAGATAATATGCAACCCTGTCTTACACCAGTCTTAACATCAATGTGGTTACTTTTTAAGCCCTCATGCAGAACATGACAACGGGCATCGTCGTAGAGCGCCTTTATCAGACGGATAATTTTATCTGGGACGCCATTACATTTAAAGATATGCCAAATTGCCATTTGATCTAGGGAGTCAAAAGCCCGTTCAAAGTCAATAAATATTAATTATAGTGTCGACCTCATTTCGGCAGATTGTTCCACACTGATACGGATACTATTTATGTGATCGATGCAGGAACTATTTGGTTGGAACCCGGCTTGTTCGGGGCGCATATTTTCCTCAAGAGCTTTAAAGATTCGATGGTGAAGTACTTGGGCTATTACTTTGTTAATTATATTTAAAAGAGTTATTCCTCTCCAATTTGAGCACTCCATTAGATTGCCTTTTTTGGCAATTTTAATAATAAGGCCTTCCTTTATTGAGCTGGGAAGGTTTTCGGAGTTCCAGAAGTATTGTAGGATAGGTCCAATTGTTCTGGCAGAGAGTTGTTTGTTAAATTTAAAAAGCTCTGGAGGTATGTTATCGGTACCACTAGCCTTGTGGTCCTTAAGTGCAGCAATAGCATCCTCAATTTCCTATTCCCTGGGTGGATCCGTAACAATAGGGAGGCTTGCGTTATGGTTGTTGCAGTTGCACGTTAAATGGTTGTTGTTGTCGTTGTTCTAAGACCGCAGATTCTGGTAGTAGTTCTGCCACACTTCTACACTTCTAGTTGTTCCTTCTTAGAATACTTCATTTCGCCATTTGCATCTTTAAGCGGTTTGTTGCTCGAATGATTTCTTTCTGCTATTAGTTTTGTAATTTTATAGAGGTCTCTCGTACGATTTGTTTCGCTCGCGGCTTGTGCTTCTTCCGCTTGGTTGTCCACCCATTTTCTTTTATCTGACTTGGCACTACGTTTTACTCTCTTATCCATCATGTTGTAAGATTGTTGTATACCTTGTTTGCGCTGTCTGGTCTTTGCGTTGTTCAGCGAGTGTTTAAGCTCCTTCCGTTCTTCTATCAATTCCCATGTTCTTGCAGATATCCAAGGCTGGTTTTGTTTTTTTACGAGACCAATCGATTTTTCAGCTGCATCTGTGTAGATGTTCCTTAGGCTATTCCAATATGGTTCAATGTGAGTTACATCATTTCCCAATTGTGAGGTTTTGCGTGCGATTTCCTGCCTTAGTTGTTGTTTGTAGTTGCCATACTTCAGCTTATCTGTGTCATACTTTGTTCTTCTGATTGTGTTTTTACGATCTACAGCTTTCAATTTAAATTGCAACTCGCCGATTAAAAGGTGATGATCACGCGCGATATCTGCCCACACTTGCTGCGGACGTCGAGTAGAGAATGGCGCCACATTTTGCTGATACAGATGTGATCGATCTGATTTTGAGTTACGTGATCTGGCGAGACCCACGTTATTTTGTGGATTTTCTTGTGAGGAAAAATGGTTCCACCTATTACTAGGTTGTAGTTCGTGCACGCCTCAACTAGAAGTTCACCATTTTCGGTCATGCAGCCTAGCCCGTGTCTTCCCATAATAGACACTTTGCCGAAGTTGTCCTGCCCAAGCTGTGCATTAAAATCGCCCATGAGAATTTTTATATCCCCATGGCTTATTTGGCTTATGACGTTCGACAAGTTTTCCTTGTTTTCCCTATCTTATGTTTCAGTAGGGGCGTAACACTGGATGCATGTGCCGTTTCTAGCTTTTGTTCTGAATAATTCTGTCGCCATGGCCCTTCCACTCAATTAGAGCTGCTTTGGCAGTTTTCGAAAGTAGGAAGCCTACTCCACCAAATTTCGGTTGATCTCTGGGTTTGCCAGAATATATTAAAGTTGACCCCTTATCAGTCTGGTACTCGCCGCTATCACTCCACCTCACTTCACTTAACCCAACAAACAGAAGATTGTATCTGTTACACTCTTTGCCAAGTTGCTCGAGCTTCGTTACATCAATCAAAGTTCTCACATTCCATGTTCCAAATCGTGTCCGTTGTTTAATGCCAATGGTCGTCAACTGGGATGGGGTTCGATTTAATTCATTTGATGCGGTTTCAGTAATCTTGAGGAATTCAGACGAGTGAATGGGGCTGCCAGTTTTAAGTCACCAGTCTGAATTTTTCATGGTTGGCATTGGTTTTGTAATGGCGCCAATATTAAATTCGCCACGTCGATAAGAGCCTCATCGGCACTCAGAAATTTAAAGGTTACATGGTGCCACGCATGTCCTTCTGAGACCCTTTTCTCTAACCCGCTGAATTGTCCGCCACTGCTTATTTAATTCGCAGTTACCCCTCATACTACATGATGGAGTTTTCCACTATCTGCAACCTGTGGAGGCGTCCCGTAGCACTTCAGCCGTGATTCCCTAAAGACCTTTCATATTCCGTCCCTCTGAAAGGATACCAGAGAGGTGAAATATAAATCTCGGGGGCGATTATCGCTTTATTAACGCCTAAATATCACAGTAAAGGTTGAAGATGAATCATTAAATCCAATAAGCAAATAATTTCCGATTCTGCTATAAGTATTACTATCAGTAAAATAAAATTACTGGGGTAATTTCTTAAAATACTTCGGTGAAGGGTTGCGTTATTTCTATAGAAATTGCTGTTGTTACTAAAACAATTTATATTGAAAGTTCCCTTCACTCTACCCAAGTTTTATACGACTTTTAGATACTAAGGGTGAACACACGAAAATTGCGACACTTTGGAAAACTTATAACTTACTCAAAAAAATTTATATTTTGAAATTCAAATACCCTGAGTAGGCTATGACCTCAATTTCATATATGAGAAATTTCATTCGAATTTGACTTTTAGTTTCGTCAAAAATGACCACCGAGTTAGAAACGCGGCAAATTATTTTGCACGAATATATAAAAAATCCGGTTCTCAGTGCGCGTAAAATTGCGAAAAATGTAAAAGTGCACAACTCGACAGTTACCAGGGTTTTAAATCGCTACAGAAAAGGTCTGACAATTGCTAGAAAGCCTGGTAGCGAAGGTGAGCATTACAAAATTATACAAACAGTGCTCGGAAGGTCCTCAGGGCATTTTACCCAGATCCAAAGATTTCGTCTTTCGTACAAAAGGTAAAGCGGCAAGCTTCACTGAGAAGTTTTAAAGCTCAAACAACACCAGATGGAGACGGAAAGCAGAATGTTACGGCGAAATCCCGCAGCCGCATGTTGTACGAATCCCAAATCACGAAATATGAATGCATTGTCATGGACGACGAAACCTACTGCTTTCAAAATTTCAAATATATTGCTGGCCAAGATTTTTATACTGCTGTAAGTCGTAAAGATGCTCCTGAAAGCTGTAAATTTATATAACGAAATTCGTTTATTCAGTGTTGTTATTTTAGAAGTTATCGCGAATTACGCTTTTTGAAAATTGCTAAATTTAGCAAAATTGAACGTTAAAAAATTTTGTTTCTCCAATGCTTTTCCGGCGCTTTTTGAACAGACGGTCTTTTTGTCTAATGATGTTATCGTTTTGGGAATGGCAAAGCATTTTTTGCCAGTACTTGTACCACCTGTTAAAGTGCTTTGCCATCGCTTTCCCGTTTGTATTTTTCTGACTGGGTAATTAAAATCAGAAGATCGGTTTTGGCGGCCTTGGGAATTAGAGGGTTAATAGCGCTATTGCAAGTGATTTCAACTATTCAGAGGTGTTTCTTGCTCTATTTCTTTCAGTTTGCTTTACCGTCTAGATTTGCCTCAATGAAATATTTCATTCACTTTTCTATGCATGCTTGTAATGTGGTGCAAATTATCCTTTACTTAAATTAGCATTTAGTTTTTTTTTAATATTATGCATTCATGCTCTTAACTTAATTTATTTTTTAAATTATTTCAATTAAATGCCAACAACCACATGAATCTTTCCAAGGCTTACAGTAGTGATAGTCTGCTTAATAGATAGTAATAATCATAATATTGTTAAACTAATATTACTCTAACATTGAACGAATTTAAACTATGATCAAAAATTATTCAAACAATTTGAAAAACGCATAACGTTCATTACACTACAAAATAAAAAAAGTCCCTGCGGTAGTTTGCATTAAAAATATACTATGGAACAAATATTAAAATTTTAATTCATCGCGATATAGTACAATAAATGTTGAAGACGAATCAAGAAAACCAATGGTCAAAAATTTCAGTTTTTGCTATAAATACCACTATTAGTAAAATAAAATCACATACTGCAAATTGCTGATCTAGTGTTGTTCTTTCAGAAGTTATGGCGATTTTCGCTTTTTAAAAATTACGAAATTTAGCGAATTTCACACTAAACATCAATAAATTTTGACGAAATTAGTTGTACTTACTACTAGCTCTGAGTGTATAATCTGTGATTACTTGTCTTTTAAAAAGTTAGTTTTTTTTCAAATTTACGAAATTTTGATTTTACATCCCTCTCGCTAAAAAATCGTTCGTTGTACAAAAACAAGTATGAAAGAAAAAAAGTAGTGAATTATGTTTTCTATCGATTTAAACCAATTGGATTAATAAAAAAATTGTTATTTAGCCAAAAACTACTTAACATCTGAAGACCGCTTTTTGGCGGCCTTGGGCATTAGAGGGTTAATTGTCAAAACTCGATATAAAAAAATAAACGCAGCCGCAAGGTTGTATCCTTATTCTATTTTATGTTTGTAAAGTTACCAGCAGAATTATGTTTGGGGCAGGGCAAAGGTGTTTTCTCTTTAGACTCTTCTCCTCATTAAGTTTAGCGCACAAGATAGTGGCATTATTTTCGGATTGAAAGACAATAAATTAGATCGATAGTCGAGTTTAATGGCTTGATTGATTACGGTACTGAACTAATGATTTGGAATATTGAAGTATTTTTGAGCATAGTGTATTTAAGTACACTCAAAAAAAAAAGTCTGTAAAGTCAGCAAAAAATGTTGCTGTGTGAGCAAATTTTTAGTCAGGAGCGTGCTTGCAAAAAAGTTGGTAATTTCAGCAAAAGGTTTGCTGAAAATCAGCGAGCTGATTTTTACCAAAAAAATAGTAATCTTCAGCAAAAGTTTTGCTAACACTTAGTCGAAGGCAAATGAAAAAAACCCTTGCTAAAATCACTGGACTTTTTGCTGAAAAAAACTTGTAGCGAAATTTTACTTTAGTTAATTTATTTGCTAAAAATTTAAATATAGAAATTGTGTAGAGCTGTTTTTCTTTTTAATCATTTCAGTTGTGTGTACTACATCCAGACAAGCTGCGACATCTACATTTGTTTATCTGGTTGTCGTCTACGCTATAATTGCGGTTATCAGCACAATTTTTGTAGCAAAATAAATTAGTAAAACATTAGTTCAAAATTAGTTTAGTGCTAAAAAAATATAACTAAAACTTTTGCTGAAAACGGAATTTCAGAAAAAAAATTGCTGAAAACTAGTAAACTTGATATACAAGACGTTTTACTAATTTTTCTACTAACTTATTTTTTTGAGTGTATAAACAATAAATTTTATGTTTATATACCAAACATGGAAGCAATACATAAAATTGAAACAAGTTGCTGAGCAACTGAAAAACACTTTGTTTTAACAACAAAAAATCAATGGGGGCAACTGAACATTAAAGCCAGAGTTGATGGCATTACAACCAATATAGACGACCATTATCAACATCATAATGATAAATATCGATGACAATTACGACGTTAGTAATGCTAATAATTATTAAAATGTAGTGACAATTTATTGTTCATGGCTAAACTTGTTTAAAAGATGTAGAGTTTTGATATAATTTGGCGGGAAAATTATATAGTTTTGTAATAGAAAATGGCACAATTACTAATCCACACACAAGATTGTTTCTTCCTGTTTTGAAAAAAAAAGTTGTTCGGAAGCATATTTTCTTCATTTTAAGCGGAAGATATTAGATTATAACGTTCAACTAAAAATTTATATCCAAAGCTGCTGATACGCGTATCTTTCGTAAAAATGAGAGTAATAATAATGCATTAAGGTAGTTATGACCAAAATAAATTGTTAATAGTTTTTTATCAATTGGTTATTTATTGAAGAGTTAACAGATAGATGAGCGATAAACTTGTTATTGATTTGAAATTCGCATAAAGATGATGATGAGTTGTTTTTTGCGTAGAAAAATATTCAATATATTTTAATTCCTTTACGATTTATGGTCTGCAAATAAACTGGATTTTGTTTTATGTTTTTTAAAAATGTGGTTCGATTAAACTTGAACTTAACATTTTTGTTTGAAAATTACAATAAAGTTATGTAAGTTTTTTTTAAATAAATTTGATATTAAATACTTGTTATATGAGAAATATCCTTTAATGAATTTTAAAAGAAGCCCAGTGAACACATGCAAGTTTATAAAAAGAAATCTTAAAATGTTTAGGAACTTGAAATATCCTTGATTTATTTCCATAATTTTTTTTATAACTTATTTATAACTGTTGCAATATAAATTAATAATTTCATAGCAATTAATTTAATTTTTATTGAAATAGTAAACAAAACTAAAATAATTCTTATAATATCAAATAACGGAAACGGATACGCTAACACGAGTTTTAGTATTGTTATGTTGATTTCATTTCAAATATTTCAAGTTCAATATCTCTTGTGTTTGATTTTTCTTCAAATAACACTCATCTACAAAGTTACCGCGTTCAGCCTATGTATATTCTTCTGAATTAGAAAAACGTGAGGGTTTGTCCAACGAAAATTGTTATGGCGGCAGACATGCAATCTAATATGGTTTTTCCGGATTATATGCTATCCTACCAGGCCTTCTATTGGAGATATATACAAACCAAATTCGAAACACTGGAATTCATAGTTCGTATTATTTTAAGTAACTAACTAGTATTTATGGTAAATTTGAAATTTTCTATGGGTTAAGCTTGAAAAATCATGCTATATTACAACAATAGCAAGTTAGCACCTAAATTAATTAAGATCTTTTGACCTACATAGGTGAACACTAATTAAATTAACCCTTAATGGGCAATCTTGAATTTAACTACTTTTTGCTGTTTGTTGTTTGTGTTAAGTTTTGGGCTTTGTTGTACTCTGGCATATGTAGTAAAATTTTATGGCCAACATTTTTGTAGAATATTTCATCCCGCCCTCTCAACTACCAAACTTGTGTTAATATTTTAGTAGCTCTACTAATTTTTAACACAAAATGTTTTTAGTTTCAACCAAATTTATTTTAATTTAAATATTAAAAATATGTATTTCTGTTAAATGACAATATTTCTGTTAAATATTAAGTAATATGTCATCCCGCTTGTGTTTTCGCGCCGTGATAGCTATTTCAACAGACTTAAAATTGCAGGATCTTAATCCATTATTTCCATATCTTCGAACTGATATACATATGAGGCATTCCACACCAAATGTCCAGCTTGTAAAACATATGTCGTATCAATGTCAAATTTTCGGTATATATACGTCTGTGTAGCGGGAAATAGAATCCGTACTTGGTTTTTACTTTTCCATAAAGTGGGCTAGGTAGGCGTAGTCAAATATTGAAAAAATTTAAAGGCGTTTTTAGTTAACAATTTGTTAACATTTTTTGAAATATGTCAAGAGCCTAAAACTAAACATAATCTATAGAGTTTTTCACGTGCTATTTTCTGATTGAAAAAAAAAAATAAAATTTTCAGAACAAGTTCTGAATTTGGCTTTTTTGTGTTTTTATGAAAAACTCAATTTATCAAAAATAAACCTACTTTTTTTATTTTTTAAATATTTTTAAAAAAATCTCCAGATAATTTTCTATTGATAAGGAAAAATTGGAGATGTGTTCGGCTTCGTTTTCTAGAAAATTTACTTTGAATATGGTACAAATGTAGTTGTACCGTATTTGGGAAATTTGTGCATGGGTGCGTATGAGTAATATATATGTGGTATATAATATTAGCGATAATAAATGACGTGTTTTTTAAGGTATGGAAAATTAAGCCTAATATCACTCTAAAAATATTTAAACATATAAAAGATCATGCCGATTGTCATATGTAGCCAACCCTTTGCCGACGATATATTCAGAATTTGATATACATATGTAATATGATAAAAGGAGTCAAATAACTTGTATATGATAAGGAAGCCGCTTGGCATGCTCTTAACTAATTTTAGGTACGAGTTTTCAACTTATGACAATCTTTATGTTTTTTTTATTTATGAATATTTTTATATGAACATATATTAATATATATGGATTCGTATATGATCATATATGCTCATATATGTCCATATATGGAACAATATGTCACCATATATGTATGTTCGGATCCGAAATTTGAGCCATACACCATATATGTTAATATATTGTTCCATATATTTACATATATGATCATATACGAATCCATATATGATCATATATGTTCATATAAAAATATTCATAAATAAAAAAAACATAAAGATTGTCATAAGTTGACAACTCGTACCTAAAATTAGTTAAGAGCATGCCAAGCGGCTTCTCTATCATATATAAGTTATTTGACTCCTTTTATCACATTACATATGTATATCAAATTCTGAATATATCGTCGGCAAAGGGTTGGCTACATATGACAATCGGCATGATCTTTTATAAGTTTAAATATTTTTAGAGTGATATTCGGCTTAATTTTCAAAAAAAATACATTTATTATCGCTAACATTATATACCACATTCATATATGGGTGATATCAAAAAATGTGATAAAAACCGTGTAACCAGCTAATTTCTAATGCATGGATTACATTTGAGTTATATATTGCGATATATATCAGCGCATTGTCACCAGTTTTACAAAATGTATAACAATCTGACCAATTTTTGGTTAATACATAAAATTTGTGACCAATTTTATAGGCCAAATGTAAACTCCGTAACAAGTAACTCATAAGGTTTTTTAACTTTAATAGCTTATATTTTAATAACCAATAAAGCTAAACACTAACTGTAAGAATTTTTATGAAGAGGAAAAGTGCCATTTTTAATAAAAATTAATATATTTTACAAACTTTTTCGTATATCTTAGCTATCACGACTTCAACTCTGTAACGATTTTTCGTCATATTTTTGGAGTTATCTATTATTTATATTGCGAAAAGTATAATGTTATTTATACTAAAATGATAGTTGGACTTTTAGTAATCATCCATCCAACAGACTTGAAGCTTTTCTGCAGCATGTAACATTCTCGAGATGAAAAAGGATGTCTTTAATAAGATTAGAAAAAATGTTGTAAACTCCATTCCTAATTTTTACACCAAACTATTTAACGAGTAAGAAAAACAATGTCATATTTGGATTCACCTTGTAGGCATCATGCGATTTTGTTTCGGAAAAAAAAAATTCTGACAAAGCGTTTCTGAAAGAAAACGAAAAAAGTATCCAAATGTAAACTCCGTAACTGTAAACTCCGTAACCACAATTGTTTGCATCAGGTTTCAATCAAATAAATGTAGATAAATGTTTAAAATATTTTAAAATAACCATAAATAGAGGTGACTCAACTAATATTTATGCGTCAAAAGACGATTCAAATAAAAATTTTGCGTCAAATCAAAAAAAGTTATAAGTTTTTTACCCTAAGCTGCTGGAGCGAAAAACGATTGATTTTGCATTTCATTGGTTTTGAATCGATATTTCGAGTCATTACTGACATTAGTTTGACAAATTAAATTTGTTTCACACAATTTAAGAATTTTTTGATCGCGAAATGTTATGTTTTTAATATATTATTTTTTTTTAAACTGCGCAACCGCCGTTTGGATTTTAAAAATTTTTATATTTTTGAAAAGCATTTCAAAGGACCAAAAATACAAAATTAAAAAAAAATAAAATTTTTTTTCGCGGAATGAATTGTATTTTTATTCGCGAAACCGCCAATTTGATAAACACAAATTATATATCATTGGAAAGCAAGTTGAAAACCCAAATACGAAAAACTAATAAATTGAAGAAAATTCGTACGCAATTTTTTTTGTTATATCTTTTGCTTGCAAAAAAGTAAACTCCATTACAACAAAAAAAAAATTAAAATTGTGCAAAAAGAGTTATTGCGACAACTTGTAGAAGAGATTTTTTGCAATTAGGTTTATAATGACTAAACTTACTGATTCCATTAAGAAAAAACCGAAATATTAACACTTTTTGCTTCTCACAAATTTGGCCCAAAAATTTATCACATTTTTTGATTTCACCCATATATTACTCATACGCACCCATGCACAAATTTACCAAATATTCCAATAGAAAATTATCTGGAGATTTTTTTTAAAAATATTTAAAAAATAAAAAAAGTAGGGTGTTTTTTGATAAATTGAGTTTTTCATAAAAACACAAAAAATTCTAATTCAGAACTTGTTCTGAAAATTTAAAAAAAAGTGCGGATTCTATTTTCCGCTACACAGTCGTATATATGCCGAAAATTTGACATAGATACGACATATGTTCTACAGTAGCGGGGCAGTTGGTGTGGAAAGCCACATATATTTTCTCATTTATTTGGAGGGTATCACATGAAATGTAAGACCACAAGCCAGACCACAAGATACCCTACAACAGAGTAGGAATTAGGTAAAAAATCCTGGAACTATAAGGCCTAAAAACAAAAATGTCATATCGCCCAAAAACACTGTGTGTAATTTGTGTAAATAATGGAAGTTCCAGTGAACAATTTTGGTCTTAAGCTTCACGAAAACTTCAACATTTTTAAAAATTTCTGGATTATACGAAATTGTGTTTGGGCAATATGGAATTTGTGTATATTAAGTTTTGGGCAATATTCTAACCTTTTGGGAGATATGACATTTTTTTGGGCTTTTTGATTTTGGACGTGCAACCACTTTTCAATTTAGATAATTTTCCGGCAAGTGGACCAAATTCCGGGATGGGACGTGTTCCTCATTAATATATGTGTGGACAAATTAATGGTATAATAAATATAGTGAAAATCTAAGAGAAATTGATCAAAAAACTCATTTAAGCAAATACCCGGAAGGTGCGTTTATATGGCGATTTGCTCCAAATGTGATTCAGTTTTCTTTTAATGTGGCGGCATCATTTATGATTCTATAAAACATCTACAAATTAAATAGCAAGCAGATATCTACAGTTTTGGGCGCAAAAATACCACATAATAGGATTCTTCTGTGAAAGGTACGTTTACATACTGAGAAAAAAAAGGTCCATTATGTTTTGTAGTTAGGAACATTAACACGAACGTCAATCCAAAAAATTAGGACATTTGTCTTCAAAAAGACGACATTTTTTTTAATAAATTAATTTTAAAAAAATCAAAAACCCACTAAAAAACAAAATTCACAAAAAATCATTCTGACCTTAAAATTAGTCGTACATAAATAAACAAAAAAGATATGACGATTAACAAATTCATTGCATACATTTTCAGGAGTGTATATTTCTATAATTTCTTGATACACTCAGGGAATTATGTAGGTAAAATCAACTGCAAATGACAGTTAAAATAACTGCATTTGCACTTAAAAAGGTGTAGACTACATTTGCAGTTAAATTAACTGCAACATGAAGTTATTTTTAACTGTTAAAAATTAACTGACAAATGTAATAAAAACAACTACAAATGCAATTGAAACAACATACATGCAAATTATTGTAAAACTTTACAAACAACTGCAAATGTAGTTAAAAAACATAAATAAAAATTATTTTAAAAATTATTAATTTAATAAAAAACAAATTTATGTAAACACTCCTAACTTAATTTTATTCTATTTAAAATTGAGAAATCAAAATTTACACTAATGTCACTTTTATTTTTCACTAGTAAGATATTGTTGTAGATGTCCGTCTGTGAGGGATGAAATATGGCGTTGTTTGGCTTCCTCTTTTTCTCCAGGTAGAAAGAGATGAGAATATAAAAGAACTGAAAGAAAATAAATACAATAATTTTTATAATCCCGTAAATAAATTTATATTATAAAACTGACCTTATTATTTTAATAACTTAATAAAAAATATATAAACTTTTCCGTATTACACGTCCTCACTCTTTGGCGTTGTTTTATGACTAAGACAAGAGAAAACATGTTCTACTCATATTCTTTCACTAGAAATTTCTAAACAAGCGCGTCATACACATGCTCCTGATTGCTTCGTGTGTGTGCACACACACTTGAAAATATAAGTCTTTGTAAAAAAAATTCAAAATAACTGCATAAAATAAATGTTACTACATTGTGGTAGTTTTTGTAGTTAGTTTGAAAAAATAACTGTCAAAAACATTGAAATATTTTGCTCTAAGTAAATTAACTACAATTGTAGTTTAAATAACTACAACCGCATTACTACACAAATAACTGTCATGTAGTAACTGCAGAATTTTCCTGAGTGTACGAATTGTCAAGAGTTTCATGAATATTTGTCAACGCTTGCAATTTGAATCAATATTACTGTCGCATTTCTTGAAATATTCATAAAACTCTTAAAAATTCATGTCAAAATAGTATTTGACTCTAATAATATCAGAAATAGTTAATGGATTCAATTTATTTCTCCTTGGCGTCCACTGCGCCTTGATTAAAGAAAATATACGTTCCACACTGGCATTGAGTGCGTTTTCCAGAAGCTCAACATTTACTAATCCGCTACTCAACAATCTGGTGGACGATTGGATTACCTACCGCCAACAACAACATGTTGTGGTAGCGCTACCTTATTATGGTAGCATAAAAATTTTACGCTACTTATCAGCAGTCGTTTGTTTTTTTTTATATTTTTTTAAGGAATAATCAACATGCGTAAATATATTTATAAAGGAATAAAAAATTAAAAAAAATCAAAGAAACATCTAGAAATATTTTTATTTTAAAACAAAAACAAAAGTAGCATCGTACATCTGAACGGAATTATTCCTTCAGTGGAATTGTGTGTATTTTATTTTTGTTACAATAACAAAATACACATATTCCTCAGGCGGAATTATTCCGCTCGCTTTACAAGAACATGGGGTAAGGTAATTATAAAGTGCTACATATCAATTGTAGCAGTAGCGGATTTCTCTGGTAATCCTGCCCATTATATGCTGGTAAGAAAAAATAAAATTCAACAAGTTTATTCATTACAGAGCAAACATCATTTTAGTATAAACGAGTAAAAAGGTTAGTCGACCATGCCGACTATACAATACCCTACACCCGTCTGGTTAAAAGCCAACTAATGTTTGGATCCGAAATTTGAATGGGTTTAAATGGGACTCGTGTCAAAATTTTCTATAAAATAATAAAAGAAGAGAACATCGTTAATATAGCCCATATGGGGCGATAGGTCCAAATATGGACCGATTCTATCTAGAATATATCGGCTTTGTTCTCGGGACCATGTGAGTCAGCGAACCAAATTTCTTTAAAATATCTTAATATTTGCGACCTGCAGCGTGCAACCAAGCAAATTTTGGGGGGGACCCTTATATGGGCACTAGGTCTAAACATGGACCGATGTTCACCAAAATCAATAGGCTTCGTTCTTGGGTCTGTGTATCAAATTTCATCAAAATATCTTAATATTTGCGACCTGCAGCGTATAAGCAATATAATTTTGGTAGGACCCTTATATGGGCACTAGGTCTAAACATGGACCGATGTTCACCAAAATCAACAGGCTTCGTCCTTGGGCCAACATAGCTCTGTGTACCAAGTTTCATCAAAATATCTTAATATTTTCGACCTGTAGAGTGCGCACAAGAATGCATGGACAGACAGACAGACGGACGGACGGACAGACGGACATCGTTAAATCGAAATAAAAAAAAATTCTGAGCCAATCGGTATACTATAAGGTGGGTCTAGGACCAATATTTTTTGGTGTTACAAACATCAGCACAAACTTATAATACCCTGCCCACATAGTGGTGTAGGGTATAAATAGCAAAAGTAATCAGTAGGGGAAGTAATTTCATGTACTTAAAAATGGAAAATATGCGCCTAAAAAATGCGGCTAGAAAAGAAAAATATGCATTAAAAATATGAGAAGTATGCACTTAAAACTATAAATTTTGCAAAAATAATGCACTTTAAAACTTAAAAATATATTTAAGTTATTTATTTTGCAAACAGACACTGAACTCGAAGATTTCCCATAGGTCAATAAGGTTTTTACGAATGTTTACTTTGATTGAATCAAAATACGAAAACGTATCAATTTTTTATATTTTTTACAAAATAAAAAATGCTCCTAAAAATGAAAAATATGCATTAAAAAGCACAAAAAATTCATTAAAAATGAAAAAAATATGCATTTAAAGTCAAAATATGCAAAAATATGCAACTACAAATCGATGCCATTTTGTTCTAAATTTGATGATTCGGATAAATATTTAGTCCATATTAGTTTTGGACTGTCGAGAAAAAACATGCATTAGCATGAAATTCCTTGCCCTAGTATTCAATAAATATTTCTGCTAATTTCAAGAGGGTAAATTGGCATTTTCAACTAACTAAAATTTGAATTTTTTTTTTTTAATTAAACATATAATTTTTTTTCTGTTTTTGCCTTACTAATATTTAGCAAACAGATACTGATGATTTCAGCACTATTTTTCTGTTGACCCTTTTTTTTTTTACTAATTTGTAGGTATTAAATAGAATACATATTTCCAGATGTTATTCTATGAGTTTAGGTGATATAAAAATTTTTACACCGGATTAAGTATCGCGACATATTATCTTTACAATTTAATCGTAGAACCCGCCCATCCCGCTTGTTGATTGGTGTAATCTTATTATCACACGCATCTAATGTGGGTTTAATTACTGTATACAAAACATAATTTAAAGCAAATAAAGAAATAATTAATAACAATTAAAAGTGTTTAGGTTCTCGTTTACACTTATTTCGTATCCGTATTTATTGTAAATACAAATACACCTTAATTGTTTTTGGCTAATTTTATTCTTGAGCAGTGATGTATAAAGATATGTGGATAAACATTTCTGAACTTATTTGAATTTATTTATTATGCGATAATTATGTTTGTATTAGATTTAACAAGAATTTTTGAATCTAACTATAATCTACACTCATAGAAATATATCTGTAAAAATAGCAGAAAATGCAATTAAATATTAGTTAAAAATTATGCTGCAGAAGAAACTGTTAAATTAGCAGATATTTTTTTGCTAAATACACTCAAAAAATAAGTTAGTAGAAAAATTAGTAAAACGTCTTGTATATCAAATTTACTAGTTTTCTGCGATTTTTTTTGCTGAAATTCCGTTTTCAGCAAAAGATTTAGTTATATTTTTTTAGCACTAAACTAATTTTGAACTAATGTTTCACTAATTTATTTTGCTTCAAAAATTGTGCTGAAAACCGCAATTATAGCGTGGACGACAACCAGATAAACAAATGTAGGTGTCGCAGCTTATCTGGATGTAGTACAGACAACTGAAATGATAAAAAAGAAAAACAACTCTACACAATTTCTATATTTAAATTTTCAGCAAATAAATTAACTAAAGTGAAATTTCATTACAAGTTTTTTGAGTTTTTTCAGTCTACTAATATTCAGCAAAAAGTTTAGTGATTTTAGTAGGGATTTTTTTCATCTGCAATCGACTAAGTGTTAGCAAAACTTTTGCAGAATATTACTATTTTTTTGGTAAAAATCAGATCGCTGATTTTCAGCAAACCTTTTGCTTAAATTACCAACTTTTTTGCAAGCACGCTCCTGACTAAAAATTTGCTCACACAGCAACATTTTTTGCTGACTTTACTGATTTTATTTTTGAGAGTAGTAATAAAATACGAACAGCAAAAATAAAACTGTTAAATTTAAAATTTTTAGTTATATTTAAGTTAACTTTTAGTTAATTGAAAATGACAAATTGTACTGTAAGTGGCAGAGTGGAGTACTGTAAGTGCAGAATGGTGAATCTAGCTTTAAATTCGTCCACAAAACTGTCACTAAAAATAATAATGTACCTACAACTTTTTCAAAGTTACTTATTTCAATCATACTTTTATCATTTAATCGATTTTCATTGTTATTGTCATCAGAGAGTAACGAACTTGTTGCTTCAATAATATTAAAAATTCACATGCCACTCACATTAATGGCCATTAAAAGCAGACGACATGATTTTAAATTTGTTCAAACAAAAAAGAGAAAAAAAGAAAATATAATTCAAACCATAATTGCAGTTAATATTTTTAGCTTAAAAATAAATAATATTAAAGTGTAACAAAGCGTGAAACAAGTGGAAAATGGAATGAAATAAATCTGAAGTGAAGAGGTTTTTCGTTTTAATTATGTTTAATTAAAAGAAATTTTTGTTCATCAGCTATTTATGGACTCAGGTTTTGTAAAGTGAATGATTTCAAGAACATGAAACTTTTATAGAAAACAAAAACATAAAAACTTTAGCAATATTTGAAGGTCGTTTTGCTAGTCGAAGCTTGAGAAAAAAGTGAAACTTTTAGTTTGAAAAAATTGTTTTAAAAAAAAGGGGGAAAAATTTATGATTTTCATACATTTTCACACGTGAATCGCGAAAAACGTACAAAAAGCTGAAAAAATCTACAAGATTTTAGGGGGAAAAAAATAACTCAAACAATGCTAAAATGTGTATGTAAGTTTGCAATTATTGTTTGTTGTAACAAAATATTAAATATCAAAACTATAAGATGTTTTGTATCTCAGCATCTTGCTACAACATGTGATGGGTTTATATGCATGTTTAAATAAATTATGTTTTTTTTATGAAATTAAAATTTTTTTGTTGTTATTATACATTAAATGCAGTTGCATTTGTTTTTTAGTTCAAAAACATTTTTTTTTTGAAATTTTGTTTTATTTACGGAAGATATTTTTTAGTTTGCTTACTTTTTTCAATTCAAATACTACATGAGAATTTAATGATGCATTACCATTTTGAATATTGTACTACATACTTAAATACTACTCGTATCTTATGTGAATTCACCATAGATTAATGAACTTGCAACAAGGGGAGACGACTAACTCACTCGTTTTGCATAAATATTTGTGTGTGTATGTTATATTAAACAAAAAGTGAATTATATTGTTCATTAAACAAATTTTATTAGGAAAGAAGAAACAAAAGAAAAAAAAAGTTCATTGTCTTCATTTGCCTATGATTTTGACATATGTGACGTATGAGTAATATTAATTATTTTGCAATTATATTTACATACAATAAACAGGAATTTGAAGAATTGCTAACACATTGATGCATAAATATGTTACTAATTATGATTTCTTACATCCATATAAAAAAAAATATTTTAAGGATTTAAGTAAACTTTGATTAAAGTATATTTCAAATTCTCAAGTAGGACATACACGTTCAATATTATTGATCAATTTTTCAAAAATCAACCAATCAGAATATTTTATTTTTAAATGTGTTACTTTGTTCTGATTGGTTGATTTTAAAAATATTGATCAATAATATTGAACGTATCTTTAGAATGCCTAAAAACGTTGACCATTTTGGGCTGTCAAAAAATTTCTCAAAGTAAACCAGTTTTTCTGAAGAAAAAATTTCAGAAAGTCACATAACTCTCTTAAGAATTTTTTTCATTGAAATGTTCTTTGATTTTAGAATATTTTAATATCTCTGCAAAAAAGAACATCCGACCTTTTAAGCATGACTTTTCCTACACTTTCAAAATAAAAATATGCAAAAATAAAACAATACAGCAACAACGGCATATATGCATTTAATGCACAAGCATACATATAAAATTCATTGGTGGAAATGCTAAGAGTATATTTGGCATTCCCATTAATGAATTTAACAAAGATCAAAGGAAAGATCCGATATCGTAATAAATTTAACAACCCAGCAAAGCTTTCTATTACCCGGTAATGACAGTTACTAGGAAGTTTGTAGGATAATTTCTTTTAGGCGAACTTTCAGACTTTAGTTAAATTTGGGTATATGACAGAGGGATCTAAATTATCAAACATGCTCTGTTCTTTATCAGTCCAGTCTCACATTTTAGGATTAAAAGGGTGGGGTGCTAAATGACCCCAGTTTTCTTTTCTATGTGTATTTTTCGCATATGTCTCAAAATGGGTGTCAAATAAAGGTATTTGAAAGATCTAGCAACAGCACATTAAAAACAATTAAAGTAATAAAATGGAATTCTTCCATTTAGAACCAACTAGATCAAAATTGGGGGGAGTAATGAATGAAAGTCGACAAATCATACTTCAAGGGACATCCTAATATGTATGCATTGAGCATAGTTCGTGGACATCTCCATGTAGAGTCAAAAATGTACTCAAACAATGTGCTGTATTCAATGCATTCGCTAGAGTAATGAAAAGTTTGAGAACAGACCCCAAATGTCTTCGTAGTATTCTGTAGATCGAAAAAATGTAAATAGACATATATATTGGTATGTAACTTAAAAATGCGGGTATTGGCCTTCGTTAGCTACACTCTAATAAGTTTTTGTTGAAATATACTCTAATTAAAGGAGGTAACTTGATACCTACTATAAATTGAGCAAAAATAGACACAGTGTTTAAAATTAAAATATATAGACACAATGTGTTTAAAAGTAATAGGCACAATGTGTCTAAAAGTACGTTTTTAATTGTAATAAAAAGGTTCAGCAACATTCGAATATTGTTTAAATTTTAATTTTATGTGTTTAAAAAAGCGATATAAAATTGCATGAACATACATTTAGGATGTTTAGAAATACGCCTAATAAGCATATATATACAATAAACCTGTTTTTTCTAATAACAAATGCACGTTATAATTCCTTTAAATGAAACAAAATTTATTTTTATAGAATAATGGCTTTATTAACAAAATAAATTCATGAGTAAAGAAATCTCTAACAATTGAAATTAATATAAAAAGTACCAACAATGACAATTTACAAAAAAAAGATTAAATTACAACAAATAATTAAAACTTTTACAACAAATAATTAAATCTAAGATGTTTTCTGTTAGATTCTGAGAGTTGTATCTTAGGAAACTGTATTCCCGTGTAAAAAAGATTAGATCTGCTCAGATCAGTTTAAATCTAATTAGATATTATTGAATTTGTTTAGATCTGGTGCTAGATTAGATCATATAATGTCAGATATGGTATATGTGAAACACTTTATGGTCATATCTGATCTCTTCATATCTAAAGTGATCTGGAAAACTGGTTGATCTCGATTACCAATTACATCTGATTATATATGGTTCCCCAGATATGCCTAGATCTGATGAGATCTAATTAGACCTGGCGCAATCAGAACTGCTGAGATCTGGTCTTTTTTACACGGCTTCCAAGAGTTCTTTTATTGGAAAAAGTTTACAAATCTAAGGGGTTTTACGTAGAAAATCTTTACTTTAGACAAATTTTTACTTAACTTTAACACTTAGAAAAATTCTCTAATTCTGAAACCTTTCTGCTATATAAATCCTGGAATCCTGACAAATTTTACATTATTAAAAACACTCAAATACTATAACATCAAAAGTCCTCCGGGTTTGATGGTTATTTAAGCCCGAGTCTGATTACGTACAATTTAAATCTTAATTTTCTTAGGATTTTGTGAACCGCTTTAGAAGCCCACACCTAAAGTATTAATGAACACTAAATAGCAAAAAAAAAAAACGATTTTAGATAAATTATTCGTTTGACATGCCGATTCTCAAAATGGTCGAGTGTAAATTGAATATGCTCAACTTGGCCGCCTTCTTCTGAATATATATAATGTAGAACAATTACGGCAACATGAAACAAACCCTTCTAACCGCATCCATATTAAATATTTCTTAAAAGGCATTCTCGCATTCAATATCTGCAATATAATTTTTGAGAATTATTCATCTATATTCAAACTTTTAATAAATTGCACTGTTATTTACTCACTTTTAATTGATTTCTTTTTGTTTTTTATTTCCTTGTCTTGGTCAGTTAATTATCGCTTTTTGAGAGGATTTTCTTTAAACAAATCTGTTAAAATCCTCTTTAAATCCTCTATGAAAACTTAAATGTGCTTATTTATATTTTGTCATTTGGGCTCTTACTATTAAAAGTATTTACAATTACACACTTTATGTCTAATAAGAATATTTAGGCACAATATGTGTAATTGTAACGAGTTAATGCGTATAAACTTATAAACATGTATATAAACAAGCAAAATACTGTATTTATGTGTTTTTTTGTAGACAAAAGTGTCTAATTAAATTTTCTACACATTTTGTGTCTAATATAGCGCATTTTGTTAAATTTTACATGAAAAGTTACTATATTTATAATAGTAATTTTTCATGCATTTTTTAGAGTGTATGACCTTTTCCCATATTTCTGGCAACATATGGATCCGCGCCAAAAGGACTGCTCATTTTTTGAGGCCAAGAACGAATCAAGCCAATTTCGGATACCCTCTTCTGAAGTGAAGCGTATTCCAGTGAGAGCGTTCTGCATCGGTCGAAACAAATGGTAGTCGGACGGGGAAAGGTCTGGACTATAAGGCGGGTGAGCAAAACTTCCCAACCGCTATTTTGTAAATAGTTTTTAACCGGTCTTGCAAAATGTGGCCGAGCGCTGTCATGATGGAGTATTACGGCTTAATGTCTGGTCTCATATTCTGGGTGTTTTTCGGCCAATGCTCGTTTCAAACGAATCAATTGTGTTCGGTACAGGTCCCCTGTGACTTCAGCATAATAGATGAGACCCTTCTGGTCCCTTCTTCGAAATTTTTGGATGACCTGGGCGGTCTTTGTGTTCCGTGTCAAAATCACCAATTTTGAACCACACAAACCATCTCCCGCACGTTGAATTCGATGGAGCATACTCAGGATAAGCTTCGGTGAGCAAGTGCTTTATTTCTTCAAATTGAAGAAATAAAGCAAAACTTCCCGAAAATGATGCTTTGTTATCACAAAATTCGACATTTTCGAATAAAAAAAACTGTTATTTACACTATTTCGCTCAATGACTAAGTTAGAATAAATAAGAGTGTTTACCCTGCAAAATGCCATATAAGTTATTAAAGACACAAACCATGTGTAAAAGATACGCACTCTGTTGGGAATCCCGCATATCTAAGTTATAAACCGCATAAATGGGGACATGTTTTCGATCTACAGTTATATAAATTTTAACAAAAATTAAATTTCCTTGCAGGAAACGAAATTTAAAACTGTATCTGAATTTTAATTTTTAATATTAAGGATATATGGGAGGTAGGAAAGTCCTTGCACTGTTTAAAATATAATTTATCACAGAGCCAAAAATCATTATGTTATAAATAGCTCCCAAATTTTTGTGCATTCTATTTGTAATTGATGCTAAAATTTAACTTTTAAAATTAAGGATATATAGGAGGCAAGCATGTTCTTGCACCCATTAAAATATGTACATTTTGTCGTAGAGGTAAAAAAAAAAAAATTTTTTTAAATACCTAACGGTGGGTCTCATACTGCAGGTTTAAACTTAGGTTAATAGTTAACCCAAAAATTTGTTGTTATTTTGTGTACATTTTTTTGACATTTTATTTTGTTTTTAGTTAAGTTAAAGTTAAACCTACAGTATGAGACCCACCGTAAATATTTTTGCTGAATTCTAACCATAACTGTAACTAAAATGTAATACTTAAATTTAAGCATGAATAGGCGCATGCATGTCCTTGCACCGATTGCAGCGAAATTAACCATAGATCTAAAGAACATAACTATAAAAATAGTAAAAAAACCGAGAGAAAAACCTTTAAATATCCCGCTTCCAAAATAATATTTTGTTACTTATTTTTGTTTTTCTTTTGTTTTTTTATTATGACTCTTCACACCAAAGTTAACTACCTAGAGTAAAAATATTGATTAATTATTATGGTTAAATTTTCCTAGGGATAAATATTTGTTATTGGTTAGTTACCCTTGGTTAAGTTAGAGTTAACTGCTCGAGATAAGTTAATGGGCCTAAGTTAAATAAAATCTACTTTGAAATTAAATTAAGTTTGTTTTTTTTTTGCGCTGGGTCTCATACTATACACTCATAGAAATAAGTCTGTAAAAAGAGCAGAAAAAGTTACTAAAATGATGCCTTAGAAAAAACTGCTAAAATTAGCAGATTTTTTTTGCTAAATACTAGTAAAATAAGAACAGCAAAATTAAAACTGTTAAATTTACAGAATTTAAGTTATATTCAAGCAAACTTTTAGTTAGTTGAAAATAACAAATTGTATTGTAAAATCTGCAGAAAATTTTGCTAAATATTAGTAGATTAAAAATAGCAAAAATAAACTGTTATATCTACAAAATTTTTGCTATTTTTAAGCTAAATTTAGTTGAATGCAAATAGCAGCCTATACTGCTAAAATCAGCAGAAATATTTGCTAAAAAAATTATAAATGGCTGTCTTCAAAAAGCTCGATTTTTATTGCATTTAAAAAAAAATCTAAAAAAACTTTGAAAATTTAAAATTTTTTTTTGATTTTTTGGGCTACTAATTATTTAGCAAAATTCTTTGTTGATTTTAGTAGGTTAATTTGCTATTTTCCATTTACAAAAAATTAACTCAAATATAACTAAAATTTAGTACATTTAACAGTTTTATTTTTGTTGTTCCTATATTACTAATATATAGCAAACTAAATCTGCTAATTTTAGCAGATTTTTCTGCAGCATAATTTTTAACTAATATTTAGTAGTTTTAACTAAATTTTTTCCGGAATTTTTTCTATTAGTGTAGTTTTAACTTTTACTTACCTATTAAACAAAAGAAAATGTGAAAAAAAATTTATAAAAAACAAGAACAAAGTTTTGGGCTAACTATTAATTAAAGCTTAAACTTGCAATTCTTAGTACTACATTTGCACTTAATCAAAAACTAATAGTTTTTGAAAACTACTTAAATTTCTTTGTCAAATAGCATACAAAGTTTGAATCAACAATTAAAATTTTTAAAAGCTACTAGTTTTTGGTTGTAGTGTAAATTGGGCTTAAAACGCGATATCAAAATCAGAAATGTTGTAATATTATTTATATTCATTTTAACTATAATCAAATTTACTTTAATAAGACACATACTCTGTAAAAAATAGATATTAATTCAAATGTGATATAATAATTGATTTAACTATGACTTTTTTTCTCTGTGTATATATACAAAAATTACGCAAATGAACAAACAAACAAATAAATCAAAGAAATATCCATAAAAATGAACGAAGTATTTACGTAAATATATAAAATATTTAGCACGTACTAGGTGGGGGGAATTAAACTGTTTAAATAAATATAAGAAAACAAATAATAAGTTTATTATAAAATATTTATTAACACGTTTATAGATACCAGGGCAGCGACTTTCAAGCAAATGCTTCTTTGGAGTTGTAGCCTAAAAACGATTTTTTATCTAAATGCACTCACAATATATTTTCCATAACCGATTGAGGTTTATTTGAAAAGTAATAGGTAAGTTTGTTTTCAATTGAAGAATCAATTAAAATAGATGAAAACATATTGTTTAACTTTTTGTATAAGTCAATAAAAAACAAACTACAAAAAAATACGTATCGTCTGTAGGGGTTGATATTTTCAGTCAAATGTTCTATTTTTAGTTTTCTATTTTTAGAAAACAGAATTTAAATAATTTCGTTGTTTTCTGTTTTAAAACAAAAAATTCAAATATTTTACTTTTTCTTTTTTGTTAAAATAGTTGGTTATTTCAATGCAAATTACAAGAAATCCTTTATTCATGCACATAAGCATAGCCAATAAAAATATGAAAGTGTTTTCAAATATGAAAAACAAACCAATCCAACAAAACACAATCGTTTTCAAGTAAATGAATGTTCTTTTTAGTTTGACTCTAGATCATAAATTAATATCACTTTCTGTTTAAATTATTTTCAAATCAAAGAAAGATGATACAATTTTTACTAACGTTTTTTCAGTTAAAAATTGAAGATTATTTTAACAGATTTTTCGATTGTTTTTATTTCTTTTATGGATTATTTAAACAATGTTTGAAAATAAAAATAAAAATCAGTAGTCCTCTTTTTAATTGTGTTTTCAATTAATTATGTATTTTAGGTTGTTTTTAACGATAAAATATTGTGAGTGTACTTAAGGGGGGACATGACCTCTTTTTAATTGTGTTTTCAATTAATTATGTATTTTAGGTTGTTTTTAACGATAAAATATTGTGAGTGTACTTAAGGGGGGGCATGACATTTTTTGAAATCGACTTTTTTTATAATTTTGTATTTTAGTAAATATTCTTAAGATTCTAAGAATATTTCATGGAAAAATTCCTACGGGTTCAAAAGTTACAGCCGGATTAGCGAGAGCGTATTTTTAATTTTCGCGCTACCTACGTACGGCAGCTGGTATATACTTGTTTTACTTGCTACCTGACTTTTGGTGGTTGTTATTTCGTACCTACTTGAAGGGTGAGTTTTTTTTGTGTTTTTGAATTTCTTGAAAATTTTTATAACTTTATACCTCATATAGTGGAATTTTTATTTTATATGCTCAGTTATTTGGCATAACCTTTTACGTAACCTTTTTTTTCTTTGTTCACAAACTTTGAACGCGTTTATCTCGAAATATTTTTTTCGAAAAAACACACTTTCAAATTTGGAACATCACCAAAAATTTAAAAAAAATTTAAAAAAAGCTCGTGTCATACGATAACCAATTTTGTTAAGATTTAAAAAGGTAATTTTTTTACAGATTGGACAATTTTTGCGACTCCCAGCGCTGCAACCACGAGGTCCCGTTTTTTTCTCTGCCGCCAGTTTGGAGCTCTATAAAACCATGTTGGAGTGAAAATTTGTAATTGTTCAATTCTCTACAATAATAAAAAAAATTTTTGGAAAAATGTTTGTTTTTGACTGAGTTATGAATTTTTAAAAAAAAGGTCTGTTTTCTCTGCCGCGAATGTAATGTCCCCCCTTAACTGAATCAAAGAATTTGCAACAAAATGACATCGATTTGAGGTTGCATATTTTCCCACAATCTGTTATAAATGCATATTTGTGAATGGTTTTTGCATATTTTGATTTTATTTTGTATTGAATTGGATATTTTTTAAAAAGTAGAACAACGATTTAACCAGAAAGAAAGAATAGGAAGAATTTTTAGTTCTTAACACATCACTACTGATCGCTTTAGTTATTTATACTGGGTTTAATTTTAAAACGCTCTCCATTTATAAATATGATTTTTAAATATCGGCAAATTTCAGATGAATACTTTACTGATTTTAGTGTTTATTTTTGGATATTAAAGGCATGGTTTTGGGTGTTTCTAACACATTTTGTGCATGAAAGTCGCTGCCCTGATGGTTACTTATTATTAGTAAAGGCTGATGTGAATGCATTTTAGTTAGTTTATGTAACTATTATTTTGTTATTAAATTAATAATATTAATAAATTTTGCTAAGAAATATATTTGCAAATTTCAAAACTACAATTTCCTTTTTATATTTATATGTACCAATTATATCTGTTTTAAGTATTAAAATAAACAATATTTTAGCTTTAAATTTTGTCAGTAAGGTTACATAACCCAGTGTAGAAACGGTAATGACATATCATTATTTTTGGACTACCAGTAATGATACCCACTTACCATCTGCATTATTTTAAAACATATAATAATGAGTTACTGATAATGACTTATTTTTATCATTATTTCAAATAGAAAATAATTTTCTAGGTTTTTTTGAAAATTTTTTGAAATCTATTTTTAGACTCAATATTTTTTAAACACTGGTAAGGATATATGTAACCATATATTTTTTGATTTTTTGTATGTTGGCGAGTAAGCTTACTTGTGTGCAGCAGGTCAATTATGTTTTTATTAAATATTACATGTCGATATAGCTCAGATGGTAGAGATATTGACTGGCAATCTGTAAACCCAGGTTCGATTCCCGCACCAGCAAATTTTATTTCAAAAAAAAAAAAATACAAAAAAAAATATTTTTTTTAATATAATTTATTTTTTTGAAAATCTATTTTTAGACTCATTATTTTTGTCAATACTGGTAAGCACATAGGTAACGATATATTTTTTGATTTTTCGTATGCTGGTGTGTAACCATAACTAATTATATTTCGCGACATCGCCATATAAAGGTAATAAGAAATGTAATAACAAAAGTAACTAGTTACCATTACCAAGTATGTAGTTACATAACTACATATCTGGTAATGATTTTCTACACTGGCAAAATAAATGAGAAAAAGCGAATTGCTGTTTTTAAATCATAATTACTTTGATTAATTGAAAAATTACTAAATATCAGCATTAAATGCAATTCACACGGATTTACTATTACCGATTATTAGGAATATGAATTGACATTTCGTATCCCCAGTACTAAGAAATAGTAATTGTGGATGGTCAGGGATGGATAGAGTTTAAACAGGCGGTATTCGTCGCTCTCTTTCGAAGATTAACATTTTGTATCGAAAAATGTTAGTCTTTGCAGACATGTGTAATTCTTATGGCAACATTTTTCGATATTTTTCTTAAGAAGAGATTCATTTAACAGAGGTTGGGAGAGTTGATACCTCTTTCAAATTATATGCTCGTTGGTACTTATAAATAAAATTTATAAATTTCGGAATTTCCAACTTACTAGTAAGCACACGAAACAAATTGTTCAAATTAAAATATTTTAAGAGCTTAAATTGAGTAAGTACTATAAGTGCAAAAACCAAAAGTATACATATAAACTCTGTGATACGAATAATAACTCTTGAAGGCATATAATAAAAAAAATGAATTAGAAATATTACACAATTTTAAATAACTACACTCAGAAGACTTTGACAATTACTACATGACAGCTGTTTGTAGTTGTTGTTTTTAACTGTAATAACAGTTGTTTTTCTATAAAAAATGCAATGTAACTATTATGACAGTTATTTAAAAAGCAACTAACGAAATGTACTGTCTTTCATAACAGTTGTTTAAAGTAGTTATTTTAAATATAATGAACCACTACCAAAACAGTATATTTGTTGTAAACAGTTATTTACCAGTTCTTTCAAAAACTTTTGTCGCAAAATTTGTCAATTGGTTTTACTACATTGCTAGTTATTTTTAATGCATATTTCAGTTGCTTTTCAATAGTTGAAAATAATTACATTTTTAGTTTTTTACAGGTGTCGCATTTTTAACTGCATATGTGACGCGCAAAATAGAAAGGGACCTAAGGATAGAAAGGGACCTAAGGTCAGGAGAGCATGCGATCGGTCTCATTCGATGCTCAGATGTTGTCCACAAAAAAAAAATTGATTTTTTTACCCTTAGGTCCCTTTCTCTATGCGCTGTCACATATACGTTTGCTTAACTGTCATTTTCAGTAGATTCAACCGACAAATTTTTTTGAGTGTATGCTTATAAAAGAAATACCTTCATCGTTAAAAGAAATTATGGTCACCACTATTTATAAATATCTACTGTATTTTTTTACTATTCTTTAACTCGTGAAAGGTAGTAAATTATAATATTTGTTTTAAACCAGGTTTTTTTAATTTTTGGCAATATCATTAACATCTTTTTGTTCAACTCAATTATTGACCAACTTTATAACCGGCTTTTTATTCCCAAAAGAAAAATGATGTAAAAACAATAGTAAAATTGTATCTGTTTTGTTGTTGTTTTCATGATGAGATATACTGAGTTGCCGACAATGTTTTGTCAATGAATACGTATCAAATTTTATAAGACCAAAATTTTTAATCAAATACAACATCAAAACAAAACTCAAGTTTATTGAGATCGACTGTATGGATACCCTAATCATTGCTGCCAATTCGGTTATTTTCAGGCATTTTTTTTTTGATATATTTTAGCTCTCAATACCAATAGTTTACAAACGGATATTTACAGCGCCTTTCCGATGCCTTAACCCATATTCTCCTGAATTAAGAAATCGTGAGAATTTTTCAACGAAAATTGGTAGGGCCAAAAACCTGTAACGAAATAAGGATTTTCTGAATTTTTTATTATACCATGCCCTCTAGCGAAAATACTTGCAACAAAAGTCGAAATCTTAACCCGCTGACATTCTTCAATGGGTTCAGATTTTTTCAAAATTATATTTTGAATTTCTTCTCTTAATTAAAATCTACTTATTTCCTAAAGATTTTAAAAGAAATTAGTACACAGTTTTAGGATTTTTAAATTTTGTTTTGTGATTTTCGTAAGCTTTTTTAAAAAAAAATCCGTTAATAAGATTTTGAAATCGATATGTAGCAACCCTGTAGTGATAATCCAAAAGTTTTTTATTTGTGTTGTAAAGGGTGTTTTTTAAGCCCGATAAACCTTACGAAAGGGTTAACTGTCAAACGAATTGTCATACTGCGCTTTACATTTTGAATATTATACTCTGGCAAATCATCATGAATAGATTGACGTTTGAAAGACGCTACCAAATTGTCACATGTTTTTAACGAAGTTATTATTTTTCTATATGTTAAAGTTGTTGCTTTTGACTGAAGCTTCTTCAATAGAAAAACAATGTATGTTGTGCTTTTTAACATTCCAGCTTTTTAATTTTATCCAGTCAGAAATCGCCAGTGGTACAAAAAATCAAGCACTGGCATACCACTGGGTAACCACGGTGTTAAAAATAAATGACTGGGAGAACACTCATTTGGTACGCTTTGCCAGCGTTAGCAAAAAGCGTTTTGCCAGTATTTGTTTAAAAAACTTCGGTGGTTTATAAAAAAAACACTGGCAAAGAATGGGATTAGAGTGATATGCCAAGGTTTGCAACCAGTGGTTATCCAGTGCTACATAGTAAGAAATTGCAGCTGTACAAAAAGCAATTTACTGTTAGAGCAATAATTTTTTAAAAATGATGACGCTTCGTTAAAAAATGTTTGCAGTCAGGAGGTTCCGTGTTCAAATCCGTTATTAGTTCCTAAAAACTGTTTTCCAGTTCTAGCATTTAAGCACAGCCATTAGTTGTCCAACTGTTATCACTCATTTATGTGTTTAGCTACCAAGTATTATATGTCTCGTTAGCTCAGTGAATAGAGCAATCGTCTGTCAATCTGACGGCCTGAGTTCAAATCATGCCAGGACCAAAAAAAAAAAATACATATGTACTTTTTTTAAATTTTATTTTGAAAAATATATTTCCAGAACACCTATTTATTGGTTTTGCCAGCTTTTTGCCAACGTTTAAAAATTTTGTTCCTCCAGTGCTTTTCCGGCGCTTTTTGAACAGCCGGTCCTTTTGTCTAATGATGTTATCATTTTGGGATTGGGAAAGCTCTTTTTGTCAGTACTTGTACCACCTATTAAAGTGCTTTGCCACCGCTTTCCCGTTTGTATTTTGCTGATTGGTTATTTATAGTGATTAGAATGAAAGCAAAGAACTTTTACACGATTAGGTTGTTCACTAGAGGTGTGCTATCTGTTGTATCGTTGTATCATCCTACCGAAAAACAGACTTGTTAAAATTTTTAATTGACTTTAACAACGATTTCCTGCTGGGCTTTCTATCTGTTAGCACATTCAAACATAGGACACTAAACACACATAAAAATGTTGTATCGTGGTATTTTTAAATGTTGTATTTTTTCAATTTACATTTTAACAACTCTGTTTTAGGATGATACAACGATACAACAAACAGTACACCCCTTGATTTTTTGTTTTCTGTATTAAGCACCGTAAGTTGTTTTTCACGTGGAAAAATTTCACTCGAACTTTAAAGGCTTAAAACTGTAATTTAAATTATAAAAATGATCAATTTTTTAATTTTATAACAAAGACACAATCACAATATACACAAAATGTCAATTTTTCGCCAGAAAAATAATAGTCTTGTACATTAAATTTGCGTGAAAACAAAGTCTACACAATTTTCACGTGAAACTCATTGTCGTGAAAAATAATTTTTTTTATATGGAGTATAACAGTTTTTTCACGTGAAACTCAAACAACTTACGGTGCTTTACACTTTAACCCATCATTCCGTATAAATGACTAACGGTGGGTCTCATACTGCAGGTTTAAACTTTAGTTAATAGTTAACCTTAAAATTTGTTTTTGTTTTGTGTACATTTTTTTGACATTTTCTTTTGTTTATAGTTAAGTTACAGTTAAATCTACAGTATGAGACCAACCGTAACATGTTGCAATTAAGGGATATAACTTAACAATTTGGACTATATCTTGTCTGTGAGTATTTTATCGTAGATTTTAGTTGATCTGAAGATTGTTACAATGAGTATTATTTTTGTTCGGTTTTAAGATCAAATATGACAAATTCCAAATAAAATTTACAATTTATTTTACAACAAATAGAGAAAAAACTTATGAACTATTCTTTGATACGAAAGTTGACTGGCATAAAAACACCACTTTGTCATTGCGAGATATAGGGCTTTATTCTTTTCAATAAAATTACTTTTTAAAAAAGTGCAAAAGGTGCACTTCAATTCAGTATTGTTTTCAGTACTATTTTTATAAGCCCATAAAAAGGAATTTTTCATCATTTTTATTTTATATAGTTTTAAAAATTTTTAAATTAAAAAAAATATGGAATGTAAGCAAATTAATTATAAATATTGATAAAAAATTAAAAAATATTGGTCCCTTCAGGAATTGAACCCGCGATCATCTGTTTACAAATACCAAACAATACCAAAATCACTTTTTAAGATCACTTTTAGAGCAACTATGCTTTAGAAGCAATACTTAAGTGATTTTTTGGATGTTACTCAGAAGTAATTCTAAAAAGCTGTTAAAATATACTAACGGATACTTTGGAAGCAGTGATTTTTTGAAGTCATTCAGTTTTTCATGAGAATTTCGTGGTCCTGATTAATTTTTATCAATACTTATCTCATTACGAAAAGATTTCTCATGCGTGATTAATTTTTCTTCCTCGTGAGCGTAAGTCAAAAATCACTCACGCTCTCTCTAGTATATTTATATACCTTTATCGCTTTTTTAACTGCATATGCCTTTATTTTAACTGTCATTTTAAGTAGATCCTAGCGAAAAACTTTTTTGAGTATATAAAATACTTTGTACCACAATAAGTTGTAGGGTATAACAGATATCGCAATAGAAAAAAAGAGTCTTTTTTTTAATTATTACATCAGTTTTTTTAGTGTCATTCACTTGGATTCGTTAGTTGAGATTGTATTATATCTTTGGTTGGTAAATAATATTGTATTTATTTAAATGTTTTGTTGATTTGTTATTAATTCATGCGAATTGTTTGAAATTTTAAGAAATAAATTAACATTTTGATATAAAATGTTTTTTGAAGAAATGTGGCGCTATTATTATGTAAATTAGAACTACATTTACGCACATATTTCAAATACATTTTTTACTCTAATTCAGGTAAAAATTTTGTTAAAAATTTTAAATCAATTAAATTTTATGAATTTATGTTTGTAGCTGAAAAGTTGAATTTTAATGTGTGCAAATTTCAATCTATAGCTGAAGGCATTTTTAAATGAGTTTTTAGCGTTTCATGTTAACGCCTAAAGTTTCAAAATGTTTTAAGTAGTTTATTAATTGGCGCATTTAAAAAGTTTTTTAACCCTTTACTGCATATGTAACCAATACCTTGAATGCATGTGGCGTTTTACAGAAATTACAAAGACACAATATTTTATATTTGACTAGCGGGCAAGCCCGCTAGGTTTAGCGGCGTGTCTTAGGCCTAGTTTTTGGGATGTCAGTTAAACCGAAAACGAATTTTGTCGTATCGGGTTAGCGTACCTTAAAGTTTAAAATGTAATTTGTTTTGTATAGGAATTAAATATTTTTATGAAAATAAAATACAATGTTTTTTATTAATGTAAAAATCTTCAAAACAAAAGTCCTCTTCGATGAGAATGCTTATTAGGAGCTTATATAAAAAATAAATAATTTCAAAAATTATTATTCAGAGGAAGCTTAGGTTAAAACAAATTTTCTACTTTTAAAGTAAAAATAAAATCAAATAGGCACACTTAATAATTAACAATAAATAGATGACGATTTGAGAGCTGTGGTGTAATGGTAAGCGCGTTGAACTGTTACACATGTGGTTGCGGGTTCGATCCCCAGCGACCGCAACATCAATTTGGAAAAATAATGTGAATGATTTTTTTATCCCTAATATAGTGTCCTCCTTCACTATTCCCATAGCACTTAACCCCACTGAAGTAAAATAATATAACAGGGCTATGAAATAAACAGCCTCAACAAAAGTTCGCCAACTCACCATCAATTGGCGCGCAACAACTGTTCAAAAATTCAACATCTCGCGCAATTATAGTGTTGCCATATTTGAAGCTTCTCATCTTTCACCACCTCCTATCTCTTCTTTTTCCCTTTCCAAATAAAACAACACGTTAATTAGGAAGAATTTAATGAGTGTTGCTTCTCTAAAAAAATAAAAAATACGAATATGAAGTCCAAATTTCAAATTGCTATTGAGACATTGATGAAATAAAATAGATGTTTTTTCCTTAAAAGATTTCCAGGTTTAACTTTCAATATTGAAAAAACTTTTTCCACAAAAAAAAAACTTTTTCCACAAAAAAACAAATATTAAAAAAAAAAGTTTCCACAAGAAAAATGTTTCCACAAAAAAAAAAGTTTCCACAAAAAAAAATTTTTACAAAAAAAAGAAACTTTTTCCAAAAACAAAATATTTCACAAAAAAAAAGTTTCCACAAAAAAAAATGTTTCCGCATAAAAAAAGTGTTTCCGCAAAAAAAAAAAAATTAGATGAGATAAATGAGATAGGATGAGCTGATATTAGATTAGGTTAATGCTATAAGTGCTGCCTGGTTGTTATAGCAACACAAAAATTTTGTATGGGAATATATAGGAAATATATAGGAAAATCTAAATGCCATATCTCTGGAACCACTGAGCCAATTTTATGCAATTTATAAACCATCTACAGACCATCCTCAACGTACCCTGAAATTTTGGTTGAAATCGGTTGACCCGTTTCCGCAGTTAGTGGTGGCATCAAAATGTACACTTCTTTTCATATATATAGATACGTTATAGACAAATCTGAATCATAAGAGTAGAGATACAAACTTCCGGCTGCGGCAGCGGATTCCGCGGGGGAGAGAAAAAAGTTAAAGTTAAATGACTGCGGCTGCGGTGACCGTTTTTTTATACATACATTCACACTTTCTTTACATGTATGTGAGTGTATATTTAGTGTATGTGTGGAGAGCACCAAAGATGGAAAATGAGGTTTTTGTTTCAGTATAGAAAAATTTTTAATTTTTATATTTTTTTTCATTTTAACTTCGGCAAATATCATTAAATTAAAATGATAGGCTAAATGAGTTCGAAACTAGTAATAAACATGAAAAACAATGATTTTTCAAAATAAAATTTCAATCGTTTCAACTTTTCCATCTCTGAACATCATCAAATTTCGGGATTATTTTTTAAAAATGTGGGAACACTGTAGTGAGAGTGAGAATGAAAATAGAGAAAACGCAGAGAAATTAAATTAAGTTTTAATTTAGAGAGAATCCGCAGTGCGTTTTTAATTTTCAAAACTCCATATAAAAACCGCAAGTTTGTATCTCTACATTAATGAAGGAATTCATAGTTTAAGTGCCAATGTTCTATTGTTTTAAAATATCATGATTTTTTAAGTTTAACCCATAGAAAGTGGTCAAACTTACGATAAATGCTAATTTACTACTTAAAATAGCATGAACTGTAAATACCCTCAATTCCTATTCGTTTTATTTAAAAAATAACAGTAAATTTGGAAATATAACCACTTTTGTAATAAAAATATATAAAAATATGAAAAATATGTGGTTAAAAAAAAACTGAAAATTTCTTTTTTTAAATATTAATTAAAATTAAAGGACAATACTAATTTAAAACTTAAATAATTAAGTAATTAAATACTAAGTGAAAAGTGTAAAATTTACTTCACATACATATATTTTGATTTTTATATTTTCTATATATTTTCGGTTATAGGGTCACCCGAAATGCTGACTATTTTTCGTTATTAAACGCCGGAATGGGTGTCTACTTATATTCCATTAAATATCAAAATATACAACTTTTATTAAAATCTCGAGTTTCACGCAGAAAAGAGTTAAAATTTATTAAATTTTTTTATTAATTACAGCTTAGAGAAAGAATAGGTAATTTTATTTGTTGTTGTTGAAAATAACACCCTATTTTGTTTTTTGTTTTGTAATACATATTGTTTTATTTTTTATCCATTTATTTCAATGCCGGATGCTACTTAAAGTTATATTGTATTTTTAACACTAAAAGCATCTCAAGATTCAAAATGTAAAGACATTGACATAGTGTCTGGCAATGGTGATTGTTAAATAAAATTTAACATACCTACTTAGGATTAAATGAATTTTAATTATTTTTTACTTTTATTGTTATTGTAATTTAAACTACTGTCTCAGTCGTCTAGATTTTTCTTTCGAATTTTGCTTTAATTTAAGTAAGTTTAAAATAGGTAAACCAAAAGAAACAAGATTATTGCGAAAAGTTATCACAACAGTGTGACACGAATTTGAGGTCATGGTCTAGAAGGTGGATAGTTCCAATGACAAATGAAAGTCCTCGGTGAGTACACTAATAGAAAACAGTATGTAAAAACTTTAGTTAAAACTATTAAAATTTTGTTAAAAATAACCTTGATGAAAAAACTACTAAAATTTTCAGGTTATTTTTGCTAAATAATTGTAAGATAGGAGTAGCACAACTATAACTGTTAAATGTATAAAAATGCGGTCTCCGTGTAATTTTTCTACCAGTAAGTTTTTACATATTTCTGTTCGCACTAATGAACATCATCAGAAAACCTTTTTAGGAAAGGGGACGGAGGACCCAATTTTTGAAAGAGAAAGTTCAATATTTTTTCATATTAATTTGTTAACTCATAAAGAAGTAAGTAAACAAAGAAATATCATCGAACTAATTCCCATAAAAAAATGTAATATTCTTTTTACTAATAAAATTTGTTTGGGTAAGTGCTAAAATTATTAGCCATTATACACAGTGTTGTTTGTGTTTACAAAGAAACACAATTTATGTCTGTAACATTAGGGTTACAAACATTTGCGCCGTACGTTATGTTATGTTCATCATTCAATACTTTTTATTTAAAAATTGGTTTTTAATTTTAGTTATATTTGTATTAGATTTAAGTTAATAAAAAATAACAATTTAATCTGAAAAGATCATCAAAAAATTTTTATGAATAATTAGTAGTAAAAACCACAAAAGATTTAAAATTTTTTAAATTTTATTTTCATTTTTTTTAATGCAAATAATGCAAATGCCTTCTGAAATCATCAGTTTACTATTTTTTTTAGCAAATATTTCTGCTGATTTTTGCAGAAAAGATTTGCATTGAACTTAATTTGGCTTAAAAAATAATAAAAATCTTGTAAATATAACAGTTTGTTTTTGTTATTTTTAGCAGGCAACCGATTCATAAAGTCTGTGATAGTGGCTAGCGTTATTTCAAGAGTATTCCCTGCGAAATTTTTTTGAACTGGGTACCTTTCAATCTGTCCTTTTACCACCGGTTAGTTACATGGAACAGGCTCTAAAACTAATTTCTGGGGGTGAAAATGTAAGGTTTCACTGTCCCAGAACCAGTTCTATAACTGGTTCTAGAATCGGTTCCAAAGCAACCTGTTTTACTTTGGAGGAAAGAACCTGTTGCTTTTAGGCTCTTTTGTTCCTTTCTAAAATGGGTCCAAAAAATCCTTCTAATTGTTACTCTCCTATTCAAATGTTCCACAAAAATATTTGTCATGTAATTCTACTATAAGTCTCTGAAGATATTCTAGTTGAAAACTTGACTTCAATGCCAAAAATAAGTCAAAACTTTAAATGTGTTTAAGGGTTAATCTCGTTCTTATTCAGAATTGGCGCTCATGTCCAACAAACCCGGATTTTAGGCGAAAACCATGTGAATATTCCATTTTAGGTATAGGATGTGTTCAGCAAACTTATGTAAAATCCCTACAGGAAATTTTAACAAACTGTCACCGAACTGGCCCCTTTATATGAAATAGACTGGTCACTTTTACATGGCGTTGTCATAGGAGGGGGCAATTGACGCCTTGTGACAAGTCACAAGACAAATCCTAGGACAGATTACTGAACTCTCATAAAAAACAAAGTTCAGGGACCTGTCCTGGGATTTGTCCTGTGACATATCACAATGGGTCAATTGCCCCCTCCTATGACAACGCCATATAAAAGTGACCAGTCTATTTCATATAAAGGGGCCAGTTCGGTGACAGTTTGTTAAAATTTCCCGTAGGGATACTACGAGGAACATTTTTACCCTCTAACTCTTAAACTTACGGGTGTTTTTAGTCCTGGTTTCCTATGCCGATTCACAATAAACATTTGAAAAAGGAGGGAAATGCATGGATGGTAACCGAAACGATTTTAGATTATTTCGGTAACAGTATTTTAAGGGTAACGCTATTTCATTTATTTCGGTATCGGCATTTTAAATAACACACCTATATTTTTTTTGTTCTCCTCTACTAGAATCCATTGTCAGAACATCGTAATTTTTTTCGTGTTGTACTGTGTAATTCATGTATGGTCTTTTGGGAGAAATTAAAAAATTAGGCTTATTTCGTTAGGGAATTTCAAGGTAAACGATTGTCATTTGAAAGGGTTTTATATCGTTATTAGTATTTTACCATTAGCGTTTGCCAACCATGATTTTTAGCCTAGTAATATTTAGCAAAATTTACTGCAGATTTTACAATACAATTTGTCATTTTAAATTAACCAAAAGTTAACTCAAATATGACTGAAATTGTGTAAATTGGACAGTTTTAGTACAGTGCCGTTTTAACTTCATATATACTTTTACAATTATTATTGTAATTAATGTGGATTTATCAATTTAAATTTAGTCGGTTTTTAGGTTAAGAAGAAGAATAAAGCTTTTCTCTAAACATTATAAACACTAGACCACTAGGGAATGCATCCCGGGATTCCCGGGAAATTAAGCATTTTTCAGTTCCCGAATTCCCGGGAATTTCCCGGGATTTCAAAAATCCAATTTAAAATAATAAAGTTAACTATTTAAAATTTTCTTATTCAAAATTTTCCAACCTTTTGAAAATAGTAAACATTTTACATTAGGCTTGTTCGTTTATTTACTACCATTTGCTACTTTTACCACAAGATTTTCGAGTAACAGAACACAGTGATTAGTTTTCAAGCCACTCAAATAGTGTTTGTATAAAAAATTTTGAATCGCACTTATTCTGTACAGAAATAAAGACAAATTTTTCTATTGATTTTTAAAAATTTTCAAGCAAGTTTAAATTTGTTCCCATAATTTTTGAAATGTTTTTTGATTTTCAAAAATTATTTTCTGTATTAATTTTTTTATTTATTTTTTTTTTTGACGGGCAAATTTTTTAGTCTAAAAATTAGGTTTAGTTTATTTAATTTTGAAAAATATATAATTAGACTTATATAATTTCTGATATCAAATTAATTCTTTCCTTTTCACGATCATGAAAATTTGATATTTTATTTATAAAAATTTTTAAATTATTATAAAACATTTTTAATTTCTTGAATCCCGGGAATTCAAGACAAATTTCCCGCTTTCCCGGGAAATCAAAAAGTGCGGGATTTTGCATTCCCTATAGACCACCCATGAAATGTATGAGATTTTCAATAGTGCTTTTTTTGTTCGCTCCACCGGCTCCGATAGATTGGGCATAAAAAATAATATATGTACAAAAATTGGATCTCTCGGGCGCATATAGGCCAGTCAGTTTGAACTTTTAACCCTAAGAATTCCCTTAAAACACTTCAAAGCTTTTCTGCGCCATAACTTCTAAATTTGACGTTTTTTGAAAATATACTTAATAGGCATTTTTATGTAGAATAAGAAGATAAACACTTCCTTCATACTATACTTCTACCTAAGTATGATGTATAGTGAAGTTTTAAGGGGACAAAGTCAAAATTTGTGTGAAGACTTAATTTTAAACAACCCTCTTTAAAATTTCGACAAAGACAATTAAGAATGGTTTTCATTCTTTTGTATAGTAATGTATCTAGTTTTCTTAAAGTTATTACATTTGAAATATACATATATCAGCAGGGCAAGGAATTCCATGCAAATGCATGTTTTTTCTCGATAGTCCAAAACAAATATAACCTAAATAACCGAATCATCCAATTTAGAACAAAATGGCATTGATTTGTAGTTGCATTTTTTGGCATATTTTGACAAAACTGCATGTTTTTGCATATTTTGACTTTAAATGCATATTTGGAGCCTTTTTAATGCATATTTGTGTATTTTTTCGTTTTTAATAGCATTTTATAATTTGTAAAAAATATAAAAAATGAATAGGTTTTTGTATTTTATTCAATTAAAATATTTATTTTTTTTATTATTTTCAAAAATCAGCTTCCTTAAAAACCTTATTGACCTAAGGAAAAGCTTGGAGTTCAGTGCCTATTTGCAAAATAACTAACTTACATATATTTTTATATTTTAAAGTGCGTTATTTTTGCAAAAATAATCGTTTTTAGTGCATATTTTTTATTTTTTTGATACATATTTTTTTTTTATCCGCATTTTTTCGAGTTTTAAGTGCATGAAATTCCTTGCCCTATATATCAGTTATTCTATGACAAATAGATCAACATTTTAATTTGAAGTATCGGTTTATTATACAAATATGTTGTATGGAAATCCTTAGTAACAAGATTTGGCTGTCCCTATAAGGCTGTCCATATAAAATTTTTTATTTTTTTATAATTTTTTTTTTATGAAATCAGCTCTTACCGGTCCAATGGTGCCTCCTAGAGTGGTGGAATGTAAGATCGACCCACATCAATTCCCCCCCCCCCCCAACATTTTTTCCTATTATACCTACCCCCTATCTCTAATCCGTAAGATGGCTCCCATACAAATATGACATTTTTATAAAATTTCCTCCCACCGCTCTAACTGTCCCAAGGATGCACCTAGAGGAGGCAAGTGTATGACTGACCCCCAATATTTTTGGAACCACAATATTTTCTAGGAATATATCTACCCTCTATGTTCAACCCTTAAAGCGGTCCCCATACAAATTTTTTATTTTTTTATAATTTTCTTTTTTATGAAATCAGCCTCTAAGACTGATCTCCATTAATTTTCCCCCCAATATTTCTTTCGAACATACCAACCCTCTATCTCCACTCCCATACAAAAATGACATTTTTATAAAATGTGCTCCCACCGCTCTAACTGGCCCAAGGGTGCACCTAGAGGAGTCAAATGTATAACTAACCTCCAATATTTTTTCAACCTTAACATTTTTTCTGAACATATCTACCCTTTATATTCAATCCTTAAAGTGGTCCCCATACAAATTTCTTAGTTTTTATAAATTTTTTTATGAAATCGAGAAGGGATTGGGAAACCACTTTTTGCCAGTACTTACTTGTTAAATTGCCACGCCAGCGCTTTTCCGTTCGTATTTTTCTGGCTGGGTATTTACTCCATTGATAAACCAAGAAATATAGGGAATTAATCGAATAAGCTGCTCTATAGCACTACATTTCCATGCGCACAACGTATAATAAATAGGTACTTCAGTCCGATTTTGGTCTTTCTTTCGTGGAATAAGAGATCTATAGCAAACGTAATTGGTTTTTAAAAACAATATATCTTACTCTACAAAAAAATTATAACCGATCCTAACTGTCTCTGTCCAAATTTTAACGAGGGCCGTTTAAAATGAAGTCTTAACACAAATTTTGATTTTATCCACTTAAAACGCCACGAAAAGTAATACTTGGGCCAAACATTAGTATGAAGGGAGTGTTTGTCCTCTTATTCTGCATAAAACTACTTATGTGGTATTTTTTCGAAAAGCCGCAAATTTAGGAGTTATGGCGCAAAAAAGCTTTGAAGTGTTTTTAGGTAATTTTAGGGTCAAAAGTCCAAACTGACGGGCCGATATGCGCCCGAGGGATCCAATTTTTGTACACATATTGTTTTTTATGCCCAAACTATCGGAAACTGCCGGTGGAGCGAACAAAAAAAAATACTTTTGGAAATTTGGGTGCCCGAGTAAAAAAGTTTTGATATAATCATATATTATTTTATGTAATTACATATAGTAACTTATAGTTAGATATGGCCACATATGCTTTTAAATTGAAGCATATAGACTTTTATATAGTCATATATTAAATATTTTTGCCTCAAAGGTTTTAATATTGAGACATATGTGATTTTATATTATTACATACTGGCCTGCATATAAGTGTATGTGCTATATATAAGTACACAAAGTAATATATAAAAGATATAATTACATATCCGTTTATATATAATTTAGTATGACACTATACATAATAATATAAAACTATATATGGAGCCATTTAAGAAATATTATATAATAGGTGTTATATATGATTATATATTGACGCATATGAACCCATATATAACTTAGTATGGTTTCATATCTACAATATTTCATGATTTCTTTTATATATAACGATATAACATTCTTTATAAAATCATCTATAATTACACTGTGAGACAAATGGTAGGGGTCAGTGATCGGGAAGGGTTCAAACTACCGGGGAAAGTTATATCGGTAAAAAAGAAGTTATACGTGTCCCGGCATTTCGCTGGGTCACCCCTAGGAATCGAGATATATCGATTTGACCTTTGGTGGTCTTTTTTTTACATAACTCGAGAACCACTAGTCCGATTTTGCTCAAACAATTTTAAAAAAATTAAAAATTACAATTCCTTTAATCTGTTCATATAACGTTTTTCTATATACTCAACAGTTTTGCCGGTAAAAATAAATGTATGAAGAAAAAAATATTTTTTGCCTAAAATATTAAAAAAAAGTAATAAACAAAAGGTTATTGAGAAAAACGTTATATGAACAGATTAAAGGAATTGTAATTTTTAATTTTTTTAAAATTGTTTGAGCAAAATCGGACTAGTGGTTCTCGAGTTATGTCAAAAAAAAAAGATATATCTCGAGTCCTAGGGGTGACCTAGCGAAACGCCGGGACACGTATAACTTGTTTTTGACCGATATAACATTTCCCGTTGGTTTCATCCCATCCCGATTTTGACTGTCGCATAGTGTTATATATTATCCCACATTAGCAATTTTTTCAAAGTGATTTTATATAAAAATATATGTATAAGGTCCTTTTAAAACCGTATTGTATTAAATGTGGTTCCATATTAAAAATGATTTTGAACTAGTTTTAGATTTTGTAATTACTAGGGATTGGCGCATGACACGATCGTGAGTGAAGTTATTCACAAGTGATCGTGAGTAATAATTACTATACCAAAGTAATTCGCCCGTTAGAGTGAGAATATATAATTCGTACGTGAGCGTGAGTAAGAATATATAACCCGTGCATGATTCGTGTGTGAGTTTATTTTTTGCATCATATGTTTTTTAGTAATTTTTACTGTTTTGCGTAAGAATTTTCTGATTGTGAGTAAGTTTTTAATATACTCATGTCTGCGTGAGTAAGACACGAAATGCTCGTGCTTGAGTAATTTGTTTTTGTTTAGGAGCGTGAGTTAAAATGGCTAACGCGCCCATAAAATTAACAATACTGAAGCTTTAATATGGAATTCTCTATACTATAACGCACACTTGACTGATCTCTTATATCTTGGTTGTATATCACAATCCTATTAAGTTAAAAATTTCAGTGTTGTTAACCTTATTTTAAAATTACTAAAAACAAAGAAAAATTTGTTCATGTTTAATGCACTGTCATGGTAAATCTGGATAAAAGTAATGGAAGATTTATCGAAATTATAGGATATCCAGTAGACCTGGGGGTTAATCATTATATTTTGTAATTAATTACACATTAATTTACACAATTACATGTAATTGTAATTGAAAAAAACTCAATTACAATTACAAATTATTTGTAATTGTAATTCAAAAAAGAACAATTACAAGTAATTTGTAATTTGAAAAATGTCAATTACATTTTTTGGGAAAATAAATAATGACAAAAAGCACAACTTAGGGGTAATCCCAACATGACGTATTCGTTTTATACGCATCCATGCCTATGCACCCTATCCCAGTCAGATATTTATACAAAATTTTAACGAAAAACACTTTTTAATTCTAAATGTAATTGAAATCACTTTCAATTACAATTACTAGTAATTTGTAATTGAAAATTTTCAATTACAATTGCTTGTAATTTCAATTACAAGTAATTGTAATTGAAATCCCTCAGGTATGATCTCCAGATATTGTATATCTTTTTTTATTTAAAAATATAATTTTGTATATTGTTAGATATGGTCATATATATTATGGTAAAAATATAGGGTTAATATTTAGGTATAATTGTATCAAACTGTGTCCACTTTTATAACATTTTATATAATTTTATACAAAAAGATATAATTTTATGTAATTGGATGAGGACAAAATTCGGATACAATTGTATCATATTGTATCGAATTGTATCAAATTGTACCAAATTGTATACAATTGTATACAATTCGATACAATATGATACAATAAGACGTTCTCATTTTTCGGATATAATTATATCTAATTACATAGAAGATTATATATAATTAAATATAACTTCATATGGCTCCATATCATTTTTTTTTTACTTGGGTGGTCTAATGAACACATTAATTTTCAAATCAGACTAGATCTAAAAAATCACTTAAAATTTTATAAGTTTTTTTTTGATTTTTTTTAAATGCAAATAAAAATCTAGCCTTTTGAAAACAGCAGTTTGCAATTTCTTTAGCAAATATTTCTGTTAATTTAACAGCCCAAGTAAAAAAAATGATATGGAGCCATATGAAGTTATATTTAATTACCCGACTAAAAAAGTTTTTATATGATCTTATATGATTTGATATAATTATAAATGTTTATATGTGTGGCTTTATATGACCATATACATTTATATTAACACTTTGGTTTTATAAATATGTTTGATATGACGTTATATATAATCAAATGCGATTTGGTCTCTAGCTATATATTAAGAGATCTGCAAATATAGTTTATACATAATTATATATAATGGCGTATAAGCTTCTCTAAACAATCTTATATCAAAAAATATAACAAAGTTAATATAAAATTGTATTAATTTTATGTATTAATTTATCTGACATGATATCTAATTATACAAAATTTTATAAAGTTTAATTGCACTATTAAAATTAAAAAAAAAACTCCGAAATTGTAGATCTGGTTTTGAAGTTTGCACTTTGATATATAAATAAATGTTTATAATTGAATTTAACATATATTTTTCAAATAGTTGGCGAAATACTCTTTATTAAACTAAAAATAATTTTAAAGAAATAAATAAGGGAAACATTTTTTTTCATTGTGGAATTAAAGGTTGAAATAATTATTTTTACTTTTAAATTTAAAAATTAGACAAACATATGTTGAAATAAATATGGTTTAAGTTCATTTATTTTTCCGTAAAATTAATTGTGAAAGTTAATTTTTTATCATGTTGGTTTTTAATTTTTATTTTAAAAAATAAAAATTGTTTTTTTCGACCTTTCTAATTCATTAATTAAAAATTTATTAATTCAGTTCGAGGCCTATTTCCTTATTATGAATTAACATAATAAGTACTTTTTTCAAAAACTGTTTTTTTTCTTCATCAGGATACTCTCCTGACAAATACTTTTGCTTTCAAAAAACCTCTACACTTTCAGGATTGAAAAGACGATCGTTTCGGGGATTTTCCAGGTCCCCTTCATCAGTTTTCTTTAGAAAGTGGTGGCGTAATCCCCGAAACGATCGTCTTTTCATTCCTGAAAGTGTAGAGGTTTTTTGAAAGCAAAAACTCTGTGAAGTATTTGTCAGGAGAGTATCCTGATGAAGAAAAATAGCAGTTTTTGAAAAAAAGTACTTATTATATTAATTCATAATAAGGAAATTGGCCTCGAACTGAATTAATAAATTTCTAATTAGTTAATTTTTTATTTTATAAGAAAGACACATTTTATAAGAAAGACCAAAACTCTAACCTAGAAAAAGTTGTTGCGACAAATTTTTGTAATGTTTTATTTTGTCAGCTATTTCCAAGTTTATTAGCAAAAATTGTTCTAAACATCTAGCATTAGTATTTAATATGAATGAAATAAGTGATCTCAATAATATTTACTAAAATTTTCTTCGAAAATCTTCATAAAATTATATGTATTTATATATAATTTGTTTAGAGATGCCCCTAAACTAATGTCCATTAGTGTGCCACTAAACTAATCAACTGCACTGTAATCAACGGTTTAGCTGAATTTGCTTTTACATATTGTTATTGTTGTTAAAAAGAATGCGTATTGATGCATTGCAAAGCATCAATACGTAAACCAAATTATTTTAAAAACACTCTAACTTTAACAATTGAACAAAAAACAAGTAAAAACATAACATTAGTGAACAGTGAAGAGGAACAAAATCAATACAAATTAAAACTAAATAAAACTTTACATTAAAATTGAAAATAAATAAAACTTAAGCTAAACTAAAATTAAAATCAAAAAAGGACCGTGTTTTTTATTTAGGCAAGCCCTAAACATTTTGGTCCTAACGAACCGGATAAAAAACAAAAAAGTTTAAAAGTGAAAGTTTTTGTGAAAACATAAAAATAAGTTTGGTTTAAATTTAGTGGAGTGATTTTAAAAGTGATTTGAGAAAAAAAACTGACCTAATTTAAAACAGTGTTTTCTTAATTTACGATTAAACTAATGAAGCCTTAAGGAGGCGAACTTTAATTGCCCTTTAAAAATAAAAAAATTTTAAAATTAAAGTTTCAAAAAGATATTGAAAAAGATTCAAAAGCCAAAAACTAACCCCTATTGTTGTAGTGTAAATTTGGCTTAAAAATATACATTGTACATAAATATCCAAAATTAAATTTGCAAAATTAAATATTTCAAAGTTGACCTACAGAGGTGACATTGATTTGCCCTTAAAAAAGATCCTTTAGAAACAACGATATCGAACACACACAGCAACCACATAAGTAAAAAACAACTTGAGTAAGTACAGAACAAAACAATTAAAATACAAAAAATAGATCGACAAACAGAAGTGAGACAAACAACAACAAAAAAAAAACTTACTTCAATATTGTAACTGTCCTGTGTTTGTTGTTATTGGCCACTTACTCTATTTTTTGCTGCTGCTATTGTTAAAGGAAATAATAGAGTTGCCGCTTGTTGACATTTTGTAAAATTTCCGGGGACATTTATAATAACAAATCGGGATTTAAAATTTTGATCCAATTTGTTATAAGATCTCATTTTATCGCTAGCAGGTACTTTTATGACCCATATAAATTAATTAGTTGCTGATAATTAAAATTTTGCCGACTTTTATCAACATTCTTTTTGACAAAAAATATCTTTTTATTGAAAGTATTCACCTTTTTGATTCAAGTTTAACATCCTTTTTCGTTTGACCTTACTTTTTTCGTCCTATTGAATTCAAAATGCCTCTTGATAAATTCGTTAACTGCACAAATGACTTGCTGGATTTTGAAAGTTTTCATTCTGAGACCGGAGCCGAAGATAATATTCACGCTCTAGAAATTCTTCGCGTCGAACTCGACTCTCTTTGGACCCAAGTCAAAAGAACTTATGAAGAGTGCCGGGATTTAAAGCAAGGACCAGACGCAAAACCAATTGACAAAACTAAACTTCGGAATCGGTACAAAGAGGCCCTCACAGCATATAAAAGTTGTGCTGCTTCTATAAATGCGGAAATTCAGGCTTTATCAGAAACAAATGAGTCAGCAGAAAATAAATTAGGTCGTCAATCTTCCTCTAGCCCTCCAACATTAGACAATAATTCAGTTTCTTATATGAGGTTGCCACAGTGTGATATGGATCCATTTTACGGGGAACCCACAAAATGGCCCACATTTCGGGATCTTTTCACGGCCATCTGTGTAAGAAGCGACAAAATGCGAAAAATCGAAAAGCTGATTTATTTGAAACAAAAAATTGGAGGCGACGCTAACATTGTACTTGGAAACGTACCTATGACCAATGAGGGATTTGACCTTGCTTGGAATAGGTTATTAAAACGTTATGACAATAAAAGGGAACAAGTAAATGCACAACTTAGGATTCTTTTTGATCTCCCAAACGTTTCTATTGATTCACCTGCCTCAGTTCAAATACTACAATGCGCAGCTAACGGTATTTTAGAAACACTTAATACCTTAGGAATCAATTATTGTTGTTGGGACCCAATCATGGTTTTTATATGCCAGATAAAACTTCCCCGAATATTTGTAGAGGAATTCGAAAATACACTTGAGGACTGTGCAGAGATACCAAATTGGACGCAATTTGATAATTTTTTGACAAAAAAATTTAAAACTCTACAGTCCAGCGTAAACATAAAGGCAACAAAATTACCAAGTGTTCAACCTCAAACCGAAAACAACCCCTCAAATAGGGAGAAAAAAGTCCATTCATTACAAATAAATACCTCACAAATCAATAATAGGTCAAAACAGAAAAATCACTCACAACCAAACAGGGGCATTCAAAATAATTCTAAGTACAATTGCCCTCATTGTAAAGAGGCCCACCCATTAAGAAATTGCCCCAAATTTTTAGAAAAAAATGTAAATGATAAAATTCAAATAGTTAGAGTCACAAATACATGCTACAACTGCCTCGGTGTTAATCATAGGGTCAAGGATTGCAAAAGTAAATATAGTTGTAGGGTCTGTCACCAAAAACATAATACGATGTTACACAAGGGGACAGAATTCCATTCTACAGCTTCAACTCAAGAAATCAACACGGTGCGGCCGAGTACAAGCGCCGCAGCCCTAGCATCAAACATACAGTCCACTTCAAATTCACAATTTGCAATTCCCTCAACGACAACCTTGACCTTACAAACGAAACCCCCAAACAACGAGGAAAGTTTACTGTTCACTGCCATCGTAGAAATCGAAACCAAAGGCGAACGATTCCAGGCAAGAGCTATCATCGACCCTGGATCACAAACAACGTTTATATCCGAAAAATTAAAAAACAAGTTGAAGCTACCCTCAACACGAAACCTAATTCATTACAGTGGTATGACTAACGGTTCGGGTACTTCTACCAAAGCCTGTTTGTTTAATCTTTGCTCCAGAGTTGACCCTAATTTCAAGTTAGAGGTCTGGGCACAAGTGGTAAAAGACATGTCGCTACTTTTGCCAAGCCAAACGTTGTATCTACCAAATCTAAGTGAGGCTGCAGAATTAGAACTTGCAGACCCTCAATTTTATCAGAGTCGCCCTGTCGACTTAGTAATCGGCCTCGATATAGGCCCATTAATAGTTTGTTGCAAAACACCTATGCGCCTTGTAGGATCGTTTTTAGCGCAAAAAACCGTATTTGGCTGGGTAGTGGGGGGACCATCAAATACATCCAATCGTACAGAAAATGCTGTTTCACTACTCAATACAACGTCCCTTGACCAAATCCTTACACGCTTTTGGGAGGTGGAGGAAACCCCAAAAAAGATTTTGAGGTCAGATGAGGACACATTTTGTGAAACCAACTTCCAATCTACAACTCGTAGAATGGAAAATGGAAGATACCTAGTTACCCTGCCCTTTAAAAATGAAAGAGAGTTAGGGAATTCAAGAAATATCGCCATGGCCCAATTTTTAAGAATGGAACGGATTCTTAGCCAAAAGCCTGACATTAAGAAACAGTATGATCAGGTAATTTTGGAATACCTTGAGCTGGGACATATGCGGAAAGTTTCTCCCCTGGATATAAATAGTACCCCAAATTATTACCTGCCGCATCACGCAGTAATAAAACCTGATAGGCTAACCACAAAACTTAGAGTAGTTTTCAACGCCTCCAGCCCGTCCTCAAATAAGAGAAGTTTGAACGACATTTTACATCCAGGACCCATACTTCAACAGGACCTAGTGCTTCAAATACTGAAGTGGAGATTCTTCCGATTTGTTTTCAATGCCGACATCACAAAAATGTATCGGCAAATACTAGTTCACCCCACTCAAACCAAATATCAAAGGATATTATTTAGAAAATCTCCAAATGATCCAATTGAAGATTTTGAACTCCTAACAGTGACGTTTGGAGTTAATTGTGCCCCGTTCCTGGCCATTGGAACGTTGCTCCAAATAGCAGAAGATTTCAAACATACACACCCCTTAGCATCACATATTTTGAAGCAAAATATGTACGTAGATGACATTTTAGCCGGTGAGCACACTTTAAACGCTGCCATCGAATCACGAAAAGAACTATCTAGTGTTCTAAAATCTGCCGGTTTTGACCTGATGAAATGGACTTCAAACGACCCACGAGTCATCCAGGATTTGCCAAACGAGACACTATTACCTCTTGATTGGTTAAACTTATCCGAAAATGCTGGAACGAATACCCTTGGGATAAAATGGAACATTTTGTCAGATTCCTTTTCTTTCACGGCTCGAGAAGTCGTATTGAAACAAACGTACACTAAACGCGAAGTTTTATCTACAATTGCCAAGTTCTTTGACCCTTGCGGATGGCTAGCCCCAATCATTGTAGATGCAAAAATAATTATGCAACAAATCTGGTTAGATAAAATCGACTGGGATGATATCTTAAAAACTCTTACCTGTATGAAATGGCAAAAATTCGTACAAAATTGCCATACAATTAATACGCTGCAGATACCACGTTGGATTCACTATAGCCCCTTTGGTGACGTGGAGATCCATGGATTTTGCGACGCCTCAGAAAAAGCCTATTCTGCAACATTATACATCAGAATTCAACTTCAAAACTCCGTTCACACTTTTCTTTTGGCCGCGAAGACCCGTGTGGCCCCCATCAAAAAAGTGTCATTGCCCCGTCTAGAGCTATGTGGAGCCGTTTTGTTAGCAAATTTAACTTATGGAATTCTACCAAATCTTCAGGTACGAAATTTGAAGACCCATTTTTGGATCGATTCTACAATTGTGCTAGCCTGGTTAAAGAAACCGCCATGCTCATGGAATACATTTGTAGGAAATCGAGTTTCAGAAATTGTTGAAAAAATTGGAACTCAAAATTGGCAACATGTCGAATCCAAAGAAAATCCAGCAGATGTCGCTAGCCGCGGGTGTACACCAAAAGAATTGGAAACCCATAACTTATGGTGGTTTGGACCTCCCTGGTTAAAATTACAAAAAAATCAATGGCCCATACCAATTTCTCCGACAGATACAAAAGTTGAAGCAAAACCTACAAAAGTTTTAATAAACACCGTTTATGAAGACCCACTGGTACGCTTTTCATCACTACCCCGTGCTTATAGGGTAATCGCATACATTTTACGATTATGGCGAAATACGGGCGCAAATCGGACTCATCTTCGAATTTTCTCGCTGGAAATCACATCAGATGAAATTAAAGAGGTCAAAAATCGCCTTATAATTTTGACTCAGAAGCATTGTTTTCAAGATGATTACCAAAAGTTATCACAAAAAGTCAAAATTTCACCCAGCAGCAGCCTTTTGACCTTAAATCCGTTCATAGATGGACAAGGTATCATTCGAGCAAATGGGCGTCTTGTTCAATCGCCAGCCCTAACGTATAACGAACGTCATCCAATTTTGCTGCCTCATAACTCTAAATTCACTCGATTGATTACCGAATTTACCCATAAAATTACGTTACATGGTGGAAATCAACTCATGATTCGAGTTCTAAGAACTGAATTCTGGATATTTAGATTGAGGCCCCTAGTTAAAAGTGTGATACACAATTGCAAAACTTGTGTCTTATACAAAAAACAGACACAAAATCAAATCATGGCTTCATTGCCGCCGGAAAGAACGAATATCTCCCGACCTTTCGAAACTACGGGAGTCGATTACGCAGGCCCCTTTAACATACGAAATTTCACTGGCCGAGCATGTCTCATCACAAAGGGATACGTCTGCATTTTCGTGTGTTTTACTACAAAAGCCGTACATCTCGAAGCAGTAAGTGATCTGTCTTCTCAAGCGTTTTTAGCCGCATTTGCACGTTTTATTGGAAGACGTGGATGCCCAGCTCTAGTCTATTCCGACAATGGAACAAATTTCGTTGGTGCAGCAGAACTTATCAAAAAAGACCGCCTAGAGTTTATAAAAAATCTGAAAACCCAGGTGATTCATCACTATAGCCATCAAAATCTTGACTGGAAATTTATTCCTCCCAGTGCCCCTCACATGGGCGGACTTTGGGAGGCAGGTGTAAAATCTTTCAAAACCCATCTAAGAAAAATGATTCCAAATATGAAATTCACATTTGAAGAGCTGTCTACAATTTTGACCCGAATAGAGTCTTGTTTAAACTCTAGACCTTTAAGTCCTGCTAGCGATGACCCTAATGACCTATCTCCATTGACCCCTGGACACTTTCTCATTGGCGCTCCATTAATGACCCCAGCTGAACCTGAATTATGCACTGAAAATCTGACGTTAATCAACCGCTGGAAACGCATCAAGGTCATCTATCAATCTTTTTGCCAAAGATGGAAATCTGAATATTTGACTGAACTTCATCGCAGATATAAATGGAAAAATCAACGAGAAAACGTTAAAGTCAATGATCTGGTCGTCATCAAAGACAATAATCTTCCACCCAACGAATGGAAATTAGGCCGTATTGTTAAAACCTACCTAGGACCCGATCAAAACAGTCGAGTAGCTGACATACGAACCGCTAATGGAATATGCACTAGACCTATTACAAAAATAGTTGTGTTATACACAAACTAGCATGACCTTCTGAGAAACCTTTATCACAAATCTAAAAGGAATGATGTCTACAAAAGAAGCCCCAAGAAACTCAAAACAATCAAATGCTTCAACTTGTAAACCCAAAAGATGACATCACCATTGCACCAATCATGGGGGGGAGAATGTTTAGAGATGCCCCTAAACTAATGTCCATTAGTGTGCCACTAAACTATTCAACTGCACTGTAATCAACGGTTTAGCTGAATTTGCTTTTACATATTGTTATTGTTGTTAAAAAGAATGCGTATTGATGCATTGCAAAGCATCAATACGTAAACCAAATTATTTTAAAAACACTCTAACTTTAACAATTGAACAAAAAACAAGTAAAAACATAACATTAGTGAACAGTGAAGAGGAACAAAATCAATACAAATTAAAACTAAATAAAACTTTACATTAAAATTGAAAATAAATAAAACTTAACGCTAAATTTTAAACTAAAAAAAGGACCGTGTTTTTTATTTAGGCAAGCCCTAAACATAATTTGATGCAGTTAGATAGACCCATTTTTCGGATCAAATTATATCAGGTGAGATAACATGCTTATCTCGCTTGATATAATTATATATTCCAATATTCGGATCAAATTAGATATGGACGTATATATGGGTTTATATATGGTGATATATGATTATATAACATCTTTTTTAGTCGGGTATATATAATCTTTTATGTAATTAGATATAATTATATCCGAAAAATGAGAACGTCTTATTGTATCATATTGTATCGAATTGTATACAATTGTATACAATTTGGTGCAATTTGATACAATTTTATGCAATTCGATACAATTGTATCCGAATTTTGTCCTCATCCAATTACATCAAATTATATCTTTTTGTATAAAATTATATAAAATATTATAAAAGTGGACATAGTTTGATACAATTATATCTAAATATTAACCTTATACTTTTTATCATATTATATAGGACCATATCTAACAATATACATACAAAAATTATTTTTTTAAATAAAAAAAAAATTTCAATTACTTGTAATTGTAATGTTCTTTTTTGAATTGCAATTACAAATAATATGTAATTATAGATGAGTTTTTTTTCAATTACAATTACATGTAATTGTGTAATTGCATGTGTAATTAATTACAAAATGTAATGATTAACCCCAGGCCTGCTGGAGATCTTATAATTTCGATAAATCTTCCATTACTTTTATCCAGATTTATCATGACAGTGCAATAAACATGAAAAAAAATTACTTTTAATTTAGTAATTTTAAAATAAAGTTAACAACACTGAAATTTTAAAGTTAATAGGATATACAACCAAGATATAAGAAATCAGTCAAGTGTACGTTATAGTATAGAGAATTTCGTATTAAAGCTTCAGTGTTGTTAATGTTATGGGTGCGGCGCGTAAGCCATTTTTGACTCATGCTCAAAAAAAAACAAAAAAAAAAAAACAAAAAAAAAAACAAATTACTCACGCACGAGCATTTCGTTTCTTACTCAGCAAACATGAGTATATTAAAAACTTACAATCAGAAAATTCTCACGCAAAACAGTAAAAATTACTAAAAACATATGATGCAAAAAATAAACTCACACACGAATCATGCACGGGTTATTCTTACTCACGCTCACGCACGAATCACTCAAGTATAGTAATTATTACTCACGATCACGTGTGAATAACGTGACTCACGAACATTTCGTGTCACCCGCCAATCCCTAGTAATTACTAAATCTAAAACTAGTTCAAAATCATTGATAGCATGGAACCAAATATAATACAATACGGTTTTATATGGACCTTATATATTTTTATATAAAATCACTTTGAAAAAATTGCCTATGTGGGATGATATATGTCTAAGTTATATATTCGTCAATATATAATCATAACTAACACAAATTATAAAATATTTGTTATTTGGATCCACATAGTTTTATATTATTATGTATAGTGTCATACTAAATTATATATAAACGTACATGTAATTATATCTTTTATATGTTACTTTATGTACTTATATATAGCAAATACATATATATGTAGGCAATTATGTAACAATATAAAATCACATATGTCTCCATATTAAAACCTTTGAAGAAAAAATATCTAACATATGACTATATAAAAGTATATCTGCTTGAATTTAAAAGCATATGTGGCCATATGTAACTATAAGTTACTATATGCAATTACAAAAAATAATATATGATTATATCAAAACTTTTTTACTCGGGAGGATACACTGCTATTTGCATTCAACTAAATTTAGTTTAAATATAACAAAAATTTTGTGGATATAACAAGTTGTTTTTGTTTTTAGGGTACTAATTAGGGTTTGGGGTTCGGGAATTCCCGGGCGAGAATTCCCGGGTAATCCCGGGAAAAGTTTGCCGGGAATTCCCGGGAAAATAATATATTTTTCCCGGGAAAACGGGAAATTTTAAAAATATTAAATTTTTTAAATTGTTTTTGTTTCGAATAGGATTTTTTAATTTTAGTCATAAAAAACATTTTAAATACCAAAACAAAAATGTCATTGTTAAAATCTTTTAAAAGGGAATACATTTATTTGACACAGAAATAAAATCTTTCCCAAGTAATTAGGAGCATTTCAAATAATAAAGATTTTTCGCATAACTTATTCAAAATTTAAGTAGTAAAACCCAAAAACTTGGTAAAATTTTTAAAAGAAATATGAAAAAATAGCTTTGTTTCTTACAAATAATCGCCCATACTATCTAAATTTTTCAAATGTATAATTTAGGTAAAGTCGACTTTAGTTAAAATATTGGGTGGCAGTATACCTTGACTTGGTTTATTTTTGGAGCATTCTGATTGGTTAATTTATTTTCAACAAATCAAAATATTTGAAAATATAAATATTTTTGTAAGGTTTTCATACACAAAATGAACAAAACCGTTTGATTAAAAATAAAGTCGACTTTAAATTTAAAATACTCCTTTATATTAAGGGTCAATAATTTTATAAGTAACGTTTTCATTAATAAATGTGAAAAGAAAAGACTAATGGTTAACGGTGGTATCTAAATTTGGTTATCCGACATCTAAATTTGATTCACAAAAAAAAAAAATTGATGGTCATGCAACTTCTCTTGAAGAAAACAACAACAAGAATAACGTTTCAGCTAAAATTAGCAAAGTACCTGAAGAAAAAAGTGTAAGCTGAATAGGCATTAAAGGTTTTATGGTAGGGCAAACATTTCCTGAAATGGTATCCAAATTAGCCGCAGTCAATCCGCACCATAACTAGATCTTCGTTTATTCGAAAAAGTTTTTATAATAAAAACCTGGCATTGCAAAAAAATGAAACCGATGTAAAGAACATTATATTAAATTACTACAATCATGTAAAAGATATCATGATAAAAGAAATATCGAGCAATATTTCTAACAATAGGAGATTTACTATAATCTTGGATGAATGGACAAGAATATCATAAAAGAGATATTTGAACATATGTATAAACGGAAATAATTAATTTTATAACCTGGGGTTGGTTTATATATCAGGAAGATGTAATGCTGATGAGATAATAAGAATTGTAGAAATAAGACTACAAGAGTTTTATTTGTCTTTGGAAAATAACATTGCGGCCACCATTATCTAAAGGGTAAAGTGTGATGAAACAGTTTGTTTCCGACAGTCCAGTAGTAGGTGCTTTCTGCTGGAATCATGCAATTCATTTGGCAGTGCTGCGAGTAATTTATGTGAAATCAAATGTTCAACATTCTGATATTTTTTACTTTGAATTCTCACTACACAGACTGCATTTGTACTGAAATAGTGTTTTTTTAACAAAAATTACTTATATAGGTGGTTTTCATTAACAATTTTGTTCAAAAATATTTACCGGGATTCCCGGGAATCCCGGGAATCAAATTTGTTCATTCCCGTTTCCCGGGAAATAAAAAAGTCCGGGAAATCCCAAACCCTAGTGAAATCAGTTTGTTTCCGACAGTCCAGTAGTGGGTGCTTTCTGCTGGAATCATGCAATTCATTTGGCAGTGCTTAGAGTAATTTATTTGAAATCAAATGTTCAACATTCTGATATTTTTACTTTGAATTCTCACTAGACAGAATGAATTTGTACTGAAATAGTGTTTTTTTTAACAAAAATTACTTATATAGGTGGTTTTCATTAACAATTTTGTTAAAAAATATTTCCCGGGATTCCCGGTATTCCCGGGAATCAAATTTTTTTATTCCCGTTTCCCGGGAAATAAAAAAGTCCGGGAAATCCCAAACCCTAGTACTAATATTTATAAAAATTTTTTGCAGATTTTACAGTACAATTTGTAATTTTCAATTAACTAAAAGTTAACTTTGAAATAACTAAAATTCTGCTAATTTAACATCTTTATTTTTGCTGTTCTTATTTTACTAGTATTTAGCAAAAAAAAATCTGCTAACAGTTTTTTCTGCAACATCATTTTTAACTAATTTTTAGTTATTTTTTTTGCTATTTTTACAGATTTATTTCTATGAGTGCAGGACTCGTGGCTAGCGTGCCTTGGCAACACTTACCTTGCAGGAAAAACTTCCAAAATTAGCAAATTCTTTTTTGAAATACTAATAAAATGAGAACAGCAAAAATAAAGCTGTTAAATTTATAGAATTTTAGTTATATTTAAGTTAAATTTTAGTTAATTTAAAATCACAAATTGTACTGTAAAATTTACAAAAAAAATATTAGTAGACTAAAAATAGCAAAAATAAACTGATAGATCTACAAAATTTTGTTACTAATACTTAGCAATCTTAACAGTAATATTTGCTAAAACAACTGCAATAAAAAAGAAAAATCGAAAAAAATTTAAAATTTAAAATTTTTTTCTGACTAATTATTTAGCAAAATTTTTTGATGACTTTACAAGGTTAAGTTGTTTTTTTCTATTAACTAAAGTTTAACTCAAATATAACTAAAATTCTTTAACAGTTTTATTTTTGCTGTTCCGATCTTACTAATATTTCACAAAAACAATCTGCTAATTTCAGCAATCTTTTCTGCAAGGTCTTTCTTTAAAGGGGGTATCGGCTCTAGGAAAAATTTTGTTTTCGAATTTTTTTATAATTTATTTGGATGGAGCATACTTTTTTCTATATGCTCCGAAAATTTCAATAAAAAATTCGAAGAAATTAAATTTTCACGTGTTTTTTGGTAAAATATCTTTTAGTCCCAAAATAATACTCTATGTGGTAAATTTGTGTGTAACACTTTTTTTTGCATTTTTATTAACTTGTTTTTATTAGAAATCGTATATCTTATAACAGTACAGAATAAAAACATAAAAACTACATCAAAATATGTGATAATTGCACGCAGTTTTCAAAGAAAAGCCAATGACGATTCCTTGATGGATGTTGAAGACACGTCATATGCGGCAGGTGCTGATGGCTTAATATAAGTTAAAAAAGTAATCAATATATGGGTGATATCAAAAAATGTGATAAAAACCGTGTAACCAGCTAATTTCTAATGCATGGATTACATTTGAGTTACATATTTCGATATATATCAGCGCATTGTCACCAGGTTTACAAAATGTATAACAATCTGACCAATTTTTGGTTAATACATAAAATTTGTGACCAATTTTATAGGCCAAATGTAAACTCCGTAACAAGTAACTCATAAGGTTTTTTAACTTTAATAGCTTATATTTTAATAACCAATGAAGCTAAACACTAACTGTAAGAATTTTTATGAAGAGAAAAAGTGACGGATTTATTAAAAATTAATACATTTTACAAACTTTTTCGTATATCTTAGCTATCACGACTTCAACTCTGTAACGATTTTTCGTCATAATTTTTCATAAAAATGCATATACCAGAATTTTGGAGTTATCTATTATTTATATTGCGAAAAGTATAATGTTATTTATACTCAAATGATCGTTGGACTGTAGGTAATCATCCAGTATAACAGACTTGAAGCTTTTCTGCAGCATGTAACATTCTCGAGATGAAAAAGGATGTCTTTAATAAGATTTGAAAAATGTTGTAAACTCCGTTCCTAATTTTTACACCAAACTATTTAACGAGTAAGAAAAACAATGTCATATTTGGATTCACCTTGTAGGCATCATGCGATTTTGTTTCGGAAAAGAAATTCTGACAAAACGTTTCTGAAAGAAAACGAAAAAAGTAACCAAATGTAAACTCCGTAACTGTAAACTCCGTAACCACAATTGTTTGCATCAGGTTTCATTCAAATAAATGTAGATAAATGTTTAAAATATTTTAAAATAACCACAAACAGATTTGTTACAACTAATATTTATGCGTCAAAAGACGATTCAACTAATAATTTTACGTCAAATCAAAAAAGTTATCAGTTTTTTACCCTAAGCTGCTGGAGCGAAAAACGATTGATTTTGCATTTCATTGGTTTTGAATCGATATTTCGAGTCATTACTGACATTAATTTGACAAATTAAAATTGTTTCACACAATTTAAGAATTTTTTGATCGTGAAATGTTATGTTTTTAATATATTATTTTGTAACTGCGCAACCGCTGTTTGGATTTTAAAAAATTTTATATTTTTGAAAAGCATTTAAAAGGACCAAAAATACAAAATTAAAAAAAAAATTAAAAATTTTTTCGCGGAATGAATTGTATTTTTATTCGCGAAACCGCCAATTTGATAAACACAAATTATATAACATTGGAAAGCAAGTTGAAAACCCAAATACGAAAAACTAATAAATTGAAGAAAATTTGTACGCAATTTTTTTTGTTATATCTTTTGCTTGCAGAAATGTGAACTCCGTTGCAACAAAAAAAATTAAAATTGTGCAAAAAAAGTTATTACGACAACTTGTAGAAGAGATTTTTTGCAATTAGGTTTATAATGACTAAACTTACTGATTCCATTAAGAAAAAACCGAAATATTAACAATTTTTGCTTCTCACATATTTGGCCCAAAAATTTATCACATTTTTTGATTTCACCCATATATATAAATGGGGAAAACATACGAAATAAATTAAAAAAATGTACAAAATTATAGCATTTTTACAAAATAATATGAGTAGCATTATGTATAATAATATATCTACCATCGTTTTTAAGACTATTAGGTTATATATATCAAATACCCATTAACCGATTCGTCCCAAATTTGGTCGACATGTAGTAAGCTAGGAGATATAACTTTTCTTCATTCCCATTTTTTTTAAATTTAGCTTTTTTCTTAGCTTAAAATTAACTTTAAACTTCAAACGCGTTTTTCTCAAAACCATGAGTTCAAAATCGGCTGCCACCGATTTCGATCCGGTTTATTGCTTTTGTAGTCAACAAAAAACTGTAGTCCTTATCGTGGCCCTTTTTTTGAATTTCGGTCAAATAAATTTTATATTCCCAAGTAAAATTGTTTTTTCTTGCTTTTTTTGGAATTTTCAAGTTTGTGTTGCAACTTTGTTAAAAAAATTTTTTAAAAATAAAAATCGGGCCACGATAAGGACTAGAGAATTTATCTGGTATTAAGAATCACTTTACATTTTTATTTTCCAATATTAATGAAGGCTGTCCAGTGGCAGCCGATTTTGCCTTTTTTAAAAAAGCCTAATAATGAAGTGACAACCCTGGCGTTTTTGGTTGGAGGAATTTAAAACTAATATTTTTTGAAAATAATACAATAACATGTGTTTTAAATAAAAAAATAATGTAGTAAAAATATTATTTGAATTTTTGACAACCGTTTTTACAGACTTTTTTCTATTAGTGTAATAGCAAATATGAGTATATTACCACCAGGGGGTTTTTAACGTACACAAATAAAACAAATCCCGTACAAATAGGTCAAAATTGTGCTGGCGCAAATACATGTACTATTTCCTGTTATTTTACACACAGAAAACAAATCAGTTGAAAATCGAGTGGAACCATTAATTTTATACAACTACAACATCATTTTTATAATTATTACATTATATCAATTGTTTTAGTGAACAATTGGTGTTCATGACTAAAAGTTTAATTTGCAATTAAATGAAAGTCGCCTATGCTATCATATTTGGGTTTCCCAATCAATTAAGATATAAATAAAATATTCTAAACTGATTCGATAGTGGCAACTAATATAAATTTCTTAAAAAGTAAAATTTCCCCCGTAAATAAGAAACTGTAACTACATGTCCGTTGGAACAATCAAATTTTATAAATAATTTTTTACTAATGCTTTACTAAGCATTTTCTACCGAATGATGGTAACACCGACCAAATTAAAAAAAAAAACTTTTGAAAGATTTTCAGTTGCAACATCGAAATCCAAAAATATATTGGTAAGAAAGTTTAAATTTGATTTGCCAAAAAATAAACATTTTTTTTAAAACAATAAAATTTTATATAATTAAAAACAAATGTTGCCGTTTACTGTACTGGACTAGATGTCATGTAAGTGCTGTTTTTAATATTCATTATTAACATTAATACTCATTCGTATTTCTTTTTTTCAGGACATAAAAATGATCACGGCAGATAAACAACGAAATCCAACAACAAAATCCAGCAACAATTGTTCCAATTGCTTTCAACCCTTTATATTCTGGAAGCTTTTTATGTAGGTATAAAGAAAACAAGAGAGTTTTTAAGAAGTTTTTCCTGTCGAAAACTTCTAAATCCTTTTCAGTAGAAAGCATTCAGAATCTGTGGATTTTTATCTATTAAATAAAAATCAGATGCTGATGACTTCCGCCTATCAAAATATCATTGGATTCAAAAATTTTTCACCCAAAGTTTTTCTCAGACTCTATAACCCGTCTTTAAAAAACGACCTCTTTTGTACAGCACAATTATTGATGGTAATTTTTAGTGAAAAGGGTTTCAGAATCTGATATTATTTTGTAGAAGGAGTCCTCAGAATAGTATTGAAAATATTTTTTAAAGGACTTGGAACTATTCTTCTTAGATTCTTAGAATTAATCTGAGTATTTTTCCAAAAAGTTATCAGAGAAAGTATCCGATTTTGTGATCATTTTTGTAAAATAAATTATCATAGAGGGTTATTTTATGAAAAAAGTTTAAATTCCCTAAATTAGCTAAAATATCTTAGAAATATTTATGTTTATTAGAAACTGTAATGTTTATTCAATAATTTAATAATTTTTGTAATATGTATCTCTAAAGTAATTTTATATTCTAATTATTAAATAAAAAAAATCAAATAAAAAAATATTGGAAATGGTGTTTCATTTAATTTGATAGGAATTTAAAAAAAAAATCGGTTGGATCTACCAATTGTGATTTTAGTATAGATATCACAACTGAAAATTGTCGATAGATGCAACCGAATAATGTGATAGTACATGTAACTACCAAAATTCAGTTGGCAACGAATTCGGTTGTCACAACGAATCTGTTCTCTGTGTGTTCCAAAATTTGTACCTATTTGTACGGGCTTTTTTAGAGAAAATAACAGAAAAATTAATTCAATTTAATCAGAACGCGTTTAACAGGCTGTATATTCAATAAAAATGTTAATTATTGCTCTTCAGATACACTTTAGAGCAATACAAGTATTTAAAAATAATGTAAAATTAATATAACTTTATAAAAAAATAAATCTTTGACAGCAATTAACTCGAAATAAATTTGCTGTAATTTATTAAGTGGCTCTTAAATTTCAACAAGACAAAACAATGTTATTTATTTCTAATTAACATTCATTCAAAATAACAATGTAAATTATGTAAATAAAAAATGGACACTAAAATATCGTTACAAATCTTTTAATTATTAAAATAATGTATTACACCCAGGGGCTGCATGTTTGTTGCTAGCGAATCAAGAAATTTGCAACAAAAAATTGAAAAATAGCTTCAGTTTAACAATTGATAATATGAATTATATTTCAGCCAGAAAACAGATTCGGTGCTGACAACCCTATTTGTTGCCAGTCGAATGATTCAGTTGACTTCAGCTGCATCATCGACTACCGAATTATTCTTGATACAACTGAAATTCCATTATCACAGTTAAATTAGTCCTGTCTCAGTTGGTATTCTGCTATCACAACTGAAAATCTTGGCTACCACAACCAAACCATTCGATTGGCTACAAATGCCATCGAATTTGTTTTCTGGGTGTTTAATTGAGTTTGCACTTATCACGCTAATGATATTATCAATTACTAAAAATTGTGTACGATTAATTTAAACAATTAAACAATTCAAATATTTAAGTGATTTAATTATATATTTTTTTTTTAAATAAATTATATTTTGAACAAATCTTTTATTTGATAATTTAAGCTAACTTTTTGTGTGTGGCATTGATTTGTTAATGCATATTTAGCTGCAAATACATATTTTTATATATTATAATAAATGAATATTTTAATGCATATTTTTTCAACAAAGACATATTTTTGCATGTTTTACTAAAAATTCACGATTCAAAGCATATTTTTGATATTTTACTAAAACATAGTTTTTGCGCAATTTATATCTTTTAAGCAATTTTTTTCTCTTCAAACTTATATTTTTTTATCATAAAGTTAAATTTTAAAAATATACTAAAATTAAATTGAGAATATTGAAAACGCTGAAATAAATCAATAATTTAATAAAAAAATTTAAATGCTTATTTTTGCGTTTTAATGTGTACTTTATTAACATAACATAACATATGATTTTTAGTGCATGAACTTCCTTGCCCTGATTATAACAGTTGTCCTATATTTCTTTAAATTATCATGGAAATATTTGAAATATTTATGCAAATATATTTTGTCATTGTTTTTCATTATGTACTACAAACTACATTGAATTCTATAATTTTAGCATAAATTTCAACACGTTTTGTGTGCCACAGTTGTCTTATACAGTGCCATACTTGTAACTTTAGTTTCGTTGGACATTTTTTTCTATCAAATAATGTACGTGATACCTTGAATACGATAACACCTCATTAGAATAATTCCATTAATATTTATTTGTACATAAATACTCATTAACACAGAAACTTAGCAAAATGGTAGTTTACTTTTTATTTGGGAATTTTTTTTCAGTTTCTTTTTTCAAAATTCTTTCAATGAAAACGAAATCTGTCAAATAAGAGACAACACCCACATACAAAATAAACAAATTGTTTAAGATTAACTTTATAACATAGTACTTATTGATTGTTTTTTTAAGAATTTGCCAAAATGTTAGAAATAAATAATGTATTTTTTTAATTCCGCAAATAATTATCACCTTTTTAAGATTTAGTAAATAAAATATTCCAAGCAAACTGTATAAAATAAATTGTTTGAATTTGATTATCCAATATTCTACGAGTGTCAAATTATGACATCTTCTTTAAGAACCGCTATATTCACATCGGCAATTGATTTAACAGCGCCTTAAAAATCATAATATGAAGATTTGCTTCTTCTACCCGTTACTAATACATATAAACAAAATACCATTATCCTTAAAATACCGTTACCGAAAAAATGTGAATTATCTTCACCCTTGCCCATATCCACATAGTTACGATAACCAACCATGCCAACCACACTTTTAGAAATAAATCCGTAAAACCAGCAGAAAAAGCAACTAAAATTAAATAAAAATTATATTTCATAAACAACTGCTGAAATTAGCAGATTTCTTTGCTAAATACTACACCATTTTCACTTTTATTTCAGAAAATTCCAAATATATTTAAAAAATTTCCAAAAATGTTTTAAAATTATCCAAATATATTCTGTTTTCCGCGTGCCACCTTACTTTTAGTTGTCTTTTAAAAGTCCTTTTTTGAAAATTTTTTAAATTTGGAAAAATTCTTTTCAAAATATCGCAGATATACATATTTATCAGTGCTACGGATAACCCCTATGAAATAACTTCCAAAGGGAAAAATTAAATAACATCCAAGAAATGACGTTAAATGTTTGAGGGTTATTTATTTTTTTTGGGTTTAATTGAGATTATTTCATTATGAAAAAATCCCCAATGAAATAAAATTAAAATATTTTGGACATTATTGTCTTTTAATTTTTTTGGGGGTTATTCCATTTTTGATGGTTATTTAGTTTTTTAAAAAAAATTCAAATTTTTGGGCGCCATTAATTATTTAGGTACGTAAGAAACTAGTTGAAAAATGTGCCTCAGGAAAAAATTTGATTTAGTTAAAATAAATCGCGCGATTTTTTTTTTATAGTGAACAATATGGATTTGAACAGAGAAATTTCTATTGCAAACGAAATGGCTCTGCCAAACACGATCAAAACCCAATTTCAAAAGGAGTTATTTCATTATGAAACTTATTTTCAGCCTTAATTTCACTGAGTGTTATTTCGTAGCACATATTTTCCCTCTAAAAAAGTTAATTTTTTAGATTCAATTTTATTACAAGTTGTTTTTCATTTTTGTGCAATCTTCTGGTAATTTTTATCTCTCCGATTATGAGGCATTTTCTCATCGAAACATTTAAATTTCTTTCAATCTAGAATTTTTAAAATTTTCCCATAATTTTCTGATAATCGAATTTGCGAGTTCTGTATTAACCATATTTCTGTAAAGGAAAAATGGTTCCAATGCAGAGTTTTAATTCTTTTAAAAGACGATTTTCAAGCTCTATGAAAAATTTCACCATTGTGGAGTTAAATCACACATTTTTGTATCGAAATTTAACATTTAACCGAATTTTTTGCTAGTCTTCTAATAGTTTAAATTTTTTGAAAATAATCAATAAAACGTCGCGTGCCACTACTGACACGCGTGTTATAGTTTTGCCAGCCCTGATTTAGGGGGAGTTGTAAAAAAATATGTGGCAACACTTCATTCTATTCTGCTTTGTAAGTAGAACAAAATAGAATGGAAGGTGGAACAAGTAAAAGTAGAACACAAAACAAGAAGAACTTTTTTATTACACTATGCAACAAATCGAGGGTAATGGTCTTGAGCTCGACGATTCCCAAAGCAGCTAAAATAAAAAAAACGTACAAAATCCAAAAAACGATAAACTTGAAAAATCGCTTAAAGATTCGGAAAATTCTCAAAAAAAGTGGTTCAAATTGAAAAAATCGTCAAAATCTCAAAAATCGCTTAGTTCGAAACCAAGTCTGAAAAATTGGGAAAAAGTACTGGAATGGAAAAAACGCTAAAATTAAAAAAATCGCAAGAAAAAACACTGGAATTGAAAAAAGAACTTAAAAAGTGAAACTTTATCTAGCATATTTATATATTTTAACAGGTGGCTTAGTTTGACTTCCCAATCTGTAGGCCGTGATAATTTTTCTCTTATATATTTAGAGATATGGGTGATAAAGCAAATAAAAACCATTTTCTATCTGCAATGATTAGTTTTCAAGATAAGAGGTGGGTTTTGACCAATTGCACAAGTATTTTTCTCCAGATCGTTTAGTTTTCAGCAAAATTTTTCATTTTGGAATTCTTTAAATTTTTGTGATTTTTTTCAATTTTACCAATATGGTTTAGTTGTGGTGATTTGTTTAATTTTAACAATTTTTTAATAGCAGTTTTTTTTATTTTAAGCAATATTTTTAAATTCTGACAATTTATCATATTCCATATTCTGACAATTTATCATATTTTTGGAAATTCTTTTAATTTTCAAATGTTAAAAATTTTTAACGATTTTCTGATTTTAATTCTTTGTTTGGATATTCACAATTAAATTTCATGAGAATTTATTTTGTAGAACAGTTTAACCTCGTATATGCAGTTTTATTTGTCATAAAAGTCCTTTGTTGAAAAAATGTAAAAAACGTCCCCTAAAACGGGCGGTTAACATGTTCTGGGATAATGTTCAGCTTGTTCAGTTTTGGCAAAACATTGAAAATTTTAACGACTAAATAACTTGACTGTTCCCACACAACGCCGAATTTATTTGAAGTTTTACTAAACTAACCTAACACATTCATCTAGAATATTTTTTGATGCTGTTTTTGATACGAGACCAAGTAATTTAATATAGTATAATAATTACAATGAATTTTTGAAAAATAAAACAAGAAAAACTATAAAATTTATCTTAAAATTTTCACTTAGTTCCGACAAGAGTACGGGGAGTTGTTAAAATAGAACTCATCATATGGGGAAGCGACTACAAAATCCTTTCCTTGGTTTATTTATAAAATTTGTAGATTTTGACATATTTTTTTCTATAATAATATGCATAGGAAATTTTTCTTAAGTTTTTCATATTTTTATTTTAAAAACTGTCCAATGAAAAACTATGATTTTTATATAATTACCAGAAATTAATTTAATATTTGTGGAAACTAAAATTCATTAAATTTCCCACAACAAGTTTGTTGTTTAAGTCTTTTCTGGCATATACAACTAACACCCAAAACAATTTCGTTTCTTAAGTCTTTTGTTTTGAACTAACAAAAAAGTGAATTTTTCAAAACAAACTAACACAAAAAACCATTAAATCATTATTATCTAGTAGTACCCACATGCATTTGTACAAAAATAATCTTCTTCATAAATTTAATTACGGACACCTTTTTGAAAAACTCATATATAAACACACACACGCATAAACTTTCTAAGAACTTAAACCATATAAAGAGATTTTTCGACAACTAAACAATTCATATATAAAAATAAAGAAAAACCCACATACCTAATGAGAAACTCATCAATTACTTTAAGATCTTATAAGACAAACCCAATTTAATTTACAACAGTAATTTTAAATTTAAATAAAAAGATGAATCGTTACAAATGGTATTTACGTTTACTATAGTTTGGTGGCAGCCCAACAAAGGCGTCATTTGTCATTCAAGACTTAAACACTATGGAAACAATTTCATAATATGTTACAAGTACATTTATATAAAACATTTAAATAAAGATAATATCTTATTTCAATATAACATTAAATCTTGAAAGAAGAACAATATCTACGCCTACAGAATTTTTAATAACATTGAACAAACTTTCTTTAATATGTTTATTGAACAATTGTTTGGATTTGTGTCAAGTGCTCTTTTAAATATTTATTTATAAAAAATATATAACAATCACCTGGTTTTGTGTGGACGGGATATTTTATAAAAAGTATTCCAAGTATTGCTATTGCTGCTGTTTAATTCAAATCTTAAAATTTTTTTTAAAACTTTTATTTTTTTTTATTTAAAATCAGTTTAAAACTTTTACTATAAAATTTCTTTTCTTTATTTGCCTTACAACGAATACTCAAAATTTATATGTTTGAATATCCGCAGCACGTTTTGTATAAAATTTTGTGTTCTTTAATTAACGTATTTGGTGGTTAATATCAATTTCCGTTTAAGGTTTTTCCGTTTTTGGCAAACGACACAATTTTTTTTTTGTTTTAATAATTTTTCTTTTCTTTATACATATTTGTTTAATAAATTTTCATTATTCGTACACAAAAATAAAGAAGCAGAAACGCGCACCCGCGTTACCGCAATTTTTCAACCGTTATCAATAAAGTTTGAATACAAACTGATTTTGAAAAAACTCCCATGTGCAACTACTTGTATGTTGTTGGATTGTTACAACATAAACTTGTCTTGAACAAGTTGGATTCATACAATATCGTACGTTGTAGTTGGAAATGGTTTTCAAAAAATATTTTCTGCCCAAATAGTTAAAAAAATTTAAATTTGATTGTAATAAAGACGAATAATTTATTAAAGTCGTTAATATTAGTTTGTCGCGTGCATAGTAAAGGCCTGCATGAATGCATTTAAAACAGACTGTGAAACATTCACTACACTTTTTGCAATTCAGAAATCATCAATTGAAATTCAAGAAATATGAATTAAAATTCAAAAAATATAATATTTATCTTAATTCATTATTTCTATATTACAACTGCTATTCTCTGAATTTCAATTACAGATTTCTGAATTGCAAAAAAAAAGTGTAGTGAATATTTCACAGCCTGTTCTAAATGCATTTATGCAGGTCTCTAATGCATAGTTAATATTGGGGTCGCCGTTTTTTCACGATTGTATAGCAATACAATAATATTATTTTACACTGATATCAACTACACTGTACAACAAAATCAAAAAATTTTCCAAAATAATGAGGCTCTGATTATGGCAGAGAGGACTAAAAAAATATAATTGTATCGGCTTTTTAAAAGTTTACATCTGGCCCAATGTTTTTTGTTTTTGGGTGAGGGGGGGGGGGGGGGGATTAAAGTTTACACCCTTTTGCAAATGTTTATTTAGGAGAAAAATGCTAGCTTTATTATTGCCTGTGGATATGCTCATTTAGTATTTTTCTGTGAAACCTTTAATTTAAGAGTTATAGCGCAAAGAAGCTTTGAACTAATTTTAGTCCATTTTTAGGGCTAAAAGCCGAGGATGCCTGGACTGCTTTAATCCAAGAGGACCAATTTTCGAGGAGATATTATTTTTTATGCATAATCTACAGGAATATATGTGGAGAGGTGAAAACATAACACTTTTGCATATATGGGTGCTCTATTGAGCACAAATTCTGAATAAGCTCGAAATTAACTCTTAAGTACCGTAAGTTGTTTTTCACGTAGAAAAATTTCACTCGAACTTTAAAGGCTTCAAACTGGAATTTAAATTATAAAAATCAACAATTTTTTAACCCCAAAATTCATAAACGCTTTGTAAAATTATAGGAGGTTTAATGAACAAATTTTGTATGAAAATGATGTTTTGTAAACCTGCTATAACTTTACAAATCATTTATGAATTGAGGGATAATTTTATAACAAATACAAAATCACAATATACGAAAAACGTAACTTTTTTCACCAGAAAAATAATAGTCTTGTACATTAAATTTGCATGAAAACAAATTCTACACAATTTTCACGTGAAACTCGTTATCGTGAAAAATCATTTTTTTATATGGAGTATAACAGTTTTTTCACATGAAGTCGAAACAACTTATGGTGCTTAAAGCAAACTTAATGTAAAAGACTATTATTTTTCTTGGGGAAAAAGTGACATTTTGTGTTTATTGTGATTGTGTCTTTGTTATAAAACTAAAAAATTGTTAATTTTTATAAATTAAATTGAAAAATAACTTACGGTGCTTTAAACACATTTTAAGTTTTGATTTATTTCTGGCATTGAACCTAAATTTTAAACTTTGATGTCTTCAGATGCTTAAAGTAGAATTTCACGACAAATATTTTTGCGTAAAATTTTAATTCTCTAACTCTTCAACTTATGGGTCGTTTATGCCCCTTTTTAAAAAGGGGTCAAAAAGTCACTTTAATTAAATAGTTAGAGGGTTAAAATATTTGTCATGAAATTCTGCTATAAGTCTGTGAAGACATCAAAGTTACAAATTTAAGTTCAATGCCAGAAATAAGCCAAAACTTAAAATGTGTTTAAGGGTTAATTTCATACTTATTCAAAATTGGCGCTCAAATGTCCCAAAAACTTGGATTTTATTATTTTTCAGTTAAGTGTTTGTAACCGTCGCATAGGACAATCGTAATTAATATTAGAATTAATTACTAAAGAATTTTTTATAGAGTTGATTTATAGGAAGAAGAAGAAGAAAACATTTTTATTGAAAAATTTAACAGACACAAGGGAATCACCAGACTGCCGCAGTTTCGTCTCACCCAAAGACTCGTCAGTGGTTAGTTTATGTGTCAACTGATCAAAGTAATTTTTAATTGTTAATTTGTCTCTATATGAAAAACTTTTTGTGTATTGCCATGACCGGGGATTGAACCAGCAGCCCTATGCACAGACCATGACTCATAGTATCACCTCTTAACAAGATACACCACGGTCGGCATAGCGCTGAGTGTGGCTAATTGAAGTTTTTTCAATCACAGCCTATACAATGTATGTTTTGTAATCAGAAGAGCCAGAATTAACTAATACTTGAACAATTTATTTTTTCAATTAGAATGTTTCCTCTCTTAGTCCTATTGTTTTTTATCCTTTCTCATAAGTAATTATCACATTATGATGCGCTTTTTCCACATTCAATAGTTGGATATCGAGTGTTGATTGGAGAAGTTGTGTTGCTGCTGTGCATATTTTTCTCAATTTTCATTAGGAAGCAATCATGTGAATCATCCATTTTAGGTATAGGATGTTTTTAGCGAACTTATGTAAAACACTACGGTGGAACATTTTAACCCTCTAACTCTTTAACTTATGGGTCTATTTTGTCCCTTTTTAAAACGGGGCTAAAAAAGTGCCTTTAATTAAAGAGTAAGAGGGTTGAATAGTTCCGCTAAAATCTACTTCGTGATTTTTTACATAAGTTCGCTGAACACATCCTATACCTAAAATGTAAGATTCACGTGGTTTCCTTCAATCTACGTAAAATTTTCTATTATATGATGAAGAGTATACATTAGGGTGGGTCGATTTAGCAATCGATATTGTGCCATCGATTTTTCGATAGCTTTTGGCATAAGGAAAAAAAATTCCGCTACGACATATCAAAAAAATCATTTGCGAGGCGCCCAAATTAAAATTTTTTGCAATTTTTAAATAAATGCTGGATTAGCGCCATCTTCCGTTGGCTTCTTGAAACAACTAATGAAATTATAAATAATAATAAACAGAAAATAATTTTACTTATATACTTTTACCTCTAGTTGCCACATTTTTTATCCGATTTTCATAAGTAATACCTTTCTGGCAAGGTTGTAATGTTATATTGTTTACAACTTCATTAGTTGTTTCCAAAAGCCAGCGAAAGATGGCGATAATCTAGCATTTATTATAAAATTGCAAAAAATTGAAATTTGGAAAATGATTCCTTTGATATGTCGTAGTGGAACTTTTTTTTCCTCATGCCAAAAGCTATCGAAAAATCCATGGCACAATATCAAAAAATTTTTGTCCATACAAATCGCCCCACTCTAGTATACATATTTACAGATCTCCAAAATTAAATGAGAAGCATTCAAACTTTAGTTTTGACTAGGGTTGCTATTCGTCCTCTTTTCCCCGGACACCGTCCTTTTTTTTAGGGCGTCCGGGGCAGTCTTCCTTCTTTTTCAATAAGTGTCCGGGGTTGTCCATAACTTTTTTTTATTGATTCTAAACTTTTGAATTGTTGGCATCGCTGTATTGTCGCTGTTATTTCAATTGACTTGGCATCACTGTTGAATTTTTAAAAAAAATTAACATTGTTTTAATGATGAAAATTTATTTAATGAATTAAATATCCTGAAAAATTATGTAAAAAACTTAAATTCAATTAAAACAACTGATAACAAGTATTGGTTCGATTTTTTGTTTATTGAAAATGATGTTTGCTATGAAATGAAAAAACTTTTTAGTTTTATTTTTTCTTACCAGCACATAATGCCAACGTAAAATGAATATTTTCTTTAATCAAGGCGCAGTGGACGCCAAAACGAAATAAATTGAATCCAGAAACTATTTCTGACATTATTAAATATTCATATCAAAATTGTCAATAGCTTTATTTGGGATATTTTTGGGAATTTTGTATTTTTTACGACAAAATGCTGTCATATCAAACAGATGTTTATAGGAAATATCTTAAAGACGTTATAGTGAGATATTATGAATATGTTGTGGAAATAATTCCTCCAGACGTCTTAACGATATGTCATCATATAATCCGCTTAAAGATCACTTGCTGATTTGTCTTGATAACATTTTTACATTTGTATGAGAATGTAATCAGGTGTCTTAAGGTTTTTGTATGGGACCGGATCAGCAGTGACAGCGATATGTCACTAATCCGTCTTGATGATATTTCCCACTGGGTAATACATTGATTCAAATTGGAAGCGTTGAAAAACATTCAAGAAACTCTTTACAATTCCTATCAAGAAATTATTGAAATGTACATCCCTGAAAATGTGTGCAATGAATTGATTAATTATTATTTTTTTTTTTGTTTTTTTATGTACCACTAATTTAAAGTTCAGAATGATTTTTTTGTTTTTTGAGAATTATTTTTAATGGTTATAAAAATTGTTTTATTTATAAAATAATGAAGGAATTCACAGTTTAAGTGCCACAGTTAGCACGTTGTAAAATAGCATGATTTTTGAAGTTTAACCCATAGAAAGTTGTAAAATTTACAATAAATGCTAATTTATTACTTAAAATAGCATGAACTGTGAATACACTCAATATTTTATTTGTATATTTTATCGAGTTGTTGATTTTTGTAAAATAATTTTATTAGAAAAAAAATTGTTTCTTTTCAAATGTCCTCCTTTTTTGAGGTTGACGTGCACTTTTTCTCAAAATGGAAACGCCAACCCTAGTTTTGACCAGTGTTGCCATATAACCAGTTTTAACTGTTTTTCCAGTTTTTTGAGACGCCTCACAATTTTTCATGAAAAATACAGTTTTTTTTTAATTTCATACAGTTTTCCAGTTATTCCACGAAAAACAATTTTTTAGTTCGTGCATGCTTTTTTAAATGGGTTAAGACTAGTGTTTTCAATTCGGTTAATCGATTAATCGCCTCTATTTCGGTTAATGTCGAAACAAATAATTTGATACTGAAATAATTATTCGACCCGAGTAATCGGTTAAAACGGTTCGATTAACCGGTTAAATTTTTAATATGCATTTTTCACACTGTTTTTTACCAAACCTTCCTAACTTTCTTAGCTTTGGCTGAAAAATGACAAGAAAATCTTAGAAAAAACAAATACCAGTGGCATCAAATTCTTTTAAAATAGAGGTGAAAAAATTGCAGGAGATCTTTGTTCCCTACCAGCGATTAAATATGACAATAGTAGCGTATTTTGGCTACAAATAATATTGAAATTTTTTGTAAAATAGGTACCAAAATGTTGAGTGCTTGTTATCAAAAAGCATTTAAAAATTTTTCATGGAATAACTGTAGCACACCATTGCGTTTCTGATCTCATCCAAAATTTTTTAACTATTACAAAATTTTTTTCGGGACAATAGGCAATGTTTAATTTCCATTTTAATTCCTTTAAATCTTAAAATTATATTTCCATATCCTTCAATACATCACCCAAGATTTTTTTTATTACAAACTGTTTCCAACCACATTAATTCTATATGTCCCACTAGAACCAATTCCATGAAATCCGAACCTGTTTACCTAAACGAAAATTTAAGCTATAATTAACTATATCTAGTGGATTTAGAAGTACACTCATAGAAATAAACCTTTAAAAATAAATGAAAACTTACACACTATCCTGGTAAAATCTGCCAAATATTTTGCTGAATGCACAGGTGTTTTCAAACTTCCTACAGACCCGGTTTGCCGAAATTTGCGCACAATTCTCCCGATTGTGGATACATTTGGTTGGTTATGCTGAACAAAGAAATCACGAAGTGCACGAAATGCATTTTGATTTGAACGCCCATTCTCGTAAAAGGCTTCAACAATCTTAACGCGCTGCCCAATTGTGCACCTCTCCATGATTGAATTTGTCAAACACTGAAATAAAGAAATGTCAAATTTAGTTGGGATAAAAACTTGACGTTAAGGTGTGACTCACAATTAACATCGTGCATTATGGTTGGATCACCATTTTTGTCTAAACATTTTTAATATTTAAGTTAAATGAAAATAACAGATTATTCTGCTAATGTCAACAGAAATATTTGTAAAAAATGTGGATTGATTTCAGAAGGATATAAAACTTTAAAATTTAATTTTTTGTGATTTTTTAGTTCACTAATTATTCTCCAACATTTTTTTTTGCTGATTTTAATAGATTAAGTTATTTTCTATTAACTGAAATTTAATTCAAATATAACTACTGAACATATTTTGTATATGAATGAAGGTATCTGTAGTTAATCTTTTAATTGATAAATTAATCTTTTTCGTTCGATTTGAGAACATATGCTAATTATCAAATTTTCTTTTAAAAATTTTTTCAAATTGCAGAAAAAAAATTCGATAAGGCCAGCAGGATAGAATACGAATTTTCGGGTTCCGCTACAAACCAATCTCAGTATTCTATGCCTTTATGGGTTAATAATTGATGATGATCTATTTATATTGAATGTGAAATAAATAAGCCAATGACACACAACTCAATTAGACTAACATCAACGACATTCTACACACATGTAGATATTACCTCAAATAACGTTAATGCACACGAATGGTCATATATGATTCATGTATGGAGATTTATGTATCGATATATGGTCATGAGCGCATGTTTATGAGCGTGCACGCACATTAGAGTGGGCCGAACTGTGCAGAATTACGAATTTCAATAACGGGGGTGCGGAATAAAGACGTGCACTTGTATATCTTAAAGTATTTCCAAAACAAATATACCATATACATAATTGTTAATATTGGTATAAATAAGAGAAGAAGTGTAACTGGTATTGTTATGTTTTGTTTCAACGCACTCACTTTATTCATAAACACAATTCCAGTTATTTCTTGTTTTGCATTGAGTGAAGCATTTATTTGTTTCTTGTTCTCAAATACTTACTGTACCACAAATATTTTCAAGTAATTGTTGTGGAAACAAATAATCAAGTGACTAAAGATTAAATTTGTTGTGAAATTTGTATTTAAAAATTAATAAAATTCAATTAAAACAAAAAATTGTATTTAATTTAAATAAAATTGTTGAAAAAGAGGTCGAAGGAAGACATGGGGTTGATTTGGTCGAAATTTTCACAATATATTTTTTGGCAGCGTACAATAAGTATCTATTGTACAATCTTCACTATCTGTTTTATTTGTTTGAGCATACCATAGTAAAACAAATATATTACGCTCATTCTCTCTTTATTCATTTACACACAATCCCTGCAAAGCGGTTGAAATGTCGGAAAGTTTAAAAAAAAATCCTTAAATTTTATTAAAAATATTTGTTGTTGTGATATATTATTTCTAATAAATTATAGTTCGCTGAATCCAAAACAAATAAAAATTTTTCAATCGGCCGAAGGGGTTCTGAAATATTGCTACTTGAATTTTGATGAAAAACATGTTTTTTCATTTTTCAGTCGAGCCTTCAAAAAGTTAGTCTAAAAATGTTTTTAATTTTTTTCATTTTTAAATCTACTATCTATATAAAATTATCTTTCATTTGAGTGTAAAAAGTTTAAAAATGTTGTAGGTATTCCAAGGACGCTGCGACAAAAGCTGTAAAAATTTTCAGAGTCAAAAGTGATTGTTTTTTTTACATATTTATTGTTTTGGATCAACATAAAATAACATTTTTATGACTGGTCCATCTTTTTTAATAATTTTGGATATTTTGATAAGAAATATAAAATAGCATGATCGGATCTCGAGATTTGGGACACAATGCTCGAAAAGTATCCTCTTTTTTGTCCCCACAATGTTCGAAAAGTATCCTACTTTATATTAAAAAATTAAAGAATATTTTAGAATAAAATTAAATACCTAATAGTTTTTTTTTGTAAAAGTTTTGAAAAATATTTTATACACTGTGCCACAAAAGTATATATGAAAAAATGTAATTGAAAATAACTTAATACATTAGTGTTCAGTAAATATTATCAAAAATTAAATTGCGTGCTTGGATTTAAAATTTTGTAACAAAATGAACCAAAAATATACTCTTTTTTGTCCACACAATATTCGAAAAGTATTCTACTTTATATTTTTTGTTGTAGTAAGAGAATATTTTATAATAAAATTAAAAACTTAATAGTTTCTTTGTAAAAGTTTTCAAAAATATTTTATACACGCATACTCAACTTTTCCATACCCCCCGTTTTTGAAATTCGCAATTCGGCAAAGTTCGGACCACTCTAACGCACATACATTTAACCTGTATGTATCCATATATGTCGATTTTTACCTGGGAAGGATAAAAATATCCTCTGTTATTACTGTGTTTGCTTTGAACTTTAATTCTTAAAATATCGCAGCTGGTTCTATTCAACTCCGATCGACAAACTTATGAAGCACAAATTTATGAACGACAACGATTTACCAGATTTATTTTTTTGTTCCTATCTTACCAATATTTAATAACAATGATATGCTAATTTCAGCGGGTTTTTTCTGCAAGGTTATTCTCAAATCATTTTTTGTAGATTTAACTAAAATTTTTACAAACTTTCTTATTGGCGTAAATCGTTTTGAATTGAAAAACTCTTTAACTGTAAGGATTTACTTCCACTGAACATATCTAAACACCATTTTCTTTTTAAAGAATCTACAGAATCCTCCAAAATAAAACACTAAGTTTCTAAGGCACGTTTCTTTAGAAAACCTTAGTATCCCAGTGTAGAAAATCATTACCAGATATGTGGTTATGTAACTACATACTTGGTAATGGTAACTAGTTACTTTTGTTATTACATTTCTTATTACCTTTATATGGCGATATCGCGAAAAATAATGAGTTATGCTTACACACCAGCATACGAAAAATCTAAAAAATGCTTACCAGTACTGACAAAAATAATGAGTCTAAAAATAGATTTTCAAAAAAATTAATTATATAAAAAAAAATATTTTTTATTGTATTTTTTTTTTTTTAATAAAATTTGCTGGTGCGGGAATCGAACCTGGGTCTACAGATTGCCAGTCAATAGCTCTACCATCTGAGCTATATCGACATGTAATATTTAATAGATAAAAACATAATTGACCTGCTGCACACAAGTAAGCTTACTCGCCAACATACAAAAAATATGTGGTTACATAAATCCTTACCAGTATTTAAAAAATATTAAGGGTTTTCAAAAGGGGTGTACTATTTGTTGTATCGTCCTAACAAAAAACAGAGTTGTTAAAAATTAAATTGAAAAAATACAACTTTTGAGAATAGCACGATACAACATTTTTACGTATGTTTAGTGTCATATGTTTGAGTGTGCTAACAGATAGAAAACTGAATATAAAATCGTTGTTAAACACAAATAAAAATTTTAACAACTCTGTTTTTTGTTAGGACGATACAACGATACAACAGATAGCACACCTCTTATGAACAACCTTATTGAGTCTCAAAATAGATTTGAAAAAATTTTCAAAAAATCTAGAAAATTATTTTCTATTTGAAATAATGATTAAAATAAGTCATTATCAGTAACTCATTTATTATATGTTTTAAAATAATGCAGAATGTAAGTGGGTGTCATTACTGGTAGTCCAAAAAATAATGATATGTCATTACCGTTTCTACACTGGGATGCTTTGAATAATCCTGAACAAATACTTTATAAATCAATGCAGTCGGCTTAGCTTGATACGTAACTAAAAAAGCAGCGATTCGTTCTCTATTGATAAAATAACAAATAAATACATTTGTTTTGCATTAAACGATTAATCGATTAATCGCCAATTTTGTCGATTAACTGACCCGAACAACTGGTTAATCAATTTAAGTGAATTTTCGAATGATGCCTTAACCGGGTAACCGCCTATGTCGAATAATTGGAAACACTAGTTAAGACAGCATATTTGTTACATTTTACTGTTATTAAAGTCGAAGACTTCGGTAAAAAATTACAACAATTCCTATTGTGACAAAGTGACTGTAAAAATAATAATAAAAAATTATTGCTCCTGCATTAACATACCATAATTTAAAATACGTTGCAAGCGTGCCTTAAAGTTTATTATACCCTACACCACTATGTGGTCAGGGTATTATAAGTTTGTGCTGATGTTTGTAACACCAAAAAATATTGGTCCTAGACCCACCTTATAGTATACCGATCGGCACAGAATTTTTTCTTATTTCGATTTAACGATGTCCGTCTGTCCGTCCGTCCGTCCGTCTGTCTGTCTGTCCATGCATTCTTGTGCGCACTCTACAGGTCGCAAATATTAAGATATTTTAATGAAACTTGGTACACCGACTTATGCTGGCCCAAGGACGATGCCTATTGATTTTGGTGAATATCGGTCCATGTGTAGACCTAGTGCCCATATAAGGGTCCTACCAAAATTATATTTTTTATACGCTGCAGGTCGCAAATATCAAGATATTTTGATGAAATTTGGTACACCGACCTATGGCAGCCGAAGGACGAAGCCTATTGATTTTGATTAACACGGGTCCATGTTTAGACCTAGTGCCCATATAAGGGTCCCTCCAAAATTGGCTTGGTTACAAACTGCAGGTCGCAAATATTAAGATATTTTGATGGAATTTGGTATACAGACCAATATCAGCCCCAGAACGAAGCCTATTGATTTTGGTGAACATCGGTCTATGTTTAGACCTAGTGCCCATATAAGGGTCCCACCAAAATTATATTGTTTATAAGCTACAGGTCGCAAATATTAAGATATTTTGATGAAATTTGGTACACAGACCTATTTTGGCCCAAGGACGAAGCCTATTGATTTTGGTGAACATCGGTCCATGTTTAGACCTAGTGCCCATATAAGGGTCCCCCAAAATTGGCTTGGTTACAAACTGCAGATCGCAAATATTAAGATATTTTAATGAAATTTGGTGCGCTGACTCACATTATAGAAAATTTTGACACAAGCCCCATTTTAACCCATTAGAATTTCAGATCCAAACATTAGTTGGCTTTTACCCAGACTGGTGTAGGGTATTGTATAGTCGGCATGCCCGACTTTAACCTTTTTACTCGTTTAATTTCAGTTTATATAAAAGTAGACCTGGCAATTCAAGCAAATTCACAAATTCAGTTGGAAAGTTTACTGCGTCGATTTCTTCCACCGATGCTTCGTTACCGGAATGCCGCGGCAGTTTAAATATCGGAATATATAAATTGCATTCTTTTTCTAAGGTTTTTTTCTCTTTTAATAAATTTGTGTGTTTCAATGCTAAGTTTCATATTCCTTGCTTAAATGGTTAAAATGGATTCTTTACCCCTTTGTTCGTCCCCGTAAAAATAGTAAAAATACCCAATTACACTATGCGACAGTCAAAATCGGGATGGGATGAAACCAACGGGAAATGTTATATCGGTCAAAAACAAGTTATACGTGTCCCGGCGTTTCGCTGGGTCACCCCTAGGAATCGAGATATATCTTTTTTTGACATAACTCGAGAACCACTAGTCCGATTTTGCTCAAACAATTTTAAAAAAATTAATTAATTAATTACAATTCCTTTAATCTGTTCATATAACGTTTTTCTATATACTCAACAGTTTTGCCGGTAAAAATAAATGTTTGTTACCGCTACCATAAAAATCAATAACCTTTTGTTTATTACTTTTTTTTAATATTTTAGGCAAAAAATATTTTTTTCTTCATACATTTATTTTTACCGGCAAAACTGTTGAGTATATAGAAAAACGTTATATGAACAGATTAAAGGAATTGTAATTAATTAATTAATTTTTTTAAAATGGTTTGAGCAAAATCGGACTAGTGGTTCTCGAGTTATGTCAAAAAAAGACCACCAAAGGTCAAATCGATATATCTCGATTTCTAGGGGTAACCCAGCGAAACGCCGGGACACGTATAACTTCTTTATTACCGATATAACTTTCCCCGGTAGTTTGAACGCTTCCCGATCAATGACCCCTACCATTTGTCTCACAGTGTTATATATAATCCTGCCGCAGTGGATGTATCTCTATGTTAAAGGAAGTCACATGCGAAATTTTATGTACACTCAGATAAAAAAGTTAGTAAAAAAAAATTTGTAAACAGTTTCCAATCGCACTTTACTATTTTTTTACCCATACTCTAAAGAATACATATTTTAAATTTCAGTTTTCTAGCCAAAGGGGCTATGGCAGGCCGTCGAGGGGGAGACTTTTTCGCTTTTTGCCCGTTCCGGAAGGAATTTCCAAAAATCCCGTCTTAGCGGACGTATACGCCGGAGGAGGAACCTACATACTAAATTTCAACTTCCTTGCTTCAGCGGTTTGGGCTAGGCGATGTTGAGGCAGTCAGTCAGTCACTCTTTTATATTTAGCAGGTATGGGCACATAAATGGCTTGAAGGGCCAAATTTGGGATCTCAAAACTTTACGGAGGGCCGCACCAATTAATACATTACTCGACAAAAATTAAATACATCAAAATATTTTATATTTTTATGATTTTTTATATGTTTGATTTAAATATATTTAAAAATATAGGCACAGACTCATAGATATTTTTAAAATATTTTGCCCTCAGAAAACTTTGCCTAATTAATCTTTGAAAATATACCCCTAAATTCATAAACGCTTTGTAAAATTATAGGAGGTTTATTGAACAAATTTTGTATGAAAATGACGTTTTGTAAACCTGCTATAACTTTACAAAGCATTTATGAATTGAGGGAATAGTTTTCTTTATTTAAAAAAATTTGCTTTAAGATTTTCACCAAGTTTTCAAATATGTTTAAATTTTCTTAATGGATTTTGATCCCATGATTTATTTATTGAAATGTGTAACATGAATTACATGACGAACGGAATTTTAATACAAAACATGGAGAAATATAATTTCTATCGAAAATCTGAATGTAAATTAAATTTAAAAATCATAAGTATACAACCTTTTCGTATCGAAAATTTATAACAAATTTCAAACCTCTCAGGCTCTGATTGCATTAAATTAATTCTTAAGTTCTAAAAATTCAATCACAAGACTATCAGTCTTCTGGCTTCAACCCAAAATTTTAATACTTTTGTGAGGGCTCTTATTCAGTAATTATTCAAACAAAGCACATATTTTTTAAATTTTAAACTTAGTTGTCAAAAATTGCTCATTTTTTGGATGAACACATGCGCGGTCCCAGCAATTAATAAGGGGGAAAATCATACGCCACAGTAGACAAATACATTGAGTTGGCCACTGAGGCGTATGATTTTTCCCCTTATATTAATTGCTGGAACCGCGCATGGATGAACATATTAGTCTTAATAAAATCAGGGGTATGGCATTACCAAAAATAATAAGTTATTAAAACATCGTTATCACTAGATGCCACTTTGTTAAAAAAAATTGACAATTTTCTTTTTTTTATTTAAATTTAAATTAAAAACAAACGGATATCTCAAATTTTATTATTTAAATATCCGTGCTTGTTTTTTTTTTTCTTAATTTAAACAGTTTTTGAGTTTTTAAATATAGGCTCAGCTGAAGACTTCGGAAACATATTTTATTGTTTGCTCCATTCGCATTTTGTTGATGTAGCAGACTACATTTAATATAAGATTTTGATGCTTAATTTGCATTGCACTACAGCCACCACTTTCTAAAGAAAACTGATGAAGGGGACCTGGAAAATCCCCGAAACGATCGTCTTTTCATTCCTGAAAGTGTAGAGGTTTTTGAAAGCAAAAACTCTGTGAAGTATTTGTCAGGAGAGTATCCTGATGAAGAAAACTAGCAGTTTTTGAAAAAAGTTATGTTAATTCATAATAAGGAAATTGGCCTCGAACTAAATTAATAAATTTTTAATTAATCAATTAAAAAGGTCGGAAAAAAACAATTTTTATTTTTTAAATAAAAATTAAAAACCAATATTTTGTATAATAATATATTTTGTGTACTTTTCTGATTCATTTTTAGGCTCGTTTGCTGGCTAGGAACTCTAGAAAAAATAAATTATGAAAACTTTAATTGGGATAAGGCGGAATTGTTTGCTCTAAAAGGAGATAAAAATTCAAGGAGGCACAAGCCTCCAAAAAGCGGTATAATCCCGTCAAAAGCAGTGCACTATAAAAAGTTTTGTTGAAGCTGCTAAAAATTATTTACATAAAATTAAATAGCTGAAATAAGCAGGTTTTCTTTGCTAAATATTAGTAAGATTTTTAATTTCACAATTTTCTTGAGCGTAAGGTTTGTTTTTTGTTATAAAAAAGTTTTTGTATTATTATTTTCGATATTTCGCTACTCCATTGTGTAGCATCTTCAGGAAATAAGAAATTAACAAATTAACAAATTATGAACAATTTGAAAGTTTGAAAAAATTGAAAAATATTTGTCAAATATATTGTATGTATACATTTATACCAGCAAACAAAATTTTTGGTATAAAAGTATAACAAACAAAAATAATAATAATTAACAATAAAAATGTATTAATATAATATTTATGTGTTATAAATTAATGTAATGTGTGCTATTTCTTTTGTATTAAATATCTGTAATTCTGAGCTACATTTTCAATATCTGCTTTAAAGTTAATTCTATTTGTTGTTGGTGTATTAATTATCTGTAACATTTCTAATATATAACGACGTTTATAATTATGTTCTGTATTTAAAACTGATACATTTTCAAAGTCAGGATAGTGATTAAAATTTGAACAATGAGAAGATAATGCTGTCTTTTGTGAATTAATATGCCTATATTTCTGATCTGATCTATGTCCAGCTATTCTAGTTCTCAATTTATTCTTCGTTGTACCTACATATACCTTATCACAATTCTCTCCGTCATTTCCACGACATGGTATTTTATATACTATATTCGACATGTCCAATTTTTGTATCCTATCCTTTGTCTTACTGTATAATTTATTTACTGTATTGTATGATTTAAAAGCTATTCTATATCTATTAGTATCGATTATCTTTGATTTCTCTAAACGTTCTGATACTCCCGGTACATAGACCAAAGACTTGTAAATCTTCTGTTCAGTTAAGTTCCCTGTGTTATTATTCCTCCTAAATTTATATTGATTTATTAATGAACAAATTAATCCTATCGGAAAATCATTATCCTTTAATAAATTCTTAATTATTTCCTCATTCTTTCTATGAAATTCTCTGTCACTAATAGTCAATACTTTTTCTATCAAATTCTTCGCAGTGTTAATAATGATTTTCTTATTATGTTTTGAATAAAAATTAATAATTCTACCTGACGCTGTTGGTTTCTGATACCAATCCATTATCAAATTATTACCCCTTCTTATTACCAAAGTATCTAAATAAGAAAGTTTAGAATTACATTCCTTTTCCATGGTAAACTTAATATCAGGACTAAATTCGTTTAATGCCAATAACATATTATCAATTGCATTTTCAGAAATGACACAAAATAGATCATCCACATATTTAGTCATTATCTTTGGCCTAACATCAAGTTTTCTAATACAAGTGTCTAATAGTTCTTCCATAACTATATCAGCCACAATTGGAGAAGCAGGGGATCCCATTGGAAGTCCCCTCTGTTGTAAATATATCTTCTCACTATATTAGAAGTATCTATTATCCTCTATACAAAATTTCAAAATACGCAAAAACAAGCCTTTTTCAATGGTTGTATATTTCTCAATAACATTCCATTTTTCCCTTATAATATTCATTGCCAAAACAATAGAAATATACAACCATTGAAAAAGGCTTGTTTTTGCGTATTTTGAAATTTTGTATAGAGGATAATAGATACTTTCAATATAGTGAGAAGATATATTTACAACAAAGGGGACTTCCAATGGGATCCCCTGCTTCTCCAATTGTGGCTGATATAGTTATGGAAGAACTATTAGACACTTGTATTAGAAAACTTGATGTTAGGCCAAAGATAATGACTAAATATGTGGATGATCTATTTTGTGTCATTTCTGAAAATGCAATTGATAATATGTTATTGGCATTAAACGAATTTAGTCCTGATATTAAGTTTACCATGGAAAAGGAATGTAATTCTAAACTTTCTTATTTAGATACTTTGGTAATAAGAAGGGGTAATAATTTGATAATGGATTGGTATCAGAAACCAACAGCGTCAGGTAGAATTATTAATTTTTATTCAAAACATAATAAGAAAATCATTATTAACACTGCGAAGAATTTGATAGAAAAAGTATTGACTATTAGTGACAGAGAATTTCATAGAAAGAATGAGGAAATAATTAAGAATTTATTAAAGGATAATGATTTTCCGATAGGATTAATTTGTTCATTAATAAATCAATATAAATTTAGGAGGAATAATAACACAGGGAACTTAACTGAACAGAAGATTTACAAGTCTTTGGTCTATGTACCGGGAGTATCAGAACGTTTAGAGAAATCAAAGATAATCGATACTAATAGATATAGAATAGCTTTTAAATCATACAATACAGTAAATAAATTATACAGTAAGACAAAGGATAGGATACAAAAATTGGACATGTCGAATATAGTATATAAAATACCATGTCGTGGAAATGACGGAGAGAATTGTGATAAGGTATATGTAGGTACAACGAAGAATAAATTGAGAACTAGAATAGCTGGACATAGATCAGATCAGAAATATAGGCATATTAATTCACAAAAGACAGCATTATCTTCTCATTGTTCAAATTTTAATCACTATCCTGACTTTGAAAATGTATCAGTTTTAAATACAGAACATAATTATAAACGTCGTTATATATTAGAAATGTTACAGATAATTAATACACCAACAACAAATAGAATTAACTTTAAAGCAGATATTGAAAATGTAGCTCAGAATTACAGATATTTAATACAAAAGAAATAGCACACATTACATTAATTTATAACACATAAATATTATATTAATACATTTTTATTGTTAATTATTATTATTTTTGTTTGTTATACTTTTATACCAAAAATTTTGTTTGCTGGTATAAATGTATACATACAATATATTTGACAAATATTTTTCAATTTTTTCAAACTTTCAAATTGTTCATAATTTGTTAATTTGTTAATTTCTTATTTCCTGAAGATGCTACACAATGGAGTAGCGAAATATCGAAAATAATAATACAAAAACTTTTTTATAACAAAAAACAAACCTTACACTCAAGAAAATTGTGAAATTAAAAACATAAAAAGAAGGTGAAATAAACGACAAAAAAAAATATTAGTAAGATTAAAATAGCAAAAATAAATCTGTTAAATATACAAAATTTTAGTTAATTGAAATACAAATTTACTCTGTTGGAATCAGCAAAAAACTTTTGCTGAATATTTTAAATTGTTTTAAGAGAATAAAAATCTATTTTTGTGAAATCAGCAGTCTACTATTTTTCATCGTGTATTTCTGTTGATTTTAGCAGGATGACTACTATTATATGGTATTCAACAGTTTATTTTTGTTTTTCTAATCTTACTAATATTTAGAAAAAATCGGCAAAACATTTTCTGCAAAGTCACTTTCAAATAATAAACCTGTAAAAATAGCAGAAAAAGCTACTAATTGTTTTGCTATTTTCACAGGTTTATTTCTGTGAGTGTATGGATAAAATGTTATTATGTCTAACTGTTTTACCAAATTCAAGTGCTTCAAGGACAATTCACAAAAGTAGATTTTAGAGATCCTTAGAACAACCTTATACATTTCCTAAAATGAAAGGTAATTCTTTTTAATTCATAAAGTATTTTCCCAGGCTTAAGGTTTAAATAAAGAAGAAGGAATTTGTCACTTAATATTTGCATGTAGGAGGCGAAAATACTTTTAAAAGTTTTAGGGGAAGTCTGTGGAAAAAATTCGATATTTGTTGATCGGGGTAATTTTTTTGAGGCTCCATATGATGTTTATTTTGTTATCGTTGTTTTCTATATTATGTATATTTTTAAATTCTGATTTTAATTGTTTTTTAATTTAATTAAAATTTTTTTTTAATTTTGTTCAAAATTTAAAAAAAATTTTCGATTGTTTTCAAATTAATGAAGGGCCGCACGAAATCGGTTGACGGGCCGCATTTGCCCATGTATGATATATAGAGATAAACAAGCAAGCAGATTCTGGAACTAATCCCTGGAAGTGAAAATGTAATGTCATTGCCTGTCCAAAAAAATTAGAACGCGTTCACTCCAGCAATGCCAAACGCAATTAGATTTTTAGAATCTCGAGATTTTGAAAATTGATTCCCTAGATTAGTTTTTGGTCCCAGGATATTTCTGGATTCCGGAATTTCTCCAAAAAAATATTGAACCTAGACCCACCTTTTAGTATACCGATCGAAATAGAATCATGTTTTGATTCGATTTAGCGATGCCCGTCTGTCCGTCCGGCTGTCTGTCGGTCCATGTATTCTTAAAAAAAAATATTTTGATGAAATTGACCCAAGGACGAATCCAATTCATTTCGGTTAAGATCGGTCCATATTTAGACCTAGCACCCATATAAAGGCCCCCTAAAAATTTACTCTTGAACTAGTTCGCACGCTACAGGTCGCAAATATGTAGATTTTGTAATTAAATTTTATACTATTTGGTACTGATTCACATGGGCCCAAGGAAAAAGCCTACTAAGTTTGGTTATAATCGGTCCATATTGAGACCTAGTGCCCATATCAACATTTGGCTCTTATGCTTGTTTGTACGCTACAGGTCCCAAACATAAAGATATTTTATTGACATTTGTACCTAGCGACCATATGGACTATATTTCCGACTTTCTCTTAAGACCCTGTGCGAACTGGCGAAATAAATTCTAAACTAAATACAAATTGACATGAGGGTTTAAAATTTCTTTGAACATTTTTTTGAAACTTGAATTTATTTTAGGTTTTATTTCGCCAGTTCGCACCCACCCTAAATAACCTAACATTAGGCTAAATCGAAAATTTATTTTCTAATTATGACACCATTTCAACCCATTCAAATTTCCAATCATCGTTGCCTTTCAGCTTGTCGACATGCCCGAGTTTAACTTTTTTACTCATTTTTCTTTAGTTTTTTGGAAAACAGTTTTTCTTACAGTTTTTCTAAAATAATATGTGCGTTCCCGTACGTTACCGCGGGTACCCGCGGGATCCCAATACAGCTCAAACAACAACAATTTACACGCAATTTTGAGTACGGGAACGCATTTGGGCTAGTTTGGTTAACCGCGGTAAAGTACGGGGACAGATATAATATATGGCAACACTGCCTGCAAGTAGTGCTATGTGTGTTTAAACAGGTTTTCAGGAGAGCAAAAAAACTGGTTTATATTATCCTTTTAAGATATTTTATTGACTTTATATGCCTTAATGATGATTTTAGTAATTGCGGTCATGAATCATTAAGGCATATGATGTCAATAAAATATCTTAAAAGGATAGTATAAATTTGTTTTTTCGGTCTCCTGAAAACCTGTCAAAAACACATATTGTAGGACTACTTGCAGGCAAGCCGACGATAAATTTAAAATGTTGTTGTATTTAAACGTAGTTAGCGATTTTTTATTTTGCGCAGTTTTCAGTAACTTTTCAGTTTGCAAATATAGACTCATCTGATACTAAATAGTTGCTCAGGTCAGTAGGTCACTATCGGTCAGTAGTGTAAGTTCTGATGTCTTATGTCTATAATTAATAGTCTCTAATTTTGATTGCTTATGTGTATATTGAACACCACTCTATTATTATACAAATTTTATAATCATAAACTCATAATACATATTTTTCTTGTCAAGTTCAAATCATTTTTAATTACAATTGTCTCAAACCTTTATAATAGCTATGTTTTCTCTATCAACGGTCATCAATGGTTGGGTGTTTTTCTAATACTAATAGCCCCCCTTCTACCTGCCACATCACTAGTATATATCACAATTCTATAAAAATCAATCTTAGTTAGGAAACACTTTTATTTTAAGTTCGTTAACCACCACACATTACAATGGTTCTCAAACCAGCACCGGATAGTTTACCACCTCAAATTGGAGTAAAACAATATTTCATTGTTCAAAGGTATTGCTTTGCTGCCTTAGGAATTGATCCCACATCGTTGGAACAAACGATTTTCAACCGATTTTTAGCTTGGATACCATTGATTGTGTTATTTTTACACTCGTTTCCCATACTTATTTATGCCAGTCAATATATACGAGATTTGGTATTGGTAACTGATGCTCTAACCCCTTTTTGGCAAATGTTTTTATCAGTTCTTAAATTGTTAGTTTTTATGTGGAAAAAAAAGAAATTTGTAGAATTAATACGTAAGATTTGGTTAAAAAACTTGAGAGGTAAATAAGATACTTATCTTATTCTTATTTAAGAAAATATTTATTATTTTTAATGCCTTTCAGTTCGCAATGAGGAATTGAAAATTATTTCTGAAGAAAATCGTAAAGATATTATGTATTCAAAAATTTACTTTTGGATGGTTTTTTCAACTGGTTGTGTGGTATCAATATCACCAATTATAATTGCTTGTTTTTACTATTTGAAAGGCTATAACTTTTGGGAATATTTGGATACTCCTTGTAAAGCATTGTAAGTTATTGTAACTAAATTTTATCTCCTTTTATCGTTTGTCTAGTAGTTCGGTATTTATTTTCTTCTATTCTTTCTTACAGTTACTATTTTAATACCAAAACATTTCTGGGGTACAGTTTTGCATATACATGGAATGCAGTAAGTGTTTATTGTATAATATGTATTTCGGTAGGTAGCGATACATTATTCGCTTGGTTTGCCCGTAATATATCGGCACAATTTCGTATAGTGAAGTTACGCTTTCACTTGACTGCAGATGGTGTCAGGAGTGAATATGAAATGACTAAGTCGATTATTTCCTGCATTAAGTATCATCGTTATGTTCTCGATTTGACTGCTACGTTCAATGACGTGTATATGGTTACAGTTTTTATAAAATTTACAATAAGTTTTTTACAAATCGCCTTTTTAGTTTTTCAGTTATCTCGTGACACTGCAGTTTTCCAAATAGTATATCATGTACTGTTTGTGGTAGCAGTTTCCACGCAATTGACGTTATATTGTCATAGTGCTCAGCGGATTAGAGATGAGGTAAGGAATATAAAATTTGAAGTCATCAATATTAAAAAAAATACTGCACTTAAAGTATGTTGTATAGAGTTTTAAAGAACTTTATTCCCAATTTGAAATCATGTTTGTTTAAAAAAAATGACCATCTAAAGGGTTTGCGAATAAGGCACATCTACACGGGATTGAAGTCTCGTAGAGTTTGCGCTAAATTTTTCGTCTCTAATATAGTTGGCACTAATTTTTATCGTAAAAGTATCATCTCATGTTGTCAAGTAAAAATACAAAATAATATTTTTTTTTCTCCAAATACCAAAAGGTGCATTTAATAAACTGAAATATTAAATAATAGCTGTATTTGTCTCATGCCTATCAACGTTAAGTGTTTCAAGCAAATCTACGTTAAACCGTTTGCAGTATAAAAAATTGTAAACACGTTATGTTTATAATTGTTCCATTATAATCAAACGTACGTTATCAAAAGTTTTTAGGAAGTAACGCGAATAAGTTACGCTTGATGTGAAAATATATAAACGTTGAGTTTCCAACGTTAATAATTATCCGTGTTGAAAGTTAACGTGCATACGAAAAGTAATGTGTTAGTTTTCGTCTTAAACGCGTTTCAATGCATTTTTAATTTTTTTTATGAGTTAACGGATATAGTTAAATCGAAAACACGACTAATGTTACAATACAACTTAAAAATTGTTGCTAATTAAAGAAATTGTGTATGATAGCAATTGTCAGTGGGCTAGAGATTACATTTCGTAGACATTTTCATAAAGTCTAGCGAGTTTTCTATCCCTTGTAGATGTGCCTATAGAACAAAATCGTCTTTAAATGCTGCACTCATAGAAGTAAATCTATAAAAATAGCAGAGAAAACTACAAAAAATTAGTTAAAAATTAATTTGCAAAAAAAACCGCTGAAATTACCATTTTTTTTTGCTAAATACTAGTAAAATAAGGACAGCAAAAATTAAACCGTTAAATTTACATAATTTAAGTTATATTTGAGTTAACTCTTAGTTAATTGAAGGAAAAAAGAAAAAATGCTCTAGATTCTGCAGAAAATTTTGCTAAATATAAGCTGTATTTTCGTTTATACCTATCAACGTTAAATATTTATAGCAAATCTACGTTAAACTGATTGGAGTATCAAATTTTTTTAAGTAGTTAGTATTTATGATAGTTCCGGTATAATCGAACGTGCGTCAGCAAAACTTTTTAGGTAGTAACGCGAAGAAGTTACGCTAGGTGTGAAAATGTATAAACGTTGAGTTTTCAACGTTGATAATTATCCACGTTGTAAGTTAACGTGCATACGAAAAGTAATATGTTAGTTTTCGTCTAAAACACGTTTTAATGCACTTTGTGCTTTTTTGAAAGTTAACGGATATAGTTAAGTCGAAAATACAGCTATAATTAAATTAAAAATAGCAAAATCAAACTGTTATATACCCAGTGTAGAAACGGTAATGACAGATCATTATTTTTTGGACTACCAGTAATGACACCGACTTACTTTCTGCATTATTTTAAAATATATAATAATGAGTTACTAATTAATACTTACTTTTTTATTATTTTAAAATAGAAAATAATATATTACCAATAATGACTTATTTTTATCATTATTTCAAAAATAAAATAATGTTCTAGATTTTTTTGTAAATTTGTTTGAAATCTTTTTTTAGCCTCAATATTTTTTCAACACTGGTAATGATATATTTAACCACATATTTTTTGATTTTTTGTATGTTGGCGAGTAAGCTGACTTGTGCGCAGCAAGTCAATTATGTTTTTATCTATCAAATATTACATGTCGAGATAGCTTAGATGGTACAGCTATAGACTGACAGTCTGGAGTCCCAGATTCGATTCCCGCACAAGAAAATTTTATTAAAAAATTTTTACATTAAAAAAATATTTTTTTATAAAACTCATTTCTTTGGAAATCTATTTTTAGAATCATTATTTTAGTCAATACTGGTAAGCACATAGGTAACGACATATTTTTGATTTTTCGTATGCTGGTGTATAACTCATTATTTTTCACGACATCGCCATATAATGGTAATAAGAAATGTAATAATAAAAGTAACTAGTTACCATTACCAGGTATGTAGTTAAATAACCACATATCTGGTAAAGATTTTTTACACTGGGTATCTACAAAATTTTTGTTATTTTTAAGTTAAATTTAGCTGAATGCAATCAAAAGCCCATGTAGAAAAATACGAACGGCACAGTGTTGGCACAACGTTCAAGATGGTAGTACATATCGTCATCTGAAATGCAAAACAACGTATCATCAAAAAACTCAATATCGAGTTTTTAATTGATTACGATCCATCCCAGTGTGAAAATTGTGTAGAATTTGTTTTCACACGAATTTAATATACAAGACTATTATTTTTCTTGTGAAAAAGTGACATTTTGTGTTTATTGTGATTGTGCCTTTGTTATAAAATTAAAAAATTGTTAATTTTTATAAATTAAATTGCAATTTGAGGCCTTTAAAGTTCGAGTGAAAATTTTCCACGTGAAAAACAACTTACGGTGCTTAAAATAGTAAAAATCTTGCTCATTTACTTACAAAATTGTAGTAAAAGTAGTAAGATTTTCGAGAACACTAACACACTGATTAATTTGTGTACTTAATCGAACTTTTTAAGTTCCTGTTTTGTTTTTTAACAGGCACTAAAAGGGATTTTGAATCGCCCTTATTTTGTACAGAAAAATTTAAAAATTTTCAAGATAGTTAGAATTTTTTCCCATAATTTTAAAATTTTTTTCCAATTTTCTGAAATTATTTTCTATATTAATTTTTAAATTATTTTTTTTTTTTATGCACAAGTGTTTTAGTCTAAAAATTAGTTTTATAATACATATATAATTAGACATATAATTTCTAATATAAAATTAATTCTTTCCCACTACGAAAATTCCAAATAAAACCACCTGAGCTTTTTCACGATCATGAAAATTTGAGGTCTTTAAAACATTTTATTAATAAAAATTTTTAAATTACTATAAAATATTTTCTAATTTATGTCCTTTGCGGGATCCCGGGATTCCGGGATCCCGGGAATTCAAGATAAAGTTCCCGCTTTCCCGGGAAATCAAAAAGTGCGGGATTTTGCATTCCCTAGTTACAGCTGTTTTAGTGACGCTACTTTTGGGAATTCGAAAACAATTGATGCAAAGCAATTTCGTGTGTTGTTTTATTGTTGCTTTTTAATGGGAAAAAAACACCGTTCAAGCCAAAGCTTGGCTTGATAAGTAAATAAGGAAATCGCAAAAAAAAACATCCCCATATGAAGAAGAAGACAATGCCCTGTATCATAAGTCGTTGGATACCATGGCTAAATTGCACGAATTACACTTTCACATACAGATTTGGCTCTAGAGATTTTTACCTGCTTTCAAACTCGAAAAAAAGCTCGCTGGAAAGGGATTTGGTCCGAATGAAGAGGTGATTGACGAAACACAGGGCTATTTTAAGGCCAAAGATAAATAATTCTATAAAAAATGTATGGAAATGTTAAAAAGGCATTAGAGTGAATGTATCGCTCTTGAAAGAGAATATGTTGATGAATAAAGTCGAATTTTGCCAAAATATTGTTGTTTTATTGGTTATCCTACGGACTTTTCAGCCGATGTGTTATTATTGGGATAACCTCCTTGTTAGATATGTGGGTTATACCACTTTAGCATAATGCTAAATATGTTAGTAAATTTGTTATTTTGTAAGGACGACGAGCTAGAAGGAAGACATGCTTTCTTCATAGTTATGCTTCGCGGGAAGCAAAAGTTAGAAACACGCAACACTTCTTAAGGCACATCTACACAGGATAGAAAACTCGCTATACTTTATGTAAATGCAGCTCTGTATACGTTTACGAAATGTAATCTCTAGACCATTTCTGTCATACATAACTTCTTTAATTAGTAAAAATTTTTAAGATATTTTATAACATTATTGAGCATTTCAGTTTATTAAATGCACCTTTTGGTATTTGGAGAAAAAATTATTCTTTAAAATACAACAATTTTAGTAAAAACAAATACTTGGCAACTAGAGATGATACTCTTACGATAAAAATTTATAGTTGGCACTAATTTAGAGATGATAAATTTAGCGCAAACTCTACGAGATTTCTATCCCGTGTAGATGTGCCTTAATGGACACGGGATAGAAAACTCGCGAGACTTTATGAAAATACAGCTCTGTATAAGTCTAGGAAATGTAATTTCCAGACAAGGAAAAATTCTGAATTTTATTTAAAAATCCATAAATATTTTAAATTTTATTTTTGTTTAAAATAAAATTCGCATTTGGAAAATAAAAATCTCAAAATTTAGAGAATTTTATTTTTAACAAATGTTTGAATAATTCCTTGAATAGTTATTTGAAAAATTCAAAATAAAAAAATAAAAACCCAAACACCTACAATAGAAAATATTAAATACACAAAACTTGAAATCAAACCAGCAATTTCGCATTTTTTTCTAATTATTTCGGTGTTTGCAAATTTTATCAATAAATTAATATTTTTACATGGCGTCTTATATGCAAATTTCGAAAAATAGCTCTCTGAATAATCGTTTGGTGGATAACCTGAATAAGAAATAAAGTACAATAAAAAACTAAATATAACTAAATCCGCTATTTCAAGTTATTTAGTTTTTATGGTGTTCGCATATTTGATCGATAAATTAATACCTTATATTCATAACGCGCAATTTTGGAAAATTGTATATGCTATTTATATTCCGCTAACGAATATATTGATTCAAAAATTTTCTTTTTTGCAAAATATTTTTTTTTGCGAATTATTTTTGCAAACTAACCACTAAACTTTTTTATAAAAAATGGGTATCATTATTCCTAGATTATATATTCCCCTAACTCCCACTGGAGCATAGGGCGCCTAGATTATGAATTTAAAATAACCGCACTTAAAAAATTGCAAAATAATAGCGGAACGCGAAAAAAGTTTTTATGGTACAAAATATTTGCTAAAAAGCATATTCAGTGATTTACATTCTGCAAACAAATATATTGATACAAACATTTTCCTTTTTGCAAAATTTTTTTGCAAACTAATCACCAAACTTTTTTATAAGAAATGGTTATTATAGTTACTAGAATATGAATTTAAAAAAAGCGCACTCAAGAAATTGCAAACTAATGGCGGAACGCGAAAATAGTCTTTATGGTGCAAAATATTTGCTAAAAGGCTTATTCAGCTTATTATTTACATTCTGCAAGCGAATATATTGATACAAACATTTTCCTTCTTGCAAATTTTATTTTGCGAATTTCTTTGCAAACTAACCACCAAGTTTTTTGATAAGAAATGAGTCTTAAAGTTAATAGATTATAAATAAAAAAAGGGCGCTTAAAAAACTTCAAAATAATAGCTGAACACGAAAAAAGCCTTTATGGTACAAAATATTCATTAACAATCTTAGTCAGCTTACATTCTGCAAACGAATATATTGATGCAAACATTTTCCTTTTTGCGAAATATTTTTTCGCTAATTTTTTATTGTAAACGAACCTCCAAACTTTGGTATAAGAAATTGGTATTTTAGTCCCTAGATTATAAATTTAAAAAAAAAACCGCACCTAAAAAATTGAAAAATTATAGCGGAACGCGAAAAAAGACTTTATGGTACAAGAGATTAATTCCAAAAGTTAATCAGCGGTTTACATTCTGCAAACGAATGTATTGATGCAAACATTTTACTTTTTTCAAGATTTTTTTCGCGAATTTTTTTGCAAACTAATTACCAAACTTTGGTATAAGGTATTATGGTCTCTTGATTATAAATTTTAAATAACCTCACTTAAAAAATTCCAAAATAATGGCTAAATGCGGAAAAGCATGTCGTGATATATTATATGAAGGGAACAAAACGTTCAGAACTACTCTTAATATAAAATTTTGTTAACTACATGCTAATCTTTATCACAAATTTAAAATTTTACCAATTTTAAATACATTTATGTATATTTTTTTATAGGAAAATAAAACTCCATAAAATTTAAAATACTATTCAATAGAGAATTTTTCCTTAAAAACTCTTTACTGAATTTAAAAATATCATAAAGAATTTTATTTATAACTTTTAAATTTTTTTCCCTATTTGTAACCAATGAAATTTGTTCTAATGTGTAACGACTTATTTCACTCCATACAAGTATGTACTTTTTTTAGCTAACTAGTGAATTTAATATTACAAGTAACTACTTATTTCAGTACTTTATTCGTAACCACTTATTTTAGCCTATTCCGGTACGATTTAGGCAACCATTTACCCCCAATGACACCCCCATGTTAAAATAATGTGTTATGCGACCAAAGTGTTAGTACCCAAGAAACATTTTTACGGACTCTCCGGCACGTACGGATTCATGAATCCGGCTTTTACGGCACGTTAACTGTACGTATCCGTCAATGCTTGTACGTATACGGAACATTAACGGACCGTATAAATGGATTTTCGAACACAATACGTTTTAACTCCGTTTTGGTGTATCCGTTTGCGTACCTTTAAATACGGATTTCATCGGTTGCAGTTTGTTTACAAAATAAAAAATTATATTTAGGAAAAGTCGGTTAAAATATTATTATAATGGGAAGAATATATGGAGAATACGCAATAGAGGGAATTCTTTCAATCACACCATTAATCAAACAACATCAAGTAAAAAGGTAAGATTTATGAAACTTAATGTTGCACAATGTTTTGTGTATAACATGTGAGAATTTGCATCGTGTACACAGTCAATTAAACCATAACTAATTTATTGTCTCTTTCCCATATAGATGCTGGATTTTACTCCGGGTTCCTAAGCGCTGGATAGATAGGTAAACCGAGCCGGATGTGCTATATATTGTAATTGTAAATAATAATTATTAATGAATTTATAAAAAAGAAATACTTTGTATTAAAAATAATAAACATATGGTCTATTTTTGTGGAAAAAATCGGTAGGATACGGACAAGGAAATACTCCGTTATTACATGACATAACGGTCTGGAAACGGTCCGGCATTGACGGACTTTCAGCGGACTAGTCCGTTTTTTACATGACATAACGGTCCGTCATTGACGGACTTTAAACGGACTTGTCCGTTTTTAACACGACATACCGGTCCGTAAACGGTCCGTCATTGAAGGATTTTCAACGGATTCAAAAACGGTACGTATGCGGAGTTGGATTCCGTTTATGACGGACCGAAAACGGTGCGTAAACGGAACGAATTGTTTCTTGGGTAGTTACAATTTTTGGTTTCTTATTACATTTCCTTTTACCTGGTAATAGAAGGTTTTGCTGGGATGGGGTGAGATAATTACACTCATAAAAAAAGTTAGTTTAAAAGTCTTTTAAACGCGTTCTGATTAAATTGAACTAATTTTTATGTTATTTGCTCTAATAAAGTCCGTTCAAGTAGGTCAAAATTCTACTAAAATAACAGGAAATAATACATGCATTTGCGCCAGCACAGTTTTGACCTATTTGTATGGACTTTTTTTTATAGTTTTGTATTTGTTTGTGGTTTTTTTTTTTGGCAATTAATGATTTCGGACCAAGTTTTCATTAATTTTATTATCTCTTTCAGAGCGAATCTGTTGCAGTGACTATTTTTGATTGCTTTAAATGGCATGATTTAAATAACAAATGCAAAAAACTTTTATTATTACCAATTATGAGATCTCAACAGCCTTGCTTAATAAGTGGTATTTACTTTTATATCGATTTACCATTACTTTTAGGGGTTTGTAAATTTTGTTACAAAAGTTAGTTTCGTTAAAAGCGCTAATTTTTTTCTTTGTTTAGGTTTTTCAAGCAGCGGGATCTTCAATAACGATGCTTAAATCTATGGATCAAGGAAGGTAAATGATGACGCTTTCATGACAGAATTTGGATCGATAATAATCTACAATAAACCTTTTGTGTTACTTTGTAAATCACCTGCATTCACCACATCACCTACAATGACACCAACACGGAGACTGAGAAATGTTATTTTGTAAATGCTCACGTCTTCGTGATAGATTTTTATATTCACAGTGTGTTCGATTACTCGAAACTACACTACACCGAAAAAAATTCTGAGTTACTGGCAACCAAATTTTCAACTGAGGCTCAGGTGAAATACCCCTAACTGAGCATCAGTTAAAAAAATTAATTGTAGGTAACTAAATTGTTAGTTGAAAATGTTGCAATAAAGTCAGTTAATAAGAACGATTTTTTAGTTACAATTTTAGAATTTTTCATATAGTATTTAGTAACTAAGATTTTTGAAATACTGAAATTTACTGCAATTTTGACGAATAATAAGAGTTGTGCATGAATTGTAAAGGGTGGTTAAATTTTAAGGGCCGATGTTGAATGTCAACCACACGTAAACGTCAAGTTTTTTTTGAATTTCATTTGAAATTTCTCATTTTCAGACTAACTCAATTTGAACCATGGAAAGATACACAATCGAGCAATGCGTTAAAGTTATTCAGGCTTATTATGAAAATGGGCGTTCAAATCAAAATGCATATCGTGCACTTCGTGATTTCTTTGGTCAGCATAATCGACCAAATGTGTCCACAATCGGGAGAATTGTGCACAACTTTCAGCAAATCGGGTCTGTAGGAAATGTGAAAACACCTGTTTTTTGTGTTTGGTGCGGTTTATGGGCTGGCGGCGTCATCGGCCCGTACTTCTTCGAAAATGAGATTGGCCAAGCAGTTACCGTGAATGGTGTTCGCTATAACGGACTTCTTGTGGCCAGAAATTGAGAATGTGGACCTGGACGATATGTGGTTTCAACAGGATGGTGCCACTTACCACACAGCCAACGAAACAATAGCTCTTTTGCGCGAGAAATTCAATGGCCGTGTTATCTCACGTGGTGGCGATGTCAATTGGCCGCCAAGATCATGTGATTTGACACCGTTGGACTTCTTTCTTTGGGGTTATTTGAAAGAAAAGGTGTACGTCGATAAGCCAGCAACAATTCAAGAGCTAAAGGATGAGATAATTCGGCACATTAACGGCATAGAACCTCAATTATTCCTCAGAGTCATCGAAAATTTGGACCATCGGATGTAGGTTTGCCGCTGAGGTCGCGGCGGCCATTTGGCCGATATTTTGTTCCATACATAATTGAACCATACCAATATTATCATATAAAAAGAAATGACAATAATTTCCTAAATAATTTGTGTTTTATTCAAAATCAACATCGGCCCTTAAAATTTAACCACCCTTTAATAGTTTTTATTAATATTTCAAAGAACATGGGATAATAACACTAAAACCTTTCATTTTTTAACCATTTGATGAAAATTTTCTTCAACCATCATCGTGTGAGTCACAAACAGACAAATGATGACAATTTCCAATTATTGTAAATCAGTTTAAGGTAATCCGTCTATGGTTCTGTGCGTTTTTATTTCTTCTAAAAACAAATACAAAAATTTTGAGTTTTTTTTTATAGAAAATATATTGAAGCAATAAGAACTTATCTTCAAATATTTTCTGCCCATCTTGACTGTTTTGAAATAATTATGTTTAAAATTCCACTGCTTTTCACTGAGCAGTTAACCTTGGTGGACCAAATGAACGTTTTTTTGCTCAAAATGAAGAAAATTAATTTGAAATTTATTTCCGTTGTTTTAGACTTTGTTAAAAATCAATAAACAATTCAAAATTTTTATTAACAGGGTAGCAGAAGACTTTATATTTATCATTATCCACTTTATGAAATATTAGTTGATAATGATAACTTCAGTTAATTTGAATTTTTTCAGTTCTAACTGAGAAATTCTTTAACTGAGCAACTGAGAAATTTTATCGGTGTACATTTACTACAATTGGAAAGTTTTGTTTACTTTTTGTATTGAATTTTTCCAGTTGTAGTAAAAGTAGTAACTTGTAGTAAGTAAACGAACCAGTGTTGCCACCAGTAAAGCAAAAAATTACACAGCTGTAGATCAAAAATTATCCAAAACAGTATGAAATTACACAAAAAATACATATATCTTTCATACACAAATTATTTTGAAGGTAAAATTAACTACAAATACAATTTAAAACGAATAAAATTCAGTTAAAACCGGTCTACTCACATTTTCATTTAATTGAACAATTTTTTTATTAGTTTTTGACTATCAATAATTGACTACAAGAAACCGTAAAATCAACTTAAAGTTAATTTATTTTTACTATAAAAATAACAAGAAAAATGGTGCGAAGAACTAAATTTATATTTGATTTTACTAAAAAATTTAAAATTAAAACAATTCAAATAATTGTATTGTTGTTTTTTTATTTCAAACAACTTTTACTGACCGGCTGTTCAAAAAGTGGAAAAATATATTTTACAAAATGAAATTTTAAAAAAGTTCATATGTATTTTTTTTGGTCCTACCGTGGTTTGAACCCAGACCATCAGATTCGCAGACGACAGCTCTACCCACTGATCTAACGAGACATATAACAGCTAGACAACTACTGGCTGTGCTGAAATGATAGCACTGGCAGTGCTAGCTAGCTTTTTGGAACTAATATGCCAACGTTGGAAAAGCAAAAAAGAAGTTGGTCTTAAAGGAGCTTTTTCACAAACAAGAAAATTGATTTTATAAAACAAATAAATTTTTAAATTAAAAAAAAAATAAAAAAAAATTTTTGCATCAAAGGAATTAAATATGCTAAAAATCCCAAACGTATTTAACCAATTGTGAAAAGTAATCCGCTGCAGGCTTGTCCCTATCAGGATTTCATTCTTGCCTAAGGAAATCGTCAGGGGACGACGTTTTTAGAATTTCTGGAAATATTTGTTAAGTTTAATTACAAACTCAATGAGAATTTTTTGTTCTCGTCTAGGAGCGTTATTAAACATTTAAAATATCAAAGAAAAAACAAAAACAACAACAGAAATTTTTGTTTGCTTGCAACCGGATTTGAACTCGGAACCTTCTGACTACAAACCTTTTTTAACGATGCGTCAGCATTTTTATAAAATCATTGCTCTGCCAGTGCATTGACCTTTGTACTGCTGGTAATTTCTGATTAGGTAGCACAAAAGGAAAATTTTGGTATCGATATACTCGTTTGCAGAATGTAAATCGCTAATTAAGTCTTTTAGTTAATTTTTTGAACCCCAAGACCTTTTTTTCGCATTGCGCCATTATTTTGCAATTTTTGCGTATGGTTTTTTAAAATTCATAATCTAGGGCTATAATACTGTTGGACTAGTATAATTAAGGTTACATTCTTGATTTTTATAATAACTAAATTATTTTTGATAGCTCATTCGATTTTTTCTCATTACTGACGGGCATTCTGTAACTTCCTAACGACAAAATTCGGTAGTTCAATTGACAAGTTTTCGTAGGAAATTGACAATTTAACTACCGAATTTTGTCGTTAAAAAGTTAGAGAATCCCACTACTAATTGATGTTTTGAGTCATACAAACAGGGGTATGGCATCACCAAAAAAATAAGTTATAAAAATATTATTGTCACTAGATGGCACTTTGTTCAAAAAATTGACAGTTTTCTTATTTTATTTAAATTTAAGTAATAACAAACAACAAAGCAAAAAAACAAACGGATATCTAAAATTTTATTATTTGAATATATTCAGCGCTCGTTTTTTCCTTATTTTGGACAGTTTTCAGCAGTTTTGGAGTTTTAAAATATAGGCTCAGCTGATACTAAACTGATACTAAATAGGTGGCCAGGTAATACTAAATTTCAGCGAACTCTACCGGTGAGTAGTTTAAGTTTTGATTTCCTATCTCTATAATTAATAGTCTCTGCATACAAAGGGCGCACATAATGACCCTGCAAACATTTGGAAGATACCTTCCAAGAAAATATTAAAGCCATATCTTCTAGTTTTCATTTGAATGAAAATAACCAAGTAGTATTTACTTTGAAATTGTCTTACTTTTATCATTTGGAAGATAATTTGGCGATATTTGTAAAAAAGTAATTCAAAATTTCATCTTTTGTCATCGTTTTTTTGATAATATTGCGGCAATATCACCTTTGTATCATCGGGAAGATAAAAATTTTTTTTTGAAATCTTTTGTCATTTTGGAAAAAATTAAAACTAAATTTGAACGATAACAATTAAAAGATATATAGGAAATAAACTCGCAGAAAAATCATGATTAATTGCGTGGGAAAAATCGGCTAAGATAATTTATAAGTTGGTCAATGGATTATATATGCAGATATTATTTTTCAGACTTAAATTTAATAATGAAAAAATAAATCGTTTATTTTGTACCTGGGAGTTTACTTAGCGATATCAACTTTTTATTTTCCATGTGAAAAATTACCGATATCGCCAATTTTTCTAAGTGGGTTATTGCCTTCGAATTACCTGGAAGTATTGCTTTTGGGTAACAATTGTTTCTGACGAAGGAAACTTCCGGAATACGAAATTGATATTGCCGGCAATAAATGTTTTTCGGAGAATCTTCTTCGTATTGCCATGTTTGCTGGGTGATGTTTGATATAATACATTTAGGGTCATATGCATAATCAGTTTTGAAATTTATAAGTGACTTATAAAACAAATTTTTCATACAAAATTCATAATATAAATGTGTTATAAGCATTTCAAATTATTATGCATATGCACTATAGTATTGGTTTGAGTATGTTCCTGTTCGAAAGCACATAATAGAACAAATGCTTTCTCAGTGATTGAGAGTCCCCCAATCTCTTTATTCTGTATACTCTTTGCTAAAGCTAAAGGTACATCTACACGGTATAGAAATCTCGTAGAGTTTGCGCTAAATTTGTCATCTCTAATATTGTTGGCACTATTTTTTATCGTAAAAGTATCATCTTTAGTTGTTAAGTATTTGTTTTTATTAAAATTGTTAAATTTTATTAAAGTTTTAAAGAATAATTTTTTTCTCCAAGTACTAAAGGTGCATTTAATAAATTTAAATGTTCAATAATGTTACAAGACATCTTAAAAATTGTTACTAATTAAAGAAATTATGTGTGACAGCAATTGTCAATGGAGATTACATTTCGTAGAATTATACAGAGCTGCATTTTCATAAAGTCTAGCGAGTTTTCTATCCCGTGATCTAATTAAAAAAATTGTGTATGACAACAATTGTCAATAGTTTAGACATTATAATTCGTAGACTTATACAGAGCTGCATTTTCATAAAATCTCGCGAGTTTTATATCCCGTGTAGATGTGCCTTAAGAAAGTTAGAGTTTTTGAAAAACAAAGGGAAAAATTCATATTAAAAATTTAACCGGTTAATCGACAAATTTTAACCGATTACTCTGGTCGAATAATTATTTGAGTTTTAAGTTATTTGTTTCGACATTAACCGAAATTGAGGTGATTAATCGATTTACCGAATTGGAAACACTATTTCGACAAGTTTACATTACTAGAGGCTTATCCATTTAGTCTAACCACCCAGCTAGAAATATACGCACAACACAGTGTTGGCACGACGATAGTACATGTACTGGCGACGGGTCGGATTTTTAACTTTTACAGTACGTATGGTGTCGAAATGATATACGCTTGGCCGTAGTTATTTTCAAACGTTAGAACATCGCTGGGATTTAGTAGATTGCCAGTACTTTAAATAAAATAATTCAGTATGTAGCTACCCTACGGGGAATGAGGAGTTAATTGCCCTCCAAGGACCTATCCCGTGACTGGTCAACTTAAGGCATATTACTAAATTAGTACAAATATGAACAAAAGAAAATTAATTAATTTTCTAAGTATTTTCTGATCCGTTATTTTCACTGTTGCTTTTAAAAAAACTTGACCGATACCGAAATAAAAAACAAAATTCGCGGCATATTTTTAAAAATATTTTTTATTTACTTTACTCTTTTATTTATTTTTAACTTTATTTTTTCACGATTTGCTTACTTTAGCTCTTATTTTAAATTTCTATAATGTTTTGCTAAGAAATTTTAAGTTTTGTGTTTTCAACGTTTTTTTAATGTTAAAGCTGTTTTAGTTTTAATAATTGGAATTTCATTTAACTTTTCTTTGTAACTTAAGGAGAATTTTTTAAATTTTTATTTATATTATCAGAGGTTTTGAGGTAATTTTCCAATTTTTAATTGATTTTTTAATTTAATTATGGCATACGCAAAAAAACAAGTCAACTGCCATTAAGGGACCTATCCCATGACCGGTCAATCGGGGGCATATTCAAGGCACTTCCGCCATATTTGTGTGTGTGTTAATGTTGTTTTCTTTTCTATTTTTTTCTTTTCCATGTTTTTTTTATCTGCTGTGTGTGTGTTTGTTTTTTCTTTTTTATTTGAACAGAAACGAAAAACATATAACTTAACCATCAGCCAGCCATCATGCATAAGCAACGTTAGCTCAGACGGTAGAGCGTTTGCCTTACAAGCAGAAGGTTGTGTTATCGAGCCCTACTTCGACGCCAAGTAGATTATTTTTAATTCTTAATTTTTTATTAGATTATTTGAAAAGCTATTTTTAGACACACCACCTTACTGCCACAATGTGTCTAAACTGTGGCAATAGGTCATTTCCAATGACAACGCCATGTTAAAGTGATATGTCTCTTTCAAACAAAAAGACCGATCAACGACCGGTCTCCGCCCCCTTGGAACCTATCCTGCGTGTCATCTGGGACCGGTCCCTTTCCCCGTAGGGTAGTGCTTTGAACTTTGGCTTTTTAGCAAAAGTATGGAAAATTCCTTATTTTTAAACTGTAGGGGCAATAACCAATAATAATATTTTCCCAAGTTTTAGCTCATATGACAGCTTAAATATTCTATATTTTATTCAAAAGGAGTTTTTTTGACAGTTAACGCGTGAGTCATGTCAATGTCATATTTTTATCCAGTATTAAGGTTGTTCACCCGGGGTGTGCTATTTGTTGTATCGTTGTATCGTCCTAACAAAACACAGAGTTATTAAAATTTAAATTGAAAAAATACAACATTTGTAATGGAACGATACAAAATTTTTACGTATGTATGTTTAGTGTCCCATGTTTAAGTATGCTAACAGGGAGAAAACCCAATAGAAAATCGTTGTTAAGTCAAATAAAAATTTTAACAACTCGGTTTTTTGTTAGGACGATACAACGATACAACATATCGTCGGCCTGCCTGCAAAATGTTATATGTGTATTTCTACAAGTTTTCAGGAGAGCAAAAAAACTGATTTATATAGTCCTTAAAGGACATTTTTTTAAACTAGTCTCCATTAATAATTCCTTACCTCATTTGCTAACATCTTACAGAAAATAAAATTCAATCGAGATCTCCATTAACGAGCTATTCACGATTATTTAAAAAATCTACACATGTGACATTTTGCAGCAACCTTTTTTAAAATATTTTTTTTCTAATTTAGAATATTTTATACACATGGGACATTTTTCCCATTGAAATATTAAATGGTATTTTAGCAAATCTGCAGGAAAAACTTGACACCAATAGATAATCTACATTAATTACGAACTGTTATAAATATATATCGACCGTTCCAGCGAAGACTTGCCAAAAAGTGTATTTTTTTTTTGGCTTTTGGACTTCCGATTACAATTAAATTTTGTATTTAGAAGCCCTATGAAGCCACTTAAAGATTAACGTATTAAATTGTAAAATTTTTAATAAAACACTATGCAAACGAAAACAAAATAACGTCTAATTCATGAAAATTAATAATAGTAGTACAATATTGTAAATCAAGTTGAAAATAAATAAATTTTAGTGATAAAGATTGTCATAAAAAGATTGGTAATCTCTGTTCATATATTTATTCAGAGACTGGAGGCTGTTGTATTTAGACTCATCAATTTTTAGTGGGGATTCATATAAGTTTTTTGGTTCACTATTGATAACGACAACTTTGCTAATGCACTGCAAAGTACTTTGTTTTTGTTTTGGTATGCACAACCTCCGATATTAGGATTATTTTTTTTTAAGGAGAGCAGAAATTTTGTATAAAATCTATTGTGCAGCTGGTTATATTATTGGCAGTTATACCTCCCTCTCCTTCATGCCATACGTATAAGTGGACATCTTTTGTGTTTTTTAAGTAAAAGGTAAAATTATGAACATCCAATTTTGTTGTATAATATTGCGCAGATACCAGAAGTTTGGGTGAAAGCAATACACTTTGCATGTCCATTGTAATGATTGCCCCTTCTGAAGACGTACTATCAATAGCAAATTTGTTGGCAGCTCTCGCCTCTTCTATTTTAGCTTTGTGCAATTCATAGTTCATTTCAGCTACGTTACCCTCAACGTAACCTACGCAAAATCGCACTGATCTTTGCGTGGCATAAAAATTGAAATATTTTCTTATTTTTATTTTTATCGGGACATACATTAATTGCATTAAGGGAATTAAATATGCTAAAATCCCAAACGTATTTTAAAAATTGTGAAAAATAACCTGTTGGAGGCATGTCCCTATCCGGATTTCATTCTTGCCTAAGGAACTCGTCAGGGGACGATGTTTTTAAAACTTCTGGAAATATTTGTTAAGTTAAATTACAAACTCAATTTTCTCTTTTTAAGATTTCGTTGAATTTCTTCATCTTTACCGAATCTCTGTTGTTTTCAACACACTAGGGTTTCCAATACCGAATCGGTATTGAGAAATCGGTATTTCGGTATTGAAAATTTTCCAGTACCGAATTTTCGGCATTTTCGGTATTCATATAAATGTTCTTATTTAGCGCGTAAAATTTCAATATTGTGTACGAAAATTATTGATTCCAAGCAGGCTTAATCTTTTCTCTTGTGTTTCATTCAAAGCTTGAAAAATATAATTCTCTTTTGAATTAATACGAGTAAAAATTTATTCATTTTACGAATCAGTGAATATTTTAAAATAATTTTAAATCACTGATTTGATATTGAACAAATTGAGATAATGATTTGGTATAATTTACATCGATTCAATTTTGATTCGACTGAATAATTTGTTTTAAGAGATAATTCGCGAAGTATAAATCAGATCAGAGCTTTGAAGAATTGATTCAAAATAATTATTTTCAAATGTGATAAATTCGCGAATCAAAAAATATAATAACGATAATTCGCACGAATTATTGTTATATTTTTTTGATTCACGAAGATATTATTGTCTAAAATTAATTCGCAAATCAAAAAAACATTTTTAAATCCTGAATAAAAACGAAAAAATTATAATTCGCGAGAATCAAGAAAATCAACATAATCAAAAATAATTTTTTTATTATTCTTTTTTAGAAAATTTAGAAAGAATTTCCCATTACTGGGAAATCGTAGACACAAAAGTGAACAAATGTTTGTTAGATTAATCTTTTAATCAAGAACATTTTTAGGAAAAAAATGCCTTTCGTAGCTAAATTCGCCACGAAAGGCAAGGAATTTTAAGGCAACGTTTGTTTTTTCATTTTGCCATCTGTTTTAAGTGGGCGTGGATTTTAACGAAAAATTAGCGATATAAATCTTTTATCAAATTACATATTAAAATTTAGGCAGTACTGATTGGTTTTGTACAAACTGTTTAATAAATCCTATAAAATTTCCTTAAGTCTTGCATTATTTTTATCTACAAATAGTCGCCAGACTTAAAAGTGCAGAACCTTAAACATGACCAATTTTTCTTTGTTTCACCGATTTTTAGTTAACAGTTCGAAAGCTGCCCACAGTATGTGAATCATTCGCTTTTTAAAAAAAATAAAATTTTTCACACCGAATTGTAGCACTTATTTGAGCTGGACGTATGTATGTATATGTATAAACGTCTTACGCAACAGGATAGAATTACAAAAAACGTATATATACGTCTTACGCAGCTGAAGGACTATTAACCTCAAGTATCCCGTTCTAGTATTTACCCACTAGATCTCAGTTGCTACAATGTACGACCCTAATGTCAGAAAATTAAAGCTCGCAAAAAATCATTAAACTTTTGCTAAGGAAGTTTTTCGATAAACCCAGCAGAAATATTTTTTATTTTTTTGGATGCCGAACGTAGGGGTCGCCTTTTTAAATTTTTTTTCATTGGATTTTTCTTTTATAGCAAAACATTGGTCTCCTCGAGGAAAAAAATCGATATATCACACTTTAAAATCCGACTTTAAATGCCGAAGCTATAACGAAAAATTAAAAAAGGCGACCCTAAGGACGGCAGAAAATTTTTTTTTTGGAATTGCCTTTCAAAAATACTTTATATTTCAAGGTGTACCGTGTACTTTTTTTGCCTGTAAGGTGGTACGGTCTAATGTACAGCAGTTGATGAAGTAATGCTCTTATTTGTTAGAAATTGCAAAAACAACTAATCTTAAAAAAAATTTTTTTTTGTAAGATCACCCGATAAAAATGGTTTTTTTATTTTTGAAAAAAATGAATCAATTTTTAAAATACCTCTTTTTATGAAAATATTTTAAAAATTCGAATATTTCGAAAAATTCAATTTCAATTTGCAATTATTAGAAAAGATAACTTTCAATTTAAAAAGCATTTAGGAAAATAGGACTAGTAACGCACTTCTTGAGTGGTACTGGCAAAACGAAAAACACAGTGTTCTCCCAGTGCTGTTTTTTTTTACCGTTAGCAATTTCTACCTGGTTAGTGTTAAAAGAAGAAAGAACTGCGAATACTTGATACAACTTGATAAAATAGCGAATATTTATAAGTGCCTATGCATAATAATTTGAAAACCTTATAACACATTTATAAAATGAATTTTGTATGAAAAATTTGTTGTGTAAGTCACTTATAAATTTTAAAAGTGATTATGCATATGCCCCATAATGTTTATAGCTCTGAAATTTTATATTCTTGTCTTAATTTCCTTTTTTAAAACTATTTTTTTTTGTATACAATGCTTTTTTCTTCAATTATAATTTGTTGCTTTGAGGCATTGGTACATTTCATTATCATTGGTTTAATCAATGACAACTGAAAAAAATACATTGATATTGAATAGTAATGAAATTATAATGGCATTAGCATTGAAATCAAGTATGCCATTAAATTTCAATTCCAATGAAAAATTCCCAAGTATGAGTGACCCAAACTTCTTATCTTTTTCTTTCTCTTTATGAAATAATTATGTGCTACCCACATATTTTTAAAATTATTAAGATACTTACGGTGGGTCTCATACTGCAGCTTTAAACTTAGGTTAATAGTTAACCCAAAATTTTGTTGTTGTTTTGTGTATATTTTTTTGACATTTTATTTTGTTTTTAGTTAAGTTAAAGATAAACCTGTAGTATGAGACCCACCGTTATAAAGTAATTATTAGGGTAAGGAATTCCATGCAAATGCATGTTTTTCTCGATAGTCCACAAAAAGTATGGGCTAAATATTTATCCAAATCATCAAATTTAGAGCAAAATGGCATGGATTTGTAGTTGCATATTTTGTCAAAAATTCATATTTTTTGCTTTTTAATGCACATTTATTTGTAAATGATATTTAATTTTTTATTTTCAATTTTTTTCACACTCTTAAAATTCTTGTTACCCTAAGAAAACGCATTGAAGTCACTGTCATTTTTAGTGCACATTTTTTATGCTTTCAATGCATATTTTTCTTTTTTAGACGCATATTTTCATTTTCTTTAGTGCATGAAATTCCTTGCCCTAATAATTATATATAATGACGGTTTACCGTCAACAATGTGATAATTAATAATCACAACAAACTAAATTTTATTGATATGTAATATATTGTAAGAATATTAAAGGCGTTACCATCAAATTATCATACACGTCAAAATAATTACAAACATTCTATAATTTTAAATGTATTACCCGTATAACTAGGTACTTCTCAGGATAACAGGTAGTTTTAATTAATTTACGAAGGCCGCCGTATCACATTTTGCAGACTTTTGGGCACAGTTAGCCTTGTTCGGTATTTACGACTTAAGTTTTTAATTTTATTTTTTAATATTCCTTTGTAGTAGTGCAAAAATAAGAATTTCAATCAGAAAACTAATATTTCATTTTAACTGGTAATCTTAAAAACCTAAAAAGCGTTTGAAAAGTCGATTTGTATGTTGAATATTTAAGCCTTATATGTATTTTAGAAATATGTTTTTCAAAATGTTTAAACCAGCACCAATTCCTTTACCAGCACAACATTAACTAAAACAATGTTTTTTTTACGATAACCTTCATTTTCACAATGTACCGTTGGCGACTTATTGGGACTTTAACTGACACATTTGTTGTTTCCCTTATAAACTTTGAATTTAACTGTTGGTTTTATTTTAAATGGGCATTCAGTAATCTGGGATATACATATTAGTGTGATTCTTGGTAGAAATTCAATTTACCGACCCTTAAATTAAAAAAAAAAAAACATTGATGCCATATAAAAGTCAACCCTTATATATGTATATGGCCCTTAATCAGAGCTTTGAAGAATTAATTCCTTTTTGAATGAATTCACCACCAATCGAATTCAATTTTCTCTAGAATTGAATGAATTCTTTTTCTTCAGTAATTCACTGAATTCGTTCAACTGAATGCGTTCATCAAACAACAAATTCAAAGAATTAATGCAATTGCAATAGTTCTTTTTATTAAATCAAATGAATTAATTCACCGGTGAACGCGTTCAATTTTATAAATCGAACGGAAAAAAAGTGAATTAATTCCTTACTGAATTAATTCACTACTGAATTCGTTCAATTTCATTTTCGTTCAGTGAATTAAAAAAAATAAAATTACGTTCAGTGAATTAAAAAAAAAATAATAAGTTCACTGAATTGAAAAAAAAATAAAATAAGTTCACTGAATTGAAAAAAAAATAAAATAAGTTCACTGAATTGAAAAAAAATAAAATAAGTTCACTGAATTGAAAAAAAATAAAATAAGTTCACTGAATTCAAAATATAACTATATAACTAGTTTGAAAAATTAATAGTTATATTTTTCCAAATTTATCTATATCTGTAAAGTTTTTATTTTCAATAGTAAAAGGCTTTATTTTTGAATCATGTAGGTTGATTAACAGTATCCGGTTTCTAATTTGTTCATTTTTACTAGCACACGCTGTAAAATTGCTTATTTAAAAATTTTATTTGTACATTATTGTTTTCTTCTACTGAACGGCAGAAAACAGGCTTTGAATTCAGTGAACTTATTTTATTTTTTTTCAATTCAGTGAACTTATTTTATTTTTTTTTTTCAATTCAGTGAACTTATTATTTTTTTTTGAATTCACTGAACGTAATTTTATTTTTTTTTAATTCACTGAACGAAAATGAAATTGAACGAATTCAGTAGTGAATTAATTCAGTAAGGAATTAATTCATTTTTTTCCGTTCGATTTATAAAATTTAACGTGTTCACCAGTGAATTAATTCATTTGATTTAATAAAAAGAACTATTGCAATTGAATTAATTCGTAACAAAATAAATAGAACGAATGCAAATATGAATTAATTCCATTCAATATATGGTGCTTACTGAATTAATTCATTGAATTTTTAATTCAGAATTGAAAAATTGAATTAAGGAATTAATTCTTCAAAGCTCTGCCCTTAATATTTGAAATTTTTTAAATCGTTGAATTCATAAGCACTTTAAATCAACGATTTGAAATTGAATAAAGTGAGATATGATTTATATAAATTTATATCGCTCGAATTTCAATTGAATTTAATTTAATTATTTATTTTATGATTTGATTTGCGCGTGAAGGTAACCATTAGTTTGTTAAATTAATTTGTTAAAATTTAACCAATTCGTTTGATTCTGTTAAAAGAATAAACAAATTATTGAATTTTTGTATAAGATATGGTACAGAAAGTGAAGCACTGGCATACCACTGGGTAAACACGGTGTTAAAAATAGATGACTGGGAGAAACTCATTTGGGATGCTTTGCCAGCGTTTGCAAAAAGCGTTTTGCCAGTATTTGTTTTAAAAAAATTTCGGTGGTTTATAAAAAACCCACTGGCAAAAAATGGGCTTAGAGTGATATGGCAAGGTTTGCAACCAGTGGTTATCCAGTGCTACCAATCAGAAATTCCTGACGCTTCGTTAAAAAAGGTTTGTAGTCAGAAGGTTCCGAGTTCAAATCCGGTTGCAGTCAAACAATTTTTTTTAAATTTAATTTTAGCCACTAAGTATTATATGTATAGTTAGCTCAGTGGGTAGAGTAATCGTCTATTAATCTGACGGCCTGGGTTTAAATCATGGCAGGACCAAAAAAATACATAGGAACTTTTTTAAATTTTATTTGGAAAATATATATCCATACCACGTATTTACTGGTTTTGCCCGCGTTTTGCCAACGTACAAAATTGTTATTCCTCCAGCATTTTCCGGCGCTTTTTGAACAGCCGGTCCTTTTGTCTAATGATGTTATCATTTTGGGAATGGGAAAGCACTTTTTGCCAGTACTTGTACTTGTACTGGCCACCGCTTTCCCGTTTTGTATTTTTCTGACTGGGAAGTAAGAAATAATTCTCAATCAATAAAATTAGTTCTGCGTATCAATTCAATCAAAATAGAATCAGATTTAATAATGGAATTAAGGAATTATGTTTTTGAAAGTCTTTTTTTGACTGCATTTGAAGATACGATATAGACGAGATAGATTTCTCAAGTCGATCTTTATAAATATGAAAGAAACGTATTTTAAAGAGCAGAACACTTATTTTGCCCCAATGTGCAATTACCATTACAATGTTAAGTATCACTGATGGAATTCACAGTTCGTATTATTTTTACTAATTTAGCATTTATCGTAAATTTGACAACTTTCTATGGGTGAAACCAAAGGGTATACAGAATAAAGAGATTTAGGGACTCTTTATCACTGAGAAAGCATTTGTTCTTTTATGTGCTTTCGAACAGGAACATACTCATATCAATACTAAATGTATTATATCAAACATCACCCCGCAAGCATGGCAATATGAAGAAGATTCTCCGAAAAAAAACATTTATGGCCGGCAATATCAATTTAGTATTCCGGAAGTTTCCTCCGTCGGAAACAACTGTTACCCGAAAGCAATACTTCCAGGCAATACGAAAGCAATAACACACTAAGATTAATTGGCGATATCGCTAATTTATCACTTGGAAGATAAAAAGTTGATATCGCTAAATAAACTCCAGGGTACAAAATAAACGATTTTTTTCATTATTAAATTTAAGTCTGACAAATAATATCTGCATACACACAAAAAAAACTATAGGTAATATTGCCTAAAACTGTAGGGTGAAATCACCTATTTTCAAAGGCAACATAGAGTTTACTATATTGTACGGCAATGTTACGATAAAAAATAGGTAATTTCTTTTTGACTTTTAATATTCGAAAAATCACCTAAAAGCTTTGTTAAATTAACTAATAAAATTGTTGTATTACCAATTTTAACATAGGCAAAATAATGGTAATATAACTTTAATATTAGGTATTTTTTAATGCAAAAAGCTCCCAAAATAACAAAATTTTTTGCTTTATTAAATCCAAATTTATTTATAAAAATTAAAGAAATTACATATAAGTCTCACAAATTATTTAATCATGCTAATTAAAGTTATTATTACAGCAATACAAATCGTAAAAATAAATTTTTCTAATACCACATATATACTTGAGCAAAAACCACCTAGTTTTTGCACAAAACAGGGTTTTGCTTGCTTTTTTGTATCCGTTTTGACAAGTTAAAAACTACAAGAGCCAAAAACCAGTTTTTTTTGCTCAGGTATAAATGTAGTATAATAGCAAAGTTCTTTGATTCTTAAGAATCGTAAGATTTTTCTTTTTGGAAAAAAGACAGAATCTGAGGATTTTTGTACACGAAAATAACTTTAGAATCAGAGGGATTATTTGAGAAAAAGTAATCAGAATCTGAGGATTTTCCTGTAGACAGTCCTCTGAATCTTTGATTGTGAGGGATTCTCTTCAAGAAAAAGTCTTCAGGATCTTAAGGTTTTTCTTTTGGGGAAAAGTATATAGAATCTGAGGGTTTTATAGACGAAATATCTTTAGAATCAGTGGGAGTTTCTTTTGAAAAAATAATCTGAAGTTTTTCCTACCGAAAGTCCTCTGAACCCGAGGGTTTTTCTGTAGGAAGAAATCCTAAGAATCAGAGAGGTTTTAAATAGAAAAAGTTCTCAAAATCTGATGGCTATTCTATAAGAAAGTCCTCAGAATCGGAGAATTGTTTTGTAGGAAAGTTCGCAGAATCTAAGAATTTTTTATAGGAAAATTTTGTTAGAATCTTCGGGGTTTTTCTACAAAAAATTGTTAGAGGTTTTTATATAAAAAAAAAGCCTTAGAATCTGAGGGTTTTCTGTAAGAAAAGTCTGAGTTTTTCTGTGGGAAATAGTCCTTTGAATGAGTTTTCTGTAGGAAAATGTCTTCCAAATCTGAGGGTTTTTTATTGGAAAAAGTCCTCTAAATGTGGAATTTTTTCTATGGGAATATGTCGTTAGAATCTGAGGATTTTTCTATAGATAAAAGTCGGAAAATGGGTAGAAAAATCCTCAGATCCGGAGAAATTTATTTTTCATAAAAAAAACTTCAGACTGAGGAATTTTTCCTATGGGAAATAGTCCTGCAAATATGAGTGTTTTTCTATAGCAAAATCTAAGGGGTTTTTTTATTGGAAAAAGTCCTCTGAGGGTTTTTCTATTGGAAAAGTCCTCAGAATCTCAGGATAAAATCGAACACTTAAGTGAAAAATTAGTAAAACGTCTTGTATATCAAGTGTACTAGTTTTCAGCAATTTTTTTGCTGAAGTTCCGTTTTTAGCAAAAGTTTTAGTTATATTTTTTTAGCATTAAACTAATTTTGAACTAATGTTTTACTAATATATTTTGCTACAAAAATTGTGCTGATAACCGCATTTATAGCATGTACGACAACAGACAAGATGTAGATGTCGCAGCTTGTCTGGATGTAGTACAGACAAACGTAAATGATAATTAAAAAACCAACTCTACACTCAAAAAAAAGGCAGTAAAGTCAGCAAAAAATGTTGCTGTGTCAGCAAATTTTTAGTCAGGAGCGTGCTTGCAAAAAAGTTGATAATTTCAGCAAATTTCAAAAATAGTAATCTTCAGCAAAAATTTTGTTAAAACTTAGTCGACTGCAAATGAAAAAAATCCTTGCTAAAATCACTAAACTCTTTGCTGAATATTAGTAGACTGAAAAAAACTCAAAAAACTTGTAGCGAAATTTTACTTTAGTTAATTTATTTGCTGAAAATTTAAATAAAGAATATGTGTAGAGTTGTTTCTCTTTTTTTGTCATTTCCGTTTCCAGACAAGCTGCGACATCTACATCTTGTCTATCTGGTTGTCGTCCTCGCTATGAATGCAGTTATCAGCTCAATTTTTGTAGCAAAATAAATTAGTAAAACATTAGTTCAAAATTAGTTTAGTGCTAAAAAAATATAACTAAAATTTTTGCTGAAAACGGAATTTCAGCAAAAAAAAAATTGCTAAAAACTAGTACACTTGATATACAAGACGTTTTACTAATTTTTATACTAACTTATTTTTTTGAGTGTATACAATTTCTATATTTAAATTTTCAGCAAATAAATTAACTAAAGTAAAATTTCTCTACAAATTTTTTGAGTGTTTTTCAATCTACAAATATTCACCAAAAAGTTTAGTGATTTTAGCAAGGATTTTTTTCATTTCCAATCGACTAAGTGTTAGCAAAACTTTTGCTGATATACCTATTTTTTGGTAAAAATCAGCTCGCTGATTTTCAGCAAACACTTTTGCTGAAATTACCAACTTTTCTACAAGCACGCTCCTGACTAAAAATTTGCTGACACAGCAACATTTTTTGCTGACTTTACTGACTTTTTTTAGTGTAGATTTTAAAGCGTTATTTTTACTAACGATTGAGATACTACTCTTTAGACGATCCAGCTCAAAAAATTGCTTAAAAATTTCACTTAAATATCCTGAATAGCACAGCTTTAAAAAAAATAAAGCTTAAGTGATCAATATAAAACTGACCCTGAGTGTAAAAATTTTTGTAAGGCTCTAAATAATTTTTCACGTAGGAAATCCCTTAAGTTATTATGGCTTTTTCATATCAAAATTCCATCGTATTCTGGGATATTTCTCTATAAAACCCTCAGTCACATATTAGCCCGTAGAAACTTTTGTAATCTCTATTATTATATCAAAAATACACACACTTGCACTTCAATTGATCTAATCAGGATACTACAGAGAAAGATATTCTGAAAATAGAAGTAAAAGTTAGTTAGAAAAAAACTTCTTACGGAATGTTACCTTGTAATGTTAACGGTGATAAACCGACTGATCAAAACTTGTCAGATGATGGAAATCTTTTTATGGTAAATACAAAACTAAAGAAATAGGCGAACAATTTAGGATTCTTAAACTCAAAGTATGAAGTACATTTTAAGCGGAAGTGACCCTTATTATAACCTTTAATCCGAAGATGTAGTGTATAAATCCGTACAGAATCCACACTGCCACATGTAGCTCTAAGCAACGCCCACTAAAAGTAAAAGATGACAAAAAATAAACGTGATATTTTCAACTTGTGAAATTTTTTGATAATAAAGTTTTATTATCCACCCTAAAAAATTACAATAATTTATTAGCCTTGGTCCACATACATTTCCGTGGGCACCCAACTTTAAATAAAATTGTGTGTAAATTGTTGTTTTGGGTAAATTGATTTACCGCGGGTACCTGCGGCAATGGCATGGAACAGATCTATTATTTATATGATGAGCTTCCAACCCATATGTATGTATACTATGCCTTGGGAATTGTTACATGATACAAGCCAGTTAGTATAGACCGTGGACCATTAAAAATCCTCCAAGCATTATCTAAAATGTGCAGTTTTCAAACTAACTTAACGACGTTTTAAAAGTAGAATTTGCTATTTTGATAATAATTTTACATCTAATTCTTTTACACCACCATCTGCAAGAGTAAACAATAAGTTAATTAAATGCATTTTTGGTGTTAACAATTATATACCATACCACATTAAGCCGTTTTGTTAATTATTTCCAGAAAATATATTTTTATAAAAATATAAAATTTGAAAATGAAATAAAATCAATTTTGATTGTGAAGTTTCGAATTTTAAAACAAAATTTCGAAGGGTTACCTACCATATATAGTTGAATTTAATTTGCCAATAGGTAAAAAAATAACCTTGTGGAATAGGCAATAAAACTATTTTCATTAATAACAATCTAAAATAAGCTACCTATGCTGGCCAAGGCAATATACCCTGTAATATTTTTATGTGTGTATATAATCAATCCATTGACCAACTTATAAATTATCTTGATTTCATCTTAGCCGATTTTTCCCACGCAATTAATCATGATTTTTACACGAGTTTATTTCCTATATATCTTTTGATTGTATAATTGTCAAAAAATTAAATTATTTTTTATTCTCTCAAATTCAACTATTCTATTTTACAAATTCACAAAACGACTGACTATCAATTTTTTCTTTCTGACAATTTCAACAAGTTTCATTTTCAGAGTTTCCCTTAATTGTTTTTGTACAAATTTAGTTTTAATTTTTTTCCAAAATGACAAAAGATTTCAACAAAATTTTTTTTATCTTCCAGATGATCAAAGGTGATATTGCCGCAATATTATCAAAAAAATTATTACAAAATATGACATTTTTGAATTATTTTTATTCCAAATATCGGCAAATTATCTTCCAAATGATAAAAGTAAGACAATTTCCAAGTTCAAATTACTACTTGGTTATTCAAATGAAAAATAAAAGATATCGCTTTAATATCTTCTTGGAAGATATCTTCTAAATGTTTGCAGGATCATTATGTGCGCTCTTTGTATGACTCAAAACATCAATTGTAACCAGGAATCGGAAAAAAGATCGAATGAGCTATCAAAAATAATTTAGTTATTATCAAAAGCAAGAATAGAACCTTAATTACACTATTCCAACAGTATTATAGCCCTAGATTATGAATTTTAAAAAACCATACGTAAAAAATTGCAAAATAATGGCGGAATGCGAAAAAAGGCTTTGAGATTCAAAAAGTTAACTAAAAGACTTAATTACCCTGCAAAAAGAGAACATCCACTTTTTTATACATGACTTTTTTCTCTACATTCAAAATAAGATAATGCAAAAATAAAACAAATACAACAACACATAGCGTCATGACGCACAAGCATAGTTTTCTACTGAAAAATTGTTAAATTTACAGCAGTATCGGTTCTTTCATATGACACGCACATGTTAAATTCGTTGATGGCAATGCCTAAGAAAATAGCTACTTGTTTTAAAAAATTATTTGTGAAACACCTAAATTAGGTCTTTGTTTTGTGTCCTGGCCAAGTTTTTTGGAAATAATTCTGATAGAGGAGACCAAAAAAAATGTACATTTGTCGGCGTTTTGAAAGATCACAACGGAATTTTATTTTATTTTAGGTGATTTAGAAAGAGATTCCAAATAGTTAATTAGACAAGATTATCAAATAACTAGATATTGATGTTAAATTTTTAACTTTGATGGTACTGATGTTAAATTTTTAACTTTGATGTCTTTAGATACTTATAGTAGAATTTTATGACAATTATTTGTTCTTTTTCGGAGCATTTTAACCCCCCCACTCTTCAATTAAAGAGACTTTTTTGACCCCTTTTTGGAAAGGGACAAAAAAGCCACGTAAGTTGAAGAATTAGAGGGTTTAAAAGGCAAAAATATTTCTCTGAAGACACCAAAGTTTAAAATAGAAATAAATGTGTTTAAGGGTTAATCTCGTACTTATTCAGAATTGGCGCTCAAATGTCCAACAAACCTGGATTTTAGGGGGGATGCTTTCCACCAATTTTAATGCAAGTTTATTCAAAAAAGAATTATCTCCTTCAAGCTCTGGACAGGAGTCAACCGGAAATGGGAATCAAATTAACTTAAAAACAAGATGTAGATTTGTTAATAAAAGCCATGCGAAAATAAAGTGCATTCGAAATGATTTTTACTTATTTTAAAATTGGGAAAAAGGCAACGAGTCTATAGTTTCTATCAATCACATCCCCTAACTTAAAATATTCTTTAGCACATCGTTGCTAATATATATTCCTACTTCCCCTATTTAAAAAACTTACTTAAACCAACTAAATCAATTTAACTATATATTAGTTAGGGATATTTTACTCGTACCTACAAGATAGTTGATATATTCGTTATAATCAACTAAGGAATTTTTTGGGTTTACGAATTTGTATGTTTTTAGTTAAAAAAAAAAAGCATTAAAATTAGAGCTGCAGATTTGAATTTTGTTAAAAGAGCAATAATTAAAATCAACTATCGAATTTAATTACACTCAAAAAAGTTTAACAATTAATACATGACAGTTATTTGTGTAGTAATCAATAGTTGTTCTATTTAACTATAACTAAATTTGTTTTTCTATTGAAAAAAAAAACAAAATAAATAAAATAAATACACACCCTATTTTGTAACCTTTGTTTAAAGCCATTACTTTCAATATTATAATAAACTTTTACGAAAACAGTATTATTGCAGCAAACAGCCCAAGAAACATTTTTACAGACTCTAAGGCACGTACGGATTCATGAATCCGGCTTTTACGGCACGTTAACTATCCGTAATGTACGTATCCGTCAATGATTGTACGTATACGGAACATTAACGGACCGTATAAATGGATTTTCGAACACAATACGTTTTAACTCCGTATTGGTGTATCCGTTTCTGTACCTTTAAATACGGATTTCATCTGTTTGTTTACAAAATAAAAAATTTTTGTAAAGTCGGTGAAAATATTATTATAATAGGAATATATGGAGAATATGCAATAGAGAGAATTCTTTCTATCACACCATTAATCAAACAACATCAAGTAACAAGGTAAGATTTATGAAACTTAATGTTGCACAATGTTTTGTGTATAACATGTGAAAATTTGCATCGTGTACACAGTCAATTAAACCATAACTAATTTATTGTCTCTTTTCCATATAGATGTTGGATTTTACTCCGGGTCCCTAAACGCTGAATAGATAGGTAAACCGAGCTGGATGTGCTAAATATTGTAATTATAAATAATAATTATAAATGAATTTATAAAAAAGAAAAAAAAAGTACTTTGTATTGAAAATAATAAACATATGGTCTATTTTTTTGAAAAAATCGGTAGGATATGGACAAGGAAATACTCCGTTATTACACGACATAACGGTCCGGAAACGGTCCGGCATTGACGGACTTTTTACATGACATAACGGTCCGTAAACGGTCCGTCATTGACGGACTTTAAACGGACTTGTCCGTTTTTAACACGACATACCGGTCCGTAAACGGTCCGTCATTGACGGATTTTCAACGGATTCGAATCAGTTTCGATGTTCCTTATGTTCCGTTTTCTGGTCCGTATACGGATCCAGAAAACGGTACGTATACGGAGTTGGATTCCGTTTATGACGGACCGAAAACGGTGCGTAAACGGAACGAATTGTTTGTTGGGAGTTATTTTGGTTAACTAATTTCTAAAACAAAAAATTTCATTGATTTTTTGAACATTTTTGTTTAGTTTATATTTTTTATTATTAATATATTCTTAAATGCTCATGTATAATAATTTTCAAATCTTATAACATGCTTATAAAATTACCCCTCAATTCATAAATGCTTTGTAAAGTTATAGCAGGTTTACAAAACGTCATTTTCATACAAAATTTGTTCAATAAACCTCCTATAATTTTACAAAGCGTGTATGAATTTAGGGGTTAATTTTTTATGAAAAATTTTTTTTTTCAAATTTCAAAAAGTCTGCAGAAATTAAACATTTTGTAATCGAATGAAAATAATAATGTTTTTGGGTTAAAATATATTTTTATAATTCCAAAAAATTAACTATAAAAACAGTAGCAGTACCAATTTTGTCAGTTGCTTTAAAATGTTTGCAATAAAAATTTCTTAGTTATGTTTATGACATTGTTAGTTATTTTTAATGCATTTGTTAGTTAGTTTTCAACAGTTAAAAATAACTACATTTTTAGTTATTTGTCACCTTTTTAACTGCACATACGTTTTGTTTTAAAGGCAAGAAAATACGTTCAATATTATTGATCAATCTTTTTAAAATCAACAAATCAGAACAAAGTATTTAAAACTAAAATGTTCTGATTGGTTGATGTTTGAAAACTTGATCAATAATATTGAACATGTATTCTTGCCTTAACTCTCATATTCAGTAGATTCTACTGACAAACCTTTTCGAGTGTATTTATATTTAGATCAAGAATGCATACTTCTATTTAAAAATGCGTTTTTAACTTAAAACTTAATCTAACGAAAAATCTAGAATTAATTAATATTATTTAAACCAAATCATAAAAAATAACGTTTAATAAAATTCCAATCGATTTAAAGAATTCCTAAATTGTAGAAACCAAACATGTTTAAGTAAATGAAGGCCTTTCAATAAATGAAAAACCCCTACTACTGCTACTAAATATTATTAACTTAAGAAACAAGTACAGCTAACTACAGTTGAAACTTGATTTGCGCCAACATTGAGACTGGCATAAATTCAAAAGAATTAAAAATATCGCTTTAAACTCATGGCCCCAAATCTACAGTACAATCTATCAAATTTATGTATACTTATTCCAAAGGGGGCGCAAATCGGAGTTCGCTAGTATATACAATTTACTAAAATTTACAATCTAGTAAATACATTATTGGAATTAACGAGCTTTTTGTCTTACTTTTTTTCTTTTGGTTTGGTACTAGTATTTGGCATTTTAATGGTCTTCAAAATTTATTATACTATTTCATATTTAGTTAGCCATATACATTTTGGTTTGGTTTTAATTTTTAGTTTTCATTTTCATTTTAGGTTTAATAACACAGTTTTTGGTTTGATTAATTTTTGTGGTTTAATATTTTTTTTTCATTAATGACAACTTTTGGGTTATTTGTTCATTGCAAGCTGTAGACATTCGGTCAGTTGCTCGTTCGATCGGTCACTTGTATGCTACATAATGATTTAATATGGTCATAATGTCAAATTCGATGTGGATGGCATACGTGTGCTGAAGTGCATGACATATGAGTGTACTATACATGAATTCGTGCAGAGTATCATTATGATCAAAAAAGAATAAAATAGAAAATTACAAAAAAAGATACACTTGGTCAGTGACATCAAGTCACTGATTCGTATATTGTTTTTAAATTTTATAAATATTAATTGGAATGTTGGTCTACACAATTATTATTGATTGTCTTTGGCTATTTGAAAACTAAGAGGAATTAATTTTTGTTAATTGTGGTTTAAAAAAGAATTTTCATTAAATAAGATTCGTTGTTTTTTTATATTTAAGACAAATATTTTAGTTAGCTAAAATATTTTCAAATCTAGTAAGCGTTAAGATGAAGTCAAGTAGCTGAAAAGCTATTCAAAACTCAATATTCGGTTTACTAGCGTTGAACTATGGTAAATTTTATTTTTAATTATATACAAATAAAGTGTTAATTACCTACTATATTTTAGTTAATGATTGTAATACAGAAAATTCTTCACATATTCAAGAAACAACTGTAGCTGTTAATGAGCATGCATTAAAAAAAGTATGTTTCTTAAGTCTTTTGTTTTTGTCAGCAAAAATTGAGATAAAAATCAACACCATACAAAACAAAGGCCATTTGCTTAAAGTAGTCATTATTTAATTATATATATAATTTTTAATAAAAACACAGTTATATCATCACTTTTGTTTTTCCACATTACTTTAAATATTGTCTCGTTTACAACCATAAAACAAGGCGGCATTCAACCCCAACAATGCGTAACATATCACCTCAAGTAAATATATATTTTTTTTTAAATCAAATCATACAAGTTTCTTTTGTGTGAGTTTTTTTTCGATTTTTGTTCATAGCATCTGTTATATGTTGTGGCCATCTTCACGAGCAAGTTCAATATATCTAATATTCAAACACATACTCCTCGAATTAATAATGTTAATCTAGACTTCAGACTTGTACTACCAAAAGTTGCTCAAAAAGTGTAAAGTTGCGTTTACATCTGTTTTTAAATCCCGAGACTTCAATATAAATCTCTATCCGAATTCTTGACCGTTTACATTTGCACTTTTTTGTAAACAAAAAACCTCAAATTAAAAATATTTCTAAAAACCATTGTATTCATTGGCGGAATACAATTTACATTATTTAATGTAAAGATCTAACGCTCGATATGTTAGTAAATTTGTTTTTCTGTAAGGACGATAAGCTAGAAGCCAGATTTTGGAATATTTTGGTGGAAGGAAGACATGCACTTCCTAATGCGGGAAGCAAAAATTAGAACCACCCAACACTTCTTATAATCATTAGTACATTTACATTGGGTCTAAAGTTATATTTTTAATGATGAATGAGAGGTATGTATATATAGTATTTTTTATATTTATAATAATTTTTTTATTTCATTATTTTGTATTATTATTAGTTTATTTTTTTAGTCAGCTGTTGACCATCGTTGCCACATTTTCATGCAAAAACTCTACAAATTAAGCAAAACGCAGTGTTGTCTTCTGTAAAAGTCTCCACATTTGTGAGATTTTCATGAGATTTCTTAGAAATCTCGCAAATTTACGGGATTTCTTTTGTATGGGGAATGTCAGGATTTCGCATGAAATTTTTACTGTAATCTCAATTTTAGTCGAAATCTCGGGATTTGGGTGTAGATATAAATGCAACATAAATAAAAAAATATATAATTACCACCATATTCACATTCATCATTTTCATTTTCAGTTTACTCGTCTTTCGTATGCGTTTGATGTTGTATTTTCATGTGATTCTTATAATGCGTTATAACATTAAATTAAAATCATCTTCACTGACATCAGGAAAAGAAATGTTGCTGTTAAATTACTTCATCATTTTTAAAGAGATTAATTTTTCTTGAAAATACTTGTATAAATTGATCACTTATTTGGGCGATTTCATACAGGCATTTTTCAAAAAGCATTCATGAGTGGACTAATTAATTGATGATAAGGCACATCTATAGGCGACAGAAAACTCGTAGGGTTTGAGCTAAATTTATCATCTCTTATATGGTTGGCACTAATTTTTATCGCAAAAGTACCATCTCCAGTTGTCGAGTATTTGTTTTTATTAAAATTTTTGAATTTTAAAAAATAATTTTTTCTCCAAATTTAATCCAATTATCTTCACAATTGCGTCACTGTTGTTTAATAAACCAGGTATGACACTAGCTGTTTTCTTCACTTTTTCTTGACTTTTTTTTATAGTTTTTGTCAAAATTTTTGGTTATTTTCTAGGATAAAAATCCTAAAAAGTCCAAAAAGGTGAAGAAAAAATCAAGTATTAACAAGGGCCGTTTATTATATATAAACAGACGTACAGACATACATCAGCACAATCTTAGAGTGGTGCAGAGTGTAACATAGAAAGTAGACATCTTAAAAACCGAAATATTGTAAAGTAGCAACATCATGAAATATCCCATATTGAATTGGTACAGGTAACATAAATAAAGATTACTTACCGTTTAACTTAAACCACATGCTGTTTTTTGGTCACCTCAACACATATTACGCGTAAGAAAACTTGCTTTAAAATAGTGCACTCACCCCTCTTATAACGCGGTAAATTCGTTCCACATCACTTCGTTGTAAAATAACTATCTAATGCCATATTTGGCATTAGATAGTTAAAAAAGTGGTCTTTAGATGTTAGGCTTTTATTTAGCTAAATAAAATTCTTTTTTAACCCAGCAAAAAAAGTTGAAAGTAATGCTTTACAAACTACTTTTTTCACAAATATCTGTTAGTGTATTTTTACTGCTTTTTTAGACGTTATTCTGAACGACTTCAAAAAATTCTTCTTAATTGCTTCCAAAGTATTCGTTAGTATACTTTTACAGCTTCTTTAGAACTGCTTCTGAACAACGTCCAAAAAATCACTTAAGTATTGCTTCTAAAGAGTAATTGCTGTAAAAGTGATCATAAAAAGTGATTTTGCTATTATTTGGCATTTCCAAACAGAGGGTCGCGGGTTCGATTCCCGGCGGGACCAATATTTTTTTATTTTTTTTAAAATTTTTTTTATTCTATTAATTTTTTTTAATATTTGAGGTGCGTTTACAATGATGGAGTACTCCAATCTGTGGCAAATTTAGTTTTCTTCTCTTTCATACTAACAGTTTTTTATATTTTGCTATCTCTTTTTATTCCACTCCAGAGTAAAACTTGTTTGACTCTGGAGTACAAATTTGCTCCACTCTAGGGTTAACATTGGTCTGTTAACTATTTAACATGACAAATATACCTAAAAAAATACATCACTAATTTGTTCACATCTCTAATTGTCAACAAATTAGAAAAAAAAATATTGAAAATAATAACAAATAAAAACAAATGATTTCAATTAGGAGAAATATATAAAATAAAAAATTATTTTATATTAAATGCAATGGAAATCGTCTAAAGATATTCGCTAAAAACTGTGTAAGTATTGAAATGTCAAATATTCTTTGGAAGTAACTCTACTCTGCATTTTGAACAGTTAACATTTTAATCTGTGCTGCAGAGTAGAGTCACTCTACCATTGTAAACGCACCTTTATAATTAATTCAATATTTTTAAATTTTTAAAAATATGTATATATAAAAAATGGTGAGAAATTGCTTTCTATGCCCCTGTAAAAATAGTACTGAAAACAATATTGAATTCGAGTGCACTTTTTACACTTGTTTAATAAGTACTTTTTTTTGAAGAGAATAAAGAACAATATCTCGCAGTAACAAAGTGGTGTTTTTATGCCAGTCAACTTTCATATCAAAGAATAGCTCAGCGATAGAGCGCTAGATTAGCAATCGTTAGGTCGCAAGTTCGATACCCGGTGGTGGCAATAAAAAAGCTTGTAAAATAAAAAAAAAATATAATTTTTTTCCCAAGAATTTTTTTTGTAAATTTTAATTGGTGAAAAAAGAGCTTCCTTTGCACTCGTTCAAAAAGTACTGGAAAATGTTGAAGTGGGAGTACTCCTCTCCTATGACAACTCAATGTTAAAATCATTAGTGTTTATGTATGTGAAAAAAGAAGTACCTACATCTAGATCATCAATTGTAGTGCTTTTTCTACTGCTTCGGCATCTGTTTTTTTGATGGGTACTCTTAACTTAATTCTATTCTATAATAAATTTAAAATAGAGAAATCAAAATTTACACTTAATATCACTTTTATTGTTCATAAGATATTTTTCTAGATGTCCGTCTGTGAGGGATGAAATATTGTTTGGCTTCCTTTTTTCTCCAGGTAAAAACGGATGAAAATATAAAAGAACTGAAAAAAATAAATACAATATTTTTTAATATTCCTGTAAATAAATTTATATTTTATATTATAAAACTTATCTTATTATTTTAATAATTTAATAAAATATATAACCTTTTCCGTATCTCTTCTTCTCACCGTATCATCTGCGCTCTTTAGCATTGTTTTATGCCTAAAAGCTGAGTTACCCAACTGTAAACGTATCTGTAACGAATCAGCTGTTTCGATACCACAGGAAGAAATGTATACGAATAGTTACTAACACGTAAATGTAAACGAACTTGCCGGATTATTCTGTTGAAATCAGAATTTTCTATCCGGCATCGAAACAGCTGAATGATTTTAGTCGGAAAAAATATGAAATGAATAAAGAAAATTGATTCAAACAACAAATAAGGAATAAAAATTAACAAATAAATAGAAACATTTAGAATAAAATATAAAACCACATGAAATAGATGCTAAATAGTAATGTCGTTTACGATAATCTATAAGTGTACTTTTTAGCTACGGCACGGTACAGTTACATCACATTTACGTTTACGTTCCCATAATCCGCCCTTAAGACAAGAGAAAACATGTTCTTCTCATATTCTTTCACTAGAAATTTTTAATCGCTTCGTATACACATTCTTGTTTGTACACACACATACTTGAAAATTGAAGTATTTGTAACAAAATTCAAAATAGTAGTTTTTGTAGTTTGTTTAAAAAAATAGCTGGCAAAAACATTGAAAAATTTTGCTCTAAGTAAATTAACTGCAATTGTAGTTAAAATAACTACAACTGTATTATTACACAAATAACTGTCATGTAGTATCTGCAGAACTTTTCTGAGTGTATTTCTAATTTGCCATAACTTTTAGCATTGAAATATCTAATCTTTTATTGTTTAATTCTGGCCAAAATCATGTGGAATAAAATGAAGTAAACAGAAAAACTTGCCTAAAAGTTAAATAAATGACAAAAAGTCGCTGTTTTCTTGAAATCTGCTGAAATAAAATCTCTGACCCAGCCAAATGAAAAAAGGAATTCCTACAATTTTTGTAGTTTTTAATCTAAAATATGTTGTTAATAAAACCTTAAAGTCCAATAGTTGATTTTTGAAAATTTCTTGAAAAAAAATTAAAAAATTTTAAATTAGGTATGTTTTTTTCGAATTTTATATAAATATTCCACATAAATTTAATTAGGTATAAACTTATTTAGCAGTTATAGATATAGCTACTTAAAAATTAAGTACATATAAAAATGCTGCCAAGTTCTGAAATATAATTTTTCTCTATTGTCCCACACTACGCAATGTCAATAAAAAACTAAATTTTTGCACACCCGGTTTATCTATTTAAAACAAAAACTTAAAAACATTACAAGCATCTGTAATACAATAAAAATTATATTGATGAGTTTTGTTTAAATTCGAGGACTTCTTCTTCTATACGACGAGTTTGAAAAAACAACACTTTACTATAAAAAATAAAAAATGCCCTGTTGGCAGTTCGTAAAAAACGTAAAAACCATACGTCAATGTGGCAACATTTGCGAAAAGGTAACACGGAGGAAATAAGCAGATAAACAAAAAAATCTAAAGTAGAATGTTTGTATATGTCTGTTTGATCACTTCTGAAAGTATTCATATAGAGACAATCTGACAATAAAAATATAAACAATAATACAATTTAATAAAAAAATCACTGATGAAGCCTGTCCATAAAAAAGGCAGAAACTGTATCTAATCTGATTTGAAAATTTAATGTGTTTATAACTTTTGAAGAAAAGGTTTATTCTTCTTCTTAACCTCAAACCTACTAAACTAGAATTAATAAAAATACATATTATTTACAACACTTTACTTGCAACTAGTATTAGTTAAAAATCCGCCGAATTCCTATAGCCTTTGCTAGCGGATTTAAATAATCTTTTTCAGTAGAAAATTTTTCAGATTTTGAGCACTTTGTTGATAGAATGTGCCTCAGATTTAAGCCCAAATTAGTTTGGAAGTATCGTAAAAAAAGTAACGGAGCATTCTCATAATGAATAAAAAGTGTATAAAAATTAAAAATATTGTATTTGTTATCTTTTTCTTGTGCATAGAATTAAATTTCAAGTAATAAAATCTAAAATTTCTATTTTCAATAGAACTTTTTTACGATTTTACTTGACAACAGTTTCAATGCATAGAAAAAAGCCAAAAGTATTTTCTATATTATTTTAATACATTGAATTGATTACAGCTACGTTTTCTTACTTTACGATTAGACTAATGAAGCCTTTAGTTTTTTACATTTTTTTTTTTTAAATTATTAATTATTTTTTTATTTTGACATAACAACACGTGCTGAGTGCCTACGTTTATTTGTGTTGTAAAGTTTAAAATATTGAGTAGCTATGTCGTTTTATTCTAACAAGTTATAGATATAGATATAAAATTCGAAAAAAAACAAACCTATTGTAGATTTTAAAACAGTGTTTAAAAATTCTGACTTTTTTGGCACTAATTAAAAACGAAATAGCAAAACGCAATATAAAAAATACTCCTTATCTGAGTTTCTTGGAACTTATAGAATAAAAAAATGTTGCTGTAGTAGATTATTTCAATAAATTTTAAAATTTGGACCCGAATTTCTTGATTAACTGGTCTGCGACACATTAGTTCCCGGGGAAAGTTGTAATAATTCGGCTGTTTTTTAAAACATTTAAGTTTTTATTTGCTTTATTATAAAGAGTATTCACTCCAAATCACGATTTCTTAATGTTTTTAATTCGAATTAGTTTTAAAATAGCAATATTTTTGAGAAAATATATAAAAATTCATATTTTCCACTTGTAATACATGTTCCAAATTTCAGGGCCGATGTGGCACGCCTTCCCGAAATCCACGTACTTTTACACCCCAGCAGATATTTCCAGGGGGTAGCCCGTTTATTAACTCAAAATATATTTTCCTCCATACAAGCTTGGAGCGCCCTAATGTACAGTTTGTTTACAAAGTTATGGATGTCAAATTTCTTTATTATAAATCTCTGACTATATCAACAATTTTCGGTATGTACATACTATTATTTAACTGATGGTGTTATTTGTTAGCGAAAACCGAAATTATTTGATTATTGGATTTTTTAATTTATTGATTCGTCTTCATTCTTTATTGCGCAATATCGCTTAAATAAAGCTTTCAGTGTCAAATATATAGTACAAATATTATCGCTATCAGAAAAAAGAACATTACATGGAAGAAAAACTACCCTACGGGGAAAGAGGAGTCAATTGCACTGCAAGGACCTATCCCGTGACCGGTCAACCGAAGGCATATTACTAAATTAGTACAAATATGAAGCAAAGAGAATGAATTAATTTTCAAAGTATTTTCTGATTCGTTACTTTTAAAAAACTTGACCAATACCGAAATAAAAAATAAAATTCGCGGCATATTTTTTAAAATATTTTTTTATTTATTTTACTCTTTTATTTATTTTGAAATTTATTTTTTTACGATTTGCTTATTTTAGCTCTTATTTTAAATTTTTATAATTTTTTGCTAAAAAATTTTAAGTTTTGTATTTTTAACGCTGTTTTAGTTTTAACAATTGGTATTTCATTTAATTTTCTTTTTAACCTAAGGGCAATTTTTTAAATTTTTATTTATATTATCAAAGTTTTTGATGTAATTTTCTAATTTTTAATTGATTTTTTAATTTGATTATGGCCAACGCAAAAAACGAGTTAACTGCCATTAAAGGACCTATCCCGTGACTAGTCAATCGGGGGCATACTAAAGGCACTTCCACTATATGTGTGTGGGTGTTAATGTTGTTTTCTTTTCTATTTTTTTCTTTTCCATTTTTTTATTTGCTTGTAGTGTTTGTTTTTTATTTTTCTTTTTTATTTGAACAGAACCGAAAAATATATAACTTTAACATCAGCCAGCCATCACGCATAAGCAACATTAGCTCAGACGTTAGAGCGTTTGCCTTACAAGCAGGGGGTTGTGTTATCAAGCCCTACTTCGACGCCAAGTAGATTATTTTTAATTCTTAATTTTTTATTAGTTTATTTGAAAAGCTATTTTTAGATACACCACCTTACTGTCACAAGGTGTCTAAACTGTGGCAATTGGTCATTTCCAAGGACAACGCCATGTTAAAGTGATATGTCTCTTTCAAACAAAAAGACCGATCAACGACCGGTCTCCGCCCCCTTGGGACCTATCCTGCGTGTCATCTGGGGCCGGTCCCTTTCCCCGTAGGGTATGTTATGCGAGGAAAACGTTCGCATTATGAGAGTGAAGATAAACCAAATTAATACGAAAACGAGTTAGACGAGGAATGTGTGTACATAAATATATTGTTAACAAGATTAAGATGAATGTATGGCATAAAAATTGATTGTAATTTATTTTAAAAATAAAAACAAATAGTTTTAAAGATAGGAAAAAATTATTCTGAAACAGTTTTGACTGTTTGACTGTCTGGACTGCGGAAATAGGATATGTAACAATTTAATTACCTGCCAAAATTAGATGTTGTATATAACATAATATTTAAAAAACAACAACAAATACTTAAATGCAACACCTTAAAAATATGCATAAAAAACAAATTATAAATATTATAATATACACAAAAGTTGCATTGGATACTTTCACTTTAAACTGCTGCAACAAAAAGCCAAAAAAAAAATATAAAAAAACTGTAAACAAAATGTTGTAATAATTTTTGTAAATTAACAACAATAAAAAATTCGTTTTGCTTAAATCCATAATACCCAGTTCGTTGCAATTCATCAGTTTTAAGTGCAAACCAGACACAATTTGTTTTGTTGCAGTACTGTACATAGTTTGTTTATTTCCCTGTAGGAAAGAGAACCAGTCATTGGACATGTCGCGTTGGTGACAGCGATCAGTCTTTGGACAAGTTCTTTTTTACGAACATAACCGGTCACTTTTACATGGGGTTCTTTTAAGAGAAAGTTAATTGGCCTATGTGGCGTATCACAGAACTAACGCCTAAGAACCGATCATGGGACTAACCCTAAAGAACCAGTCACAGAACTGACGCCCATCTGATGGGGTGTCTTAAAATATATTTTTACTCGATTAAAGAAAAAAGTTAGAATTCTAAAAAATCGACTGGGCGTTAGTACGGCTCAAGCACACAACGCACAGAGGAGTATTTGACCCGAAAAGCTGGCCAAAATTATTAAACGTGTTTTTGGACTAAAACTTCGGGGTTTTTAATAGTTTTGGGTTTAATTTGATAAAAAGAATCCAGCGGCGAATTTTTGGAGGGTTCGTATTTTTTTTGATCCCACGCTTACTTGTAATTCGCAGAAGAATGCGAGTTTCCAAATTTTTTTTTGTATTTCATTCTATTTTCGACCAAAGTTTTAAGAAACAGGAAAACACATAAGTAAAGTATTTTAGATTAATTTTGTGCCTTTGCAACGCCCCCTAGCCGAAATATTTGGAACTAAAGTTCAAACTTTGACATGCTGTATCTTCGGAACTAATCAAGGTTTTTCCAAAACCAAAATTTTGTATTTTTTGTATAACAAATCTCTACATATTTTAAAGTTTTTTTTAAATATATTTAAATTGATTTTTGATATTTATTTAAAAAAAATGTTCAACTAGGGAAAAAGCTGCATACAGAGAGTTTTTGCACAAATTTTAATGACCTTCCCCATCGCAATAACTCTTTAATATCATGTGGATAACTACCTCAATTTATCATTGCAGACCCTATCGTACACCTAAGGGGCCTAGAGACCATTCTTTTGGTGGCCAGTTCCCTACTTGGGTCATCGACGATCTATGTTCTCCTAATAGTCCGCCATCGCTACAACTGAGAGAGATACCTAACGAATGGTGGACTTGTACATCAGCTTTATATAATCAATCATTCGCCCAATAAAATCCATTGATGAAAATAATTTTTCATTCAATTACATTTACAAGGCAAAAGCTCATTGTAAAGTTAATAGGAAGTGTTAATCCCCAAACAAAAGTTTATGACTGACAAAAAAATATGAGAAAAAGTGCCTGATGAGCAAAAATTGAAAAAAGATGAAATTTTCAAAAAATCGCCAAAAATCATGGCGCAAACTTGCGCAAACTTTTTTTCTTTTGTTTAAAAAAAAAGATTTCAAATTTTTTTTTTCCTATATAATATTTTTCCTACACTTACTACTCTCACTTTTGAAAACCTTCTTCCTTTTTTTTGCAAAAAAAGTGTATAAAAAAATCTTTTTTTTTAATTTTTGAACGAAGAGTTTCAACATAAATATTTAAAATAAATTTTTTTAAAAATTATTGAAAATAGCTATTAATCAAGTATTTTATTAAAAAAAAAATTAATTTAAAACCTCCATTCGTTCAGCCATAAAGAAATATAATTCTAACCTCTTAAAACTGAAAAAAATAAATAAAAGGGGATGAGATTTTTTAACTTTCCTGACTTTAACAGTGTCTCGAAACTACAAACCTCAACTTAAAATCTTGAGAATTTGCAACATAATGCAGAATTTAGTTGCCTATTGAGCTGCGTACTTTTTTTTTAAATTTCTTTAATTTCATTTGGTCAAATACTCCTATGTGCAACGTTCTGCTTGGAAGGCAAACGCTCTACCGTCTAAGATATCGTCTATGCATAGTAGCTGGCTAATTGCAAAGTTATATTTTTTGTTGTTTGTGTAGTAATGAGTAGTTGTTGTTTTTAAGTGTAATTACAGTTGTTTTTCTATAGAAAACTATAAAACTACAATTATGATAGTTATTTATAAAAACAACAAACGAAAACTACTGTATTTCGTAAGAGTTGTTTAAATTGGTTATTTTTATTAAGTATTATTTACAATAAACAGCTACAAACAGTATAAACTTAGTTTTGTTAGTTATTTGAAAAATGAAAATTTCGTTCAAAAATTGAAAATTATTAAGTATGTTTGAGGTTTTTTTTATATGTCCTTTATTTATTTAAATTACGTAGTAAAAAAAGAGATTACACATAATACTAAATAAAAAGTTAACGAAGAATATAGGGCGTTAACGAATTCTCTCCATTTATTTCTGTCTGCGGCAAGTGATTTAATTTCGTTCCAGGTTTTACGAGCTGTTTCATATTCTGGGTACAGCGTATCCATGTATTACGTGGCCTTTCTTGTCTTCGTTGTCCTTGGGGATTCCACTCAAGAGCCGCTCTAGCGATTTCAGTTTGTGGTCGTCTGAGGATATGACCGATCCATGTCAATTTTCTTTTACGAATATCTAATTCGATTGGACAACAGTTTACCTTTTGCCAAACAGCTTCGTTTTAGAACCAATTCGGCCAGTATATTTGAAGGATTTTTCTCAAACATCGATTAATAAACGTTTGGATCTTTCCCAATGTCAGTATTGTAAAGCTCCATGTGGTACAGCCATATAGCAATACAGATTTTACGCTGCAATTCAATATGCGTAATTTTGTCTTCTTCGAGATGTTGTCGAAGTCGATTCACTTCATATTCTGTGCAATTTGAAGAAAGCATTGCGAGCTTTATTTATCCGATCACAAATATTAGTTTCAGACCCTCCATCTTTGGTAATCTTGCAACCAAGGTAGTCAAATGATTCGACATCTTCAATTAACGTGTTTTCTACTGTTAATGGGGTCGTTTTATGGGTACGCATAAGTTTTGTCTTATTAAAGTTTATTCTCAATCCTACTTTTCTGGCATTTTCGGAGAGTCTCTTTATTTTGGCTTCAATATCCACATATCGATGAGCCATTCGACAAATGTCATCAACGTAATCTATGTCGTTATGTACTCTGCCATATTCCAACGAATGCCAAACGGCGCCTTCTTGTTTGTATCTTCCATTACACAGTCTAAAAGCAAGAGAAATAATGTGGGGAACAATATACAGCCTTGTCTTACCCCCGTTAAAGATGTAAAAGACATCTTTGTAAAGTTCGCATATAAGGGTAACAATCTTTTCCGGTATTTCCTTGTTAATTAGTGAGGTACACATAGAGTTTCGGGATATAGTGTCGAAAGCTCTTTCAAAATCCACAAAAAGTAGGTAAAGATGTGCGTTGTATTCTGCAGACTGCTCAATAATTATTCGAACTGTGTTTATATGGTCGGCACACGACCGCCCGCGCCTAAAACCCGCTTGCTCTTTACGTAAAATCTGACCAACCACAGGGGATATTCGATCCAATATCAGCGTCGCCATAACTTTACCAATTGCGTTGAGCAATATGATACCTCGCCAGTTTTTACATAGTGTAAGATCGCCTTTTTGGGGATTGTGATAACCACACCTTCTTGCCAGTTTGTGGGGATTTGATTATTTTCCCACACACTTCTGATGAGTGGTGTTAGAATTTCTGCAAGGGCTCCGGCGCCATATTTCAACAATTCGGCCGGGATGTTGTCAGGACCTGATGTCTTGCCATTTTTCATTTCATTTTCCTGTTTAATGCCGAAACAACTTCAACATACTTTGGCAGATCTGTTGAGATATCTCTTCTAGGGTTGCGTCGTATAGAACAGATCAAATTTGCGATCTCATTTTCATCATTTTCTGCTGAAGGTTGTGATGTTAAGAAATCCCGCCACCGTTCAAGTTGGCCATCAGTGGTGGTTAACTCAGATCCATCAACTGCATTTAGAATCGTAGTGCCTCTGATGTTATTTCCGCTCATTTGCTTAATGGCTGAGTAAACGCCGCGTAGGTTTCCTGTATTTGTGGCTTGTTCGGCCTGTTTCGCTATGTTATTATAATACTTTTCGCGGTCAGCACGCACCATATAGATAACTTTGCGGGCCGATTGTGTATATACAAGTCTTGCCTGCTCTTTTAATATTGGTGTCAATCAGAGCTAATCCAAGGTTTGATTTTATCTTGTTTTAGTCCCAGGACTGACTTTGCAGCATCCGTACATGTCACAGCAACTTCTGCCCATGTTTGGTGTTCGGTTAAAGCCAATTTAGATCGTAAGGTCTGATTATATTTAGCAGATACAGCTGGGTCTCGTAGGCGGTCTATACTGTACTTATCGACAAAATCCCTCTTTCGGTTTACTGCGGCAGGTCGAAAACGAAGTGTTGATACGAGCAGCTTGTGGTCGCTATCGACATCGGCTCCGCGTCTCGTTCTAACATCCATAAGAGATCCCAGAAAAAGTTTGCTCACCATTATGTGGTCGATTTGGTTGAAAGTCACACCATCTGGCGATTCCCATGTATACTTATGTATGTTCTTATGAGGGCATTTAGTTCCACCGATAAATAATCGGTTTCGGGAAAAAAATCCAAAAGTCTGTCGCCGTTTTCGTTTCGCAGAGCACCCAGACCAGAGCTTCGAAAAACTTAATTCAATTTAAGCTTAATTCACGAAAAATTAAATTCAGATTTTACAAATATTCATGTACCATTCCCTTAAACCATTCGTAAAGAATTCATTCATAAGCTTCATTCACAAAGCTTTAATATGAATCGAATGAATTCCTAACTTGAATCATTCAAATCGCATGTTCATTCACCATTTTACTAATTGAATGAAGAAATTTTATTACCATTCACTTAGTGCAGTGTAGTTTGAAACTAACATATAATTAAAACCAAAGCATACAAGCTGTAACAAAGCATACGATACTATTTATTTCTGTTAGATGAATTCTAAACGTTTTTCATTGTATTATGCTAATATTTCAGCAATTACATGCAAATTAAAATTTTTCATTTGATTAAGTAAATGAAAACAAATCATTTTTCATTCACCTTTTTATTAAATGAATTCAAGTAAATTGGGTTTCATTCAGTAAGAATTCAATCAAAATAGAATGAACTCATATAATTTAAAGCTATAGGGAATTAAGCTATCGAATTAATTCCATAAGAATGCTATTAGGGAATGAAATTTAACACAAATTTCATTAATTTTTAAAAAGTGAATGAAAGAATTAAGCCTTTTAAACCTTTGACCCAGACCATGCTTGTAGGTTATTGTTGTCATTTCCTACTTTGGCATTAAAGTCACCCAAATAAATTTTAATGTCAGCAACCGCTAAAGAGCTCGCAATGGCCTCGAGGAGTTGGCCGTAAAATTCATCCTTAACTTCAACTTCGTCAGGATCAGTTGGTGCGTAACACTGAATGATAGATATTTTCCGAAATTTTGAATTAAATCTCGATGTGATTATAGGGCCGGAAATTGTCCTATATACAATCATTGCATCTCTAGCTTTTGGTGACATGAGCAAGCCAACTCCATTTTTTCGATGCATGTTGTTGCCGGAGTAGATGAAGCCATGACCAGATGGTAATTGAGTCATTCCGCTATACAGCTATCGAACTTCACTAAGCCCTAAGATGTCAAGGTTGTAAGAAATCATTTCCTTACGAACTTGCTCGAGTCTTGATGTTTCAGAGAGAGTTCTCACATTCCAGGTATAAATAATAAACCGCCATTTAAAGCCAAAAGTCGTCATCGTGGGGGGATTGTTATTTAAATTTGTTAACGTTTCAATTTAAGTTTAGGAAGATTTAAGGCTGAGTTACCCAACCGTAAACGTATCTGTAACGAATCAGCTGTTTCGAAACCACAAGAAGAAATGTATACGAATGGTTACTAACACGTAAATGTAAACGTACTTGCCGGATCATTCTGTTGAAATCAGAATTTTCTATCCGGCATCGAAACAGCTGAATGATTTTAGTCGGAAAAAATATGAAATGAATAAAGAAAATTGATTCAAACAACAAATAAGGAATAAAAATTAACAAATAAATGGAAAAATTTAGAATAAAAAATAAAACCACATGAAATGGATGCTAAATAGTAATGTCGTTTACGGTAATCTATAAGTGTACTTTTTAGCTACGGCACGGTACAGTTACATCACATTTACGTTTACGGTCCCATAATCCGCCCTTGACTGATTGGACCAAAGCCTCCGATCCTAGTATTGGGGCTGCCAACACACCTCTAGGCCGGTGAGCCGTTAGACGGCATAAATAGAGCTGAGCTTCAGCGACTAGTTGTTTTCAGTTGTCACCTACTTCCTGAGACGCATCGGTGTTAGCATGCAATTCAGGTTACTCAAAACTGTACGCATTCTCACATTGGCTGTATTCAGGCGGTTGCCTGAAATACATTACCAGGGAACACTTGGTCAGAGACTGGAAGTCGTGAGTTGCTTGAGAATTCCAGACAAAGGAATCGCCTCTGTGAAAAACCTCGTTCCCCAAAGAAGTTAAGAAGAAGAATAAACATTTTTTTCAAAGTTATAAACACATTATTAATTTGCAAATCAGACTAGATCTAGTTTCTGCCTTTTTATATGGATAGGCTTCATCAGCGATTTTCTTAAATTATTGTTTAGTTTATTTTGTTATTATTGATAATTCTCCAATGCCTAAAAGCGTTATAACTGCTTTTTGGAAAAAAAAAATGTTTTTGTTTTTTTATTAAATTATATTTTTATAATATCAAAAAAACAAAATAAAATTAACTTTAAATTAACTAGTTTTTACCAATTTTTTAAGTTGTTTTAAAATGTATGTAGTAAAACTTTATCAGTTAATTTTACAAATTCGAATTTCAGATCCAAATATTAGTTGGCTTTTAACCAGGGTAGTCGGCACGCCCGACTTTAACTTTTTTAGTCGCTTTAAATTTATTTTTGTCAAGATAAATATTAATTGCATTAAATGAATTGTGCTAAAATTCCAAAAATCGTTTAACAAATTTTGAAAAATTATTTTTTGTAGGCCTTTCCCGAAACGGATTACATTTTTGCCTATTTAAATCGTCAGGGGACGACGCACAGTGCGTGGATAATGTTGGTGAATTATACACTTTTGAAGAGCTAACATAATACCCTAAATAAATATGTAAGAGGAAGTCAGTATCTCCTCAATTTGCACAAAAACAGAGGGAGCTAAATTCAAAAAAATTTTGAGCTAAAATAGTTAAGCGAAAATCGAATTTTAACTGCTTTACAAAAAAAATTGACAAAATTCATTTTTAAATATATTTCTTTGCAACTTGGTGGTTTTGTTATCTACTATATTTGCAATAAACAAAAATTTTTTTAAGTGAAAAGTTTTTATAGAATAGTATTTGGTGGCTCGAAAACTTTAGACATTTTTTGACTGAAAATCTCGAAGTTTGGTAGAGTAAAACAAAAAAACATTGAAAGAACGGGTATTTTTTTATTTAGGATTTTAGGACATTTAATAGAATTTGAAAAAAAATTGCTTTTTTGAACCGCAAATTGAAAAATTATATACATTTTTCACACCCTTTTACCTGAGTTTTAACAAAGTAAGAAAGAGCTTAATTTTAAGGAACCGCCAAAAATTAAAATAATAATGTTTTTTTTAAAGAACTTGACAATTAAAGCACAAGCTTCATTTTTATGTGGTGTACAAATAAAAAAAATCAAGAAAATTAAAAAAAAAATTTGAAGTAATAACACTTTTTTTGCGGAAAACCTAAAATTTTATAAAGTTTAGTGAAATTTAAAATTGATATAAAAAAACGGGTAATTTTTTTATGATTTAGAGCCGCAAATTTGAAAATTTAAATTTTTTCTACATATGGGAAAATCTTCTTTTTACACACTTTTACCTCGAGTTAATGAAAAAAGACGATACAAGTTTTGCAATCATCACGGTAAGTCTATTCAAAAACGCATAGCGTGCCATATTTATCGATTTAAAGTGGTGTTTTTTTTTAATTTTTCCGTCCGTTTGTCTGTCTGTCCATGTATTTTTGTGCGCACTCTACGGATCGCAAATATTAAGATATTTTGCTGAAATTTGAAATTACACCGATTTATATCGGCCCAAGGACGAAGTTTGTTGATTTTGGTTTAAATCGGTCTATGTTTGCACCTAGTGCCCATATAAAGTTCCCCCCAAAATTGCAGCACAAAATTGAATCGCACATTCACGGTTTAAAGAATTATGGGGTCAAATATGTCTTGAATGGTACATATCTTCATTACTATTATTATATGAAATTGCTAAGTGGATCGGATGAACTTTGAATTCTCTACAACACATCTTTCTCCAAAAATCGCTAAAAGGTTAAATTCAAATTGAAGGCACATCTACAGTTTATCTAACATTTAAAACAACTGTTTTTATAATAGTTGAAAATGTGTAGGTACACTGCATTAGCATTTAAATCAACTGCAATATGCAGTTATTTTGAACTGTTAAAAATCAACTGACAAATGTACTAAAAATAAAACTACAAATGTAGTTAAAACAACATACATAAATATTATTGAAATGACTAAAATTTCAGTTAAAACAACAGACATAAAAATTATTGTAAATCTGTAAGAACTACTGCTTTTGTTAGTTAAACTGCTGCTTAAATTACTAACACCAATTACATTGTGATACACTGAAAATGCACTTGCCAAATGATCTATGTAGGTTGTGGGTCTAGCTGAGTATATTACAAAACCGGTTTGAGAAGTTGAAATATACACTTAAATTTTCGAGATAATGGGAAAAAGAGTATTTTTACAATGATTGTAAATACGCATTCACCCAGAAAACAGATTCGTGCTTACAACCGTATTTATTGCCAATCGAATGCTTCGGTTGTGACTGCAGAATTTTTCAGCTGTGACTACCGAAATATTGTTGAGACATTAAAAACTCTGTTGCTATTATCAAATGACTATTTATTCTATTGATATTCAGTTGTCACAACTGAAAAATTCGGTCACGGCAATCGAACCATGCGATTGGCACTAAATTCGGTTGTAAGCACAAATCTGTTTTGTAATTTCAACGTTTTTTAATGTTAAAGCTGTTTTAGTTTCAACAATTTGTATTTCATTTAATTTTCTTTTTAACTTAAGGGGAATTTTTTAAATTTTTATTTATATTATCAGAGTTTTAGAGGTAATTTTCTAATTTTTAATTTAATTATGGCCAACGCAAAAACGAGTCAACTGCCATTAAAGGACCTACCAAATGACCGGTCAATCGGGGGCATATTCAAGGCACTTCCACTATATTTGTGTGTGTTAATGTTGTTTTCTTTTCTGTTTTTTTTTCTTTTCCATATTTTTTTATTTGCTTGTAGTGTTTGTTTTTTGTTTTTATTTTTTATTTGAACAGAAACGAAAAATATATAACTTTACCATCAGCGAGGCATCATGCACAAGCAACATTGGCTCAGAAGGTAGAGCGTTTGCCTTACAAGCAAAAGGTTATTTTTGGACACACCCCTTACTGTGACAAGGTGTTTAAATTGTGGCAATTGGTCATTTCCAATGACAACGCCATGTTACAGTGACGTGTCTCTTTCAAACAAAAAGGCCGATCAAGGACCGGTCCATGCCCCTTTGGGACATATCCTGCGTGTCACTTTCCCCGTAGGATCCCTTTCCCAGTAGGATATTGTTTTCCCAAGTTAATGTTGCCGTCGCTGGGGATCGAACCCGCAACCTTATGTTTAGCAGTTCAACGCGCTAACCATTACACCACAACGCCCACAGGAGTGAGTGCATGAAATATTGTAAGTGTCATTTTGATATTTACAAATATACTCCGCAACAATATAATTAGAAAAACACCTTAATTGACTCTATTTTAAATATTTAAATAGGACCTACAGTGGTCCTATTTTCAGACCGCTCCTATTTTCACTAGTCATAGAATAGGTCACGGATACAGGTCACAGGATAGATTTTGTAGACTGGGCCAGTTTCCAGCGGTCAAAGAACAGGTGCTCGCATTTCAACTGACCCCTGTTTTCCCACAGGGTTGTTTTTTATTTATTTATTTATTTTTTTGTGGGCAAATTCATTTTTTTTCTTTTTTCTGCTAATAAAGTATGTATTTATGCCTACATTTATAAATGTTTCATGAAGTTAAAGTAGGTTTATAAATTTTATGAATTTAAAAAAAAAAATTTTAATTTTTAGGCAAAAAAATATTTTTTTTTCTCCACAAATTTATTTTTACCGGCAAAACTGTTGATTATAAAGAAAAATGTTATATGAACGGATTAAAGAAATTGTAATTCTAAATTTTTCTAAATTTGTTTCATCAAAATCGGACAAGTGGTTCTCGAGTTACAACTAAGCGAAAAAACATCAAGATAAGGAAAAAATTTAAAAGGTCATAAAAAAAATGACACATACGAACGCCAAACCCTTTGAGGGTTTTACTATACTGACCTAGTACCATCACCCTGACTTGGAATTTCTCACCCCCCAGATTGGCTGTTGTACTGTGATATTTATGAATTTTCACATAAGTTTTTAGATCATTTTTTAATACGATATTTAATTGCTATTTTTTTATCTATTTTTATCTATTGTACTTGCAATTAATATCTACACCAGAGGGGCAATTCTGTAACTTTTTCACGACAAAATTCGTTAGTTAAATTGACAAGTTTTCATAGTAAACTGACAACTTAACTACAGACTTCTGTCGTTAAAAAGTTAGAGAATCCCACTATAGGTATTGATACTGATTTTATTAAGTTACTTATGATATTTTCAAAGGTTTAAATATATTTGAATGCTTCACTTGCCAAATTAACTCCACTTTTTTAATTTTTTAAATTGTCAAATAATAATGTCAAAGCACTCTATTAACTCCCAACTGTATAATATTCAAAACAAATTTCTCTGATAATAAGTATTAACACTACTAAATGACAAATTTTTTTAGCCATTGAATAATAAATAATTTATTTCAGAAGAATCTGATCTGATTAACTCCATACTCTAATGTAAATCATAATAAAAATTTAGTTAAATCACTTTATACAACGCAATTGAATGCTTCTAGTATATACATCACAGGTTAATATACAGATATGTTACCAATGACAGGTGTCAAAAAAGTATTCTTGAACCGTATGGTTTTGTTTACATGGAAGTCAAGTCAAGAGGGAGATAACAATATAAAATCTCCATACATTTTGTATTGCGCATTTTTTTGTATATATTTGTCTCTTTTTAGATTATTGTGCTTTATCTTTTGTGTTTTTCTTAAATTTTTGCGTTTTGTTTTGCTCATTTTCTATCGGACATATTGCCCAAATCAGCTGATTCATATCTGTGAATAATCTGTGATATACATATACTTCACTTTTTACTGCAATGACGTAATATGAGATAACGGTTAATTGTTTATTGTTGGTGTCTCATCCCAAAAAAAGAAAAATTATTAATTACCCAAGTAAAAAAGTTTTGATATAGATTTATATGACTTTATAAAATTGCTTGTGGAAATATATTGCAAAATATGTATTCATACAAAATTATATTACTTTGGATAATATTGCATAACGTTGTATATTAAATATACAAATATATCTTTCTTCATATTACATTTCATATAGTGCAATATAAAATAATATCCAATTATATATCTATCTATATGCCTCATATAATTACATATTTTTGTATGCGAGTGTATATAATTGGATATAACTGTATTACATTAGTGGGGACAAAATTCGGGCCAAATTGTATAAAACTATATCTTAATCTATCAAAATATATCTAATTGTATTAAATAACTATCCAATTGTATCAATTTAGATCTTATTAAACCAATTTAGATATAATATGATACAGTAAGATGTTCTCATTTTTCGGATAAAATCATGCATAATACGATAAGTCACAAAATACTTTTTTTTTGCATGGGTAGTTGCATTCTAATTCTAATTTCAGAGGAAGTTGTTTTGTTTTTAATAAATCGTTATATTAAGATGGAAGAGATTAATAATACTGTACAACAAAATCAATTTGTTTCCAAAAGAACAAGGTTCTAGCAACTTATTCTGGCAGAGTCCCACTTTTGCAAATGTTTATTGTGAATCGGCATAGGAAACCATGTGAATCTTCCATTTTAGGTATAGAATGTGTTCAGCGAATTTATGTAAAACACTACGAGAAACATTTTTGTGAAACATATTAACCCTCTAGCTATTCAATGTAAGGGATTTTTTAGTTCCTTTTTAAAAAGGGGCAAAAACGACCCGTAGGTTGAAGAGTTAGAGGGTTAAAATGTTTCACAAAAATGTTCCGCGTAGTGTTTTACATAAGTTCGCTGAACACATCCTATAACTAAAATTGAAGATTCACATGGTTTGCCCCTAAAATCCATGTTTGTGGGACATTTGAAGGCCAATTCTGAATAAGTACGAAATTAACTTTTAAACACATTTTAAAGGCTCCATTAGTCTTTGCGTTCCGTGACGGTTCTGTAATGTGCCGTGCCGGATGGCTATTTTGTGTCGTTAGTCTTTTCCGTAACAACGTATCAGCTGTTTAATGTTGTTTTTCTTAGCAGAGATCTGCGCCAACCAAATTAATCGGTTGCGGTGGCTAAATAAAAAAATTGCAGTGGCGGCTTAAAGCTGGCTGTGAGCCAAAAGCTGATCGGCTAGCCAACTTTAAGTTGACACATACAAAACATCGGCTTAACGGTAAAAAAAGAAAATTAAAAAAATATATACTATTTCTAGATTTTTATTTTTAAAAAATTATCGACGGCGGCGGTGACAAAAATTAGATGGCGGCTCGGCTTAGCCGGTTTAAGCCATTCGTCGCAGATCTCAAAATAGCAGCTGTCAACTCACTGTCACTTAACGGATAACAAAAATTCTCTTTTCAACAGGTTCATCCGGCACGGCACGTTACATTACAGACAAACTAACGACTCAAATGCTTTTTCATAGAACAAAAACAAATCAGCTGATTCGTCACGGCACGTTACGTACAAACTAATTATACCTTAAGTTTTGATTTATTTCCGGCATTGAAGTTAAATTTTCAACTTTAATATCTTCAGAGACTTATAGTAGAATTTCATGACAAATATTTTTGCGGAACATTTTAACCTTCTAACTCTTTAACTTACGGGTCCTTTTTGTCCCTTTTTAAAAAGGGGACAAAACAGTCCCTTTACTTGAAGAGTTAGAGGGTTGAAATGTTCCACAAAAATGTTCCCCATAGTATTTTACGTAAGTACGCTGATCACATCCTATACTTAAATTTTTGTTCCCCTATGCCAGAATCAATTGTCAGAAGCTTGTTATTTTTTTTTTTTTGTGTTGTACAGTGTAATAATAACGATATATTCCATTTTATACTTTTAATATGTCGTTAGTTAAAAGATACATCTGCAGTAATATAGTCTACATCATTTATTTGAATTTATAATTTAACAGGAATTTTAAAAAACAAAATATACAATTTTCTCAACTTTCTGTTTTATGGAGTTAATCGATTTGGCAACTGAAGCATCCATTTATTGGGGTACTTTTTATTAACTAGCGGACAATCCCGGTACGTTGCTAGCGTGTTTATGGGATGTCAGTTATACTTGGTGTAATTAAACCGAAAACGAAGTTTGTCGTATCGGGCATGCCCGTTAATTTATTAGTTAGCACATCTTAAAGTTTAAAATGTAATTTATTTTGGATAGGAAAAATATTCTATGAAAATAGAACATTATATTTTGTATAAATCTTCAAAAGCCCCTTTCGAAGCGAATACTTATTAGAAGCTTATATAAAAAACCGGGTTAAAGCCCGGGTTTGTCCGGAGTCCCCAGTTGGCAAATAACCACAAATATAGTGAAAATTAAGGTTCAGGCTTTTGCATAATTTTCTATTTTTTGGTTAAACAAAAGCCGAGGTTAAATATTTTTTATTATGGGTTTGCACTGATGTTTATAAATGCCAAAAATAATGGACGCAGATCGACCTCTCTGTACACCTCTGTACGGAGAATAACTTTTTGAGCCTCGTTAATGTTTTGCCCACTTTTTGGAATGTGGCACAAATTGTATATGGTTTAGGTTATCTCGTGTTCGGGCTTCTTGTCCCTTTTTAAAAAGGGGTCAAAAAAGTCCCTTTCACTGAAGAGTTAGAGGGTTAAAATGTTCCACAAAAATATTCCTCGTAGTGTTTTACATAAGTTCGCTAAGCACATCCTATACCTAAAATGGAAGATTCACATCGTTTCCTATGCCGATTTACAATAAACATTTACAAAAGGGGGAAAACTTTAACCCCCCAAGAAACATAGGGCCAGATGTTAACTTTTAAAATGCCGATACAAGTTTACTTTTTTCTTTTATATCCCTAAATATCCTCTTTAAAGCGAGATAAGAACCATTGTTGTAGCTATTATAGTTTTCGAGATATTCAAAAAATAAACTCGTAACAACGCAAAAAATGCGAAAAATTATGGCATTTTTTTGGAATTTTAAATATTGCATAACTTTTGAAAAAAAAATATTTTGTAAATTTTTTCCTTTGGCAAAACTTTGTTATATGATGAAAGAAAAGTTCTGACCAAAATTCATCCAAATCTAAAAGGGTCGATTCCAACCATTGATCGATTAGAGATCTAATGACCCATATGTATGTTGCTCAAATATGTTCAAAAGAAGCTGAGTTAGAGGAATTTCATTTATAAGCAGGATTGGCAACCAAAACGAATTAGGGTTGATTTTAAAGTTCATACTCAAATGCACTTAGCAGCATACTATTGAAATTGAATCCGCCTTGATTGGATGAAAAGAATTTAAGTGGTGTATATATATTCTTAGTCTTTGCGAATTAGGCCCGATTACTGAATGTCCCGTTAAAATTTAGCCGACAGTTAAATTCAAATTTTATATGGGAAACAACAACAAATGTGTCAGTTAAAGTCCCAGTTAGAGCCTAACTGGATATTCAGTAATCGGGCCTTAATGTTTATAAATAACCAAATGTATGTAGAATCTCCGACACTAAAATGTTGATATAAATCTATTAATCTAAACCTATTCGTTTCGGTTTCCAACCATGATTAAAAAACAAAGTACAAATCTTTTTTCCGAAATCGTTCAATAGGAAAAGAGGAACTGCACTTGAAAAATTTTGGGTTATATGAGATGTGACACTACCCGTATTCCCATTCTTCCCCCTTTTAAGGTGGTGCTTAAAAATGTTGTTAAAAAACGCCATGCTAACCTCTGCTCAAATCTCAATAAGTCGAGTGGAAATGGATTAAAATGTTGGGCTATTTGGCAGATGCCCCGACCCTCGTCCCAACTCTCCCACTTTTGGCTCAATGCTTAAAAATCTTACTAAAACACCCCCTTAAATTTTGAACAAATACATTCAACATGAGCGTAAGTAACCCGATTTTAAATTTTGGTTTGTATGGGATGTGCCACGCCCCTTCTTCCCAAATCGCCCACTTTTAGATCAGTGCTTAAAAATTTTGTTTAAATACGTTCAATAAGAGCCGAGGTAAAGCAATTCATCATTTTAGGTTGTATGGGAGGTGTCATGCCCTTTCTTCCATTCCCGCCTACATTTGACAAAGTGCTTACGAAAGAGTTATAAGACGTCGTAGAAAATATTGTTTGAAATCGTTCAAAAGGGGCAGAGGTACATCATTATAAAAATTTTAGTTTATATTGAACGCCCCAAGTCCCACTTCACTAATCCCGTCCACTTTTAGGACAGGATTAGTGAAAAATATTTTTAAAAAACACAGTGCAAAAAAATTGGGTGGCTTCCACGTCCTCTCGTCATATACCACCCACATTTATCGTACTGTTTATAAAGAGCCGTGATTTTTTTGATTGAAAAAGGACTGAGAGGAGCCTACACTCAAAAAAATAAGTTAGTAGAAAAATTAGTAAAACGTCTTGTATATTAAGTTAACTAGTTTTCAGCAATTTTTTGTTGCTGAAATTCCGTTTTCAGCAAGTTTTAGTTATATTTTTTTAGCACTAAACTAATTTTGAACTAATGTTTTACTAATTTATTTTGCTACAAAAATTGTGCTGATAACTGCAATAATAGCGTGGACGACAACCAGATAAACAAATGTAGATGTCGCAGTTTATCTGGATGAAGTACACACAACGGAAATGATTAACAAGAAAAACAACTCTACACAATTTCTATATTTAAATTTTCAGCAAATAATTTAACTAAAGTAAAATTTCGTTACAAGTTTTTTGAGTTTTTTTTTCAGTCTACTAATATTCAGCAAAAAGTTTAGTGATTTTAGCAAGGATTTTTTTCATTTGCAACGGACTAAATGTTAGCAAAACTTTTGCTGAAGATTACTATTTTTTTGGTAAAAATCAGCTCGCTGATTTTCAGCAAACCTTTTGCTGAAATTACCAACTTTTTTGCTAGCACGCTCCTAACTAAAAATTTGCTGACTCATCAACATTTTTTACTGATGTTACTGACTTATATCAAAAAGTAATATTAGGAATGTCCCAACATTTCCATGGATGTTGTATGGTTGATAAAGTTTGTGTTCTCATTCAGACCTTTGAAAAAGTACTTTCAAAAAAGGTTTTTTTTAAACTGTCCTTTTTGTTGGACAGAGATACTTTTTTTGGAAAAAAATTTTTTTTCGAAAAAGTACTTTTTTTTTGGAAAAAAATACTTATTTTTAAGAAAAGTTTGTTTTTGGAAAAAAGTACTTTTTTGTGAAAAATAACTTTTTTGGAAAAGGATTGTTTTTTTCATAAGTACTTTTTTAAGAAAAGGAGATTTTTGGAAAAAGGTACTTTTTTGGAAAAAGGTACTTTTTTGGAAAAAAGTACTTGTTTCGGAAAAATGTACTTTTTGAAAATAGTAGTTTTTTTTTGTATTGTTAAAAGATTTTTTGTAAAAATTTACTGTTTTTTGGAAAAAGGTACTTGGAAGGAGGACTTTTCCACATTCTGACCCTCTTTTCTATGTCTATGTCGGAGGAGGAACCAATATGCTAAATTTGCAGTTCCTAGTTCCAGTGGTCTAGGCTGGGCGACGTTAAGTCTGTAATCAGTGATCAATTTTGGGGACTATGGGAAGCGAAACGCCGCCTCGTTCTATACCACCCACATTTGGCGCATTGTCTAGCAATGCTTTTTATAAAGAGCCGTGTTTACTTTGATTGAAATATTTTTGACAGCAGCCAAGGAAAACCTATTTCGCCCTATCCCGCCTTCTTTTAAAACAGCGCTTTAGAAACTTGTTATAAGACGCAGTGCCTAATTTTATTTAAATACGTTCAACAGGAGTCGAAGCAAGTTATTTTAAAATAATTGGTTGTTTAAAATAACACTGTGAGACAAATGGTAGGGGTCAGTGATCGGGAAGGGTTCAAACTACCGGGGAAAGTTATATCGTGTCCCGGCGTTTCGCTGGGTCACCCCTAGGAATCGAGATATATCGATTTGACCTTTGGTGGTCTTTTTTCTGACATAACTCGAGAACCACTAGTCCGATTTTACTCAAACAATTTTAAAAAAATTAAAAATTACAATTCCTTTAATCTGTTCATATAACGTTTTTTTATATACTCAACAGTTTTGCAGGTAAAAATAAATGTATGAAGAAAAAATTATTTTTTGCCTAAAATATTAAAAAAAAGTAATAAACAAAAGGTTATTGATTTTTATGGTAGCGGTAACAAACATTTATTTTTACCGGCAAAACTGTTGAGTATATAGAAAAACGTTATATGAACAGATTAAAGGAATTGTAATTTTTAATTTTTTTAAAATTGTTTGAGCAAAATCGGACTAGTGGTTCTTGCGTTATGTCAAAAAAAAAGATATATCTCTATTCCTAGGGGTGACCCAGCAAAACGCCGGGACACGTATAACTTGTTTTTGACCGATATAACATTTCCCATTGGTTTCATCCCATCCCGATTTTGACTGTCGCATAGTGTAATAAGTGCCACAGCCCATTTTCTTATCCAGCCCACTTTACGCCAATGCTAAAGAATATTAACAAACACTGTGGCAAAGAAATTAAAATTTTTCGATTGTATGCAAAGTGCTACGCCTCCTCGTCTATCCCACCCACATTACGCAAATTGCTAAGAAATGTTGTGCAAAATAGCAATGGCAAGTTCGGTATGGGCAAAAGTAAAGAAATTAAAAAATTTGGGTTATTTGGAAGCTAACACGCCCCTTCCACCTATCCCGCCCACTTTTAGCATAGCACTTAAAAATATTATTATACAATAAAACACTGTACCAAATTTTACGGAAATACGTTCAACAGGAGCAGAGTTAAAACAATTTAACATTTTTGATATTATTGGAGGTGTAATGCACCCTTACGAATACTTACGAATTTTAATGGAAAAGTCCATGGCAAGTTTTGCTCATATATTCTTAACAGTAGCCGAGGTAAAACTATTTAAAATTTCAGGTTGTTGGGATGTTCCACGCCCCCTTGCTCTGTTCCGCCCAATTTTGGCAGAGCACTTATTTGGAAACACCGTGCCAAGTTTTACTTAAATATGTTCAACATAAGACAATGTAAAGTAGTGAAGAATTAGAATTGTATGAGAGTGCCACGCCTCCTTTCCTGTAACGCCCGTTTTTGCTACAGTACTTAAAAATTTCAACAGTGGCAGAGGTAAAGCTATTATATGAGAGGTGCCTCGGCCCCTAGTTCTATCGCGCCTACCTTTGAAACAGTTATTAAGAATTTTGTTAGAAACCACTCGGCAAGGTTTCGCTCAAATATGTTCAACAGAAGCCTATATAGAGCACTTTAAAAATTTTGATTGTATGGGTGCTGCCACGCCCCCTTGTCATATAACACCCAATTTTAAACAGTACTTAAGAATTTTGTTAGAAAGCACCCTGCCAGGTTTTGCTCAAATATGTTCAACTGAAGCCTATGTAAAGCGCTTTGGATTGTATGAGTGGTGCCACGCCCCCTTATTATACCCCGCCCACTTTTAGCGCAGTACTTAGGAAACATTTTATATGAGGTTGTGCATAATTTTATTCGAAACAGTTGAACAGGATTCGAAAAATATCACATCAATATGTTGGTGTTGTATGGGAGGTGCCACGCCCCTTTGTCCGATCAAGATCTAATATATATATAAAGGGTTCTTCAATAAAAGCGCTACAAAAGTTTTTTTTAAATAAAACAAAAATTGTTTTGGATATCAATGAAATTCTTTATTCCTGTGAAAGTACGTTCGATGCCATTATGTATGGAAATCGATCTCTTTTGCATGGCCACCACGGGCACGCTTACAGAAGTCCAGACGCTGAACCCAATTTTCGACGGTTTTCAAGCATAAATCGGCCGATATTCGTACGAAGTCCATCAATCGTCGCTGGCTTGTTGGCATAGACCATAGATTTGACGTAGCCCCACAGGAAAAAGTCCAACGGCGTCAAATCGCACGACCGAGGCGGCCAATCGACTGGACCATTTCGTGAGATAACACGTTCTCCAAACTTGGTTTGCAATAAATTGATTGTGACATTCGCTGTGTGGCTTGTGGCGCCGTCCTGTTGGAACCGCATGTCCTCCAAGTCCATATCATCCAATTGGGGACAAAAATATTCGGTTATTATTGAACGGTAGCGATTTCCATTCACAGTAACGTGCCGGTCTTGATCATCACGGAAGAAGTACGGCCCAATGACGCCGCCGGCCCATAAACCGCACCAAACCGTAATTTTTTCGGGATGCAATGATGACTCATGGAGTACGTGTGGATTGCCGTCTGACCAATAACGCATATTTTGTTTATTGACGAAGCCATTCATTATGACGACCATAAATTGGACGTAGCCCTGTTAACGTTGAGGCCACTGACTCCGAATGTCGGTAGTAAATTTTAATAATTTCGACTCGTTGTTGGCTCGTATATCTTTCCATCATGAAATGGCAAACCTTACTGAAGAGAAATGTCAAAAGAGCGGCAAGAAATATGGCGTCGTTTGCTAAACCTGTCTTTCTACTTTTGTAGCGTCCCTGTTGAAGAACCCTTTATATGTATATAATCGTTAACCGGTTTTCGCAGAGTGTGACCAATCTAATATAGCTTTTATTTTAATTTGGAGAGTTGGTAATGGTTGTTCCGATAATTTCAAGAAAATCGGTTGAGCCGTTTGGGCCTGATGTGGACACACACAGACAGACAAACAATCACATTTATAATATTAGTAAGGATGACAAGCGACGACTCGTCGGAAAGAACTTTTGCCTAAAAGTGTAAAAACTACAATTCTAATTCAGAAAATATTAATTGAAGTTCAGAAAATATCAATTTAAATCCAGAATTTCCATTTGAAATTCAGAAAAGATCAATTGAAATTCAGAATTTCTATTTGAAGTTCAGAAAACACCAATTGAAATTCAGAAATAATCAATTGAAATTTAGAGAATATCGTTTGAAATTGTTCGTTATATTTTTGGCATTTATAGTCGGTACTTAAAGTGTGATATATCGATGTTTTTGTGTCGAGGGGACCATAGCTTTGCTGTAAGTGCCGAGAATATGACGAAAAATCTAGTCTAATTTGAAAATTAGATCTAGTCTAATTTGAAAATTAATGTGTTTATAATTTTTAAAGAGAAACGTTTATTCTTCTTCTTAACCTCAAACCTCTTAAAAATTCATTAGTGTGCAAATTGTACAAAGAAGCATAATTTTCTTTTGTTTTAATATTGTGTCCATTTGACAATGTCAATTAAACTATTAAATTTCTTTAGCACGCGCCATAAAACACACATAAAATATTAAAATTTTGTTTCAAGTTTAACGTTAATCGATAGGTTTGGATTTTTATTTATTTCTTTTTAATAATTCAAAAAACGCAAACCTAATTCAAGGTTTTTTAAAAGAACACTTACGATTCAAAATCAAATACATGTAGATTTACTATTTTATATAACTGGTACCATGAATGCATAAAAGTAAAATTAAACAAAAAAATGTATTCGTTGGTAAAATTTATATACACAATATTTTTTCTTTTTGGATAACTAAAAATTTTGTTAAATAAAAAGAATTTCAAATTTATAGATCATTTCCTTATTTAAAATAAATGCAAACACGTGCAATATGTGTGTAGTTAAATGAAAAAATGTGTGTGTTTGTATTTAAGTACTACGGGTGCCTATGCATAATAATTTGAAAAAAAAATTTATTTTATAAGTTTTAAAAGTGGTTATGCATATGACCATAGATATTTTGAAATTTATTTAAACAATTTTATTAGCAAATCATGCATAAAACATTTTCTAAATTGTTTGAGTAGGTACAATTTTTAACAACAAAAAAATTTAAATCGTTGGATTTAGTATTTTGCAGATATGCCATTGTTGCAACATTATGTGGCAACTACATAGATATCAACGAAGACGAAAGTGTAGGTATTGTAGTTCACCATATGTCCATATCGATGGTCATAAGTTGATAATGTATAACTTTCTTATTTTTACATTTTAAGACAAATTTAGTAAATGTTTTCTCTATGATTGAGAATTATATCAAATTGTAAAAAAAATGTTAGTTATTTATTGCCAACTTATGGCATGTTTAAATATATTTTTTTTAACCATATATATTTGTATGTAGGTATGCAACTATTTTGTAATTTTTATGAACTGCAATCGATGCCATAATAATAGCAATAAAAATATAACTGCAACAACTTTTTTATATCATACTTAAGCCCAAAGTAGAGTGAGTACATTTGTATAAATGAATTTAGAAACAACATGTTAACAAATCTGCATCTATGGCACTATCACCATAATGTGGTGCAATGCATTATAAATATGGCTAAATGCGGACATTTTTAAAAGAATTTTTTGGTTAAACAGTCGCTTAATTTAGCATCTAGTATTATAGCTTAAGCGAAAAAGAGCGATTTGTATGACTAAAAGGAGTTTCGCTTGTTTGCTAGATTGTGAAAAATGTTATATATTCCCAGATAAGATGTCATTTCAGACCCATTTTTGAAGTTATTTCCAATATTTTTAAAAGTGTGAGAATTCCATTAGTAAATCTTAAAATTTTATGTTACACTCAGAATATTATGTAGTTAAACTCTACTGCAAACAATAGTTAAAATATGTAACTGCATTTGCATTTAAAAAGGTGAACAATTTTTGTTATTTTTAAGCAAAATTTAGTTGAATGCAAATAGCAGTCTGTTCTGTTAAATTAACAGAAATATTTGCTAAAAAAAAATTCTAAACTGCTAAATTCTAAACTAAATTCTAATTTGCTATTTTCCATTAATAAAAATTTAACTCAAATATAACTAAAATTATTTATATTTAACAGTTTTATTTTTGCTGTTCCTATATTACTAATATATAGCAAAAATAACACTGTGAGACAAATGATAGGGGTCAGTGATCGGGAAGGGTTCAAACTACCGGGGAAAGTTATATCCCGGCGTTTCGCTGGGTCACCCCTAGGAATCGAGATATATCGATTTGACCTTTGGTGGTCTTTTTTTTTTGACATAACTCGAGAACCACTAGTCCGATTTTGCTCAAACAATTTTAAAAAAATTAAAATTCCTTTAATCTGTTCATATAACGTTTTTCTATATACTCAACAGTTTTGCCGGTAAAAATAAATGTATGAAGAAAAAAATATTTTTTGCCTAAAATATTAAAAAAAAAGTAATAAACAAAAGGTTATTGACTTTTATGGTAGCGGTAACAAACATTGATTTTTACCGGCGAAACTGTTGAGTATATAGAAAAACGTTATATGAACAGATTAAAGGAATTGTAATTTTTAATTTTTTTAAAATTGTTTGAGCAAAATCGGACTAGTGGTTCTCGAGTTATGTCAAAAAAAAGATATATCTCGATTCCTAGGGGTGACCCAGCGAAACGCCAGGACACGTATAACTTGTTTTTGACCGATATAACATTTCCCGTTGGTTTCATCCCATCCCGATTTTGACTGTCGTCTATTAGTGCAGTAATATCGAAACGCGTTCTTTTTGAATTTAAAGCCTTGGGGACTTTTTTCAAAGGTTAGTTACCGAAACGAATAACGGTAAGGGTACCGGTAACGAAATTTGTTTGTTTCGATAACGGTAAAGGTAACAGTATTTCAGATAACGGTATACCGTTACAGAAACAGCACTCCCGGGATGTACCGGTAGAATAAATTACGTTGAAAACATATAAAAAACAAAAACAAATTTAGTAAATTTTTTAATTTTAAGTGTTAAAATACTGATTATTAGTTATAAATTCGATGCTGGTAGTTTTAGTAAGTAAAATTATTATCTATAAATTTTTTGTAAAAAAAATCAGGATTATAAAATAAAAAAGTTAAAAAAATTTCATTTTTTATATAAAGTAATAAATACCGGTAAAATACCGGTAGCTACACATAAAACTAACGGTATCGGTATTTGTAATTTTTTTAAAGGTATTGGTAACGGTATTCAAATGAAAACGGTATTTTAATGATAACGGTATTATAACGATAACGGTAACCAACCTTGCTTTTTTCACAAGCAGCGACAAATGTTTTATCTGGTAGACAACGGAAAAATAATTCGCTTTCATCAGCATTATAGATTTGTGTTGCTATCCAACACTTTTCAACGAAATCTGTGTGGAAATGGAGTGACCTCACCAACATGACTACAAGGTATTTCACCAACAATTTTTAAAAACCGTAAATTTTGAAAACCATCCATCACTTGCAGTAAATGCATTTTCATCTTTATCGGGCTACACTTCACTAAAAATTGACTTATCTTTTGCATTTAACCCTCTAATGCACAAGGCCGCCTAAAGGCGGTCTTCAGATTTTAAATAGTTTTTGGCTAAATAAGAATATTTTATTAAACAACTTGTATTATATCCATAGAAAACTTAACTATCTACTTTTTGCCTTCAAACTTTTTTTGTATAAGGAACGGTTTTCAAGCGAGAAGCATGTAAATTGAAAATTTTGTAAATTTGAAAAAATTAACTTTTTAAAACATAAAAAAAATATTTGAAAAATCGTCAAAAATACATTTACGATCTGTCGTACATTATCGATAATAGCAAAGCTAGTTTAAAGTCTGTAATTATAAAATCAGTTAAAATTTTTTCTCCAGGACTAACAGGATAACGCCAGGATACGTTTTACAAATATCTCTCTAAGGCAAAAACTAGGCAACAGATTTTCTTAAAATTAAACACAGATTATATACTTATAGAGGTAGTAGTAAGCAGAACTAATTTCTAATTAATTGATGTTTAGTGCCAAATTCGCCAAATTTCGTAATTTTCAAAAAGCGAAAATCGCCATAACTTTTGAAATAACAACAATTGATCAACAATTTTCGGTACGTAATTTTATTTTATTGATAGTGTTATTTACAGCAAAAACTGAAATTATTTGACCACTGGGTTCCAAGATACGTCTTCAACCTTTGTTGTGCTATATCGCCTAAATAAAGCGATAAATTAAAATTTTAATATTTGTTCCATAGTAGATTTTTAACGCCAAATACATGGTTGAAATATTATTGTAATCAGAAGAAAGAGCATTAGAGGGTTAATAAGGGTCCTGTCAGTGTGTTTTTCTTTTCATGTCGACTTAAAAACCACTTATAAAGGCGATTTTCCATCCCCGGATATTCCGCGTTGTGTAAAGATTTCTTGTTTGCTTCCTAATAGCAGATGGCGGCAGCATCCATTTATTGTTGTTTTTTTGGTTTTCTGTAGCTGATGGCAGATTTTGTCACATTAAAATCTTGAGCTAAACAATTTCCATCACGCTTTCATGAAGTCTTTTTAATATTTTAGCTTTAGTACGTTATCCAGAGTGTTTTTTTTACGTTTATTTGGCATTTTTTTTTAAAACTCTCACCCGTATGAACAACTTTCAATTTGACCTTCAGTCATCAAATGACCTAAATTTTTACAAGCGTATCAAATTTCACATGTATATGGCCGGATTATACACACCACGAATAACTCGGTGATTCCCCGATTTATTTTTACTTCAATTAGCACAAACCGAAAAGGCAAAGCTTTGTGGTTAATATAAAAAAATGTCCAGAAATTAGAAACACAGGTTCAACGCAATGGTAATGAAAACAAAAAAAAAACATTACCATTGCGATAAAAAGACTCCACTCGGTAATGAAAATATAATGGTAATGATTATGACCCATCTCTGCTGACACGAATCTGATTTTTTTACTGATTTTTTACGCTGGGTTTCGTATTGAAGGTTTATGAGTTAACTAATAGTTAAGACAACATTTTTTGTGGTTTTCTATATAATTTTCTGACATTTTCTTTGGTTTATTGGTTAAGTTAAATTTAAAGCTGCAATAAGAGATCCACCGTTAGGTGCTTAGACAAAATTTATACCAATACCCATTTTATTTAAATGAAAAGTAGTAGGCCGGTTTTCAAATTAAGTTTCATTTATTTTAAATTGTATATTCCAGGTATGGGTGCACATTAATGGCTTGAAGCGCAAAATTTGGGATTTCACAAACTTACGGAGGGCCGCACTAATTAATACATTACTCGACAAAAAATTAATTTTTCGTACAGTCTTCTACTAAAAAAAATCTTTCTTTAAGTATTTCGATTTCCAAAGCCCGTATCTAAAGGCAAAAAATGTCCATTGAATAGCTTCGAGTTGTGGGTCTTTCTTCTCCTATCCCCTCACCCACGGAATACTTTATGAGTCAATGTTGCGGAGAAGTACATAAAAATATTTCATATTTTTTATATTTTTGATCCGAATATTTTTTAAAATATAAGCACACCCTCAATAACTGTCTTTAAAATACTTTTCACTCCTTAATACGAATCCGAAGTCAAAAAACTTTGAAGAATTAATCTTCGAAAATATAGTTATCGTTATTTAAAAAAATTTGGTTTAAGGTTTTCACCAATTTTTCAAATATTTTTAAATTTAGTTAATGGATTTTGATCCCTTTTTTTATTTATTGAAATGTGTAACATAAATTACGTGACGAACGGAATTTTGATACAAAACGTGGAAAAATATAACTTTTATAGAAAATCTGAATATAAATGAATTTAAAACTCATAGGTCTACAACATTTTAGTATCGAAAATTTATAACATATATCAAACCTCTCAGGCTCTGATTGCATTAAATTTATTCCCATGCAAATAACTTTTATGAGGGTTATTATTCAGTAAGTCAAAAATTATTTAAATAAAGCACATATTTTATAAATTTTAAACTTATTCGTCAAAAATTGCTAATTTTTAGACGAAATTATTAGTCTTAATAAAATAAATCATAAAAGGCACAAACATTTGAGACAAATTTTTAAATCCAAAGATGATTCGGAAATGACTGAGAAATGTAAATAAATTTGAATATTTTGTGAACAATTCAAAAATGATCAAAAAAAGATTAATTTTTTACGCTGTTATTCAAAAAAAACTTATTAATTTAGCTTTAAAACATGAATTTGCTAAAGCATTCATTATCTTTATTAAACCTTTATTAAACGAGTAAAAATGTTGTTAAAGTCGGGCATGCCGACTATACAATACCCTACACCAGTCTGGTTAAAAGCCAACTAATGTTTGGATCCGAAATTCGAATGGGTTAAAATGGGACTTGTGTCAAAATGTTTTATAATGTGAGTCAGCGAACCAAATTTCATTAAAATATCTTAATATTTGCGACCTGCAGTTTGTAACCAAGCCAATTTTGGGGGGACCCTTATATGGGCACTAGTTCTAAACATGGACCGGTGTTAACCAAAATCAATAGGCTTCGTCCTTGGACTGATATAGGTCGGTGTACCAAATTTCATCAAAATATCTTAATATTTGCGACCTGCAGCGTATAAACAATATAATTTTGGGGGAACCCTTATATGGGCACTAGGTCTAAACATGGACCGATTTTAACCAAAATCATAATCCTTGGGCCGACATAAGTCGGTGTACCAAGTTTCATTAAAATATCTTAATATTTGCGACCTGTAGAGTGCGCACAAGAATGCATGGACAGACAGACAGACGGACGGACAGACGGACATGGTTAAATCGAAATAAAAAAAAATTCTGAGTCGATCGGTATACCATAAGGTAGGTCTAGGACCAATATTTTTTGGTGTTACAAACATCAGCACAAACTTATAATACCCTGACCACGTAGTGGTGTAGGGTATAAAAATTGTATTCAAAAACATACAATAAAAGTTTATTAATTTTGTTTTTAATTCTGGCAACACTTTGTATATTCTGTCTTTTTATTGTTAGTGATACATGAATTTAGTGAACGATTGACTCGGTAATTGTAGGTAAATATATTGTTCTGTAAATTTTGGAAATTAAAATGTTTTATTACAAATCAAAACATATTAAAAAACTAATTTTAAACATTACTGAGAAGTAATAATGGGAACAAACTGTGTTAAAGAATTTTTTATATTACGAATACTGAAAGTATTCGAATATCGAGTATGTTTTTATTATAAATGCATCACTATTTTATTGAATTGGTTTTTATTTTATTTTCATGCAAATTTGGGAAAATTCTCGAAAAAAGAGTTTAGTCTGGCAATTTTTGCAGTTTTTATGTTTCGGTTGGATACAAAATGTTGTATTCCATCTATTTTTGGGTGGATGACTCTTAAACAATTCATTTAATCATTGTAAATTCAGGTTTTTTAGTTTTTTACAGTGGTTTTCTTTTTCCAAACTTTATCAAACAGGCTTTACCCTGCTTTAAGCGTTTAATAAATTTTTCTTTATTAAGCATTTGTGAATATTCTTTTTGCCAAATTAGCTTAAAAATTTCTAATTAGGCTATTTTAGAAGGTTTTGAATAACACAGTTAGCCTAAAGAATTTTTTAAAATAATTCTTTGAGTCATTTTTGAATCAAAAATTAAGGCTTTTTTGGATGCACCACTTTCATAAAAATTAAAGTTTAATAATACATTTTACTACTTTTTTGATTCACTTTTGGGCTTGGCTGAGAACTCTAGAAAAAAAAAATTAATTATTAAGCCTTTATTCAAAAGTTGAATATCAAATAAAAAAAATTGGGATAAAGCGGAATTGTTAGTTTTAAAAGCGGGGTAAAAATTCAAGGCGGCACCAAGCCTTTAAAAAACGGTATAATACCGTCAAAAGTGGGATGGTTAAGTAACACTAATAGAAAAAAGCTAAAAATTAGTTAAAAATTACCTTGCATAAAATACTGCTGAAATAAACAGATTTTCCTTGCTAAACATTAGTAAGATAAGGATAGCAAAAAAAAAAGCTGTTAAATATACAGAATTTTAGTTGTATTTGAGCTAAATTTTAGTTAATTGATATAAAAATTTACTTTGCTAGAATCAGCAACAAATTTTGCTGAATATTATTAGAATAAAACAACAAAAAAAATTTTAAATTGTTTTAAGAGAACAAAAATCTATTTTTGTAAAATCAGTAGTCTACTATTTTTTATCATACCATATATTTCTGTTTATTTTAGGGTGAAATCAAAAAATGTAATAAGTTTTTGGGCCAAATTTGTGAGAAACAAAAAGTGTTAATAGTAAAGTGTTGTTCTTTCAAACGCGTCGTATAGACCAAATACAATTAATATTGCATTAATATGTATTTTTATTAATTGTAATTTAGTAGGTTTGAGGTTGAGAAGAAGAATAAACCTTCTTCAAAAGTTATAAACACATTAAATTTGCAAATCAGACTAGATCTAGTTTCTGCCTTTTTATGGACAGGCTTCATCAGTGATTTTCCATTAAATTGTATTATTGTTTATATTTTTATTGTCAGATTGTCTCTATATGAATAATTTCAGAAGTGATCAACCAGACATATACAAACATTCTACTTCAGATTTTCTCTGCTTATCTTCTTATTTCCTTCGTGTCACCTTTTCACAAATATTGCCACATTGACATATGGTTTGTACGTACAAGTGCAGGCAATTTGTGTATATTGGAGACGGACAGCCAACAGGGCATTTTTTTTTATAGTAAAGTGTTGTTCTTTCAAACGCGTCGTATAGACCAAATACAATTAATATTGCATTAATATGTATTTTTATTAATTCTAATTAAGTAGGTTTGAGTGCGGCCCTATGCTCCTTGCAGGAGTAAAAGGAACAAATATATATATATAAGTAGGTTTGAGGTTGAGAAGAAGAATAAACCTTCCTCAAAAGTTATAAACACATTAAATTTACAAATCAGACTAGATCTAGTTTCTGCCTTTTTATGGACAGGCTTCATCAGTGATTTTCCATTTAATTGTATTATTGTTTATATTTTTATTATCAGATTGTCTCTATATGAATAATTTCAGAAGTGATCAACCAGACAAATACAAACATTCTACTTCAGATTTTCTCTGCTTATCTTCTTATTTCCTTCGTGTCACCTTTTCACAAATATTGCCACATTGACATATGGTTTGTACGTACAAGTGCAGGCAATTTGTGTATATTGGAGACGGACAGCCAACAGGGCATTTTTTTTTTATAGTAAAGTGTTGTTCTCATATATGGTTTCATGTATGAGCATATATGGTTTAATGTATGATCATATATGAACATATATGTTATGTATGGAAGCATATATGGGTAAATACGTTCAAATGTATGAATCCATATATGATAATATACTGCATTTATTGGTCCATATATTGGTTCATATATTCCATATATCTTCATATATTAATCCATATATCGGTAATGTTTTAAGTTTTTTTTTATCATGGGGGTAATTACATGAGCGGATTCAAAAAATATTGAAATACAATACATTTGATAATTTCTTAAATACAATTGGCAATTTCTAAAATACAATTCCCAGTTTCTGAAATACAATTGATAATTTCTGAAATGCAATTGCAAATTTCTGAAATACAATTTTCAGTTTCTGATATACAATTGATAAATATGAAAATCAATTGATAATTTCTGAAAAGCAATTATAAAACTGGAAATAAATTGATTATTTCTGAAATACAATTGATAAATCTGAAAAACAATTGATAATTTAATTAAAGATAAAAACAGCAAAAATAAAACTGCTAAATTTGAAAATCTGCAGAAAATTTTGCAAAATATTAGTAAACTAAAAATGGCTAAAACAAACTGTTGTATCTAAAAAAATGTTTGTTAAATTTTGTTCAACGCAAATAGCAGTTTATAAAATCAAACATTTGCTAAAAATATTAAACTGTTGATTTCAGAAGGCTAGATTAGTATTTCCATTAAAAACAAAAAACGAAAAAGGAACTTTGAAAATTTTAAATTTTATGTGATGTTTTTTTGTCTACTACTACAATTTAATTTTATTTTCTAATCATTGAAATTTAGCTCAATTATAACTCAAATTTTGTAAATATATTAAACAGTTTTATTTTTGATGTTCCTATCTTATTTATATTTAGCAAAAATACTCTGATAATTCAGCAGTTTTTCATTTTGAACTAATTTTTAGTAGCTTTAACTAAAATTTTTACACACTTTTTTCTATTAGTGTATAAACAATCATTAAATAATCAAAAAACAGTCATAAAATATTTTGTAAACTTGAAATAAAATAAGGGTTTTCACAAGGGGTATGCTATTTGTTGTATCGTTGTATCGTCCTAACAAAAAACAGAAAGGGTTTTCACAAGGGGTGTGCTATTTGTTGTATCGTTGTATCGTCCTAACAAAAAACAGAGTTGTTAAAAATTAAATTGAAAAAATACAACATTTGAAAATAGCACGATACAACATTTTTACGTATGTTTAGTGTCATATGTTTGAGTGTGCTAACAGATAGAAAACTGAATAGAAAATCGTTGTTAAACACAAATAAAAATTTTAACAACTCTGTTTTTTGTTAGGACGATACAACGATACAACAGATAGCACACCCCTTATGAACAACCTAAATGTTTATGTCCATTAAAAATTTCATAATTTCTCAATTTCATTCAAATGTACAAATTCATTAGTAACGTATGAATAGAATTTTAATATTTACATTTAATTTGAATAAAAAAGCAATATTTTTATTAAAAAATAAAAAAAAAATTTATATGAGCATTCATATATCTCCATATATGACCATATCCCTCAAATTTCGGATCCGAACCCATATATGAACCCATATACAGTTGTGGCCAAGCATTTAAGTCATTTCAAGTTTTCTTCTATTTTTATTGTTGTTGCCTTTATTTTTAAAGATCAAAATAGTATCTAAATTCGCCACGAAAGGCACGGAGATGGTTTAGAAAATTGTACAGAATTTTAACGTAATGTTTGTTTTTTCATTTTGTCACTTGTTTTAAGTGGGCGTGGCTTTTAACGAAAAATTAGTGATATCAACCTTTAATCAAATTACATAGTAAAATTTAGGCAGTACTGATCGGTTCTGTACAAACTGTATATTTTTGGACATCCTATAAAATTTCCTTAAGTCTTGCATTATTTTTATCTACAAATAGTCGCCAGACTTAAAAGTGCAGCACTTTAAACATGCCCGAATTTTTATTTGTTTTTAACGATTTTTAATATCGTTAACAGCACTAAAATTTTAAAGTGAATAGTTTTATGCTTTTCTTACCACAATATAGTAAATCAGTCAAGATTTTTTTTACGTTATAGTAAAAAGCATTTCCTGTTAAAATTTTAGTGTTGTTAACTTTCTTTTAAAATCGCTAAAAACAAAGAAAAATTTGGTCATGTTTAAAGTGCTGCAATTTTAAGTCTGGTGACTATTTGTAGATAAAGATAATGCAAGACTTAAGAAAATTTTATAGGATTTCCAAAAATATACAGTATATACAGAACCGATCAGTACTGCCTAAATTTTACTATGTAATTTGATAAGAGGTTTATATCGCTAATTTTTCGTTAAAAGCCACGCCCACTTAAAACAAGTGACAAAATGAAAAAATAAACATTACGCTAAAATTCTGTACAATTTTCTGAACCATCTTCTTGCCTCTCGTGGCGAATTTAGACACTATTTTGATCATTAAAAAAAAGGCAACAACAATAAAAATAGAACAAAACTTGAATTGACTTAAATGCTTGGCCACAACTGTATGTTACCATATATGGCCATATATGAACATTTTCACCTGGGAATTCTAATTTAGAGGTATTTCGGTTTTTTTCTTAATTTTTTTTTTGTGGTAACGGAGTTTTCATTTTCACAAGCAAAAGATATAACAAAAAAAAATTGCGTACGAATTTTCTTCAATTTATTAGTTTTTCGTATTTGAAAAAATTTTTTATTTTTTTTTTAATTTTGTATTTTTGGTCCTTCTAAATGCTTTTCAAAAATATAAAATTTTTTAAAATCCAATCAGCGGTTGCGAAGTTACAAAATAATATATTAAAAACATAACATTTCGCGATCAAAAAATTCTTAAATTGTGTGAAACAAATTTAATTTGTCAAACTAATGTCAGTAATGGCTCGAAATATCGATTCCAAACCAATGAAATGCAAAATCAATCGTTTTTCGCTCTAGCAGTTTAGGGTAAAAAACTGATAACTTTTTTTGATTTGACGCAAAATTATTAGTTGAATCATCTTTTGACGCATAAATATTAGTTGAATCATCTCTGTTTATGGTTATTTTAAAATATTTTAAACATTTACCGACATTTTTTTGAATGCAATCTGATGCAAACAATTTTGGTTACGGAGTTTACAGTTACGGAGTTTACATTTCGTTACTTTTTTCGTTTTCTTTCAGAAACGCTTTGCCCGAATTTTCTTTCCGAAACAAAATCGTATGATGCCTACAAGGTGCATCCAAATATGCCAACGTTTTTTTGACACGTTAAATAGTTTGGTGTAAAAATTAGGAACGGAGTTTACAATATTTTTTCAAATCTTATTAAAGACATCCTTTTTCATCTCGAGAATGTTACATGCTGCATAAAAACTTCAAGTCTGTTATACCAGATGATTATTTACAGTCCAACGATCATTTGAGTATAAAAACATTATACTTTTCGCAATATAATTAATAGATCCAAAATTCGTGTGTATTTTTATCAAAAATTGTGACGAAAAATCGTTACAGAGTTGCAGTCGTGTTAGCATAAACATACGGAAAAGTTTGTAAAATGTATTAATTTTTACTAAAAACTTTACTTTTCCTCTTCATAAAAATTCTTACAGTTAGTCTTTAGCTTCATTGGTTATTAAATTATAAGCTAATAAAGTTAAAAACCTTATGAGTTATTGGTTACGGAGTTTACATTTGGCCTATAAAATTGGCCACAAATTTTATGTATGAACCAAGAATTGGTCAGACTGTGATAAATTTTGTAAAACAGGTCACAATTCGCTGATATATATCGAAATATATAACTCAAATGTAATCCATGCATTAGAAATTAGCTGGTTACATGGGTTTTATCACATTTTTTGATATCACCCTTTAGCAGGATGACTATTATTATATTTAACAGTTTATTTTTGCTTTTCGAATCTCAATAATATTTAGCACACGCTGTAATTTTTTTGAGGCTCCATTGGATGTTTGTTTTGTTATGGCAGTTTTCTATATTATGTAGGTATATTTTTAAATTCTGACTTTAATTTTCCTTTTAATTTTGTTTAAAATTACAAAAAACAAAAATTTGTTTTAAAATTAATGAAGTACCTCGCCAAATTGGCATGTATGGTATATTTGTTGTTTTAACTTACAAACTATTTCCAGTGTAACTATTTTTAACAAAAAAATAATTTTGTAATAAAAATTAGTAAAAAAATCTATAAAGTGGGACATAAAAAGTTTTACTAATTTATCCACTAACTTTTTATGTGAATGTGTGTGTGTACAGTAATAAATATTTAGTAGGGAAATAGATCTTATTATGCATCTTTAATTCCATTTTTTTTTACTAAGAATGTGTATTGGAACGATTATATAAAAACTGATGTGTGTTTGATAATTTTGCTTCACCAAAAAGGTAAGTGTTGCTTGGTATGAAAAAGATTTTTTTGTAAAGAGGAAAAACCAAAAGCAGCTGTATTTTAAAACGGAAAATGGGAGCAGTTATACTACACAAATGTTTGTTCAATGAATTGCGAACGAAATTGAAACTTGACTCAAAACAACAAAATAAGGCAAGTTGTACTTTTGTATTCATACAAATATGTATCAATGAAGCAAGCATATGTGAATGTACATTAAGCCGACTCTAAAAAAATTGTGGTTACAGGTTCCTTTTGAAAATTAGCGGGGATTTGTTATATGACTCGCAGATCAGGGATGATAAATGGGATTTTCAAAATAGTACCAACTTGCTTAAAAAATAGTACTTTTTCGACCTCCATAGTACCAAAAAATATTTTTTGTATTCTACACCACTCCTTGAGTGTATTGAGTTGGTGCTTATGATGTCGGTTCGTCTGTCTGTACAAAATGAACGATCGATCCCTATAATCAAACTACAGGTCGCATTTTAAAACATAATTTTACGAAATTTGGTACATAAGTTTATACTGAATCGATTACTAACGCTATTGAGAATGGTTAGAATCAGTCCATGTTTTGACTTAGTAATCATGAAGAGGTCCTATTTGGTATTGAATGTATTGATATTTAATGGTATAACCCAATCAAAGCAATTTTATTTGATTTCTTTCAGCGGACCTATTTAATTTTATTCGTTAGTGAGGTAGTATCATTCCGGGCAAAGACCAAGGCTCAAACTTGGCTTAGTTTCTCCCGGCTCTTTTTTACAGCGTTTTGTGCTCGGAAAAGTCCGAAATATTACAAATATTTTGTTTCTTTTCATAGTTTTTTAGTTTCGTTGGAAGGTTAAAATTATTTTAAAGGGATTTAAGCAATTCAGCTTATTTGATTTATTCAACAATTAAATTAAGTACCACCTTAATTAACATCACCCTCGATGAACGCAACTTCTTGGTTATGACAACAATTTAAAGTTGCGATTATTAAAGATCTTTTTTATTCAAAAATACTAAATTTTCTAAAAATTTTAATTCATCTTCTTTTTAATATTTTTGTGTACAAATTTTCATAATTTGTTTCATTCAATTACGTATTTTAAACTCCGATAGTTAATTTGTTCATTTTAAATACAATATTTGGTATGAAAATTAAAAAAAAAAAAAAATATGAAAATTTGTAAATAGAACTAAATGAGTCATAGGAGTACCATAGTACTTTTGAGGTTCTAATAGTACCATAAAAAGTACTATAGTACTACCTTTATCATCCCTGTCGCAGATTAATGCGGCCTCTTTGAGATTCCAAAAGATATGGTTAGGGCTTAAGGTTTCGAAAATTATATTGTACATACAAAAATAAACTGATAATATTACCCAAACAACTGTTAAAAATGACTCTACTTAAATGTTTTGAATAAATTGTAGAAAAACAGGTTTAACAGGTTTTTTTTATTAATGTTGACTTCAAATTCAGGAAATTTAACAGATTTTCGCATTATCTGACTTTTACCACTTTAGCTGTTATTTTTTTTACATATTTTAATATAGGAGGGTAGAGCAGAAACACCTTTTTGTGAGTCGCCTTACTTTTAAATACGAATTTATATAAAAAACGCAATCGATATTTTAAGTAAATAAAAAAAAAGAATTTTTTTAACTAAAAAATTTGGGTCAATTTTCTTGTTTTTACTTATTTATTTTACAAGAAAATTTACTACCTACATTAAGGCAGCAACAGCAGCATTACTAGTTTAAAAAATTTCAAATGAAAATTGTTGCAATTTGTTGCAGCAGCAACAGCCCAAACCAAAAAAAAAACTAAAACGTCTTTACTACAAACACATTTAGTAAAAAACAATGATTTGCGTGTTTAATTTAATTTTTTTTTTTTTTTGAAATTGATTGAGCCTTTACTGTAATTTATCACACGCAGATTGCTTGTATTTACGAATAAGTATTAAAAATAATAACATTTATTTAAACGTTAAATGTTTTGACATGAATGCTTATAAAAAAAAAAAGGTTAACAAACTCATTTTCTTTAAATTTAAGAAATAATCATAATTAAATGTATTAAAATTTTCGTTAAATTTATGTTCAGCATCACTTTCATTATATATCCCAGCAAAACCAGACATTACCGAGTAATTAAGCGAGTAAGTAGCACACAAAGGGTGTCACTACTTACCAGGCTATTTACTCGCAACATTACTTTTGTTCGCGATGTCCAAAAATTCATGGGTGGTCATTACCCTCTCGCTTACAAAAAAAGTGCGAATAACGAGTTACACTTATGGCGTTTTCTTTTCTGGAAAAAAATGTTGCCCTCACCCCATTTTTCCAATCAGAATAGAACACAATAAAATCACTGTTGCATTTTTTTAAACATACCCAGTCAGAAATCGCCAGTGGTACAAAAAATCAAGCACTGGCATACCACTGGGTAACCACGGTATTAAAAATAAATGACTGGCAGAACACTCATTTGGGACACTTTGCCAGCGTTTGCGAAAAGCGTTTTACCAGTATTTTTTTTACAAAAATTTCGGTGTTTTATAAAAAAAAACACTGGCAAAGAATTGGCTTAGAGTGATATGCCAAGGTTTGCAACCAGTGGTTATCCAGTGCTACCTAGCCAATGCTTCCAAGCGTACAAAAATCAATTCACTGGAAAACCAATGATTTTATAAAAATGCTGACGCTTCGTTAAAAAATGTTTGTAGTCGGAAGGTTCCGAGTTCAAATCCGGTTGCAAGCAAAAATTTTTTTTTGGATTTTTTTTAATTTAAAATTTTTTTTGTTTTATAAAATCAATTTTTTTGTTTGTGGGAAAGCTCCTTCAGGACCAATTTTTTTTTTTTGCCCTCCCAACACTGGCATACTATCCTACGGGGAATGAGGAGTCAATTGCCCTCCAAGGACCTATCCCGTGACCGGTCAACCGAAGGCATATTACTAAATTAGTACAAATATGAACTAAAGAAAATGAATAAATTTTCTAAGTATTTTCTGATCTGTTATTTTCAATGTTGCTTTTAAAAAAACTTGACTGATACCGAAATAAAAACAAAATTCGCGGCATATTTTTAAAAATATTTTTTTATTTATTTTACTCTTTCTTTTATTTTTAACTTTATTTTTTCACGATTTGCTTATTTTAGCTCTTATTTTAAATTTCTATAATGTTTAATGTTAAAGCTGTTTTAGTTTTAACAATTGGTATTTCATTTAACTTTTCTTTGTAACTTAAGGGGAATTTTAAAAATTTGTATTTATATTAACAGAGGTTTTGAGGTAATTTTCTAATTTTTAATTGATTTTTTAATTTAATTATGGCCAACGCAAAAAACAAGTCAACTGCCACTAAGGGACCTATCCCATGACCGGTCAATCGGGGGCATATTCAAGGCACTCCCACCATATTTGTATGTGTGTTAATGTTGTTTTCTTTTCTATTTTTTTTTTATTTGCTGTGTGTGTGTTTGTTTTTTCTTTCTCTTTTTTATTTGAACAGAAACGAAAAACATATAACTTCACCATCAGCCAGCCATAACGCTTAAGCAACGTTAGCTCAGACGGTAGAGCGTTTGCCTTACAAGCAGAAGGTTGTGTTATCGAGCCCTACTTCGACGCCAAGTAGATTATTTTTAATTCTTAATTTTTTATTAGATTATTTGAAAAGCTATTTTTAGACACACTGCCACAATGTGTCTAAACTGTGGCAATTGGTCATTTCCAATGACAACGCCATGTTAAAGTGATATGTCTCTTTCAAACAAAAAGACCGATCAACGACCGGTCTCCGCCCCCTTGGGACCTATCCTGCGTGTCATCTGGGACCGGTCTCTTTCCCCGTAGGGTAGTTACTAAAAATTGTTTGCCAGTACTAGCATTTTGGCACAGCCAGTAGTTGTCCAGCTATTATCACTCATTTATGTGTTTAGCCATTAAATATTATATGTCTCGTTAGCTCAGTGGGTAGAGCAATCGTCTGCCAATATGACGGCCTGGGTTCAAATCACGGCAGGACCAAAAAAAAATACATATGAACTTTTTTTAAATTTTATTTTGGAAAATATATTTCCAGACCACCTATTTATTGGTTTTGCCAGCGTTTTGCCAACGTTTAAAAATTTTGTTCCTCCAGTGCTTTTCTGGCGCTTTTTGAATAGCCGGTCCTTTTGTCTAATGATGTTATCATTTTGGGAATGGGAAAGCACTTTTTGCCAGTACTTATACCACCTGTTAAAGTGCTTTGCCACCGCTTTCCCGTTTGTATTTTTCTGACTGGGTAGTTGCAAAAAAAACATCGCGAAAAATAAAATTTGCAAAAAGGATAAATTTTTTAATCAATATATTTGTTTGCAGAATTTAATTAATTAATTTTTTGTACCATAAAGCCTTTTTTCACTTTCCGCGATTATTTTGCAATTTTTTAAGTTTGGTTTTTTTAAATTTATAATCTAGGGTCTATAGTACCAATTTTATACACAAAAGTTTGGTGCTTAGTTTGCAAAAAAAAAAAAAAAATCGCGAAAAAAATATTTGCAAAAAGGAAAATTTTTGCGTCATTGTATTCATTTGCAGATTGTTAATCGCTGATTGAGTTTTTAATTATTTTTTTCTACCACAAATTCTTTTTTCGCGTTCCTCTATTATTTTGGAATTTTTTAAGTGCGGTTTTTTAAATTTATAATCTACGGAGTAGAATGCCCATTTCATAAAACAAAGTTTGGTGGTTAGTTGCAAAAAAAGAAAATTTTGGCATGGTTTGCAGAATGTAAATCTTTTAATTAATTTTTTGAACCCCAAGGCCTTTTTTCGCATTCCGATATTATTTTGCAATTTTTTACGTATGGTTTTTTAAAATTCATAATCTAGGGCTATAATACTATTGGAATAGTATAATTCCATATTATAGTTCCATTCTTGATTTTTATAACTAAATTATTATTTTCCATCCCTGGTTACAATCGATGTTTTGAGTCATACAAAGAGCGCACATAATGACCCTGCAAACATTTAAAAGATACCTTCATAGAAGATATTAAAGCGATATCTTCTATTTGTCATTTGAATAAAAATAATCAAATAGTATTTACTTTGAAATTGTCTTTCTTTTATCACTTGGAAGATAATTCGACGATATTTGGAAAAAAATAATTCAAAAAAAATTTTTTTTTTTTCATAACTTTTTATGACAATATTTCGGCAATATCATCTTTGTATCATTTGGAAGATAAAGCAAATTTTTTTGAAATCTTTTATCAATTTGGAAAAAATTAAAACTAAATTTGTGCAAAAACAATCAAAAGATATATAGGAAATAAACTCGTGAAAAGTTAAGATTAATTGCGCGGGAAAAATCGGCTAAGATGAAATCAAAATAATTTATAAGTTGGTCAATGCAGATATTGCAGATTGCAGATATTGTTTTTCAGGCTTAAATTTAATAATGAAAAAATTAAGTCCTTTTTTTATTGTACTGGGAGTTTATTTAGCGATATCCCTTTTATCTTCCATATAAGTTATTGCTTTCATATTGCCTGGAAGTATTGTTTTAGTGTATTAGTTGTTTCCGACGGAGGAAACTTCCGGAATACGAAATTGATATTGCCGGCAATAAATGTTTTCTTCCTGGCGATATGTTCGGAGAATCTTCTTCGTATTGCCATGTTTGCTGGGTGATATTGGTTTGAGTATGTTCCTGTTCCAAGGCACATAATAGAACAAATGCTTTCTCAGTGATAGAGAGTCCCCCAATCTCTTTATTATGTATACTCTTTGGTTTAACTACCGAACTTTGTCGTTAAAAAGTTACAGAATTGTCCCTCTGGTCAATAAGCGTACCATCAAAATTAGTACATGGGCGTTATAAGTAGGTGTGTCAAATTAGACAACAAATAGGTATCAGATAGTTGGTAATTGCAGCAACTTGCCAAGATAAGGATGGAATAATAAAAACGCCAACTAACAAAATTGAGTCACAGGATTTTAATTTTTTGCAAATAAATTCAACTGCTTTCTTTCCCATGCTTTTCACGGATAACATCGGCTGAAGAAGGTGGAATGTATGAGGAAATAATATATAAAAATTTATGTGTAAATTCATAAATGCTTTATAAATATAAATTCATAAATGCTTTTCGGGAAGTTGGTTTTAAAAGATTTCTTTAGAAGCAATATTGTTCGGGACTACGATTAGAACTCTTTATAAATGAATTTACGTATAGAAGATTAAATACACGTACTGCAATAATGACTTTAAATGATACTTTTGAACGTTGGTTGGAGTAATTGAATTTAAGAACTTTTATCTCACAATCATGATCAAGTTTCGATTTTATGTAATAAGAAACATCATCTTTCTCGATGATATATGTACGTGCAGCAAATGTATTTTTTTTTTCAGAGGTAGTAACACCTCCAGTTATTGGATTATTGGCATTATTTTGATTATTAGTTGTTTATTTATCGGAGCTTTGATATTGTTTCGAGGAGTTGAGTTTTGAATAGCAGGACTATTTGTTGCAGCAGAGACAACTTGAGTACCAGCTGGTTTTACTCGTTTTGTTGAAGAATTAGAAGGAGATTTACCAAGTCTGTCAAGCTGTTTAGATTGAAATCGTTTTTAGGACCGATTACTGAATGTGCAGTTAGATACTAACTAATTCCAATTATTCGACCTAGGCGGTTAACCGGTTACGGCGTTATTTGAAAATTCATTTATATTTATTAACCGGTTATTCGGGTCGGTTAATCGACAAGATTGGTGATTAATCGATTAATCGTTTAATGGAAAACACATGTATTTTTTTTATTTTTATACAAATGGCACATATCTTCGAAACTAAGAGATATGCCAAAATATAAACAAAATTCCCTGGCTTTACCTCACCCCCATGAAAAGGTCATCTATGTATATCCAAAAATGGATATTGTTTGGGTCGTGGACCCTCAGAGTTGCATTTTACAAAATGGCCCATATCTCGAAAACTAAGCGATACAGAGCAAAACGGACAAAACGATTGCTCGTATAATTGATATATGAATGCTTCACTTGCCAAATCAATTAAATCCACTTTTTTAATTTTTTAAATTTTTAATATCAAAGCACTCTATTAATTCCCAACTGCACTGCAGACATTAATGGTAGCATTCAGCAGAGAAACCTTAAACTGATCCATTGACTTGTAACGCTTTATGATTACTTACTCTGCTGAACGATGTTTTCTTTGTTTGTTTGAGTTTCCTTTGATTTTTTTAAAAATTAGTTTTTGAATTATATTTGTATGTTTTTAATTGTCATTCTTACAAAAAAAATCTTTTTAAATCAACAACAACAAATGTATTACTATTTGATCAAAAGTAGCAAACATTTTTTACGCTTCGAAAATATGACAGCGCTACCTGAGCGCTCAGACTGACTGCTACTGTTGACTATTAAACTGTATCTGTCGAACGCACTCAATGATAGCAAATCTTATAGCGGTTATGTTTTGTTTTTTAGTGGGAGTCCTATTGCATGGGAATCTAAAAAACAAAATGTGGTTTAGCTTAGCTCAATGGAGGCAGAGTATATAGCTATGTATGTGTCAAGGAACAAACAAAATCATCTTTCAACGAAGTCTTTTGCAATAAATGGGTTTTGTTACATGAGTTGATGTTGCAACAACTCTATATTGTGACAATCAGGGTGCACAATTTTTGGTGAAGAATCCAACAGTTCATAAACTTAGCAAACATATTGATATTCGCTTTCACTATATCCGTGATAAATTCCTGGATGGTCATATTGATATCGAATATGTGGCTACATCAGATAATGCAGCTGATATTTTAACAAAATCTCTCACTAAAGAAAAACATGTTAATGTTTGTAAATTATTAAGTATTTGTTTTTAAAATCTTGTAATAATATGTCTGTTCCCGTACTTTACCGCGATTGCCCAAACTAGCCCAAAAGCGTTCCCGTACTCATAATTGCGTGTAAATTGTTGTTGCTTGGGCTGTTTTGGGTTCCCGCGGTATCGCACGGGAACGCATATAATATTTGATTATTTTTTAATATAAAGTTACTTGAATTGAGGCGGAGATCGTTGGAAACTTATTTAAGAATCAATTCAAATACCGAATAAACACTGAAAAACTAAAAATTCAAGTGCAGTAAAAAATGCTTGAATTCAGCTTTATTTTAAGTGTTTTTTCCAGTGAAAATCCAGTTAATACAAATTGAAATAATTTGTTTTTCTATTCTTGTCAATACTGCAAAAATAAACAAACTTAAAAGTATTTTTTTATAAAAGGAATCTGAATTTCTTCCTTGGATTATAATAAACATGTAAGTAATTGATATTTCGTTGAGCCTAAACTTTATTCTCATGATAATCTTTTCTTTTTCTTAGCTACGAAAAGCAATACAACGTTTGACGCTGCCAGAAAAAGGAAGGAGAAACTGCAACAAAATTGGTTTCCGCCGCCTGAGGATGTTGGATTGATTATAATTAATGTTTAATGAATTAATAAAATAAAATAAAAATTTTAGAATTCCTCTCTACATTTACGTCTTTTATGTATTTAATGCATACGAAAGAGATGCAAATTAATGTACGGGGTCTTATATTCTTCTTTCGGGTGTGGTTGTCCCCGATTTGGATAAAATTTTAATATGTGAAAGAGGGGACAGAAAAATTAAAAATATTGACAAAATCTGATCTCAATTATTACATTTTTTTATCTTTATGAATTTCAACAGAGTTACTGAATTTATTTTTGTTCGTTTTTTTAAATAAAATTATTAAAAACACAATAAGTGTATGTATATTATTTTACAGAAATTTTTTTCGATTAATCGATTAATTTTAGAATTTTGTTCGATTAACCGGTTAAGAAAAAAAACCCGAATAATTATTTGCACGATTAATCGATTAAAATAAAAAGCCGATTAATTGAATACCCTACTTGCTACCATTAACATAAAAATTAAAGAAAACAGGCAAAATTTTACAAATACAGTATTTTAACAATTTTTCCTGTCTTGCCGACATTTAAAGCTAGGGTTGAACAGGGCTTATGCCATCACGTTACGGACGCCATGGAGGATTTACTCCAGATTTTTTTAAATTCCAGCTTTGTACTCAGAGAAAAATTGGTTTAATTTAAATATAAACGGTTAAATTTTGAGGACTATGGGAGAGAATAATTAGCAAGTAAGTAATATTTTTGCATGCAATGTATCTGAATGAAGTAGCCTTTCTGAAAAACATAAATAGTTTGTTCTGAAAGAAACTTTTAATATGGATAAAATACCATTTTTTAATATTCAAATTTAAAAGCACGCTATTTAAATCCTGAAAAAGATATTGCATTGAAATTCACTTTAGTTAATAGAATCCCTATAAACAATTTCGCTGGAATTCAAGTTGAAATAAAGTTCAATTCCAGCACTGTTTTCCAATTTCAAGGCTTGAATACAACTTTCATTGTATTTTATTTCAATAGCATACTCCAGCAAAAGGGAAACAAAAATTCAAGTTTGAAATATTTTTGTTAAATAAACAAGTTCTAGAATTTGAAATATACTTACTTCAAGCTAAATTTAAAACCTATGTGGTTATTGGGAATAATTTGTTATATTTTCTGAGAAATTGGCCTGGATTTGGTTTTGCAGAAGGCAAAAACACGGAACAGGTTATAGCAAAAATGCTAGATTTTAGTTTTAAATTGCAAATAACTTTTGCACTTTGTCGATGATAGAAATGTTACGTCTTTAAAAATCGGTTTGTAAAAAGAAAAATGGCAAAACTTTGGAGTCGAATGGCATAGCAACCCGCAGTTTCGGCCATCCAAAACTTACAGTGTGAAATTTCATATCACTCGGTAAAAAATGGCGAAATTCTTCCCAAAATATTTGTATTCTTCTCCACTGTGCCCAGGAGAGTTTATTTTGAAATAATAAAGGGTTTTTCAATAAGAGCGCTACAAAAGTTTTTTTAAATAAAACAAAAACGGTTTTGGATATCAATGAAATTCTTTATTCCTGTGAAACTACGTTCGATGCCATTATGTATGGAAATCGATCTCTTTTGCATGGCCACCACGGGCACACCTGCAGAAGTCCAGACGCTGAACCCAATTTTCGACGGTTTTCAAGCATAAATCGGCCGATATTCGTACGAAGTTCATCAATCGTCGCTGGCTTGTTGGCATAGACCATAGATTTGACGTAGTCCCACAGGAAATAGTCCAACGGCGTCAAATCGCACGACCGAGGCTGCCAATCGACTGGACCATTTCGTGAGATAACACGTTCTCCAAACTTGGTTTGCAATAAATTGATTGTGACATTCGCTGTGTGGCTTGTGGCGCCGTCCTGTTGGAACCACATGTCCTCCAAGTCCATATCATCCAATTGGGGCCAAAAATATTCGGTTATCATTGAACGGTAGTGATTCCCATTCACAGTAACGTGCCGGTCTTGATCATCACGGAAGAAGTACGGCCCAATGACGCCGCCGGCCCATAAACCGCACCAAACCGTAATTTTTTCGGGATGCAATGATGACTCATGGAGATCCACACGTACTCCATGAGTCATCATTGACTGTCTGACCAATAACGCATATTTTGTTTATTGACGAAGCCATTCAGCCAGAAATGAGCCTCATCGCTGAAGATGATTTTTCGATGAAAATCCGAATCATTTTCAAGTTGTTGCTCAGCCCAATTCACGAACATACGACGCTTCTGGTGGTCAAGCGGCTTCAGTTCTTGTGTCAATTTGATCATGTAAGGATGTAGGCCAAGATCTTTTCGCAAAATTCGCCACAACGACGTCACAGAGATGCCCAACGCTTGAGAACGACGTGTGAGAGACACATTTGGGCTTTCTTCAACTGAAGCCTCAGCGGCAGCAATATTCTCGACACTACGGGCACTTCTTTGTCTCACTAGCACGGGAACATTTTTTACTGTGCCTGTAGATTCAAATTTTTCCACTAGACGCTCAATTGTTGATCTGCTAGGACGATTATGACGACCATAAATTGGACGTAGCGCTCTTAACGTTGAGGCCACTGACTCCGAATTTCGGTAGTAAATTTTAATAATTTCGACTCGTTGTTGGCTCGTATATCTTTCGATCATGAAATGGCAAACCTTACTGAAGAGAAATGTCAAAAGAGCGGCAAGAAATATGGCGTCTTTTGCTGTCCCTGTCTTTCTACTTTTGTAGCGTCCCTGTTGAAAAATAAGGTTTTGGATAATTTTTGATCTACAGCTGTGTAATTTTTTGTTTTACTGGTGGCAACACTTTGGAGTATGGTATTGAATTACAGTGTAAATCAAGTATAAATCAAGGCTTGAAATTAGAAAATGTGACTTGAATTACGCTTGATGTCAACTTGAATTCCAGCAAAATTGTTTATTGGGTACCTACTGTGTATATATACAATCAGTCAGTGTGTTTGTGTATACTCGAAATTCATACTAGTTTTACTACAATTGGAAAGTTTTGTTTACTTTTTGTATTGAATTTTTCCAGCTGTAGTAAAAGTAGTAACTTGTAGTAAGTAAACGAACACGCCTAGTGTGTTCGTTTACTCGAAACTCTTACTACTTTTACTACAATTGAAAAGTTTTGTTTACCTTTTGTATTGAATTTTTCCTGTAGTAAAAGTAGTAACTTGTAGTAAGTAAACGAACACGCCTAATAATTGTAAAACATAATTTTCTTTTATATTTTTGTATTCAATGAAAAACTATTTTTGATGAGTCGTAAAATAAACTTTTACTGCGTAAATTTCCCTACAACAGTTTTTGCAATCTCCGGCTTCTTCTGAAAATTCTTCAATTGGTAAGTATTGATACTCAATTAAATTTTTGCCTTCAGTTAAAATCTTATGAACCGTGGGAGTAATTTTCTTCTCAGGATACATTTCAGCCAAAAGTTGAAAATTTTGGTGCATACTCACCAAATTTTGAGCCATTAACCATTTCTTTACTGTTTAAAACATCAAGGACAACAGCCAACCTTTTTATAATATAATTGTCTACACCAGTAATTCGAAATGCCCTTGAACTATTATCAAGAAGCATATATAACTAGGAGATACAATAGCTATCGGATCGCACATCGGACAGAAAATTATGACCTTGTCAGAGCACATTTGGCGCTGTCTGACAACGTCATAATTTTCTTTCCGATGTGCGTAATGACGTTTAGCAACCTATAATTCAAATAAATAATAGGCGTGTTTGTTTACTTACTACAAGCTACTACCCAATAAGCACACAAAATTTAAAAAGTAAAATTGTCATTCTATTTTGTATGAGAGAAAAAAACATTAAAGCAATTTTCTTAAAAATATTAAATAAAAACCTAAAACCATTATAACATTCTTGCTTATTTCTATAGGAGAAATATTAAAAAAATAACAGTTTCTAAGTGGTAAGTAATCGAAAAATACGATGTTGCAAAAATGTATTTTTACACGGTTATGTTCTACTTGAATTCCTGCTTCCTTTTCACTGGAATATGCTATTGAATTACAGTGCAATTCAACTATAATTAAAGGCTTTAAAATTGAAAGTTCGACTGGAATTCAACTTGATTTCTACTGAAATTCCAGCAAAATTGCTTATTGGGTACTTTTACTATGGCTGTAAAAATTCTATAAATAAAGTAAACAACATTTTCCAATTGTAGTAAAACTAGTAAGAATTTCGAGTAAACGAACACACCGAAAAAAACGTTTACAAATTCTAACTATGCTAGACCTCTAACAGCCGTTTTTATGGAGAACGGCATGATTCTCGAATTGAGAATAAAAATTCTCAACCCTATTCTCAAAGGTAACGTTTGAGAATTAAGTTTGTTATCAAATCTATGTATAATCGCTTTCAATAGTAAATGTTTGTTGGGTATATATATTTTTTTATTTTTATTTATTATTTTGTTAATCGTATTTATTCGTTTAGCATACAATAACATTCGATTAGAGCAAAAACAATTTTGTAAATATTTTCTGATTTTCTTTTTGTTTGTTGTTTTGCAAACAATATAGATGTATAACATACAAAATACCGTATAGTATTATTTTATTAATATATAAAACTACTTAAGTAATAAAAATTTACATAAATATTCGATTGCATTAAATCATAAAAATGCAAAATACTTTTAATTCATGTTTTTAAGAATTTTCATTCAAAATTAAATTTTTTCATAACAAAATAAAGTTTGCAATTGAAATATATAGACAGTAAACCCCGTATTCATAAGGACAAACTGTATACAACTAAGTGGTAGCTGCTAGCTTTCCCTTATGGGAATTTTTGGATAAAAAAAAAATAGCAGCTAGTTCATTATGAATTCATAGGTAAGGATATTTCTATATAAAATGTATTAAACTAACTTAAAATACAATAAAATATATATTCTATAAATTAAAAACATAATATGCGGCAATTTCACTTTGCGGGGGAGGGCGGGGTGGATTAAAAACAAATTATTTACAGTTAAAATCGTACAAAGCATGCAAAGCAATTTAAAATATTTTTTTAGAAATTCATTCAAAATATATTATTAAAAGAAGTATATTCTTAGGGGTGATTATGTTATTCGTTATGAAAATAAAAAAACTTTCAAATAAAACTTCGAACTTAAAATCGAATTGCACCATCTGTCCTATTTTTAAGAATATATCCCTTATGCATCACAAACAGCGAATGAGTTATGATGATTGTGTGCATTTGGGTAAGAGAATTTTTGAAAAGAGTATGTTTCAGGATTAAATTAATTATACTTAAAGGACGGTTGACTGTAAATTGGTTTAATTTAATTCACAATAACTGTTGTTAGTGATTTTAATTAAAAATTCGTTAATTATTTCATTTTGTGACGCGTAAATTGTAAATTGTAATTGGATCACATAACATTAAAATTTTTTAAAATAAATTTGCATCTTAATTTTTTATAATACTTTTAAGTATTTCGATTTTGGGTTACGGAATGGTAATAATATGGTATTCAGTGATTATTGTGGTGTTTTTATGCTTATGAAGTAGTTTCTAATAAAACTGCAGCTGCAAGTTCCAAACTCCAGCCCGTTTTTTGTAAAGCTTGTTCGCATTGTGGTCGATTAGCAAGACCAAGTCTGAAAAGACAAGAAGGAAAAAAGATTAATAACAAGTGAACATCTTAAATTTTAATATTTATGCTGTTAATGTGCTCTACTCAATTAAAAACTACCTTAATTTACCCTAATTTGGCCTGTCACTTTTAAAAGTTCTGATGCTAAAAAATCGCCTACTTGTTGAAAAAAAGTGAAAAATTTAAAAAGGAGATAATACAAACAATATAAAGTAACAAAATTTAAAAATTGTGCGAAACTAATAATGAATAACAATTAGGGTTTGGGGTTCGGGAATTCCCGGGCGGGAATTCCCGGGAAAATAATATATTTTTCCCGGGAAAACGGGAAATTTGAAAAATATTAAATTATTTTTATTTAGAATAGGATTTTTTAATTTTAGTCATAAAAAACATTTTAAATACCAAAACAAAAATGTTAATGTTAAAATTTTTTAAAATGGAATCAATTTCTTTGACACACAAAAAAGAAATTGATTCCCTTTTAAGTAATAAAGATTTTTCGCATAACCGATTCAAAATGTAAGTAGTAAAACCTAAAAATCTGGTAAAATGTTTAAAAGAAATATGAACAAAAAGTTTTGTTTCTTACAAATAATCGCCCTTTTTATCTAAATTTGTTGGGGGCGCTGTGGTGTAATGGTTAGCGCGCTGGACTGTTACAAGTAAGGTTGCGGGTTCGAGCCCCAACCAAGGCAACATCAAATTATGAAAAATAATAATATGCATGAGTTTTTTCTATCCCTCATACATATCGCAGCGTCCTCCTTCGGTGTTCCCATAGCACTTAACCCCACCGAAGTAAAATAATATAACAGGCCTATGAACTAAAAAGCTTCAACAAAGTCCGCCAACTCTTCATCAGATGGCGCGCAACAACTGTTCTAAGATTCAACATCTCGCGCAATTGCAGTGTTGCCATACTTGAAGCCCTTTGCACTTCTCCTCTATCCCCTTTCCAAAGGAAACAACACGTTAATTAATAGGAAGAATTTCCTGAGTGTTGCTTCTCTTTAACAAAAAAAAAATGTATATTTTAGTTAAAGACGACTTTAGTTAACATATTGGGTGGCAGTATACCTTGACTTGGTTTATATTTGGAGCATTCTGATTGGTTAATTTATTTTCAACTAATCAAAATATTTGAAAATATAAATATTTTTGTAGGGCTTTCATACAAAAAATGAACAAAACCGTATGATTAAAAATAATGTCGACTTTAAATTTAAAATAATCCTTTATATTAAGGGCCAATAATTTTATAAGTAACGTTTCCATTAATAAAATATTTTCAAGTAAATTTACTTTATTTAATTACACCTGCTTTCAAACTAATATATTATTTTTTATTAAATAATAAAATGTCGGAGTATGGAAATACTTTACAAAAAAGGACAATACAGCGCAGTGCAATATTTGCCCTAAAAGACTAATGGTTAAAGGAGGTAGTTTATCCGACATCTAAATTTGGTTCACAAAAAAAAAATTGAAATTCGTGCAACTTTTCTTGAAGAAAATGAGCCAAATGTGATAAAGCGGTTTGTTTCCGACAGTCCAGTAGTGGGTGCTTTCTGCTGGAATCATGCAATTTATTTGGCAGTGCTTAGAGTAATTTATGTGAAATCAAATGTTCAACATTCTGATATTTTTACTTTGAATTCTCACTATACAGACTGCATTTGTACTGAAATAGTGTTTTTTTTAACAAAAATTATTTATATAGGTGGTTTTCATTAACAATTTTGTTAAAAAATATTTCCCGGGATTCCCGGTATTCCCGGGAATCAAATTTTTTTATTCCCGTTTCCGGGAAATAAAAAAGTCCGGGAAATCCCAAACCCTAATAACAATGAAAATTTAAGTTTTTTGTTAAAAACATATGATACGTTTTCGTTTATCTATTTATAACTGCAGATTTTCTGCTCCACCCCGATACGTTAGGGTACGTTATGCCTCATATAGCTCAACCTAAACAAGTCATTGGGGCCGGAAACAGTTGTTGTTGTAGCAACTACACCTGTAAAATCTGTATGTATACGTTCGATTAGTCTTTTTCTTCTTCAAGTTCTGCTGACTCGTCTGGATCCAGACCCAGGAACCGGACTGCCTCAACCGGGTGAGTCCATAATGACATGGGATATAAACGAGTCGGGTTTGCCGCACAGCTAAAGAGGTGGTTTACGTCATACGGACTACTTTGGCATGCAGGACACGTGTTTGGGATGGTGGGCTCGATCCGACACTAATAACCCAATAAGCACATAGGTTTTTCAAATTCAAGTGCTTTAAATTTTGCTTGAAGTAAAGTATATTTCAAATTCTAGCACTTGTTTTTTTAACAAAAATATTTCAAACTTGAATTTTTATTTCCCTTTTGTTGGAGTATGCTATTGAAATAAAATGTAATAAAAGTTGAATTCAAGCCTTGAAACTGGAAAACAGGGCTGGAATTGAACTTGATTTCAACTTGAATTCCAGTGAAAATGTTTATAGGGAAGAGTTGAGGCGTGAACACCACCTCCGTAAGATGTTAATTCAGGTGGCCCCTCCGATGACTTGCCAGCAGGAACTGCTTCGAGAGCATTTGGCAGTGTTCCTTTATTGTAAGGACCTTCGTTTGCTCATGGAGATGTTGTACTGAGGACATCTGTAGGCATCCAGTAATTGTCCTGAGGGCAGAATTTTAGCAGGTTTGGAGCTTTCTCCACTGAGTATCGCTGGCTCTAGACGACCACACTGGTGCAGCATAATTGACCACTGACCGACCAATCGTTTTGTAGGTTGCCAACAAGGTTTCTTTGTCCGTACCCCAAGAGCTGCCGGCTACCGACTTGAGGACCATGTTCCTACTCTGCATTTTGTTTCAAATTTCAGTGGTGTACGCTGAGAACATGAACGGGCTGTCGAATGTGACCCCAAGAATTTTGGGGTGGTTAAGCGTCGGAATTTGTATACCATCGACTACTACATTTAGTTCCAGCCTTACTTCTTTCGACGAAGTGGTAAAAGGAGTCGCAGAGGATTTTGCAGGGGAGAGCTGCAAAATCGTAGCTGCTGAAGAAATTCGTAATATCTTGAAGATAACTGTTCAACCTACCACATAAGCCATCAATGTCGTGACCCGTCGCCAGTATCGTACAGTCGCTTGCTTGCTTAATTCTGCGAAGTTTAGACTTCTTGTTTGGAAACTCCACAAAGGACTAGCGACTACACAGATAATTCACTATCCACCTCTTCGTACCATTTGGGAGACTGGATTCGGCGATATCTCTGAAGAGGGTCGCGTGGCTGGCCGTATCAAACGACTTAGATAGGTCAAGCGCCACTAGAACCGTCCTTTCGCAGGGGCGGCTCTAATTTAGACCGCTAGTTATTTGTGTGGCAATGGCGGTTAAAGCTGTTGTTGTACTATGTTGCTTTTGGAATCTATGCTGGTGCTGTGCAAGCTGAAAATGCTGTGTGAGACTAAGGAGAAGTAATGCATCAAGCGGCTTTACGACCGGTGACAGTAGGGAGATGGGTCTGTAGGATGCTCCCTGGTTCGCGTCCTTTCCTGGTTTTAAAAGCGGTACCATCCTGTCCATTTTCCAGACCTCGGGCACAATTAGGGTTGATAAGGAAATGTTAAAGACCTTTGTCAAATACTCGACTCCTGACATACCCAGTTGCTTGATCATCAGCATGGAAATTCCGTCGGGTCCTAGAACTCTAGATGGCTTGACTCGTGATGGCTTCGGCAACCTCTGTTGACGTAAAAGCTATTTGCTCGTCACTTACTCGGAGTTCGTGCAGTTTCCTTACGATATTTCTTTTCGCCTTGTCTCTCTCGGGGTGCTCTATAAATTGCCGGCTAAAAACGCTGGCGGACCTCTTTGGGTCCGATATCGTCCTATCGACAAATGAGATATCGAGAGAGATTTGACCGTAGAAATATACTTAGACACAAACATAGCTTGTTGGCTCCGGTGCTGAGGTTGCATAACTTCAAATGATCTACCCATTTGTTCCGCTTGTTCTCGTTGACCAATTTGCTGATCTCCCGGTTGAGTTGGCTGATCTTGGGGCCGCTTGTTAAACGAAGCTCGTCCCGCTCATCTGCTGGGAAATTTGGCCTGATGTTCCTAATCCTTCCAGCCGGAATAAAGTGAGCAACCGCTGCCTTGACGATTTCACGGAACTTCCTTTCTGCGGAGCGCACATCGGTTGGGATGGGTAGGTCATTTAATTTGCGGTCGGTGAACTCTCTGAACGCTAACCAGGCTGCCTTTTTATGGTTGATATACGTGCGGCGTTCAGAGACGATGAATCTATTTAGTCTGTCGAGCGTGATAATTATGCAGAATGTGAAATCGTCGACCTGTTCCGCCCGGGCTATCCCTCTCTGGTCTTCCCCCAAATTGGACTGCCAGAGCTCATGGTGTGCGTTTAAATCGCCCATCAGCCTACGGTAATCACCCTCCACGAGGAATAGGAATATCCGGGTGATATTCTGTGGGACATCTGGCCACTGGCGGAATATACACATTGTACAATTCGATCTCGGCAGCTCCTGACGTTACTGCTATACCTTGGTGTTCAGGTGAGAGCAAAGTGGTTGCTCTGGATATTTCAAAGTCCTTCGTGTTTGGCACGTGGCGTTTGTATCAAAGTTTATTGCTTCGCACGTTTTATTTCGAGCTTTCTCAGAGATCGCACTATTCGTGTTGTTATAGATGGGGTCTCATCCGACGAGTTTCAGCTGAGCAGCAGGGTTGTGTCTTTCTACTTCCCTATTTCTTATTTTTCTCAATGATCGTCTAGGTCAAACTTTCAACTAGAGATGGGCACGTGAACAGAATTTTGCTTGATTCAAGTGAATCACGCATGATTGTGAGTGAAATCGGAATTTACTTAAGTGAACGCGAGTGAGTGTGAGTAAATCAAATGTACGTGATTGAAATTTTTCTCGTGAGCGTGAGTGAGTGTTCGTCGAAATCCGCTCACGTGCCCATCTCTACTTCCAACCCTATTTACTCTTTCGCAGATGACAGCAACATTTGTCATTCATTTTCCTTCGATCGTAGGCCAACCCTTGATGAGGAGATTGAGGCAAAAGGCTGATTATCAACGACACACTAAATCGTGACCTTTTTACAATCTCCGAGTAGAGTTATGCGAATAAGGTCGACTTTAATGCACGCAAGACCCAATATTGTATGTTGACTCATAGGACTTCGGGGTAAACTCTGCCATCTATACATATGGGTGACACCGATATTGAGGAATTGGATACTCTTGATGTTCTGGGCATATAAATTCAAAATGATGTCCGTTGGAATAAGCATGTTTTTCAGGTGTCGAAAGAAGCATTCAAGTGTCTAGGTGTTTTACGTCGCTGCAAGAAGTACTTGACTCCATCCGGTTTATTCACCATTTATACCACCTATATCCGATCGAAGATGTGATACAACTGCCATATATGGGCAGGAGCTTCGAGGTCTATTTTAAAGCTTCTGGACCGTGTGCAAAGGAGGGCGTCGGCATTTATCAATGATATTAGCGTATCCAGCTCCTGACTTGTTGGATTATCATCGGAATTTGGGTTGTGTGACTTTGTTCTATCGACAATACCATGGGAAGTGTTCTGCTGAAATAAGTGAACTGGTCCCCAGAACCCGAGTTTTTATTCCTAACATTCGCTTATCAAGTGGAGCACATCCCTTTGTAGTCGATTGTCCAGTGGATCGCACAGCGCATTACAGAGAATAAACTCCCCGCAGAAGTCTTCCCTGTTACTTACAATGTAGAGAAATTTCAATCACATATTCACAAACACTACTCCCTCTTTCCATCCCTTGAGTGTTGGTCTAACAAAAAAAAAATAGATTTGGAGACATATTCATAACAGCACATTTTCAAATTTAAGGCATTTTCTTACGGAAAACCATCTGCTGGAAAAACTTCAACTTACCTTGATAGTTGATCAATTTTATAATGCCTTATAGCTAAATTCGTATCACCACTGGCTGCTCTTAAAGCATTACGTACATCAATTTCTTGTGTGTTTGGACCCAAATCTAGCAACATTTGTTGTATTTTTTGATGTTCCCACTCATAATCTGAAGGAGGCGGTGCATATAAACTAGAGCTAGTACCATCAATTTGTGACTCTTGTTGTTTCTTTAATTTCTCCAATCGTCGCTGTATTTGTTGAGCCGATAGTTGTGGTGGTGCTAGAGGTGCAGGACGATGTGGACGTAGATAATCATCTAGTGCTACTTCATCATAAATAGCAGGTTGTGTTGTATTACCACCGCCATTGGAATAAATTTGACCATTTGCGTTGGTCATATGACTTAATGGTACTTGTCCATAATAGGTTGAGGGTGTAGAAGCAACAGTATCATACATATTGTGACCGGTAACACTACCATATATAGAAGCGGATGAAGCATAGATTTGTGGTTGTAGAGGGAGTTTAGGAGCTACTACACGATTTGATATAGCCACAAAACTATGATTAGCTTCGTTAGCCGCTGCAGTTGCTTGAGTTGAAGCTGATGCTACTGGTGTAGCTTGATAAATACCGTGATTTGAGTAAATATTCTCAGCTGTAGGTTGGGCATAATATTCAGCTTGATTAGCCACCCTTTCATACCATATACGATTTACCACACTTTGTGTGTTACTTGCACTACCTGTGGAAGAATTTTCGATATTGTTTTGTTTTTGTGTAGCGCTGGTTTCATACAAACTATTACGATTTTCTGCACTATTATACTGTTGTTGTTGTCGTTGTACGGCCTGTCTTTCTGTATTATGCATTTTTGGTGATGCCCCATTGTTGGACAAAGGACTTGAATGATTTGAATGGGATGCAGCAGAATTTTTAAGCGGAGTTAGATTTTGTTTAAATACAACTTCTTTATTTGCATACATCTGTGATGAATTACGTTCAAAATCATTTTGACCTTTATTTGAATACATATCCTTTTCCAATTCAGCTATAAAGTTTTTATCTAACATTACTTGTTCATTGTGGTTGACTGTAGTGGCATTAAATTGTTTCTCTAGAGTAAGTGTACTTAAGTTCTTTATTAGTGCAGAATCTTCTGCGGCAGAAACTGAAGCAGATTGTTGTTGTATTGTTTCATATGGTCTTACAGTTGTTGTTAAATTACTAGTTGTAGTTTCTAAAGGCGTTTGTGGTATATTTTCTTTGTTACCAGTCAATGATATATTTGAAGCTGTTGAGGCAGGTGTTGAGCCACCAAAGAGACTTTTACGTGCAGTAGGACTATTATTGGAATTTTGTAGGGAAGTATTTCTAAAGTTTTAAAGAAACAAGAAAAACAATAATATTAAATTTAAATCGAAAACGATTTCATATGGAGAAGAAAATTTGTTAATCAAATTTAGTTATATGAAAAAGAAAACATATCCTTAAGATTTTTAGTTTGATGCCTATTTAAGACAATTTCTTTCTGATAAAAAAATGTTCTTCAAAAAACCCATAGTTTGTAAGACAATTTCATAAAGTATAAATACAATATTCTGAGGAATATATACAGAAACACACCTCGCTGATTTCCATTTTGAAGAAAGGAAAAATCCTTAGCTACTGAGAACTTTTTCCTATAGAAAAACTATATAGTTAAGCTATTTTTCCTAAAGAAAAACTCCCAGAAAACTCTGAGATTCTGAGAGGGGGTTTTTATTTAGATAAAGCAATACATTTTGTGCAAATTTTTCTACAGGAAATGCATAGTTTATAAACTGCTTTCTATAGAATATGTCTCAGTTCCCAAGGAATTGTTAAATAAAAATTTATTTAGTTTCTGAAAATATTTTCTTATAGAAAAATCCTTCGATTCTTAAGATTTAAAAACTTAAGATTTCAAAAAGTTATTCCAAAAGAATAATGATTTGATTCTGATTACTTTTCTCAAAGAAAAAACCTTAGATTTCCGATAGAGAAGTCTTTAGATTTCATTCCTTTATATTTCAACGATTCTTGTTTTCCAAAGAAAATGTCTTATACATATATAGAAAATGTCTATAAAAAACCGATTATTTTGAGGCACGATTACTGAATGTCCAGTTAAAATTTAGCCCACAGTTACATTACAATATTTTATGAGAAACAACAACAAATGTGTCAGTTAAAGCCCCAGTTAGTTGCTAATTAAACATTAACAGCGGTGTTGAAAATGAAAATTTAGCATAGAGTTAACATGAGTTTTATTCATAATACTGTTGTTAAACTCATTCTAGTATTGTTGCTAAATTCCTTCTAATTTTCTGTTATCAAACGCCAAAAAAAAACAAAAAATTTCATTCCCAATAATAAAAAAAAGCCATGTATTTTCAAACACAGGGTTGCTCTTAATCGGTGTGCTAAGAAATCATTTAGAATAAAGACTATTCTAACAAGCTGCTAGACCTAAAAACATTATAGTTAACAGCTCGTTGTGTGTGGTGTATAAGAAGCTAATAACTTTTCATTTTGAATACGGGGGTAAGTAATCGGGCCTTAGAAGAATTATTTGGGTAGGGATTACCCCATAATCTAAAATTATTCACCATAATGGGTGGCAATGAAATATATGGAAAAATATTTTTTTCGGAATTTTGACAAAACCAAAGCGGATTTTGGTGCCACTAAAGCCCGATTACTGAATGACCAATTAAAATTTATATTTTAAGAAAGTTTGGTCTAAAACTATTGGGCCTAACAAAATCTGTAGCGAAAAGGTTAATCGGAAAAATTTACCAAAATTAAAATTAAAATCCAAAAGTAAAAATTAAGAAAAGAAAAACAATAAATAGAAGCCCTCTTTCGGTCGGACTCTAATAATTATCTTACCTTAAAGGAGTATCTTGTTGTTGTAATTTTATCACATTCGAGTATAATGCATTAATATCATTTGTTGTGGTTGTTGTTTCATTACTAGTACCATTTAAATTAACTCTACTAGTATCAAAAGGATCACGCTGTTGCTGTTGGCTAAACTCCAAAGTATTGGAATATGTTGGTGGCATTTGATAAGGGGGTGGTTGTAGACGTGAAGGAGACACACCAAAATCAAAATTATGTTGTGATGCCAAGGCTGTAGGAGTATGTGGCATATTATTAGAGGAATTGGAATCATCATCCAAATCATCGCCTTCGGTTGGTACATCAATGGGTGCATCAAGTATACAAAAAGAACTATCAACATGCATTGAAGAAGATTCTCCCAAGTGCAGTAAGGAAGGTTGAGTGGAAGGAGAAGCGCCAGCACCACTACCAAATTCGGGCGATATATCAATGAGAATGCCTTCCTGTTGTTCTTGCAGTTGTGGAGGTGGTGGCCTTTGTGGTCCTTTGGATTTAGAACCGCCTTTGTTTTTACTTGAACCAGCCGCATGCATAGATTGATGTCTTTGTAACTCGATAGCCCTTTCGTTAACCAATTTATTGTACGAAAATTGTTTATTAACCAAAGATTTGCGTTCTTTAACATGATGTAATTGTTGCATAGAATTTGCCTGCAACGAAGCTGTCTTACGTGCTCTTTCTGCATGCATTTCACTACTACTGGCAGCCATTGTACCCGCGCCACCCCAACAAAATCCAAATGGTGATCCAGAGTGTCCAGTAGCTCTTAAAGTTTCATGCATTGGTCGTATCAAATCACTATTAGTTTGTTTGTATTTCTCGAGTATTTGTCGTGGAAAGATTCCGATATCAAATGTTCTTTGGTTTTGTCCCTTGATAAGTTTAAGTTCAGCCCTGCCGTCAATTATAGCAATGGTATCACCGGCATCTATTTGTAAACGATTTAATTCATTTGCGGCTTTGGCAGCCTTAGCAAGTTGTGGCGAGGCACCAACCAAAAATTCTCTGCAATATTAAACGAAAAATATATGAATTTATAACTCATTAAACACCTGACTTATAATTAAATAACTTTGTTGTTTTGTTGGTTTTTTAAAAGTGAATTTTTATTAAAATTAAAATTTATATACATCTAAGAAGTGCAGCTATTCTGCAATTCAGCATAAACTTATCGTCTACATAATAATGTATGAGCAGCGTTCCCACAGTTTTGATATTGTGGTGGCTGGCCACAATACAACGCTATCAAGTTGCTGTCGCATACAAACAAATGACAAATTATATGATTGTGATTCCGTAGACTTTTCCCTATTGAAAAATGGATAAGAGGACTTTCTATATAACAATGTAAAACACATTTTTTTTATTTTTACAAATTCCATTGTTTGTGTTTTTTGAACATGGTTGGCAACCGAAACGAATAAGGGCGATTTTTTAGTTAACATTATCCTTTTAGTAGCAGAATTTCTTCATATTTACGAATATTTGGTTGTTTTTAAACACTAATTCGCACAGCATAAGAATATGCAGCACTCAAATATTCTTCATCCATTCAAATCAGCTTTAATTTCTATATTATAGTATAGTGCTAAGTGTATTTAAGTATGAACTTTAAAATTCACCCTAATTCGTTTCGGTTGCCACCCTTGCTTTTGAAAAACTTTTTTTTTTTTTTTTTCATTTACAAAAACGGTATGAGAAAGATGTTTAATAATTTAATTAGAATTTTTTAAATTCTTCCTTTGTAAGTTCGACGGACTTTTTTCTATAGAAAAAGTCTCAGAATTCCCCTATAGAAAAATTTTCAGATTCTAAAAACATTTTCCGAGAGAAACCTTCTTAGATTTAAAGGACTTTCTCCATAAAATATTTTTAAAATTCACCGGACTTTTTCTCTTAGAAAATTCTAAGCTTCTGATTACATTTGCTTTACAAAAACTTCCTTTTAAAAGTTTTCAGATTTTTTGGATTTTATCTTACAAAAAATATTTATGAGGACTTTATCCTTTAGAAACATTCTCAGGTTCTGTGGACTTTTTCCTATAGAAAAATTCTTAGCTTCTCAGGACTTTTTTTCCTACAGAAGAATCCTTAGATTAAAAGGACTTCCTACTACAGATAAACTCTCAAATTTTGCAGACTTTTTCCGTTAGAAAAACTTTCAGTTTCTGACCAATTTTCTTGTAAAAAGTTTATCAGATTCTATAGACTTTTTCCTATGGAAAAATTCTCAGTTCCTGAAATCTTTTTTTTAGAAACCGCCTTTGAATTACATGAATTTCTCCTATAGAAAAATTCTCAGGATCTATAGCACAAATTCTAAAGATTGTGAGGAAATTTTCCTACAGAAAAAACCATTATATGCAGAGGACTTTCTATAAAAAATTCTCAAATTCTAGGAACTTCTTTCTATAGAAAACTTCAAAAATTTTAAGGAATATTTCCTACAGAAAATTCTCAAATTTTGCCTGTAGGGAAATCCTCAGACTTTTAGGGCTTTTTCTTTGATTTTATGAAATCAAAGGAATTTTTCCTCTAGAAAGTCTCATTAGAATCATTTAAACTTGGAAACTTACTTAATGGCAGCAAATGTTGGTCTTTCAGCTGGTGTTTTATCCCAACACTGTAACATCATTTCATAAACATCCGGTGGACATGCCTCTGGATGATGTAAACGTTCACCTTCACGATCAATTTTACGCAATATTTGCGAACCATTTAAACCAACCCAGGGATCTTCGCCGAATGTAAACATTTCCCACAATGTTACACCAAACATCCAGGTATCGGAGGCATGGGAAAATTGTCGAAAACGTAAAGATTCCGGAGCACACCAGGGAAAAGGAACTTTTTTATGTTCAGACATAACATAACAGTCATCTTCTTGAGGTAGAGCTCGCATTAAACCAAAATCACCAATTTTGATTTTATTTCCTGAGGCTAATAAGACATTACGGCAGGCTAAGTCACGATGTAAAAATCTCTTATGTTCTAAATAAGCCATGCCAGTGGCAATTTGAACTGACCAATTCCATATAGTAGTCAAAGGAGTATGTTTACACTGTTTGCGCAGAGTATCTAAAAGAGAACCTCGTTCGGCCAGCTCGGTAATCATCATCATGGGTTGGGAAAGCACCACACCATACAAACGCACCAAATTTGAATGATCTAAAGCATGCATAGCTTGAACTTCACGAAAAAAATCTTCAATAATACCAGGTTGTGTAAGATTATCAGCTTTAAGGACCTGCGAAAAAAGGGAGTTTTAAAACTTCATATTCTAATTTCTATTTTAAAGAACCTACCTTAACCGCTACCGGTAAATGTTTGCCATTCGGAGCTGTTAACCACTCGCCCCTACGTACAACACCAAATGAACCATCTCCAAGTTTACTACCCAGTGTTATATCTTTTTCATGTATTAGGCAGGTTAATTGAGTATTTTGTTGTTTTTCTTTATTTGTGGCGTTTGTAGATTTCTTCGATGATGGCTGTTTACCACCACCTATCAATTTTGAGAGTATATTTTTACGCCATTGTTGTGCCTTTTTCTTACGCACTGCTTCCATTAAGCGTCTAATGGCCGGCTTACCCAAACCACAGCGCTCCAAATCCTCGGCTTGTACATAGTCAAAGTGTGCAAGACGTGTTACTTGTAAATCATCTCGAATACGTTCTAGGAACTGTTCAAGCTGAACTTCTTTTAATAAATCTTCTAACCATTCGGTATCTGTGACATTATCTAAATGACTAGAAGAAGTCATAGTGAAGCTGTTGACAAAACGAAACTATTGAATCTGTAAAGAGAAAGAAATAATCGTGGAATTATAAGACAATTTTAAAATATCAATAGAAAGTAGCAAAGTTTCAAACTGAAGAAAATGGTATTATGGATCTTTTAAACTACTGATCCAACCTGGAGAAAGTGTTCACAAAAATTTAAGAGGAGTACCTAGGTTTTAAGAATGAGAATTTTTTTAATTATCTCATGCCGCTTCGCAGTGGTTGTTTTTAAAGTCAAAATTTTTAAATACATACATATGTCCGGAAAATGGTATTTTCTGCAATTTTTAAAAACTTTTTTCATATTTTTTCAAATTTTTTTAAGAAATAAACTAACGAAATGCTTAATAGTGCAATTGACAATATTTTTGAACATGCACCCTACGTCCAGCATTTGTCGAATAGAAGAATTTTTTAACTAAATTTTATGCTTTTGAATGTTGCAAAAAAAAAGTGACGCCACTTGATTTTTTAGAATTCTAAACTATAAACTAAAATTTCAAATGTATTTTTGTCGGGATAAACAAATTGTGCAAAACAATCTGTTGAAGGCATGTCTCTATCCGGATTTTATTCTTGCCTAAGGAAATCGTCAGGGAACGACATTTTTAGAATATCTATAAATATTTGTTAGGTTTAATTACAAACTGAATGAGAATTGTTCTTGTTCTCGTCTAGGAGCGTTATTAAACATTTAAAATATTAAAGATAAAACAAAAACAACAAAAAATGTACCACAGTTTGCCTTGTCATATTCCCTAATACTAGTAATGTAGTGAAATCTATTTATCTATAACCAAGAAAGGTATAAGACAAGGAGATACAATCGCTTTTGGATCGTACGTGGGATCGGACAAAACAATTGCGTCAATGACGGTATGATTCCATGGCGGCACACACGAATATAAGGAAATTTTCGAATACAAAAAAATTAAAAATGTGAATAAAGAGGCGAAAAAATCTCTAAATAATGAGAAAAAAATAAGAAAAATTTATCAATATTTTCAGAAATGAAAGAAGTGCAGTAATTTATGAAATATATGAAATTTTATATTTTTGGGAATGAAATTTGAACATTAATTTTTGCTTATTTTTTATTCTCGCTATTTTCATATTTTTTTATTATTTTTTTTTTTTTTTGATGAAGCAATTGCCGAACGAAAATCATTACCAGATATGTGGTTATGTAACTACATACTTGGTAATGGTAAATAGTTACTTTTGTTATTACATTTCTTATTACCTTTATATGACGATGTCGCGAAAAATAATGAGTTATCCTTACACACCAGCATACGAAAAATCTAAAAATATGTCATTACCTATATGCTTACCAGTACCTACTGACAAAAATAATGAGTCTAAAAATAGATTTTCATAAAAATAAATTATATAAAAAAAAATATTTTTTATTGTATTTTTTTTTTTTTAATAAAATTTGCTGGTGCGGGAATCGAACCTGGGTCTACAGATTGCCAGTCAATAGCTCTACCATCTGAGCTATATCGACATGTAATATTTAATAGACAAAAACATAATTGACCTGCTGCACACAAGTAAGCTTACTCGCCAACATACAAAAAATCAAAAAATATGTGGTTACATATATCCTTACCAGTGTTTAAAAAATATTGAGTCTAAAAATAGATTTAAAAAAATTTTCAAAAAAATCTAGAAAATTATTTTCTAAAATCAAAAAATATGTGGTTACATATATCCTTACCAGTGTTTAAAAAATATTGAATCTAAAAATAGATTTAAAAAAATTTTCAAAAAAATTTAGAAAATTATTTTCTATTTGAAATACTGATAAAAATAAGTGGTTATCAGTAACTCATTATTATATGTTTTCAAATAATGCAGAAGGTAATTGGGTGTCATTACTGGTAGTCCAAACAATAATGATATGTCATTACCGTTTCTACACTGGGACGTTTCTGTGTACTTTGAGTTTTTTTTCTGAGTTAACGGATATAGTTAAGTCGAAAACACAGCTATTGACGATAAAGATGAACTTCTCTCTACGCTTAATAACCATCATCCGAAGATACAATTCACAATTGAAATGAAGAATCACAAGAAATATTCAGACACCAAAATAATTAGAACTGATAGTGGAATAAATTTTGACTGGTAATCCAAGGAAATGGCTTCAGGGAGAACTATGAATTTTCACGATACCCAACCAAAGATTTAATAACAAAAACAGCTAAAAACTTCATCTCTAGATTATTAACCATAAGAGACGAAGAATATCACACCAAAAATAAGAAGAATGTAACGAAAATACTTATAAATAACAGTTTTATAATAAAACTAATTAATTCATTAATTGAGTAATACGGCATTCACACATACGTGTTTAACTCGATTTTACGTATTTAAGCGTTAAACATGTTTAAGTTAGGTACAGTACATTTTCTGTCCTTAAACACGCTAAGTTTTCATGTTTAATTTTTAAACACGTTGTTATATCAATTGGTGTGACGATAAATTTTATATCAATTGGTGTTGAATGACAAGTTTGAAACAGAAGAAAATATCAACAAGAAAAATAAAAAAAAAATTAAAATTGAATAAAATAAACTAACGAAAATCTAAAAACAGCCATGAACTCTTAACTAGAAATTGAAAAATTTTGTTTCCAACTTGGGCTGACAATGTTATTTCACTTTTTATAGCAATAATGACGTTGGATAATGAAGAAAATTATTAATTCTTGTCGCCGGCCGAAGAAAAAATAACTTTATGGGAAATTTTGTTAATTTTTTGTTTTTTTTACAATTGTTAAGGAACAGCTGTTCGAAACGTTTAACTCAAACACTTCAATTTTATGTGTGTGTTGATATGTTTAACTTTTACATAAACGTGTTTAAAAATCGTACTGTGAATAGTGTATAAAAATGAACAATCAAGAAAATTTTACAGTGTAAAAGATATATCAGGCTTAAATAATACGAAAATAATAGAAACAGAAAACATCAATCATGCTTATAAACCAAATACAACATTAAGTAAAATATTTTCCAATATTAAAGCGCCAATAAAAAACAAAAAAGTAATATGGTGTACGAAGTGCAATGCAAGGATAATGACAATCAAAGGTGCGGGCTCGTATACATAGGAACAACAAAACGCACACTCGAAACTAAAATGGGAGAACACATGATGAATATTAATACATTGGCTGAAAAGTCCGTATTATAACCAATAAAAAAATTGTTTTTGACAAAATTCGACGTTATTCTTCAACTTAGTCTCCTTCCAGAGCGATAGAATTACACCTTTCTAACATTTTGATATCTTTTTTATAGAATGACTTATCTTTGGTCTCAAAATTGGCCTCTGTTCGGCAATCACCTCTTCATTCGAACCAAATCTCTTTCCAGCGAGCATTTTTTTATACCCTACACCACTATGTGGTCAGGGTATTATAAGTTTGTGCTGATGTTTGTAACACCAAAAAATATTGGTCGTAGACCCACCTTATAGTATACCCATCCGTTCAGAATTTTTTTTTTTATTTCGATTTAACGATGTCCGTCTGTCCGTCCGCCCGTCTGTCTGTCTGTCCATGCAATCTTGTGCGCACTCTACAGGTCGCAAATATTAAGATATTTTGATGAAATTTGGTACGCAGACCTATGTTGGCCCAAGGACGAATAAGTTTGATTTTGGTGAACATCGGTCCATGTTTAGACCTAGTGCCCATATAAGGGTCCTACCAAAATTATATTGTTTATACGCTGTAGGTCGTAAATATTAAGATATTTTGACGAAATTTGGTACACAGACCTATATCGGCCCAACAACGCAGCCTATTGATTTTGGTGAACATCGGTCCATGTTTAGACCTAGTGCCCATATAAGGGTCCTACCAAAATTATACTGTTTATACGCTGCAGGTCGCAAATATTAAGATATTTTGATGAAATTTGGTACACAGACCTATATTGGCCCAATAACGCAGCCTATTGATTTTGGTGAACATCGGTCCATGTTTAGACCTAGTGCCCATATAAGGGTCCCCCCAAAATTGGCTTGGTTACAAACTGCAGGTCGCAAATATTAAGATATTTTAATGAAATTTGGTGCGCTGACTCACATTATAGAAAATTTTGACACGAGCCCCATTTTAACCCATTCGAATTTCGGATCCAAACATTAGTTGGCTTTTACCCAGACTGGTGTAGGGTATTGTATAGTCGGCATGCCCGACTTTAACCTTTTTACTCGTTTTTTAATATTTTAGGCAAAAAATATTTTTTTCTTCATACATTTATTTTTACCGGCAAAACTGTTGAGTATATAGAAAAACGTTATATGAACAGATTAAAGGAATTGTAACTTTTAATTTTTTTAAAATTCTTTGAGCAAAATCGGACTAGTGGTTCTCGAGTTATGTCAAAAAAAAAGACCACCAAAGGTCAAATCGATATATCTCGATTCCTAGGGGTGACCCAGCGAAACGCCGGGACACGTATAACTTCTTTTTTACCGATATAACTTTCCCCGGTAGTTTGAACCCTTCCCGATCACTGACCCCTACCATTTGTCTCACAGTGTTACAGCTGTCTATATGGCGTTAAAACAACACTACTAAAATACATTATGAAATTTGCCCTGTGGCAACCCGTCTCAAAATATATACGCAAGCTGCCTGCTCTTGACTGTAAAAACCATAAGTCAGTTTGGCAATATTTGCGAAAAAAGGAGACACGGAGGAGGTTGAAAGATAAACAAAAATCTAAAAATATAATGTTTGTGTTGATTACTTCTCCCAAAAGAAACAAGCCTAAACCACATAAACCCAGTGTCGACCGCAGTGCGACGTATTGTCGATAAAGTAGTTTTTTGTATCTTCTCTATTTGTAACTGCCGAGAAATTAGAAAAGTTTCTAAATAAACAAGAGCTGTTTTTAAACAAAACGCAATAAGAACTTTTTAAAAATATTAAAGAAGAAGGAACGAAAATTTATGGTTAACAAATTTTACAATTGGTTAAAATTACAGGTTGTTAAAAAATGGAAGAAAAATGTGTCAAAAACCGATTATCATTATAAACTTGAATAAATATTTTTCAATGTCATTACATAAATTGAATAGGAATTCCCCCACCAATTAAGTCACTGCATTTGACACACAAATAATAAACAAAATAAAAACGAAATAATAAAAATTGTAAACAAACAAATATAGTAAACAAAATAAAATATAAACACAAAGAAGACGTACGAAAAGTTAAATAAAATTAACGAAAAATGTATTTATAAATAAAGACGTGTGTGTGTATTATGTATATTAATTGAATAAGGTATGGCCAAAACTGATTTTTTAATTATCGTTCTCAAACAGATACGAGTAGATAGTTAGATACAAAATTACAATTAGATCAAAAGGCGGCAAACCGTAACTTTTATTTTTCGTTTCTTTAAAGAGGGAGTACTGCACGTAAATAACTTTAAGCGACAGTTAAAATAACTGAATTTTTATTTAACTGATATTACAGTTATTTTTAACCATTAACAATGAAAAATAAAACTAAATAAAATATTTTTGAAGTATAATTACTAATTAGTAAATCTACAAAAAATTGACAAAATATATTAAAATTATTTGTTGACTTCGCAAGTAAAAAAGTTTTGACATACATTTATACGAAGGGTACTATTTATATTTCGGGAATAGCAAATAATAACAATTTTAAATGAAAATGGCTTTATTGTTTTCCAAAATATTCCCCTTGATGATCAATACACTTTTGCATTCGTTCAAACCATTTTTAATCATTGCCTTTCACCAATCGACGCGAGCATTTTTTTTTGAGCGACTGATAAATTATGGGGTTTCAACGAGAGCAAATTTTTTTTACAACTAAGTGTTTATGCAAAATCGAATGTATTGAAGTGGAACTAATGTGCAAGGATACCTCTATTTCCCGATATGTCACATGACGATCTTGCATTATCAATTCACGCACTGCAACGACGTTTTGTGGCACAACAACCGATTTTGGACGACCTTCACGGAATTCGTCGACGACCGAACTACGACCACAATTGAATTCACTATACCAGCGATATACTGTTGTTTTTGATGCTGTTTTATCGCCAAACAAAGAACTGAGTTCATCGACACATTCTTGTTGAGATAATCCACGTCGAAAATTGTGAAAAATAATCCAACGAAAACGTTCTCTTGAAATTTAAATTTTTTGGTCAAATTGATTTTCTTAACTCACTGTAAACAAAACATATAGCACTTGTACATCGAAACCTTGTGAGTACGTTTATGCTAAAAAATGACAAATTTTATTATGGTGTTGCCAGATTTTAGCTATTGACTTTAGTGTTGCCAGTTCCCGAAATATAAATAGTACCCCGTATGACTTTATGAAACTGCTTGTGGTAATATATTGCAAAATATGTATTCATACAAATATATATTACATTGTATAACATTGTATAACGTTGTATATTAAATATATAAATACATCATATTAAACTACATATAGTGTAATATATAATAATATCAAATTATATATATATCTATATGTCACTACTAGGGTTTGGGATTTCCCGGACTTTTTTATTTCCCGGGAAACGGGAATGAAAAAATTTGAATCCCGGGAAATATTTTTGAACAAAATTGTTAATGAAAACCACCTATATAAGTAATTTTTGTTAAAAAAAAACTATTTCAGTACAAATGCCGTCTGTGTAGTGAGAATTCAAAGTAAAAAATATCAGAATGTTGAACATTTGATTTCACATAAATTACTCGCAGCACTGCCAAATGAATTGCATGATTCCAGCAGAAAGCACCTACTACTGGACTGTCGGAAACAAACCGTTTCATCACACTTGGCCCATTAGATATGGTGGCCACAATGTTATTTTCCAAAGACAAATAAAACTCTTCTAATCTTATTTCTACAATTCTTCTTATTTCATCAGCATTACATCTTCCTGATATATAAACCAACCCCAGGTTATAAAATGAATTATTTCCATTTATACATTGTTGTGATATTCTTGTCCATTCATTCCTATTGTTAGAAATATTGCTCGATATTTCTTTCATCATGATATCTTTTACATGATTGCAGTAATTTAATATAATGTTCTTTACATCGGATTCATTTTTTTGCAATGCCAGGTTTTTATTATAAAAACTTTCTCGAATAAACGAAGATCTAGTTATGGTGCGGATTAACTGCGGCTAATTTGGATACCATTTCAGGAAATGTTTGCCCTACCATAAAACTTTAATGCCTATTCAGCTTACACTTTTTTTCTTCGGGTACTTTGCTAATTTTAGCTGAAACGTTATTCCTGTTGTTGTTTTCTTCAAGAGAAGTTGCATGACCATCGATTTTTTTTTTTTTTTTTTGTGAACCAAATTTAGATGTCGGATAACCAAATTTAGATACCACTGTTAACCAGTCTTTTCTTTTCACATTTATTAATGAAAACGTTACTTATAAAATTATTGGCCCTTAATATAAAAGAGTATTTTTAATTTAAAGTCGACTATATTTTTAATCAAACAGCTTTGTTCATTTTGTGTATGAAAACCTTACAAAAATATTTATATTTTCAAATATTTTGATTGGTTGAAAATAAATTGACCAATCAGAATGCTTCAAAAATAAACCAAGTCAAGGTATACTGCCACCCAATATTTTAACTAAAGTCGACTTTACCTAAATTATACATTTGAAAAATTTAGATAGTAAGGGCGATTATTTGTAAGAAACAAAGCTTTTTTTCATATTTCTTTTAAACATTTTACCAAGCTTTTAGGTTTTACTACTTAAATTTTGAATAAGTTATGCGAAAAATCTTTATTAGTTGAAATGCTCCTAATTAATTGGCAAAGATTTTATTTGTGTGTCAAATAAATGTATTCCCTTTTAAAAGATTTTATCAATGACATTTTTGTTTTGGTATTCAAAATGTTTTTTATGACTAAAATTAAAAAATCCTATTCGAAACAAAAACAATTTAAAAAATTTAGTCTTTTTAAAATTTCCCGTTTTCCCGGGAAAAATATATTATTTTCCCGGGAATTCCCGGCAAACTTTTCCCGGGATTTCCCGGGAATTCCCGCCCGGGAATTCCCGAACCCCAAACCCTAGTCACTACATATGCCACATATAATTACATATTTTTATATACGAGTGTAGCTAATTGGATATATTTGTATTGCATTATATATAATTTGATACATTTGAGTGGGGACAAAAATCGGATCAAATGGTATAAAACTATATCTAAATCAATCAAATTATATCTAATTGTATCAAATAATTATCTAATTGTATCAATTTAGATCTTATTAAACCAATTTAGATATAATATGATACAGTAAGATGTTCTCATTTTTCGGATATAATCATGTATAATGCGTAAGTCACAAAATACTTTTTTTGCATGGGTTACTAATTTTTAACTAACAACTAAAACAAATTTTATTTTATAATCACTTAAAACTACAGGTACAATTCTATTTAAACATGATTATGGCTACACCGAAAAAATTTCTCAGTTACTAGCTACTAAATTTTCAACTGAGTCTCAGGTGAAATACCCCTTACTGAGCTTCAGTTGATTAATTTGATTGAATTTAACTAATATATTTTATTTTTTTTTTAACGGAACTTTCAGTTAAACTAAACAAGACTTTAAATTAGTAGCTGCTAAGCGATTCAATCGTTTAAACTAATTTCATATATTTTGATTTGGTTGCAAATAAATAAAACACATTGCATTTTCTTAATAAATTTCACACTTTATTTGTTACAAAATTATTATTTTATTAAATAGAAAACACAATTAAAACATACGATTTTTCCTTATTCCAAATTGTCACTGTGTATATCAAATATCCACGTTTTGTATTCGTATCAACCATCAAACGCATTTCTATTTTGCTGTTAACTGTTTGCTTCTTTTATTAATAATTTTTTGGTATTTTTATATTTTTTAATATTTTGCAATTGAATTTGTTTATTTTGTTTTAAAAATTTTTTCGTAACATATTTTTAGTTATTAAGAAATCAACTAACAACTAATTTTTCTTATTAACTGAAGCAAAAGTTGATAATAATTATTTCAGTTACTTTCAAATATTTTCATTTTAACTGAAGTTTTCTCTAACTAAGCTACTGAGGAATTTTTTCGGTGTACTTATTCTTTAAAAAAAAACTAGTACACTGTTTATAAAGGGTTCTTCAACAGGGACGCTACAAATGTAGAAACACAGGGACAGCAAACGACGTCATATTTCTTGCCGCTCTTTTGACATTTCTCTTCAGCAAGGTTTGCCATTTCATGATGGAAAGATATACGAGCCAACAACGAGTCGAAATTATTAAAATTTACTACCGAAATTCGGAGTCAGTGGCCTCAACGTTAAGAGCGCTACGTCCAATTTATGGTCGTCATAATGAATGGCTTCGTCAATAAACAAAATATGCGTTATTGGTCAGACAGCAATCCACACGTACTCCATGAGTCATCATTGCATCCCGAAAAAATTACGGTTTGGTGCGGTTTATGGGCCGGCGGCGTCATTGGGCCGTACTTCTTCCGTGATGATCCAGACCGGCACGTTACTGTGAATGGGAATCGTTACCGTTCAATGATAACCGAATATTTTTGGCCCCAATTGGATGATATGGACTTGGAGGACATGTGGTTCCAACAGGACGGCGCCACAAGCCACACAGCGAATGTCACAATCAATTTATTGCAAACCAAGTTTGGAGAACGTGTTATCTCACGAAATGGTCCAGTCGATTGGCCGCCTCGGTCGTGCGATTTGACGCCGTTGGACTATTTCCTGTGGAGCTACGTCATATCTATGGTCTATGCCAACAAGCCAGCGACGATTGATGAACTTCGTACGTATATCGGCCGATTTATGCTTGAAAACCGTCGAAAATTGGGTTCAGCGTCTGGACTTCTGCAAGCGTGCCCGTGGTGGCCATGCAAAAGAGATCGATTTCCATACATAATGGCATCGAACGTACTTTCACAGGAATAAAGAATTTCGTTGATATATGCTTTATTTAAAAAAACTTTTGTAGCGCTCTTATTGAAGATCCCTTTAAATACACTCAAAAAAAAGTCAGTAAAGTCAGCAAAAAATGTTGCTGTGTCAGCAAATTTTTAGTCAGGAGCGTGCTTGCAAAAAGTTGGTAATTTCAGCAAAAGGTTTGCTGAAAATCAGCGAGCTGATTTTTACCAAAAAAATAGTAATCTTCAGCAAAAGTTTTGCTAACACTTAGTCGACTGCAAATGAAAATAATCCTTGCTAAAATCACTAAATTTTTTGCTGAATATTAGTAGACTGAAAAAAACTCAAAAAACTTGTAGCGAAATATTAATTTAGTAAATTTATTAGCTGAAAATTTAAATATAGAATATGTGTAGAGTTGTTTTTCTTTTTTTTGTCATTTCCGTTTCCAGACAAGCTGTGGCATCTACATCTTGTCTATCTGGTTGTCGTCCACGCTATGAATGCGGTTATCAGCACAATTTTTGTAGCAAAATAAATTATTAAAACATTAGTTCAAAATTAGTTTAGTGCTAAAAAAATATAACTAAAATTTTTGCTGAAAACGGAATTTCAGCAAAAAAAATTGCTGAAAACTAGTACACGTGATATACAAGACGTTTTACTAATTTTTCTACTAACTTATTTTTTTGAGTGTAGCCTTGTTACTACTACTAGCCACTCAGCTTCTTAGCTAATTTTATATTTGTCAAACACAATCTTCCCAAGCAATTACAATTTTCTAAAATTACTAAAAAGCAAGAATTTACGATTGCGATTATAAAAAGTTTCATCATTTTTGCTATTTGCTACATGATCGAAATTTAGAAGTATTTTCGTTTGAATTACAGACGTATTAGTTTGAGTGTTCCTAAAAATCAAAACATCGCCTGTCGCCTTTGAGTGTTTCGATAATTGAAAAAATTTCGTGTTTTTAGCCTGTTGCTGGAATTGTAATATGTCTCCCAATCAATGACCACATATCTTTTGTTATCAGTAACAAAGCTTTGAGAAGGCAAGTTATTACAAAAAAATTACGTCAATTTTTTTTAATTCCAGCAAACGTGAGGGCGACATAGACGTGCTGAAAGAAGATCCAGTTTAAAAGTTAATTGACGTAATTCATATTTAGACGTACGATTGAATAAAATGCATTGTTGTTTAGCAAGCATTTTGCGCACCGGCGTTTACAATTGAAAGTAGGCGAGTGCCAGTGTCATAATATGTACAATATAAAAAGAGGAAGTACTCGTACAATGATATACAAATATGAAATATTTATGCAGTAGTATTGTATATAAATTTGTTATCTTTATAATTTGTATATGGATTATTATTGTATTTATACAACTATTAGGGGTAGAAAATATAAAAATTCAAATAATCATAAAAAGAATATGAAACACATTCGGAATGGTAACCGAATTCGGTAAAAATGGAATCAATGAGAGCAGTAAAAATTATAACTGCTTCTTCTATTGCTTAACAAAATTTATAAATTGCAGTACATGATAAAAAAAAAGCAATAGAGCTTTGTTCACAACTCGAAAGTACGAAAAATGGCAATGATACCCAGCAAAATATTGGTAATGATACCTCATTGCTGTCTGCATTACCAATAATGATATATCATTATCTTTTGCATTATTTTGTAATGTAAAATTATGACTTCCTAATAACGGCCTATTGTAGTCGTTGCTTTTAAATATAAAATAATGACTTACTCGCAATAGTTTAAATAAGTACTTTTTACAAAGTTAAATTTTATACATTTATATTTATTATATGTAAATATGTTTTGTGTTAAATTTTTATGACGAGTTCTAAAATTACACACTAGCAGAAACTTTAATTTCTCTGAATGTATTTCCTGAAGCTAATAGTATTTGTGTAACTCCTTATTTTTAAGAATCAAGTAAGCAGGCGGATAACCACTTATAATTCAACTTTTTGTAAGCGTGTTTGTAACCACTTATTATTCAGAATCTCACAACTACTTACTTCTCATATTTTCGTAAGCGAGCGGGTAAGCGTGACTACTTATAAAAACGACCACGCCAAACAAAAATAATGAGTTTAGACGCCAAAAAATAAGTTGTGCGGAGCTACGAATTTCTATTATATAACCACTTATTTGGTAATGAAAGATTTTGCTGGGTAACAAAAGCAGTTTGTTCATGACATTATTTCGAGCTGTGTGTCTCAAATATTCGTGATTAAAATTTTCGCATACAAACGTACCCAGTGTAGAGACGGTAATGACATATCATTATTTTTTGGACTACCAGTAATGACGCCGACTTTCTGCATATTTTAAAACTTATAATATTGAGTTACTAATAACTAGTTACTTGTTTAATTATTTCTGAAGTTTTTATTTATATAGAAGATAAAAGATAAATACATGCTTTTATAATATCAAAAAATTATTGTTAAAAATATTAGTTTTCACTTATTTTGTTAGGTGTTTGAAAATTTTTATAGTAAAAATTTGCCAGTTAATTTTACTACATTGTAAGGTATTATTTATGCATTTTGAAGTTATTTTTCAACAGCTAAATTCATTTTACAGTTTTAGTCATTTTAAAGTTAAATACCTCTGCCGCTTTTTAGCTGTAGATACCTTTGTTTTAACTGTCATTTTCTGTCGATTCTGCCGACAAACTTTTTTGAGTGTGTAATAGAGACAATCTTAATATTTTGCATTATGAAATTCCTTTAAAATTTATTCTAAATAAGAAAAACATTACAAACGTATCAAACAATCTAATGAAAATGTTAAAATTCATAGAAAAAAAGACAGAGGAATGAACAGAGCGAAAATAATTCTCATGTGATTTTTGTAATATGGAATGATTGCAAAAAAAAAAAAACAGAAACAAGTAAAAAAGTTCAAGTCAAGCATGCAGACTATATGATACCCTACACCAGTCTGATCGCAAGTCAGCTAAAGCTTGGATCCGAAATTTGAATGGGTTAAAATTTACTTGTGTCAAAATTTGTCTATAAATGGTTACAAATTAGAAAATCACTGTGAGAGAAAATCGGAAATATAGTCATTGGGCGCATAGATTACATAGATATCTCACTGTTCTTCTTCTTTTGTCAACAAACACATTTTTTCACATACAATCAAATATTTTTTATGTAGGTTTTACGTATGTCCAACACATTCTTATGAGATAGTGCACTGACAGCAAATGTCAAAGAGTAAGATATCTATGTAATCTATGCTTGGGGGCACCAGGTCCAAAGATGGACGGTTCTATTCTAAATCTATAGGCTTTGTCCTTGGTCCATGTGAAATGTTCGTGAGTCACTTGATTATTGTGTGAATTACATGCGATCGTCAGTAATTTTTTTCTATACTCACGTGTGCGTGCGTAATTCTCGTGCGTGAGTCGCAAGTGATTAATATTTGTTGTTAGAGAGCGTGACACTAGTTCTAAAAATGCAATGGCTTTCAAAAAATCAATAGGATTTGTTCTTGGGCCGATACGAGTCGATGTACCGAATTCCATGAAAATAACTTAATAATAACACACATACGAGTCGATCGCTATATAGTGAAGGATGAGATCCAAAAATTGTTGGTGTTACAAACATCAGCACAAACTCATTATACCCTGTTCATTGAGTGGTATAAAAACTTTTAAAATTACAGCTAATTCTGCAATTTTAGCCAACTAATATAACTTGGTTGAAGTTTCCACTTGATAAATTTTTGTCTGTGTTCTGTATTTTAAACAACATTTTATGTTATTGTAGCTATTTATTATACGAGGGTTAACTAACTAAGGCCGCAAAGAGAATTAAAGAATTATTTCATTGGTCATCAGAAGGGATATTTTTTTAATAATTTACGTACAAGGAAGGCCTCTGTGTCTGGTTCCCTAACATCTGAATGAAATTTGTATATGTGATAGAGTAGCCAGAAAAAATAAACATGCACACCTTTTTTGCCCGCCAATCTCATATTTGAGGGTTAAAAAGTGGGATTGAAATTGACCGCGATTATGGTTTTTTGTATTTTTTTCTTCATGTTTGTTCCAAGGAAATGTATACAAATTGGGTAGCAAATAAAAGGTATTTCGAAAACCTATTTAATGGTGTACCGAAAATATTAAAAAGTTTTCAAACAAAAAAGTTTCGTACAACTTTGAAACTTATTTTTAACCCCCTAACTACATTCCTATAAATAAATCCCTAAAAATAGCAGAAAGAGCTACTTAAAAATTAACTTGCAGAAAGAACTGCAAAAATGAACAGATATTTTTCCTAAATACTTGTAAGATAAGAACAGCAAAAATAAAACTATCAAATTTACAGAATTTTAGTTTACAGAAATTTAGTTAACTTTTAGTTAATAGAAAATCACAAATTATACTGTAAAAACTGCAGAAAATTTTGCTAAATATTAGTAACCCAGTAGGAAATGTCGAAGCAGTAGAAAAAGCACTACAATTGATGATCTAGATGTACTTCTTTTTTAACATAATCACTAATGATTTTAACATTGAGTTGTCATAGGAGAGGAGTACTCCCACTTCAACATTTTTTCAGTACTTTTTGAACCAGTGCAAAGGAAACTCTTTTTCACCAATTAAAAGTTTAAAAAAAAATTCTTCACAAAAAAAATTATATTTTTTTTATTTTACAAAAGTTTTTTTATTGCTGCTACCGGGTATCGAACTTGCGACCTCACGATTGCTAGTCTAGCGCTCTACCACTGAGCTATTCTTTGATATGAATGTTGACTGGCATAAAAACACCACTTTGTTACTGCGAGATATTATTCCTTATTCTCTTCAATAAAAGTACTTATTATTAGGTGCAATCCAATTCAATATTGTTTTCATTACTATTTTTACAGGTCTAAATCAAAAGCAATTTCTCACCATTTTTTTTATATATACATATTTTTAAAAATTTCTAAATTAAAAAAAATATTGAATTTAAACAAATTAATTATAAGTATAAAAAAATTATTAGAATAAAAAAAAATTTTTTTTTAAATAAAAATATATAGGTCCCGCCGGGAATCAAACCCAGGACCCTCCGTTTGGAAATACAAAATGATACCAGAATCAGTTTTTACGATCACTTTTAGAGCAATTACTCTTTAGAAGCAATACTTAAGTGATTTTTTGGATGTTGTTCAGAAGTAATTCTAAAAAAGCTGTAAAAATATACTAACGGATACTTTCGAAGTAATGAAAGAAGTGATTTTTTGAAGTTGTTCAGAATAACTTCTAAAAAAGCCCTGTGCGATGTGGATAAATAAATCCTAAACTAAATATAAATTGGCGAAAGGGTTTAAAATTTCTTTGAAAAATGTTTTTAAACTTTCTCAAATTTTATAGAAATTCCCAAGTAAAAAAGTTTTGATATAGATTAATATGACTTTATAAAATTGCTTGTGGTAATATATTGCAAAATATGTATTCATACAAAACAAAATTATATTACATTGTATAACATTGCATAACGTTATATATTAAATATATAAATATATCTTCCTTCACGTTGCACTTTATATAGTGCAATGTATGATAATATCCAATTATATATCTATCTATATGTCACTACATATGCCACATATAATTACATATTTTTATATACAAGTGTATCTAATTGGATACATTTGTATTACATTATATATAATTTGATACATTTGAGTGGGGACAAAATTCGGATAAAATTGTATAAAACTATATTTTAATCAATCAAAGTATTTTTTTCTGCAACATCATTTTTAAATAATTTTTAGTAGTTTTAACAAAATTTTTTACAGGCTTTTTCTATTATTGTATCAATTTGGGCCGTTATGTTTAGAATCAAAAGTTATTTAATTTTATCATATATCAAAATTTTATCGAAATCTGCATGAAGCCAGAAAGAGACTCTCTCTTTTTTACTTTAAAAAGAAAAAGTTTGAATCATTACCAAGATGTAGGAATTTTGAAAAAAAAAATTATTTCGATATATGATAAAAGGAATGAAAAAATTAATATACTCACTACATATGGTGGAAGTTAAAAAAATTAAAAATTTCTGCTGCAATATTTTTAAAGATTTTAGAAACTTATCAATTTGCCTGCCAAAATAAGCAACAACTGAAGTAAAACAAAGCAAAAACATTGAATGTACCAACTGAGCAATGTCATCCCCACCATATATACTAAACTTAACGTGGCCAACTGTTTTTGACAAATAAAATGTTTATGCAATTTTTGGTCTACTAATATTAAGCAAAATTTTCTACAGATTTTACAGTACAATGTGTCATTTTCAATTAACTAAAAGTTAGCTAAAATATAACTAAAATTCTGTAAATTTAACAGTTTTATTTTGCTGTTCTTATTTTACAAGTATTTAGCAAAAAAAAAAAATCCGCTAATTTTAGCAGTTTTTTCTGCAGCATCATTTTTAACCAATTTTTAGTAACCTTTTCTGCTATTTTTATTAATTAATTTCTATGAGTGTAATCAATAATAACAAATATAAACTAAATAAGAATTTTAAAAATCAACGAATTCTTGTAAATAAAATTTCCTTAAAATATCCACTTGTTGTTAAATTAGTATATTTTTTTCCTAAGTTTAGCACTCGGTTTTGAAAAACTAGTAAAATGTTTTGCTGAAATCAGCAACGAAAATTAGTAAAAAAATCTGTGATTTGTAATAAGACAATAGCAAAAATTATTACAAAAAAGAATTTGTGCTAAAAATGGATGGTATACCAGCACTGGTACTGAAACAGTGCTCTTCGACGCTATCGCGTCCATTGGCAACCCTCTTTAGCACGTCGTATCGCATGGGTATCTTTCCATCGTGCTGGAAGGTTGCCAATGTTCAGCCAATCCCCAAAAAGGGTGGGGCTACCAGCCCTGAAAATTACCGTCCAATCGCAATCTGCTCTGCGCTCTCGAAGGTCATGGAGAGCATGGTAAACTACCATCTTGTTAATTATCTTGAATCCAATTTGCTTCTTAATGATTGACAGTATGGCTTTCGTAGAGCTCGTTCTACGGGAGACCTGATGGCGTTTCTTTCGGAACGTTGGAGTCGATCAATTCACAGATTTGGTGAAAGCAAAGTGGTTACGCTGGATATTTCCAAGGCGTTTGATCGTGTGTGGCATAAAGCTCATTGCTCGTGTCAAAGCTCATTGCTTTTGGTGTCGGTAATGACTTCTCTCGATTTATATCGAGTTTTCTCAGGGATCGCACTATAAGAGTTGTTATAGATGGGGTCTCATCTAATGAGTTTCAGTTGAATGCAAGGGTACCGCAAGGCTCTGTTCTTTCTCCTTCTCTATTTCTTATCTTTCTAAATGAATTCCTCTGTCAGACTTCCAATCCTATCTACTCTTTTGCAGATGACAGCAACATTTGCCATTCATATTCCTTCGATCATAGGCCAAGCCTTGCAGAGATTGGGGGCAGGAGGCAGATTATGAATGACTCACTCAATCAGGCCCTTATTACAATCTCTGAGTGGGGTCGCGTGAATAGTGTCGATTTTAATCCACGTTAAACCCAATGTTGTTTGCTGACTCATAAGACCGCGGAGCCATCATTGTTCTCTGTATACATGGGTGGTATCAATATTTAGGAATCAGAAGCTCTTGATGTTCTGAGCATGAGAATCCAGTGTGATGTCCGTTGGAAAGATCACGTCATTCAAGTGTCGAAAGAGACATTCAAGTGTCTTGGCTTTCTTAACCGGTGTAAGAACTACTTCACTTCTTCTGATCTCCTTACTATTTATACCACCTATATCCGGCCGAAGATGGAATACAACTCCCATATATGGGCAGGGGCTTCAAAGTCTATTTTGGAGCTTTTGGAACGTGTACAAAGGAGGGCGTCGGCGCTCATTAATGACAGTATTGACTCGTTGGAGCATCGTCGGAATGTGGGTTGTGTAACGCTTTTCTATCGTTACTACCATGGGAGGTGTTCTGCTGAGATAAGTGCACTTATCCCGATGCCCCGTGTTTTTGGCCGTAACACGCGCTTGTACAGTAGATCTCATCCGTTTGTGGTCGATTGTCCAGTTAGTCGCACAACGCATTATAGAGAGAATTCGTTCATTAGTCGAACCGCCCGTATGTGGAATAAACTCCCCGCAGATGTCTTTCCTGATACTTACAATTTAGAGAAATTTAAGTCAAACGTTCACAAACACTACTCCCTCTTTCCTCCTTCCCATAACCTATTTTCCTGATATCAACACAATGCATTGCATTAGTAGGGGGCATCCCCTAAGTGTTGGTCTATAGTAAAAAAAAAAAAAAAAAAAAAAAAAAAAAAAAGAATTAATTCAAAAATTAATGATTCATTTACAGCTCTGGTTGGTCTAGATGGACTTGACGAAATAGCGCATACGATATGAAGTACGAGAAATTAAATTTTTTTTTTTAATTTGTTCTTTTATCAAAATAAAATGTTTTTGAAAACAAATGCTTCTGTCATCAGTTATAACTGGATGTTTTAGGCACTGAAGAATGCCAATTGAAAAAAATTTCATTGGCATTGATCAATTGTAATGCCAAAAAAGTTCATTGTCATTGATCAATTGTAATGCCAATGAAATCATTAAGGGGGGTAAACTGTAACAGCAGCATTTTAAAGGGCATATTTGAACGGTGGTTAAAAATTTAAATAACAATATTTTTATAATTTTGGCTTTTTTAAAAAAGGCAAAATCGGCTACAACTGTGTACACACAGAAAAAAAACAGGTGGAACTTTATCTAAGTGCTATGTAATTATACAACTACATAAGTTCGAAGTAAGTTTTACAATTTTCTAGCAAAATATATGCATTTTTTCGGATATTTTCCACTACACATGTATATATTTTGCAAGGGTTGTATATATTTTACAAAAAAATGTGCATACTTTACAAGAACTTTGTAAAACTAACTTGAAAATTATGTAGTTGTATAATTACATAGCACTTAGATATTATTCCCCCTGTTTTTTTCTGCGTGTAGCCTTCATTAATTATCGGAACATAAAAATGTAAAGTGATTCTTAATCCCAAATAAATTCCCTAGTCCTTCTCGAGGCATGATTTTTATTTTTAAAATTTTTTTTAACAAAGTCGCCACACAAGTTTAAAAATTGCAAGAAAAAAAGCAAGAAAAACCCCTTTGCTCGGGGATATAAAATTTATTTGGCCAAAATTCAAAAAAGGGCCACGGTAAGGACTAGGGTTTTTTGTTGCCGACGAAAAAAAATCCGGATCGAAATCGGTTAATCCGCCTTGGCAGCCGATTTTGAACTCAGGGTTGTGGGAAGTTTAAAATTAATTTTACGCAAAGAAAATAGTAAGATTTCAAAAAACTAGAGTTGTGACGTTCATGAACGATATGACATCGTTCACCATTATTCGTTCAATCGTTCATTTCGTTCTTTTTTTAGTCATATAAAATTTGTATCTCTTTCTTATTAATTTTATTACAGAATTAAATGTTTTCTTAATAATTTCAAATTTTTATTAAAATTGTAATTTTCTGATACTATTAGTCTATGTACAATAAAATTAATGTAATTGCATTGAACGATATGACAGAGTCTCCAAAAAGAACGATTAAGCCCAACTCTACAAAAAACCGTGTATGAACAAAATTTGTATCTCGCAGTTTTCTACATGTGTACCAGAGAACTGCAACTGCTGATTTCAAAACCATCATACGTAATCAACACCCGAATAAATATTCGTTTTTGTTCAATCATTTACACATATTCGTTGCTGATTTTAAATCAATCAAACCAAGTGAATTTGTTTTGAATCGTTGATTTAATCATTTGTCGTTTTCATACCATTCATATCATTCATATTCGTTCGGATCAACGATGATTATTTTGATGTAGAATAAAATCAGAAGAAACAAAAATGATTGCAACCAAATAAAAGAAAAATAATCTCATAACAATAAGGAGGGGGTTTACACTATCAGCAACGTCTATATTTTGTAGAAACACATTTAATAAATGGTACAGTGTACATTCCCATTATAAAACAATAAGATTTTATTTATTTATATTATTTTATAAAAATAATTTATTCATGTGAGTTCAAATGTTCGATCAGTGTGATTTTATGCAACAGTGAGTTTTTTTGAGCGATTAACACCCTTATTCTAAACTTTATAACAATGACAAAATTGTGACAACACAGACCATTCACCACAGTGTTGTCACAATTTTGTCATTGTTATAAAGTTTAGAATACCACCCTACATGCGAATAAAACATGTTCGACAGACGACTCAAACTTGGGGGTTACTGCGTAACTCGATTCGAAAAAAAATTTTCGAATTCGTAAATCTTGCAAATATTGTTAAAAATATAATTCTGTATAAAAATTTTACTTTTCAATTTATTTTTATCCTAAACCTTGTACACTACACATAAAAATTCAAAAAGTAAGATTTTTGATAAAACTTTTATGAAAGGTACAAAATTTACGAATTCGAAATTTTTTTTACAATCGAGTTACGCGGTAACCCCCGTGATCCGAATTACGATAGTGATTTTATTCAACATTGAGTAGGGTTGACGAATTAAATGTGAATAAGAATTTTAGTGTATGATTAAATCAAGAAAAAAGTTGATTTTGCAGTTCTCTGGTGTGTACAAACTTTGGGAAGAATCGGTTAAAGAGTATTTTATATATTAACCCAAATATTTTTAAAAACGATGAAAGAGAATTTATTAGACATTTGGTTTCGGTCAAAATGCTTTTATTTCGTACTTTTTTAATTTGTTTTGTATTTGTTTCTTATTTTTTATATACATTGATTACTTTTATGGCTTATAAAAAGCATATAACGTGCCTTCGCCCACCATCGAGGAATCGTCATTGGATTTTCTTTAAAGACTGCGTGCAATGCTTGCATTTTTGGATGCAGTTTGTACCTTTTTGTTATGCGATATAGTAAATAAAATAATTAAATAAAAATAAAGTAATAAAAAAGAAATTAAATAAAAAAGTAAAAAATATTATACACAAATTTAACGCTTAGAATATTACTTGAGACTAAAACATATTTTAGAAAAAAACATATGTGAAAATTTTATTTTTCGATTTTAAAATTCGATAAGGCCAGCAGGATAGAATACGTATTTTCGTGACTCGCTACAGACCCATCATCCTCATCTATTTATATTGAATGTGAAACAAATAAGCAAATTTAAACACCTCAATTACACTAACAATAATTCTAACAATGCTATTTTTATCCTCTATTGCTAATGTTTTTGCTTTAAACTTTAATTCTTAAAGTTCTGTAATTCTGTAATTTACTTGTACAAATTTCATCATCTTTCTTTAATTTGAAAATTATTATTTTTTTAAATCTTTGATATTTACTATATTTTGTTTTTCCTGACATTATTCCAACGTTGGCAAATGAGTTCAAACAGACGTTATGCCGATGTTTACATGTTAGCCAAGTGTGTAGAGCGATTGTCTGGTAATCTGACGGCCGGGTTCGAATCACAGGACGACATTGCTTTATGTAAATAAAAATTATAATTAACATAAAAAAAATACAAAATCTGAGTTTTTCGCTAGAAGAAGATTTGTTACCGCGAAGGTGTTGATTACAACTAGGTGTTTAGAATTAAATTTCTTCAAGAGTTTTCACTATAAAGAAGTCATCAGTTTAGGCAGACCCTTATTTCGATAAAAAATTTAAGAATCAGTGTGTTTTTAACAAATATTTATTAGAATTTATGAACAAAAGGTGTGTTAATCTGTATTCAAATTTAAGGAGTCCTAAGCTGGGAATAATCCCGTCATAAAGCGTGTTTATTGGTCACAATAATTATTCTACTTATTCATATAATTCATTCAACATTCTCGGTTGGTTGATGTTGATGGTTGTGGTGGCATGCATCGAAATTAAACTGCAAAAAAAATAAAAATTAAAAATGCAACAGAAGAAGGAAAAAACAAAAAATTACAACGGGCAACACATGCTCTGCCACAGTTCACAATGGTCAATATTTTCCCTAGAATTATGTGTACAATGAACATAATTCATAAGTTCATAATACGAGCATACGTTTGGGAAATTGTATATTGTATTGAGGTAGTGCAGATACATATGTATATTTTTAATCAAAACCATAAAGCCCCTACCTTCTTTAAAAGGAAAATGAAAACAATAAATGCAATTACTGAACTGATAGTTAAATTCAATTTAAATAAAAGTTATAATATCAGGGGATTAAATAAAACAAGGAAGAACAAAAAATGTGCACTAATGATATTTGATTGAAAATGTACACGAGCTATTTACATTTAATTTTAATTTATGAAAATAAAAGTGTTATAAAAATAGGTATGAGCTGACGCGCAGATAAAAACAAATGTATTGCTGTTGTAGTGAGGCTAATGTACGGCATTTCATCAAGAATTAAATTCCCTACATTTTTTATACCACAAATTTTTTTGTCGATTTTATTCTGTAAAACAATGTTTTATATTCGAGTCACATGTAAGAAATTTGTACTGGTAACTAACAAAGATTTCTTACAAGGTAGCATCGTTGAAGGGTTCCATCAGGGGGTATCCATTAAGGTGTTTTAAGATTTCCAAAAAATTTCACACACGAATGAGAAGAAAAACACAAAGAATTTGAAGAAATTTAACAGCGAACGAGAGAAAATGAAGGACGTCGCGATAACAATAAATTTAATAAAAACGGGTTTACAAGCAAACAACATCATTAAAAACAATAAAAAAAATAAAAATTGATTATTTATTATTTATTTCACTTATTTCATTTATTATTTGTTACCGCTTTAATCAATAATCATAAGAAACAATAAAAACAGTGCCCTGTTAACTTTTTCGGTTTTCCTTTTGTTTCTCTTATTCTTCACGGGAATTAACAGGATCCCAATCCATATAAATTTTAAGGGAACCAAAGAGTACACTTTTTTCGTATGGGAACTCTTTAGCCTATATCCTCGTTGGTTCCATTCAAATGAAAGATATTTATTTATTTTTATGAACTCTCACTCTCAATGGGGTACTTAAACTAATAAAAAGTTTTAAAACAAAAAAGTTTCGAACAACTTTGAAACAATTTTTTACCGTCTAAGGCGCGTTAGTCAACAGTTAAATTCAAATTCTACATGGGAAAAAACAACAAATGTGTCAGTTGAAGTCCCAGTGAAAATGAGGCTAAATATGTGATTTTGCAGCTATGTTTCTAACCAAAATTTTATTACTTTTGTGTTCTCTAGCTTACATCCAAATTTCATCGAAATCTGGAGGAACCCCCCAACAGATTTTCCTTGCTAGTGGACACATAACAATACATCACGACAAAAAAGATATTTTATTTTCAGATGTTTTTAGAACAAAAAATGCTTACAAATGTTTATAAAAAAGAAGTTTAGGTTTAAAGCACTGCACTGAGAGAATTATCTGCATGATATTATTAATGAATTTTTGCATAATGTCAATGAATTTTCACTGGAACTCGTCCACTGAAACTTTTTATTGAATTAATGGAATTTTCCATAAAATGATGTGAAAAATTGTATTTTATTTATTAAAAGTTTCATACATTCAATGAACAAGTTTCATTAAACTGGATTCATAAAAGCTTTTCAATAAAACTTAAGAAATTTATAATTTACTTTATGAAGAAAACTTCATTTGTTTACTGAAAATTTTCATTAAAACTCGTTCAGCAAAATTCCCTCTGTGTGGATTAGGCAAATAGATGCTTATTTTCGCGCCATTTGGCTCTGTTATAAATCATGCGCAGCTCCAGGGGGGGCGGAATATGGAAATCCCCCCCCCCTCCGCGAAATCAAAAAAGAAAAAAAGGAAAAAGAGGGAAAAAGAAGAGAATAAGGAGAGAAAAAGAAGAGAAAAAAAGGAAAAAGAGGTAAAAAGGAGAGAAAAAAGGATAAAGTGAAAGAAATACAAATTTGTTATGAATAATAATATGAAATATAAAATTGTTTCCTTATTTTCATTTAACCAGTCGTCATTTAAAAAATCTCAAGATATTTTAACAAATTCATTAAAAAACTGATAATTTAAGTTTGTGGAGAAATGTAGTTAAAAGATCTAAATTTCAAATTAGATTTTCAAAATTGTATGTAGATCAATTTCGTTTGAAATTTTTCTAATTTCAAATGATAAAAAGAAATTTTATTTTAAAATTTCGCATTTTTTAATACAAAATTCAAATTTTAATTGAACTTCTAATGGAATTTTCTAAATTTGAAGTGGTAAATACTACTATATTTTAGAATTTTCTCATATCGAAATAAAAAATCGAAATTTCTCTTAAAATTTTCTCAATATTGTAAGAAAACAATTAATTACCGTTATTTTTGTTCAGATTTAATATCAAATTTGACAAATTCCAAATAGAATTCACAATTAATTTCACTTGAAATTCACCAAATTTCATTCGGAAAGATATGGTGGTGTTCTTTTTTAGGTCTTTCCAAAGGATCGTATTGAACTTATTCCAGTCTGTCTTTCGGAAATCCTGAGTATACATGTTCTACGATATAGCATATAGTTATGTTCCTGAAATAATTTCTTTTGAAATACTCCATTTTTGATTGCCTGCGAGTAATTGACTAGCGTTAGATCCTGCACTTCCTCCCAACCTGCAAAGTTTTTTAACTTTAAAATACGAAATGTTGGTGTAGCGTCAAAGCAAAATTGGCCAGTAATTCTTTTTGTTAATAACGACATCTGACTCCCACAGCTATATGAAAACCGATATGAAAATTTAATTATACAAAGTTTTCCAAATGTTGATCACGAACCCCTGAGCGTCCCTAATCGCATCCTAGGAAACATTCCGAAAAAATAATTAAAAAACAAGAATTTTTTAAATATTAGAAGTTTTTAGTTAAAATTTATAACTGAAGTATAAAAAATCAGCTTCTAATAAATAAAGTGAATATAAAAATAATGAAAATAATTTCAAAACTTTTCAGGAAATATTAACTTTTTGTATTGTTGTTAAAAAGTAATCTCTGAGTTAAATCCTTGTAATCATCCCCAGCAAAAACATGGTAATGACAGGTCATTACCATACGGATTACCAAGTAATGATAGGTCATTACCTTTTGCATTACTTTAAAATACAAAATAATGACTTACTGATAATAAGTTGTAGAAGTACTTATATATTCTTGCAAAGTAATCACTTACAGGTAATTGATTAAATAAGTACTGATTTATTCTTTTTTATATTAATATTTTATTTATTAAATTTTTTTCGAACATTTTTCCAATCGAATAGAAAATTTTCCGAGATAAAAAGTTATATTTCCAATATGACCAACTATTTTGCAATGTGGGGTAACCACTTATTTCCTAACTTCTAAGTAACCACTTATTCTATCTTTGTGAGTAACCACTTATTCTTTCACTATGGGTAACTCGTTATTCGCACTTTTTTTGTAAGCGAGAGGGTAATGACCACCCATGAATTTGTGGGCATCGCGAACAAAAGTAATGTTGCGAGTAAATAGCCTGGTAAGTAGTGAAACCCTTTGTGTGCTACTTACTCGCTTAATTACTCGGTAATGTCTGTTTTTGCTGGGTCTCAATCAAATTTTGAGGACTTTTCAGACCCCGGCGACGTTTTTCGTAAAATTTTCAAAGTTTAATTTAATGAAATCCGCGATTTAAATCGTCATATGTATATCGCAAAATGGATTCTTTAAAATTTCTGAAAAAATATATGCGGTGTGTTCGATTAGTCGAAATTCTTACTACTTTTACTACAATTGGAAAGTTTTGTTTACTTTTTATATTGAAATTTTGCAGCTGTAGTAACTTGTAGTAAGTAAACGAACACGCTTATGTTGTTCCTCATTACTTTATTTTTGCCTTTACGATATCTTATACTTGCACTCTTATTGGGTCTTTTTTCATACAAATGCTGAAAAATCGAACTCCCGACTAAAAAAGTTTTCATATAATCTTATATGATTTGATATAATTATAAATGTTTATATGTGTGGCTTTGTATGACCATATACATTTATATTAACACTTTGGTTTTATAAATATGTTTGATATGACGTTATATATAATCATATGCGATTTGGTCTCCAGGCATATATTAAGAGATCTGCAAATATAGTTTATACATAATTATATATAATGGCGTATAAGCTTCTCTAAACAATCTTATATTAAAATATATAACAAAGTTAATATAAAATTGTAATAATTTTATGTATAAATTTATCTGACATGATATCTAATTATACAAAATTTTATAAAGTTTAATTGCACTATAAAAATTAAAAAAAAAACTCCGAAATTGTGGATATGGTTTTGAATTTTGCACTTTGACATATAAATAAATGTTTATAATTGAATTTAACATATATTTTCCAAATAGTTAGCGAAATACTCTTTATTAAACTCAAAATTATTTTAAAGAAATAAATAAAGGAAATTTTTTTTTCATTGTGGAATTAAAGGTCGAAATAATTATTTTTACTTTTAAATTTAAAAATTAGACAAACATATAATGAAATAAATATGGTTTAAGTTCATTTATTATTCCGTTAAAAAAAATTAATTGTGAAAGTTAATTTTTTATCATGTTGGTTTTTAATTTTTATTTAAAAAAATGAAATTTGTTTTTTTCGACCTTTTTAATTCATTAATTAGAAATTTATTAATTCAGTTCGACGACTATTTCCTTATTATGAATTAACATAATAAGTACTTTTTTCAAAAACTGTTTTTTTTTCTTCATCTGGATACTCTCCTGACAAATACTTCACAGAGTTTTTGCTTTCAAAAAACCTCTACACTTTCAGGAATGAAAAGAGGATCGTTTCGGGGATTTTCCAGGTCCCCTTCATCAGTTTTCTTTAGAAAGTGGTGGCGTAATCCCCGAAACGATCGTCTTTTCATTCCTGAAAGTGTAGAGGTTTTTTGAAAGCAAAAATTCTGTGAAGTATTTGTCAGGAGAGTATCCTGATGAAGAAAAATAGCAGTTTTTTTTTTAAAAAAGTACTTATTATATTAATTCATAATAAGGAAATTGACCTCGAACTGAATTAATAAATTTCTAATTAGTTAATTCAGTTATTCAGTTATCTTTCTTATAAAAGAAAGATAAAAACTCTAACCTAGAAAAAGTTGTTCCGAGAAATTTTTGTAATGTTTTATTTTGTCACCTATTTCCAAGTTTATTAGCAAAAATTGTTCTAAACATTAAGCATTGGATTTAATATGAATGAAATAAGTGATCCCAATAATAATTACTAAAATTTTCTTTGAAAATCTTCATCAAATTATATGCATTTATATATAATTTGATGCAGTTATATAGACCCATTTTTCGGATCAAATTGTATCAGGTGAGATAACATGCTTATCTCGCTTGATATAATTATATATTCCAATATTCGGATCAAATTAGATATGGACGTATATATTGGTTTATATATGGTGATATATGATTATATAACATCTTTTTTAGTCGGGCTGTTTTTTTTTTTTTTTATTTAACTCAGGAACCAAAAGGAGTACCAAACTGATATTTGACAGTGTCATTGATAAAAAACTAAGAACTAATACGAAAATATTAAAAGGCTACGATAAAGTATCCCGAACCGCGTATTAGATAAAATGGCTTTAGACCTTTGATAACGATAAATGGTTAAAGTTCATTTCAAAATAGTAACTATTCACGTGGCTCAATCATGGCTTCAATTATAAAAGGATAGAAACAATTAATTAATGGTAGAAAAATTCTCAAAAATTAAAATTTTTTTTAATAAATCAGAATTTATCAAATTAAAGAATGCGTTGCAGAACAACTTCAGGCCCGCTTTCAGATGCTTTAAAGTGATATATCAACCAGTCACATAGCTAAAATAATACAAAAGTTAGACCCAAATATGTACGGAAAGTCTATAGCAAATTTGATAATTTTCCCCAAATTGAACACCAATTTTAGCTATACAAAGTATTCCAAGTTATAGCAAGTTTCATACAATTCAAATAGAGTGCGGAAATTTCAATTGTTGATTTTATATGTTATTTAATATAAACTTTTTTAGGCATTACTAACCCATCCATGTTGGATGTCAAATACATATCAAATATTAAAGTTTTTGATGAAAAATATAACTTAGAATTTTCCGTTGGACTTTATATTGTCTTTTATACCTAAAGCGTCGCTCATAAAATCATTAACCTTGTGCTGCGGAGTCCAAAAACGTCCAACAAGTAGTGTATGGCCAAATCAAAAGGGGTTAAAAAATGTTTTTTGTGATAATTAAAAAAAAAAAATTTTACAAAATTTTTACAAAATTTTTATTGTTTTAAACAAATTGCTAAAATTTAAATTCAAACTCTGTAAAATACTGCACTCAACCAAAAAAGTCTGCAATGGCTACTGAAAATTTTGCTGTTATTACGGGAAATTTAACTGTTTTGAGCCCAGCGGTATTTTTTGCTAATTTTAGCAACACATGTCTGCTGATCTGTAGTACAACAAAATTAGTAGCCGCTACTAAATTTTAGCAAAATTGTTATAAACTGCAATTCAAAATTGATTTGCTCAAATAAGCTACAAAATTTACTAAATATCAATAATGTATATTAATGAAAATATTAATTACAATATATAACGCGTTTGAAAAAACAACACTTTACTAGAAAAATAAAAATGCCCTGCTGGCCGTGAGTCTCCGATATACACAAATTGCCTGCACTTGAACGTAAAAACCATACTTCAGTGTGGCAAAATTTGTGAAAAAGGTGACAAATTGGAGATAAGATAAACAAAAAATCTAAATGAGAATGTTTGTATGTCTGTTTGATCACTTCTGAGAGTAAAAACAATAACAGAAAGTTGAATAGGAAAGAAAAACTATGAATTAGCCACACTATGAGCAAGGCCTTATGTGGGTTAGATGACTAAGCTGTCGAACTCTAGTATAGTTACGTTTGTAATGTAGGAGTGCATGGATTCGATTCCTACAGCCGACGGGTTGTTGAAAAAATTATCATATAGAGACAATTTGACATTAAAATATAAACAATAATACAATTTAATGGAAAATCACTGATGAAGCCTGTCCATAGAAAAAGGCAGAAATTGGATCTAGTCTGATTTGCAAATTTAAAATGTGTTTATAACTTCTTCTTAACCTCAAACCTACTCAATAATTTTAGTACAACGAAATTAGTATAAATAATTAGTTGCCGCTACTAAATTTCAGTAAATTTCAGTAAACTGCAATTTAAAATCAATCTGCTGAAATTAGCAAAAAAGTGTACTAAAAAATGAAAAAAACTATAAAATCTAAAAAAAATTAAAATCAAATTTAATAAAATAAATTTTTTTTGTTTTTTCAATTGTAAAAAATGTATAATTACTTCAACCTACTTGAAATTTGGAGTAAAAATTGCAAACAGTTCTCCAGTTATTACCTTTTTATGCATTGGAAATCGGATAATTTCTAAAAACGGAAATTTGAGATGACCACCACGATCGCCTGATTTGACTGCACCAGATTTTTTCTTGTAGGGCTATCTCAAGGACAAAGTTTATGTGAATAATCCCCAAACCTTAAAGCAACTAAAGGACAACATTCAAGAAGAAATTGATTGCTTTTTAAAAGAGAAGCAACACTCAGGAAATTCTTCCTATTAATTAACGTGTTGCTTCCTTTGGAAAGGGGATAGAGAAGAAGTGAAAGGTGGTGAAAGATGAAGGGCTTCAAATATAGCAACACTGTAATTGCGCGAGATGTTGAATTTTAGAACAGTTGTTGCGCGCCATCTGATGGTGAGTTGGCGAACTTTGTTGAAGCTTTTTAGTTCATAGCCCTGTTATATTATTTTACTTCGGTGGGGTTAAGTGCTATGGGAACACCGAAGGGGGACGCTGCGATATGTATGAGGGATAGAAAAAAACTCATACATATAATTATTTTTCATAAATTGATGTTGCCTTGGTTGGGGTCGAATCCGCAAACTCACGTGTAACAATCCAACGCGCTAACCATTACACCACAGCGCCCACTTTCAATTTAAATTTTTTGTTTGGATAGGGACATGCCTTCAACAGATTATTTTTCACAATTTGCCAAATAAGTTTTGGGATTTTACGAGGGCAGTGCGAAATGTTCTTAGCCTAACAATAAAAAACAAGAGCTAAATTTTTAAATTTATTTTATTTTTCCATATAAAATTCCGAAAAACCTGGCGATAAGATTTAGGCAGGTATTTCACACCAAGTTTTTTGCAACAAATTTCATAATTGATGCTTATTTTGGAAAACTCCCTTTCCTATTATTTGCTTCAACTCTCCCTAAAGATTTTTGATAGGGTTGCAGTCCGGAGAATTACTTGGCCATTCAAGCAGGGTCACATGATAGTCGTGGAACCAATCCCTTACCGACTTAAAAGTATGTAGTTTCTGAGTGGCATACGTTCCTCAGCATAAGGGTCAAAATCGTATTTTTCAAGATATATTTGTAGTGGAATCTGGCCATAGTGAGGTAATTCGATTTATTGCACCGATAACATACCACGAGAAAGAACCCTAGACCCAGCATTTTGAACAAAAAATAGCGGCTGATACAAAGTTTTAGCAATAGAACTTTGGCCATTTTCTCTTAGTATCTAAGCAATTTTTCTCTCCTCCGAAGAACAATGAATTTTTCGATCCATCAAAGATTTTTTTTTATTATTTCATTATGAATAAATAGGAACAACAATAAAATAACTATTTTGACCAATTACTGAAAGCACCCCTATACAAAACTGACACACAGAAAAACAACGGGGAATCCCCAGTTTCTTTTTTACTTATAAAGGTACTGCCATGTTGAGTTTCAGTTAAATTAACTAAAATTAAACATAAAGAACTAACAAGCAAGTGTACTTATTTTTTTCACCATATGTGATTTCATGAGGAGTCATAGCAAAAAAAAATCAAAGTGAAAGAAATCTGTTTTCCTAAACAACGTATTTGGTAGTACATACTTATATTTTTTTCAATTAATATTATTATGCTGTTTCCGAATTTGACAAACGATGCGGAGTATTTTTTCTCCAAAATGATTAAAATAATACGTCAGTAGAAAAATCTGTCGAACGGGTTTCAAATCGATTTGATTATTTTTTAACAAATTTTTAGTTGAAACACTGATTTAAACAAAGATTTTAGTTATATTCATTTAATACTATACTACAATAAAAATCCTCAGTATTTTAACTAATTTTGAGTGTTAATTTTCAAAACTATTCAAAACTATATTTTAAGAACCCATTCGTTAAATATTACAACATATATTTTTCAAATCTAATATTTTCATATTTCTGTTATTAGCCGGTAAATGTCGCCACCAGTGTATCCGAAGTTTTAAAGATGGCGCTATTTCTTTCCCTCCCGATTTTTTAAAATGGCCCATATCTCGAAAACTAAGATATAGCAAAATTGACGAAAATTTCGACTACCCCTACGAAAAGGGGTCATCTCCTTCCAAAAATGGACCACTTTACAAAATGGCCCATATCTTGAAAACTAATCGATATGGAGCAAAACGGACAAAATGTTTGCTTCTTTGGAGTGACCTTACATGCCCTTAGATTATATGAACTAGGACCGGTTAGGGTCACGAGACCCTAAATTTGAACAAATTTTACGACTTAGTATATACAAATAAAATTGTAGTTTTACAAATTTTTTCCTTAAATTTAGATTTGTTAAATTTAACAAAAAAAAAATTCAAAACAAATTTTATTTTAAGCCAAAAAACAGGAATAAATTTTGTATTGTATTATTTTGAGTGTATTATCAGTACATTATTCAGAGACTATTAATTATAGAGATAGGAAATCAAAACTTACATTACTCACCGGTAGAGGGAGTTGAAATTTAGTATTACCTGAGCAACTATTTAGCATCAGTTTAGTATCAGCTGAGCCTATCCCGAGTAAAAAAGTGTATATAAAATCATATGTGAATGGATATATTTGCAATATGTAACTGGATATAATTTCATCCGAAAAATGGTTATATTAAATTGTATCATATTGGATATAATTGTATTTACAAGGATACAAAGTTGTATCAAATGATAAACTTATATCCGAATTTTGTCCCGATCAAATTGGATATAAGTTAATACATACGATATGATTAAATTTAAATGATAAAAAAAAATTTGAATTGGAGGGCAGCAGGATTTCGGGTCCCACACACTCAGGGGTGTGATGAAAATCGAAAACGAACAGTTTTTCAATCTAGAATAATTTGTTTCGCGAAAATCAAATTGGCTTCAAATTATTATTTATCGTTTTATTTGACGCCGGACATGTAAATTAGGAAATAAAATATAATTGGTATTGTACAGATCCTAAAATATTTACCATTGAAAATCAGATCGTTTTCGTTTTCGATATTCATCACATGCCTGACTGTCAGCCGAGGGCTACTGTTGATAATGACTAACTATTAAAGACGTTAATGTATAAATCTGTTATTCTTTAAAGACTAGATAATTTTTTATCAAATATGGGAATTTTCTTTGGACTTAGAAATTTTTTTTAAATATGTTAAGCTTTTTTTATTTTAAATAAAATTTTAATGGTTAGCCCGGCAATGCACTTCTTTTTTGTTGGAGGCTCATAGTTCCCGATTCTTATTTCTCCACTCAAAACTTATCGGACAAGAACAAAATATATATATCTTTGGGAAGGTACTTGAAATACCTTTTCAATGATATGCAACATGGCTAGACTTATTAACCCATTACGAGCCGGGCCATGATTTTAAATGTTAATTTTTTTAAATTGGATTTTTTAAATTAAAAAAAAACTTTTAGAAGTAAAAAAGTTCAGAAAATATTAATTTAATGAAAAAATTGAGTAAAGCATATAAAAAATTGTTTTTGATCAAATATTACATTAATCTCGAATATATTAGTTAATCTCTAACTTGGGTCTGATATTAACTAATATATCGTCGGCTTGCCTGCAAGAAGTGCTATGTTTTTGGTTTTATCAGGTTTTCAGGAGAGCGAAAAAACTGATTTATATTATCCTTTTAAGACATTTTATTGACATCATATGCGCTAATGATTCACGACCTTATTTATTACAATCATTATTAAGGCATATGATGTCAATGAAATACATTAAAAGGATAATACAAACCAGTTTTTTCGCCCTCCTGAAAACCTGTTAAAGAACACATAACACTACTTGCAGCCAAGCCGACGATATTGTTATATATACAAAATAAAATTAAAAATATTTTTGTATCTATTTATATATACAATTTTGAACGGTTTTATCAATAATATATTCCTATATATACAATTTTCAATAAAGCAAATACTGATATATGATTTAATATGATTACATATGAGAAAATTTCTAAAAAATTTCGAATATATCACCATATAAAAACATATAAGGTCGCACACAATATTTTATATTATCATATATTTTAATATTAAAAAATATATGTTATATATACTCTTTTTTACTCGGGATATTTTAAAACTCAAAAACTGCTGAAATCTTCTCAAAATAAGGAAAAAACAAGCGCGGAATATATTCAAATAATAAAATTTGAGATATCGGTTTGTTCTTTTTTGCTTTGTTGTTTGTTTAAATAATAAATTTAAATAAAGAAAAAGAAAATTGTAAATTTTTTGAACAAAGTGAAATCTAGTGACAACGATATTTTTATAACTTATTTTTTTGGTGATGCCATACCCCTGACATTATTGCGCATATCGTTGTGTCATATATTTTTTTCGCCTAAAAAAGTTATACCCCTAATGTGCATATTTACTCGTAGTCGGACAAATTTTGTAAGGCGACCTCTTGCCTATTCGTTTAGTGTGTAAATTTTCTACATTCTGCTTGTGACCTTTTAAGCAAATAATTCCGACTAAAAAGCAGTTTTTTTTTTCAAATACAATAATATTTCATTATGATTACATTTTAAAATCTGTTTTAGTCAGATGTCAGTTACATTCGGTCTTAATACGTAAACAGAAAATTCAAGTTTCTTTTGTTAAGACGTAAAACGTGATAAACATTTTAATAATCATTTGTAGTCATTAGGGCAAGAAATTCAATGTAAATGCATGCTTTTTCTCGATAGTCCAAAGTTAATATGAATCAAATATTTATCCAAATCATCAAATTTAGAACAAGTGGCATCGATTTGTAGAAGCATATTTTTTACATATTTTGACATAAATGTAAATTTTTGCATATTTTGACTTTAAATGCATATTTGGTTCTTATTAAAATGCATATTTTGTGCTTTTTAATGCATATTTGAGCATTTTTTTCATTTTAAGTAGTATTTTATGAAATTGTTAAAAAATTTCATTTTTATATTTTGAATAAGACAAAATATGCTTTTTGTTTTTTTTAAAAATCTCTAATTGCCAAGTATTTGTTTATGTCAAATATTTTTTTTATTTTCAACAAGAGTTTTTACTCCAAATACCAAAAGGTGCATTTAATAAACTAAAATGTTCAGTAATTTACAAAGCATTTAAAATTTTTTGTATAATTAAACAAATTGTGTATGATAGAAGCTGACAGTGAACTATTGCACTTTGTAGACTTATACAGAGCCGCATTTTCGTAAAGTCGAGTTCGAGTTCTCTCTCGTGTGTAAATGTGCCTTAAGAAACGGCTTTCTGTGTTTATTTTTATATTTCAACGTGGATTATTTTTGTTTTTTAGTGCATATTTTTTATATTTTTAATGTATATTCGTCTTTTTCAGCCGCATTTTGTGGGGGCATATTTTCGATTTTTAACTGCATGCAATTCCTTGCCCTAGTAATCATAGTTTTTTGTTTTTTTTAGTAAATAAAGCAAATGTGGTTAAATGATTATAAATTATAATTTTCACTGGTAGAAATTCCATTTACTTAGTATGCACAATCTGCTAGTGTTTAAATTTCATGGAATATCTGGATTTTATTGTGTTTTATTTAGATTAAAATAATTGTTGTGGTTTTTCTAACAAAAACTATTTTATCTATGAATTAAAAAGAAAAACTACTGTTTATTAAGGATGTTTTTAAAGCTAAAATTAAAAAACCACATTCTTATAATAAGCTTAAAACATTTCTGCAGGTCAGTTTATAAAAATGTGAAGTCTAGCTTCTTTAGGCAGCGAAATTGATCTACTTGATTAAAGTTAATCCAACTTTAGTCGCTTCTTCAAGCACTCTTTGATATGAATTACCGAGTTTATTTCACCTGTGGTCCCGAAAGACTTGCTTTCGAGGAAATTTCGATTGCCTTTTTGTCTTAAATTTGTCGTCCACATACCCCCGTGAGTGTGCAATGTAGATTTCCTGGATGGAAACTGTGGGAAGTCGGCTAAAACATACATCTGATCATCCATGATGCAGGAATTGAATTTTTCAAAAAGCCACTCGTCGAAACCCCACACATTACTATTTCAACACAAAATTTATAGTTCATTACCCTCAGAATTACATGTAAGCAGTATGTTTTGTCAACAAATTTAAAATAAATTTTAAAAAAAAATGGCAGCTGCCCGAATCGATCAGCGAACCTTATGACTGTCAGACCCGGGGGGTCAAGGGAAATTATTTTTCAAATGCCAACCTCACCCACAGTCCACCTTGGACATGGTGTCCGCTGTTAACGCTAACGAGGCTCTGACGACCGAGTATGGGCGGTATAACCCGGTTCTCACGGCAATCGGACTATGTGCCGGAACGATTCGGATGTATTCGAATTTTCGAATTTAACCGAGCAAGGATTGACTCCGGCTTTAGATGAGAATTATTAACTACAAATTCACATTTTGAAGCCGTTACAACAACAACAATTGTCAGACCCCCAAATTTTACACTTTTTTAAATTAATATTTAATATCTATTTATAGAATAGTTGATAAACTACTTACACTTAATATCAGTGTAATATCTTTCCTCCAAAGGCATCACCATGTTAAAATAAGTAGTTCAGTAATTAAAAGGTAAGTAGTGAACACTTACAAAAATAACAGAAAAAGTTACTAAAAATTAGTTAAAAATTACGTTGCAGAAAAAACTGCTAAAATTAGCGGATTTTTTTTTGCTAAATACTAGTAAAATAAGAATAGCAAAATTAAAATTGTTAAATTTATAGAATTTTAGTTATATTTAAGCTAACTTTTAGCTAATTGAAAATAACAAATTGTACTGTAAAATCTGCAGAAAATTATGCTAAATATTAGTAGACTAAAAATAGCAAAAATAAACTATTATATTATGTTGCTATTTTTAAGCTAAATTTAGTTAAATGAAAATAGCAGCAGAAATATTTACTGAAAAATCGTAAACTGCTGTTTTCAAAAGGCTCGATTTTATTTGTATTTAAAAAAAAAATCGAAAAAAACTTCGAAAATTTTAAATTTTTTTTGTGATTTTTTAGGCTACAAATTTTTTAGCAAAATTTTTTTGCTGATTTTAGCAGGTTAATTTACTAATTTCCTTTAACAAAAATTGAGCTCATATATAACAAAAATTCTGTATATTTAACAGTTTTATTTTTGCTATTCCTATATTACTAATATATAACAAAAATAATTTGCTAATTTTAGCAGTTTTTTCTGCAGCATCATTTCTAACTAACTTTTAGTAGGTTTAACTAAATTTTTTACGAACTTTTTTCTATTAGTGTAGGATTTCAATACAATACCTCAAACTCATTACATGATAATGAAAGTTTTTGCTGGGTATATCATATATATTTTTAAAATCTGCAATTTTTAAATGCATACTTGTAATTTTTTTGGATTTATAAAGCATATTTTTTAATTTTAGTGCGTATTTCCTTTAAGTGCATATTTTTCGCATTGTTCGATTTTAAAGTCGTTGCATGATTATTATCAATTAGAACGTTAAAGACATAATACATTTGGCAAACATTTTATGAAAATCTTAGATAATTCCTTTTCATTAAAAAAAAATCCCAAATTCGAAAGACGATTTTTTACAATTTTTAGGATAACTTGAAGATTTATTTTAAATGTAGATATTTAAAAGTTTCACAAAAATTGCTATGCTATTACTGCAAATATAACTTTAACTAATTTAAATAAATTTTAAAAACTTAAATCTAAAGTTGAATGAACTGTGAGTAAATTTGCAAAAGGTTAAATATGAGGGCACATTAAAACCATGTATTTAAACTTTTGGTTCAATTTATTCAAATACTGTCATGACAGCAAGAGAGTAAAAATGAAGATAAATAAAATGTTTTTAAAACCTCTAAATTGAGAACTGTTTAAAAAAATTATCACGAATATCTTACATAAAATATTTGCTAGCTAAAAAAAACTAAAATAAATGAGTCAAACAATATGAAATTTAAGTTTAAAATTTTTTACGTCTTTTTATTTAAATGTTCATTACAAATTACACTTTGTTTTTATGTAAGAATCTACACCATTTTGAATTGAAATTGAGATTTACAATCACCAATAAAAAAATGTGTCCAAGTCTCACAGAGGAAATTAGTCTTTACTGTTGCCACTTTAAAGCAGAGTAGGAAAATAAACTGTACACAACATGTAGGGTAGGGTACGGCTAAGGAACATACCGTATCTATCGTTTTAGCGGTTGTGTATTTGTACACAAACCGAATTTAATAAATTTTAGTTAAAATTTAATTTTTAGTTAATTTTTTTGCTACCTCCACATTACTAACTTACAAACTTTTTGCTATTTTTTTTTTGCTGAATTGTTACTTTACAGTATTTTGCTGAATTTTAGTTACTAATTTTTAACAGAAGATTTGCTAATTTTACAAATTTTTTGTAAACTAAACCACCAATTTTGGAGCGCTTATAAACGGAATGTCAAATGACTCATAAAAATTACTGCATATTTTTAACTCGACAAAAATAATGCAAAAAGTTTTTAAATAAAGCTAAATTGAAATGGTTGAAAATTTGTCCTACTCATAAAATATCTAAATTATTAATATTTATGAGAAAAGTTTCTATTTATCGTAATACATTAATTTTCAAAGATCAAGGTTTATTTTGGACGAACCATTTTAATATGAAAATTGTGATTAAAAGTATCTCTGGGGAGCAAGTGGAGTTTACGGGGATGACCCTAATTTTTTTCCCCCAATATTGTACTTTTTAAGCTTATTTAAAGAATACAATATTTTTAATCGCCCACACCTTCTTTCCTGTGGGTGGAGCTTTAGAGGTGAAAATGGAAACTCAAATAAATTCGGAAGTACATATCCGATCAGCAAACAATGAAAATCAAAAGAAGGGTCTCTGAAATACATTTTGTTATGGTTAACATATTATTGTCTATAAATATTACCACTTTTACAAAAAATCATTCTTGAGAAATTTTCATTGGCATTGAAATATAATTGGCATTACTTTATCTCAATGTCAATGCCAGCAAATTTCATCACCATTCAATGCCGGGGGTCAAGGGAAATTATTTCCAAATGCCAACCTCACCCACAATCCACCTTGGACATGGTGTCCCCTGTTAACGCTGACGAGGCTCTGACGACCGAGTATGGGCGGTATAACCCGGTTCCCACGGCAATCGGACTATGTGCCGGAACGATTCGGATGTATTCGAATCTTCGAATTTATCCGAGCAAGGATTGCCACTCCGGCTTTAAATGAGAATTATTAACTACAAATTCTCATTTTAAAGCCGTTACAACAACAACAACAACCATTCAATGCCAATGAAATTTTTTACACATAATTGAAGAAAAAGCATTGTAATATAAAAAATATAAGAAATACGCGAATTTTAAATTTTTTTTCTTAATTTATTCTTTTATTAAACCATGAAAACAAATACTCCTTTCATCAATTGTTGAAATGCCCAATAATTATAAATGGGCATTTAGGCATTGAACAATGCCAATTGAAAAAATTTCAATTAATTGACACATTCAATAAACTGGTCCCAAGTATGTTTTTAAATACACATTTATTTTTTATTTATTAATTTTCATTTCATTTGCTCCTTTTTTACCACTAGTAATCTGCAAAAGTTTTGTTGATTTCAGAAAATTTTAGCAAAAATTTTGTAGATTTAACAGTTTTTTTTTGCTATTTTCATTTTACTATTATTTAGCAATTTGTTGCTGATTTCAGCAGGTTAAATTGTTATTTGCAATTAACAAAAATTTAGCTCAAATATTACTAAAATTCTGTAAATTTAACAGTTTTTTTGCTATTTTTATTATACTATTATTCAGCAATTTTTTTTTTTTTGCTAATTTTAGCAGGTTAAATTGTTATTTGCAATTAACAACAATTTAGCTCAAATATTACTAAAATTCTGTAAATTTAACAGTTTTTTTTTCTGTTTTCATTTTATTAATATTTAGCAAACTGATTCTGCTAATATTAGCAGTTTTTTCTGCAGCATAATTTTTAACTAATTTTTAGCAACTTTTTCTGCTATTTTTACGGACTTATTTGTATGAGTGTATGCAACCCTAAAAGTACGGTTCGTTAGAGTTTATTTTCCTACTCTGCTTTAAATGTACAATAGAATACACTATTATACAATAATAGAAATAAACTTGCACAAATAGCAGAAAAAGCTACTAAAAATTAGTTAAAAAGGCCCCTGCAAAAAATTGCTGATAACAGCAGAAACAGTTTACTAAATATTAGATAGAATAAAATGGTAAGAAAAAAATCTGTTAAATCTACAAAATTTTAATTACATTTGTGTTATATTAAAGTTAATTACAAATGACAATTTACTCGTACTTTGTGGTAATCAGAAAAAGAATTCATTAATATGTCTGTTTGTTTCAAGGTTGGTTACCGAAACGAATAACGGTAAGGCTAACGGTAACGGTATCGGATTTCGTTTGTTTGGGTAACGGTAAAGGTAACGGTATTTAAGACAGTTTCGGTAACGGTATACCGTTATCGAAACAGCAATACCGGTACATACCGGTATTAAAAATTATGTTAGTAACATATAAAAACAAGTAAAAACATGGCATATTTTTAATTTTAAGCACTGGAAATACAGATTTGAAGCCATAAATTCAATGCTGGTAGTTTTAATAAGTAAAATTATTATCTATAAATTTTTTTGTAAAAAAAACACTCAAGATCATAAAATAAAAAATAAAAAAATTTAAATTTTTATATAAAATAACAAATACCGGTAAAATACCGGTAACAATCCATAAAAATAACGGTATCGTAACGATAACGGTATTTGGAAATTTTTTAGAGGTATCGATAACGGTAACGGTATTCAATTTGAAACGGTATTTTAGCGATAACGGTATTATAACGATAACGGTAACCAACCTTGGTTTGTTTACATGCTTACTTTAGTTTTTTCAATTAAAACCAGGGTTGGCTGGCAATACCGCTAAAATACCGATATCGATTAAAAACCCTTTCAACTGACTACCGTTACCCCTAAAATACCATTACCTAAATAACCAAAATACCGTTATCCTTAAAATACCATTACCGAAATAACTGAAATACCGTTATCCATAAAATATCGATACCGAAATAAATGAAATATCGATATCCTTAAATACCGTTACCGAACTAAATCAAATACCGTTACCCCTAAAATACCGTTACCGTTATTTTTAATTTTCTGCTTTTGATAATTGCACGTGGTTGTTGAGTATTTATCGTACTTTAAGTTGGTAAATTGGTTCAGTTTTTAATTTCGTTTGTTTTTTGTAAAAAAAAATTGCGGGATACATCTAAATAACTGACTACCGTTATCCTTAAAATACCATTACCGAAATAACTCAAATATCGCTAACCTTAAAATACCGTAACCGAAATAATCAAAAAACCGTTGTCCTTAAAATACCGATACCAAATAAATGAAATAGCGTTACCCTTAAAATACCGTTACCGAAATAATCTGAAATAGCGTTATAACTGCATCGTTTCGGTTACCATCCATGATGAAAACGATTTGTTAAATTATTTCAAAAGGTGCCAATTAAAAATTAATCCAATAGATTAACTAATTGCTCAAAACTGCAATTTGCTGACATTTTTTTATTTTATCGCTCAAAAGCATTTCATAAAACAAGAGAAAAACATCAGCATATTGTTCAGGCGCGGATACAAGGGGCTGCTATGGGGCTGAAGCCCCCCCTTGAGGACAAAAAAAAAATTTTTTTTTTCAAATAATGCTATATTGGAAAACGTGAATAATTTAGTAAACATACATTTTAGAATTTGACATTAAACAAACATTTTTAATTTTGAGATTTTGTGTAGATTCTCTGATTCAAGAATCTCTTTTGTGCAGGAACTTGAGAGATTCTATATTTTTTTCAAGAGATAATTCTCAAAATTTTTTTTATAATGAGCTTTTTTGCAGAAGTAATATGAAACTGTTAACTATTTTTTGCAATTAAACAAGTGTTTTGAGGAATTTTACTGAAAACTTAGTATTTAGGGTCAGTTTTATTGTCAGAACAAAGATAGATTTCAAAAGAAATTATTTAAGATATGTTTAAGAAACGAATCGTGCTTAGTTGTGACTATAAAACTTACCTTTTATTTTAAAGTGAATACTACAATTTTCTTCTTTTTTAAACTTAAGTGCACTACTACACTACTTTTAAAACCTCTTAAATATTTTTTTAAATTTAATGGTCTTAGGATGACCATCTCATGCGTAAGTAATGCTCAAGCTAGCATTTTCTTATTGTAGACAATTGAAGAGTTGGGGTGATGCCCACGAAATAATTGTATTGTCTATCATGAAAATGATCAACCTTTTTGAAACAACAAATAAAATCTAATATTACGATATCATATTAGAATTTGGACTTGAGGTAGAACAATATTCTAACTAAATATATGGAAATTCCTTTTATTTATGAAAAGTATCATACACTCAATGAACAATTTTCATAAAGTATATGAAGATTTTTTATCAATTTTAGGAATTTTTTTTATTTATTTTGTTAAGAAAATTTCATTAGTTTAATGAAAAATTTCATTAAAACTCGTCGAGTAAAACTATCTGTGTGCAGGGTTAATGAGTGTTTGTAGGGAGTTCCCTCAATCCACATGTTCTTGCTAAAATAATACGTTATATAATAGAAAATTATGAAATCTCCTAATCTCCAATCGCATACCTAAGCTTCTTCTTATAAAACTCATTACCGGGTAATAATAGAAGGTTTTATTAAGATTTGGATATTTGGCAACTTTTGCCGCAGGATTTTATCCCATATCCGAATTTTATGAAGATCGGAAAGAACCCATCGTGATAGTTTAATCGTTAGTTGTTTATTTTCTTTAATTTAAAGGTTTTGTTTCCAAATTTTTCGTATGGGAAGCCTTTAAAATTTTAGGTCATTCTTCTTGTAAAATGAGTTTTTTTATTAAAAAGTTGTAATAATTAGGACCAGATTTTTGGAAAATTTATCAATAATATTGCACGTGTATGCCCTCCTTTAATAAGAAATTTTTAAAGATGCTCGTTCTGATTATAAAACTGCCCTTTAGGCACTGATTCTATATTAAACCTATTAGATTTGGAAACATTTTTGTATTCGAAAAACTCTTTGGCACTGGAACATTTTTTATATTCTAGGTTTGATATGAAAGTTTTAGGAATTGCAGTAATTTTTCTTATAAAAGACACTGCAAAAAAATTTAAAATTTACGGCGTATTCCTATTATCATATTGTGAGAATTTTTTCCGTATCAGAATCTCCATTGTGTTTGCTATGACAATATTATTTAATTTTTAAATGATTTTCAAACGTACTAAGTTTGCGATTTTAGAGATATTTTCTCTTAAAAATAGTTCGGATACTGTACTGCGATTTCTTAACTTATTAGTGATAAAATTTAATAGTTAACGAAAAAATTGTTGAATATACAAAATATATCGTTAACTTATTAAAGCAAATTTTTCTAAATTTATGTTAACAATTTTTTGGTTAAATCTTACATTTTCAAAACAACTAAAACTCAAATTATTTTTGTTGGTTCTTATAAAAAATTACGGAATAAACTTTACTTTAACTCAACCGACAGTTGTCTTAAGTTAGAAGCTATATTAGCTGCGTTTTCGACTTAACTATATCCGTTAACTCATAAAAAAACTCAAAGTGCATAAAAACACATTTAAGACGAACACTAACATATTACTTTTCGTATGCACGCTAACTTTCAACACGGATAATTATCAACGTTGAAAACTCAACGTTTATACAATTTCACATCTGACGTAACTTATTTGCGTTACTTCCTAAAAACTTTTGCTGACATACCTTCGATTATAACGGAAAAATTATAAACATAACCTGTTTACAATTTTTTTGTACTACAATCGGTTTAACGTAGATTTGCTTAAAATACTTAACGTTGATAGGCATGAGACAAAATACAGCTATTGATAAAATCGTTAACGAAGATAGAGAACAACACTAATGAAACAGATTTTCACTGACAAAAAACTAACTGAACGTTCAAAAAATGTCGAAATGGGGTTAAACAGATTTTTCGGAACCCTTGTTGGGTTCTCTTTGGAACAACTTGGTAAACCTATGCTAAAACATGTATTAAAACCTCTACTTCTAGTTCATAAAATATCTATAGATATGACTACGATATAAGATATAAAAAATGTTTAGCCCCCCCCCCCCCACCTTGAGCGAATCCTGGATCCGCGCCTGATTTTGTTGTTGTTTTTCATTTATTTTATTTATGTAGTTTTTTATAAATGTTTATGTATTAGTAACTGATCTTTTAAATTATTTTTTATAAAATTTTATAAATATCTGCTGTTTTTACATTTTACATTTTTCATTTTTACATTTTTTGATTTTATTAATATTTATATGTGATGTATTTATTTACTATTTAACCCTTAACAGTCCTGATGATGCCATTCAATGTAAATGGCGAAATATTGAAAATATTTAAATAAACATTTAAACAAAATTTCGACCTCGAACTCGAATATTTGATTGGAAAATAAACAATAAAAAGGTCGAATAAAAATAATTATAAGAAATATATTTTTTTATAGTTGGCATGGCAACTACCACCTTATCCAGCTGATTAGAGTCTTATTTAGACTCTAATCAGCTGGACTCAAAATCACTTTTTGTTTCCGTCTGTCCGTCCGTCCGCCTGTCTGTCCATGCCTTCTTGTGCGCACTCTACAAGTCGCAAATATTAAGATATTTTGATGAAATTTGGTACCCAAACCTATGTCGGCCCAAGGACGAAGCCTATTGATTTTGGTTAAAATTGGTCCATGTTTAGACCCTTGTAAGGGTCCCCCCAAAATTGGCTTTTTTACACGCTGCAGGTCGCAAATAAAAAGATAATTCAATAAAATTTGGTACACAGACCTATGTCGGCCCAAGGACGAAGCCTATTTATTGATTTTGGTTAAAATCGGTCCATGTTTAGACCTAGTGCCCATATAAGGGTCCCCCCAAATTGGCTTTTTTACGTACTGCAGGTCGCAAATACGAAGATATTTCAATGAAATTTGGTACACAGACCTATGTCGGCCCAAGGCCTATTTTATAGAAAATTTTGACACAAGTCCGTTTAACCCATTCGAATTTCGGATCCAAACATTAGTCGGCTCATAGCTAAAATTTTGTAAATTTAACAGATTTTTTCTTGCTGTTTTTATCTAACTAATGTTTAGCAATTTTTTCGGCAGAGCCATTTTGAACTAACTTTTATTAACTTTAGAACAATATTCTAACTAAATATATGAAGATATAGAAAGTCCGAAAAAATAATTTTTGTATTTTTTAATGCAAAAATTAAAATAATTGTTGAACTTTAAAAAACTTTTTTTTCTATTGGAGTACTGTAAAAGATTAAAATCTTAAGATTTTATTAATAATCTCTGATATAAAAATTAATTTCATATCAATATTTTCTAAATATTTTGTAAAACGTTGGTTTTTTAATTTTTATTTAAAAAATAAAAATTGTTTTTTTCAACCTTTTTAATTGATTAATTAGAAATTTATTAATTTAGTTCGAGGCCATTTTGTTAATTCATAACAAGGAAATTGGCCTCGAACTGAATTAATAAATTTCTAATAAATTTTGAAAAACTTTTAATTTTCCAACAGAAATGGTGTTAAAAAATAGTCAGTTTAAATTGTTTTAATTAAATCTTTATTTTCTTGCTACTAATTTCACTGGTTGAATTCACGATAAAGAAGTAGAAAAACTGGAATGACGTTATTAGAATATTTTTCTTTTTGTTTATTTATTATTTTGAAACCAAAACATACGACTTCGTTTAATGTTTACATCTTTAAAAATAGTTGATGAAAACTTATACTGCACAGTTTTAAATTTACGCTATAATAAACATTTGAAAAATAAGAGCAGCTGCAGTAGTGTAATATAGCAGATGGAGCAGTTCCCATGAGGGATCATATCCAAAGCGTAACATTTAAAATTAAAGACTTGTTTGTCTTAGAATAGAATTTGGTAAATTTAAAAATTTTTTAATTGTGCGATGCTAGTAAAGATGTTTAATAGTCGATAATTATAATTTGGAAATAATAAAAATTTGGAAATTATTTGCAAAATTCTCAATTTTTAAAAACATTATTTGGAAACAAAAAAATATCCTAATGTCATTCCGATAAAACTTTCAAATTAAACACATTATTTAAACAAAATTAAATAATCAAATAAGTCTTATCAACAAGCTTTATAAAAAACCTCAAAATATTTGTTATCACCGCAAAACGAAATGACAAGCATTTCCAAACATTATTAACATTTACTAAGAATGTTGTCTAAAAACTTGCTATATAATAAATTTAATACTTAATCAAAAATGGCACTTAAGTAATTTAATCCTTTCCTTTTATCTGAACCCCACTTACAAAAAAAAACTTTTGGATAAAAGGCATAAAAAAAATATGAAAATACCACACATTGCTTCCGGTTTTTTCTTGAAAAAAATTAAGAATATAAAACCGCTCTTATTTTGAACAATACATTGCAGTTGTCAGATTATTTGGGCAGAAGCCAGACAAATACTTTGGGAAAATCCTCAAAATCTTTATCAAGTTTTAGGAAATCATCGAAATAAAAATAAAAATAAACTATTTTTATTAATCAGAGATTGTCCAAAATCATTATCATTTCCGTTAAGTAAAAAAAATGGTAATGAACACATTTTTTTTATTTCTATTACGTAGAGAAATGAAAATTGCAATAAAAATGTTGAATCCCATTAAAATTTTTTATTTGTTTGTTCGAGTTTTTGTCTCTTATTTTTGTTTTCCATAAATGACCAATGGTGACCAATAATGAGTTATTGAACAATAATGACCCAGCAAAAGTCATGCTTTACAAACCACTTTTTTCAATGTTTCAAAAGTATCCGTTAGTGTATTATTACTAAGCTAAATTTAGTTGAATGCTAACCGCAGTCTATACTGCTAAAATCAGCAAAAATATTTGCTAAAAAATTGTAAACTGCTATTTTCAAAAGGCTCGATTTTTATTGGCATTAAAAAAAAATCGAAAAAAAACTTAGAAAATTTTAATTTTTTTGGTGATGTTTTAGGCTACTAATTATTTAGCAAAATTTTTTGCTGATTTTAGCAGGTGAATTTTCTATTTTCCAATAACAAAAATTTAGCTCAAATATAACTAGTGAATATTCAACAATAACTGGTGAATATCGAGTGTAAACGCAACCTAAGCAATAACACGAAATACTTGTACAACAAATATTTTAAATTTCTTATTTTACACTTATACATAAGAGAATTTTGCTGGACGAGTTTTAATGAAATTTTTCAGTAAACTAATGAAGTTTTCTTAAGACAGTGAATGAAAAATTTTTTAATTTCAATGAAAAAGCTTCATATCCTTTATGAATCTAGTTTTAATGAAACTTTTTCATGGAGTGTATGAAACTTTTAATAAATAAAATGAAATTTTTGACAATATTTTATGAAAAATTCAATTAATTCAATGAAAAGTTTCAATGGATGAGTTCATTGGTTTTATGCAAAAATTCATTAATATCATGCAGATAATTCTCGCAGTGTAGTTAAGATTCAGAACAAAAAAATTAATTAATAATGGGAGCAGTGTTGCCAACTCTTGAAGGCAGGAAAGCACCGTGAGCATTGTGAAAACGAGTAAAAAGGGTAAAAATTTACCAAAAATGGGGTAAAAAAGCATGATAATAATTTTTTGAAAAATTTAAGTCAAGATTTTAAAAACACATTTTACCTTTGTAAAATCGTGTAAAAGAGGTTCAATAAATAACCAAAAAAGGGGTAAAAAAGCACCAAAATTAATATTTCAAAATTTTGAAGTTTAAATATAACGAAGTTGCTATTTAAAATTGTACTACAAACATTGTGAAAAAATGTATTTTTTGTATATTTCGTATTATTTTTTCAACTTTGACAGAAAATTCAAGAAAAATTGAAAAAAGGAGAACAAATACCAAAAATATAAACTGTACAAAAAGCACTAAAAGCACTGCCAGAAATCTGGAAAAGCACTGTAAATACCCGCTTTTTATAAACGGGTATTTGTAAAAAATCACCGGGTACGGGAAGGAAAAAAGCACCAAAAAATACCCGAAAAGCACTGAAATGGCAACACTGAATGGGAGTATAAAAAATTGTGGGACAGTAAACCGAGCGAGAAACGTAAACGTAGACGTAAAATTGATTCTCCACAGAATTTCTCTCTACATTTTCGTTCTTATGTGTTCAACGGGGACAGAAAATTAGGAATTTTTAAAATATGTGATCTAAATTAATACGTTTTTATACTTATCGAGTTTTTAAAGAGTTGTTTAAATTATTATTGATCCATGTTTTAAATAAAATTATTAAAAATACAAAAGAAAAATTATATTATTTTATATAAAATTTTGTTCGATTAATCGATTAATTTTAAAACTTTATTATATTAACCGATTAAGAAAACAACGCGAACAATTATTACAATTATTTGATTAATCGATTAAAATAAAAAGTATATTTATTGAATACCCACGGTTAGTGTTGCTGTTTCCATGTCTATTAAACGTTTCAAAGAGGACTTAGCCATTAACTTAGCCAGAAAACTGTTAAGCCAGGATACTGTTAAGGCCAGAAAAGTTGAGAGCCTCCTTAGCAGAGCACCGAAACCTCGTGTGGGAAACAATTAGCCAGTTGTTTCAAAATAAGCCAGTCGTTTGTGAGTTCTGACACTCAGGAAACTAATTAATGTGTTACTTTCTTTGGAAAGGGGATATTTAGAGACAAGATTAAACGTGGTGAAGGATGAAGGAAGGGCTTCAAATATGGCAATATGTTTAATCTTAGAATAGTTGCTGCTCGCCATCTCACGTAGAGTTGACAAACTTTGTTGAAGAAATTTTTCTTTCTGTAGTTTCTTGTTACAATAATTTTACTTTGGTGCGGTTAAGGGACATGGCAACACCGAAGGAAGATGCTGTAATATGTAAAAAAAACAACCTAAAATACACATTGAAAACACAATTAAAAAAAGGACTACTGATATTTCATTATATTCAAACCATTTTGCTATTTATTTTCAAACATTGTTTAAACAATCCATAAAAGAAATAAAAATAATTGAAAAGTCTATTAAAACAATCATCAATTTTTAACTGACAAAACGTAAGAAAAAACGATTTTGTGGTTTGTTTTTTCATATTTGAAAGTTTTTTTTTGTTCGAATTTTCAAAGCACTACACCATACACAACATACAAGTTCATATGTTTATTGGCTATGTTTGTGTGTATGAGTAAAGAATTTTATGTAATTTGAATTGAAATAATTTTGTATATAAACAAACTATTTTAACAAAACCGAAAACCGAAAATATTTGAATTTTTTGTTTTAAAACAGAAAACAACGAAATTATTTAAATTATTTTTTCTAAAAATAGAAATCTAAAAATAGAATATTTGACTGAAAATAACAACTCCTACAGACGATACATATTTTTTTCTAGTTTGTTTTTTATTGATTGATAAAAAAAAGTTAAACAATATGTTTCAATGTATTTTAATTGATTCTTCAATTGAAAACAAACTTTACCTATTAGTTTTTAAATAAACCTCAGTCGGTGATGGAAAATATATTGTGAGTGTATGCACTTATAAATTTGCACGACTTAGTGCTTATACACGGGAAATGCATTTAAAAGAAACTCGTTATATGCATTGTCAGTGAGGTGTTGGATAATTTTTGGTGCATTCAAACGATAATTGTTTATAACCGGCGTCCATATAAACGGTAAATACTGTACACTAATAGAAAAAAGTCTGTAAAAAAATTAGTTAAAACTACTAAAAATTAGTTAATAATTATATTGCAGAAAAACTGCTAAAAGTAGCAGATTATTTTTGCTATGTATTAGTAAGATATGTACAGCAAAAATAAAACTGTCAAATATAAAGAATTTTAGTTATATTAGAGTTAAATTTTTGTTAATAGAAAATAACAAGGTTGATTACCGAAACGAATAACGGTAAGGGTAACGGTATTGAATTTTGCTTGTTTTGGTAACGGTAAAGGTAACGGTATTTAAGACTGTTTAGGTACACTCAAAAAAATAAGTTAGTAGAAAAATTAGTAAAACGTCTTGTATATCAAGTGTATTAGTTTTCAGCAATTTTTTTGCTGAAATTCCGTTTTCAGCAAAAATTTTAGTTATATTTTTTTAGCACTAAACTAATTTTGAACTAATGTTTTACTAATTTATTTTGCTACAAAAATTGTGCTGATAACCGCATGCATAGTGTGGACGACAACCAGATAGACAAGATGTAGATGTCGCATCTTGTCTGGAAACGGAAATGACAAAAAATGAAAAACAACTCTACACATATTCTATATTTAAATTTTCAGCAAATAAATTAACTAAAGTAAAATTTCGCTACAAGTTTTTTGAGTTTTTTTCAGTCTACTAATATTCAGCAAAAAGTTTAGTGATTTTAGCAAGGATTTTTTCATTTGCAGTCGACTAAATGTTAGCAAAACTTTTGCTGAAGATTACTATTTTTTTGGTAAAAATCAGCTCGCTGATTTTCAGCAAACCTTTTGCTGAAATTACCAACTTTTTTGCAAGCACGCTCCTGACTTAAAATTTGCTGACACAGCAACATTTTTTGCTGACTTTACTGACTGTTTTTTTGAGTGTAACGTTATCGAACAGTATACCGGTAACTAACCATAAAAATAACGGTATCGGTAACGGTATTGGGAAATTTTTTTAGAGGTATTGGTAACGGTAACGGTATTTATTATGAAACGGTATTTTAGCGATAAGGTTTTATAACGATAACGGTAACCAACCTTGGAAAATAATAAATTAATCTGCTCAAATCAGCAAAAAATTTTGCTAAATAATTAGTAACCAAAAAAATCACAAAAAAATTAAAATTTTCAAAGTTTTTTTGTCGATAGTTTTTGTTTTAATGCAAAATACAATTTCTTTAGTAAATATTTCTGCTGATTTTAGCAGGATAGACTGCTATTCATTAAACTAAATTTTATTTAAAAATATCAGTTTGTTGTTTGTTTGTTCAATTTTTATTTTTAACTTTAGTTTGTGTTTGCTATTTTTAGTCTACTATTATTTAGCAAAATTTTCTGCAGATTTTACAGTACAATTTGTCATTTTCAATTAACTAAAAGTTAAATTAAATATAACTAATATTCTAATATTATGTATGAGGGATATAAAACTCATACATGTAATTTTAACAAATTGATGTTACTGTCGCTGAGGATAGAGTTCGCAATCTTATCTGTGACAGTCCAATGCGCTAACCATTACACCACAACGCCAACTTATGCACAAAAGTTATACCTACTTTTGATCAGATTTGGCATCATTCCAACATACCCAGCAAAACCTTGATAATGGGTAGAAACTTTTTCACGCATTGCCTGGCAATGGGTACCCCTTTACCCTTGGTTTTACTTAGAACCCTAAAGTAATACCCCATGAAAAAGAGTGAGGAAGAAGAAGTAGTTAAAGCACTGCCACTGTTGAATAGGGAGTTTTTCTTTTTTGGGTTTTTCACCGATGAATTTAACATTGGCTTGCCCTATGCTATCGCTTGTTATAACTGATAGCTGACTTTTAGCAGTCTTGTTCAGTAAATTGTTGTTTTCTTCATTTCTTTCTGTTTTTATTAACAAAAATATATAACATATTGGAAAATATATAAAGTTGTTTTTATATAATACACTCATAGAAAGAAATAAAGCTGTAAAAATAGAAGAAAAAGCTACTAAAAATTATTTAATTAAAAACGACATTGCAAAAAAACTGCTGATATTAGCAGATTGTTTTTTGCTAAATACTAGTAAGATAAGAAGGAAAAATAAAACTGTTAAATTTACAAAATTTTTGTTACATTTAAGTTAACTTTTAATTAATTAAAAATAACGAATTACCTTGATAAAATCCGGAAAATTTTTGAAGCATATTAGTAGATAAAAAATTGTTTTTTCTGCAAGGTAATTTTTAACTTATTTTCATGGTTGGCAAGCACTACCTTTTCAATATAACGGTAATTGCCTACCACGTCCACATCAATACAGATATTAAAATTTTAGGACTGCGATTACAATAGTGGCATGTGTCTCCTAATATCACAGGTTTTATTTCATAATATTACTTGTTACATTTTGTTGTGTCTGCGAAATACCGTTATAAATCTGTGTTTCGGTATTTTAGCGGTATTTTAACGGTAGTTCAAGTTATTACAGAATTAGACCGGTAAAAAAGCGAAATGAAACCGGTGATACAAAAAGACATATGCCTTTAATGGAATCGAGTTTTTATAATTTCCCTATGGGTCTTGAAGTAGCTGCTGTAGCCAACTACCGTTATTATGAAAAGGTATTCAATGCCAACCGTGCTTATTTTTACTAGTTCTAACTAAAATATTTACAGGATTTTTCTTTTCGGTTATATTTAGTTTCTAAATATATTTATTAAAAATTTGATTAAAATGGATTTTTTAAATTACAATTTTTTTAAATACAAACAAAATTGTAATATTTACCTTTTTGGTATTTTAACAAAAAATATTTGAAGAATTACATATTTATTTAGAACTTTTATATTTCCATAAAATTTCTTTAAAAATGAATAGAAAATTAAAAAAAAATTTAAATCGTTTCAAAAATTAATTTTTGAGTGTACAAAAATAGAAAAAATAAAAAATTTTACAGTGAAAACTATAAAAAATTATTAATTGTGGAAAAAAAGTTTCAAAAATTTTTTTCGACCTGGTGGGATTCGAACCCGCAACCCTCTGATTGCTGTGCCAGCACGTTCCTATGCAACCCATATACAAAATATTAACTTCCTATCACCCATGAAAAAGAACTTCTGACTAGCAAATATTTATTGCAGCATTAGATGTTGTTTAAAACCCATTCGTAAGGTAGTAATTCTTTGTGATGTAATGAAGGAAGTGATTCATTTAGAAGTCATTCAATTTATTTTTGCTGGGACGTTAATGAATTACCGATATATATATATATCACTACTTATAAGGAGGCTTTAAAGTAACATATTACTGATATTGTGTTATATAATAACTTATTAATAAGGGTAAAAATAATAAGTTATTGGTATTGCATTATATAACTACTTATAATGCGAAAGTACGACTTAATAAAAATTTATAAATCTAATTACATTGCTCGGATCGGTATACTTTTAAACAAAGTTATTACTGGTAACGGCTTATTTTATTCCCTTTATGTAACCAATGAAATATGTACTAATGTGTAACGACTTATTTCACTCCATACAAGTATGTACTTATTTTAGCTAACTAGTGAATTTAATATTACAAGTAACAACTTTTTTCAGTACTTCCTTCGTAATCACTTATTTTAGCCTATACTGGTACAAGTTAGGCAACCATTTACCTCCAATGACACCCCCATGTTAAAATAATGTGTTATGCGACAAAAGTGTAAGTAGTTACAATTTTTCGTTTCTTATTCCATTTCCCTTTACCTGCTAATAGAAAGTTTTGCTGGGTAGTAAAACTGCTCTCGAGTGATATTAAAAAAATTATGTACTTTTTGTACCCAGGGAAGCAAACCCACTAAACTGCCCAGAGCTCAGGCATGTGGAGATATATTTGGCTCTAGTAAAACAAAATATGAAGGCCACAAAAAAGGTATCCAAGGACATGATAGATTTTAAACGCAAGTGTTCTAAAAAGTGACAGAAGCATCAATAAAATCTTTAATGGGAGGTATTCCGGATTAAGTAGACAAATTCGTTAATTTCTACACTTTCTACACAAAATAATATATCTGCTGGCTGAAAATTTTGTTACAATAAATCATAACTTATTTTTAAAATTTCAAATTAAACGCTTGAATTTTTATTTAACTTTATGTGTGTCAATTTTTTTCCATCTCACTCTTCATATTTTCGTATTAAACAGATCTGGCAACAGTGCTTAAAATGTCATCAACTTAATGAAAGTGAGTTTTATGTTGTTGTCACTTGATGATAGTGGAGGTTTATTGTTGTTATTTTAGCTGTTTAAATACTTACAATATAGTAATCCCATTGTTGTTGTACGCAAAAATGTTTTACCTCAACTACTTCTGTATATAGTGTTGATAATGGAAAGATACAGATGTGACAACTTTTTTATAGTATTGGACAATAAACCACTAAACATCAGGGTGTGTAGGTTGTTGTTTTTTCTTTTTAGCTCCGGTAATTATGTATAGATGGTAGTGGTTTAATATCGTATAGACTAGAGACAGACAAGTGCATCTGTTTATTAAAAAAATGTTACAGTGGCTAACAAAAGTGTTGACACGAAAGTTATGGGATCTATTCGATGTCACATTCACGTCAAATATCAGTATACACAAATCGGATTATGTGCATGAAGATAAATATTTAATACACTCAGAAAAATAAGTCAGTAGAAAAAGTAGTAAAACGTCTTGTATATCAAGTACGAGGGCGGATCAATAAGTCTGTCAATTTTCGAACTTTGAACAAGTTCCGTCATTAACTTTGCGTTAAACAGATATTCAAAGCATACAACCTCGTTGATTTTTGTAAAAATGGAAAAGGTGAATTTCGTCAACTCAATATAGACGAAAATGTAGAAAAAATTTACGATCTTGTGTTTGTCAATCGGAGAGTAAAAATGCCTAAGATTGTTGATGCCTAGGCATCCCATTAGCTCTGTGATTAGAAGCCTGTCCGCAGGGTGGGTGCCGCGTTTGCTCACAACGGACCATAAACGCAATCGTGTGACAACTTCAAAGCACTGTTTGGCGTTGTTCATCCACAATACGGATGAGCGATTTTAGTCACCAAGTTTACGGATTTAACCCCGAGTGACTATTTTCTACTTCCAAATTTTAAAAAAATGGCTCAGCGGATAGAGATTTAGCTCCAACGATGAAATTATTTCTCAAACGAATGCCTACTTTGAGGACCTCGAGAAATCTTATTTTTTGGAAGGAGTAAAAAAATTGGGGAAACGTTGGACTAAGTGTATTGAGCTAAAAGGAGACAATGTTGAAAAGTAAAAACTTTTTCTACTAAATAAACTGTGCTTCATTCAAAAAGTCACTGACTTACTGATCCGCGCTCGTATACTAGTTTTCAGAAATTTTTTTTGCTGAAATTCTGTTTATAGAAAAAGTTTTTAGTTATGTTTTTTCAGCACTAAAATAATTTTGAACAAATATTTGTCTAATTTATGTTTTACTAATAATTTTGCTGAATTTACTACTATTTTTGATAAAAATCAGCTCGCTGATTTTCAGCAACAATTTTGCTGATCTCACCCTCCTGGGTTTGTTAAGTCAGAAAACTGCTGACTTCACTGATTTTTTTTTTAGTGTAGCAAAGACACAAACCACATTATTGAGCAAAGATCCGTTTAAGGGTTAACAGGGTCAAGATCGTGACGAACGACGCTGGATATAAGGTATATAATATAGGTTAAAGAGAATTTGATGTACAATAATGAAAACCGTATTAAAAATTTCAAAAATGAGAAAGAGCGAAAGCTGGCGACCAGAGAAACAAGCCGATCAAAATAATCGGCGGCGGCGGCGCAAGCAAAAAATCGGCGGCGGCGGCGGCGATTAAGGTTGAGCCGGAAAAAATCGGCGGCGGCGGCGCAACCAAATAATCGGCGGCGGCGGCGGCTTGATCGGCTTGATAGACCATTATACACGTAATTTAAAGATGTTTAAGGTTTTTTCCAAAATATAACAGTAGAAAATTGTACAAAAAATTTGGAATTATCAAATAAAAAATTATTTTAAGTTAAATTCATCGATAAAAATTACAAATTTAGGATTTTTAGTTTTTGAACGGACCTAGAAGGTGAGATAGTTGGGCTTTCCAAATATATACATATGCTTATATATTCAACAAAATTGTGTGGAAATATTTTCAAATAAAACAGATTTTCTTAATTTTTTCTTATTTTGTTTAATTTTGACGGCTTTTAATTACAATATTTTGTTAAAAAATTTGTTATTCTTAATTCAGAGTAAAATGAAGTTCTACTTTAATCGCTTTAAAATTGTCAAAGTTATACATTTATTTATAAACATAGAATCTCTGCATTTATAAGAAAATTGAAAAAGTTAACCTTAATGAGTGTGCAAACAAGAACATCGAGATGTCTTATAATAGCTGAAATTAAATGTTTAGAAAAATTACGATAACTTTTTCAATTTTCAATTAATTTAAACAAAAGAATCTGATTTTACTAAAAACTAAACCCACTTTCAGAATAAATTACAATAGTAAAGAATTTTTTAATACTGTAAAAAAGCCGTCAATATTTTTTTAAAAAATATTTCAACATATTTCAGTTACAAATAAATAATTCTATATACATATATTTGGAAAGCAAATTTTTTTGTCTTTCCAAAAACGTCGGTTGAAAAATTGCTGAATTTAAAATTGTTAAGTGCTTGAAGTCGCTCAAAAACAGAGTTTTGACACTATAACCCCTGTTCTGAATTCCGAAACTTTTTAATTAGAGTAGTTTTGTAAAATCACACAAAATTCAAAATGTCGGAAATTGACTGTTTCGAACAAATTTTAGCATACTGAAAAATTTTAAAATAAATTTTAACATATCAATTTTTGCAACAAAATATTCCTTTTACTTTCACCAAGCTTTTTCAACACGAAATAAAACGAAGAAAATAATTCGGATGTGGATCACAGAAGAGCAAAAAAATTCGGAATGTTTCACTTTAGAATTTTTTTATGTGGATTCGGAACTTAGAAATAAACAAACTCTATTTTCACTCAAAATTAAATGTGTTTTTAGAATAAACTACAAAAAAATATGGTTCGAAAAAAATTATGCTCGAAAAGAAAGTTGAAAAACTTAAAAGAAAAGTAAAAACATTCAGATATTCACCCCTGTTCTGAGTCCCGAAACTTTTTAATTAGAGTTGATTTGTAAAATCACACGGAATTAAAAATTTCGAAAATTTGCTGTTCCTACCAAATTTTAATATTCATAGACTAATTTTAAAATAAATTATTATATAATAATTGTTGTTAAAAAATATATATTCGTTTCATTATCATCAAGCTTTTTCTACACAAAATAAAACGAAAAAAATAACTCGGATGTGGATCACGGAACAGCAAAAAAATCCGGAATGTTTCACTTTAGAATTTTTTTGTGAATTCGGAACTCAGAATAGCGTCGATTATTGTAAATATTCCCCCAATTTTATAAGTCGGCCGAGAAATAACTTACTTAACATTTTTTTCATCCGCAATGTCTTAAAAATGTGTCTTTTGATAATAATTTTAGGTGTACTGAAATTTCTGCAAAATGTGATGTGATCTACTTAACCAAACCTACGACCATAGATTCGAATGAATTAATTCTTTAATTCACTTTTGGATTTTTAATTAAAATTTACTAATATATCATTCGTTTATACCATTCCTTTTGAATTCATTCACTGGCATCATTCTTTTAATTTTTATGCATAGTGAATGAATTCTTTAATGAATTCATTATTTTTATAATTATCTTTCACGTTTTATTCGGTTTTTAAAATATTAAAACAAATGTTTGCGTCTTTAAATTTTGGTTAATTACCTTCATTATTTTTATTATTTGATATCAATATTAAATCCCTAAAATAAGCCACATTTTTATTTAATTTGTAATTATAAACTAAATTGTTATCAGAATCATTGGTATATTCATACCTTAGTTTTACGGATTGAATAAAATCACTTGATTGATAAGCCATTTTGTAAAAGATTAGAATTAATGAAAAAAAATAGGAAAATTCTGTGATATTAGTCGTTAGGTGAAACTGATTTATTTAGGTTGTAATTATTTATTTAAAGTTTTTATTAAACTGCGTGTTGTGATGTCCAATTTTTATTCAATTTTAAATAAAATACTTGACAATGTAAATAAGTAAAATCAAATTAATAAAATTCGCACTCCAGAAGAAGTTGAAATACCGTCAACGAAACGTCGAGTGAAAAGGATTTGATTTTTATTTCATTTTAACATTTAATTGACCATAATTAGCCCGTGGATAGAAAATTCTATAAATAAAGTATTGGTCACAAAATAAACTCGAAGAAATTAATTATTTAAATTGACTGTAATTCTATAAGGAATGTATTCAACATAAGAATGCATTCTATTTAATATTAAACTTTGGAAATGAAACATATAAATTAATTATAAAGGAATGGTTTGATGGAATGATATATATTCAATTTCTAAAGCTGAATTCGGTTTTGTGCGAATTAAGCTAAAATTGCATATCCTAATTTCAGCGAAATATGTCAGAAGTTTTCAAGCAAAACTTCCAACTTAAGAAATATTTATGACAAAAATCCTTCTTGGCTCTGACTATAAAACTGGTTCTTTTATTTCTTTTGAACTAAAAAAAATACTCTTGATGGTTCAGGAAACGATGAAGTAGAAAATTTGTTTTAAAAATGACATTTGTTTTTAATTTTTTTATTTTGGAAAATTGATACTTCCAGCCGAAATGAGCCGAAAAAAATCGGCGGCGGCGGCTGGGGCAAAAATGACCGGCGGCGGCGGCTTAAACGGCTCACGGCGGCTGGCTTGTTTCTCTGCTGGCGACTAAAAGGGCAAAAATGGATACAGTTCAGGCGCAAAATGTCGCATGGGGCCCAATTAGCAAAGGTGCGTGCTGAAAATGCAGAACAAAAACGTATCAAACAAATTTGCAATGAATGGAAACAAGTGCAAAAGCTCTGAAGAAGGAAGGCAAGCTGCTGCGAGACAAAAACAAAGAGAGCAAATATTTTGGAAACAGAAGTTATCAAATATATATATTAGGTGGTCACTAGGGTTTGGGGTTCGGGAATTCCCGGGTGGGAATTCCCGGGAAATCCCGGGAAAAGTTTGCCGGGAATTCCCGGGAAAATAATATATTTTTCCCGGGAAAACGGGAAATTTTAAAAATATTAAATTTTTTAAATTGTTTTTGTTTCGAATAGGATTTTTTAATTTTAGTCATAAAAAACATTTTAAATACCAAAACAAAAATGTCATTGTTAAAATCTTTTAAAAGGGAATACATTTATTTGACACACAAATAAAATCTTTGCCAAGTAATAAGGAGCATTTCAACTAATAAAGATTTTTCGCATAACTTATTCAAAATTTAAGTAGTAAAACCTAAAAACTTGGTAAAATGTTTAAAAGAAATATGAAAAAAAGCTTTGTTTCTTACAAATAATCGCTCTTACTATCTAAATTTTTCAAATGTATAATTTAGGTAAAGTCGACTTTAGTTAAAATATTGGGTGGCAGTATACCTTGACTTGGTTTATTTTTGGAGCATTCTGATTGGTTAATTTATTTTCAACCAATCAAAATATTTGAAAATATAATTATTTTTGTAAGGTTTTCATACACAAAATGAACAAAACCGTTTGATTAAAAATAAAGTCGACTTTAAATTTAAAATACGGCTTTATATTAAGGGTCAATAATTTTATAAGTAACGTTTTCATTAATAAATGTGAAAAGAAAAGACTAATGGTTAACGGTGGTATTTAAATTTGGTTATCCGACATCTAAATTTGGTTCACAAAAAAAAAAAAATTGATGGTCATGCAACTTCTCTTGAAGAAAACAACAAGAATAACGTTTCAGCTAAAATTAGCAAAGTACATGAAGAAAAAAGTGTAAGCTGAATAGGCATTAAAGGTTTTATGGTAGGGCAAACATTTCCTGAAATGGTATCCAAATTAGCTGCAGTCAATCCGCACCATAACTAGATCTTCGTTTATTCGAGAAAGTTTTTATAATAAAAACCTGGCATTGCAAAAAAATTAAACCGTTGTAAAGAACATTATATTAAATTACTACAATCATGTAAAAGATATCATGATAAAAGAAATATCGAGCAATATTTCTAACAATAGATTTACTATAATCTTAGATGAATGGACAAGAATATCACAAAAGAGATATTTGAACATATGTATAAACGAAAATAATTCATTTTATAACCTGGGGTTGGTTTATATATCAAGAAGATGTAATGCTGATGAAATAAGAAGAATTGTAGAAATAAGACTAGAAGAGTTTTATTTGTCTTTGGAAAATAACATTGTGGCCACCATATCTAATGGGCTAAGTGTGATGAAACGGTTTTTTTCCGACAGTCCAGTAGTAGGTGCCTGCTGGAATCATGCAATTCATTTGGCAGTGCTGCGAGTAATTTATGTGAAATAAAATGTTCAACATTCTGATATTTTTTACTTTTAATTCTCACTACACAGACTGCATTTGTACTGAAATAGTGTTTTTTTTTAACAAAAATTATTTATATAGGTGGTTTTCATTAACAATTTTGTTCAAAAATATTTCCCGGGATTCCCGGGAATCCCGGGAATTAAATTTTTTCATTCCCGTTTCCCGGGAAATAAAAAAGTCCGGGAAATCCCAAACCCTAGTGGTCACTCAAATGAAATATTATTGAGCTGATTATGAAAAAATACCAACAAAAATTTTAGAAGTCTTATATTTCGCTACACGCTTTTAAAGTTGGCCTTCGTAGTGCACATTTTGAAAAATTTTTCTCCAATATGTAGATAAAATTGGGCGTAAACATTTGGTAGTGCTGAGCATTTTATGGGAAAAATATTTTTAAAAATTCCGTAGAGTAATTTTGGCCAACACAGCATTGTTTAGTTTTCTATAGTAAATACCGGATCCGTAAGTTTATGTTGTGTTGAAGTTTGGTAATATTAAACATTTGTGGTGAATTTCATTGAATTTCAGAAGGGGTGAATCCGAATTGCATGATGGTTATTTATTATGGTTATTAACTGTGAATTCCATCAGTGTTTATACCCTACACCACTACGTGGTCAGGGTATTATAAGTTTGTGCTGATGTTTGTAACACCAAAAAATATTGGTCCTAGACCCACCTTATAGTATACCGATCGGTTCAGAATTTTTTTTTTTATTTCGATTTAACGATATCCGTCTGTCCGTCCCTCCGTCCGTCCGTCTGTCTGTCTGTCCATGCATTCTTGTGCGCACTCTACAGGTCGCAAATATTAAGATATTTTGATGAAATTGGCTTGGTTACAAACTGCAGGTCGCAAATATTAAGATATTTTAATGAAATTTGGTTCGCTGACTCACATTATAGAAAATTTTGACACAAGTCCCATTTTAACCCATTCGAATTTCGGATCTAAATATTAGTTGGCTTTTAACCAGACTGGTGTAGGGTATTGTACAGTCGGCATGGCCGACTTTAACTTTTCACTCACTTTTTTTATAAACCATTGAAAATTTTGTATAAAAAGTTCTCCTTACGAACCTTTTGCAAACGTTCGAAAAGCATTCCTGTGTTCTAGGAAAGTTCCGTTTTCAATTTAATTTGGGTTTTGTTAATTAACATATCGTCGGCTTACCTGCAAGTAGGGCTATTTGTTTTTTAATAGGTTTTCAGGAGATCGAAAAACTGATTTCTATAATCCTCTTAAGATATTTTATTGACGTCATATGCCTTAAGGATTCACGACCTCATTTACTAAAATCATCAGTAAGGCATATAATGTCAATAAAATATCTTTAAAGGATCCCTGCTGGAAATTGTGTCTTAAAGACAATGTTATCAGCGACTTATTATATACAAGTCATCAGCTAAAGACATTTCACTTAAGACGTCTTAAAGACATGTCAGCATTTTGTATTGTTTTTAAAAACGTTGACTAACTGCAGACTTGTTAGCACCGGACAATTAAAATATTGTATAATTTCTTTTATTTCAATAATTATTATTAAAAAATTTTTTTTTTACTAAGGAATATTTTAGGGATTTTTGTGTTTTTTACGACAAAATGCTGTCATGTCAAACAGTTGTTTATAGAAAATATTTTAAAGACGAATTAGTGAGATATTATGAATAAGTCACTACTTGTGACTGACTGCTGAATAGTCATGAGATGTTATCCGCTTTTTGTGGAAACAACTCCTCTAGACGTCTTAAGGATATGTCATCATTTAATCTGCGTAAAGACCACTTGATGATTTGTTGTGATGACATTTTTACATTTGTATGAAAATGTCATCAGGTGTCTTAAGGTTTTTGTATGGGACCGGATCAGCAAGTCAGCAGTGACAGCGACATGTCATTAAGCTGTCAGCTTTTTCGTTAAAAAAAAACTGTTTCAAAATAAATTGAAATGCTTTCCAAACAGTTTCGTGTAATAATTGTGAAACAAAAAATATATCGATATATGAAATCAAAAAAGCCGTAAGTTACATTTAAAAAATTTTACAGTGAAAGCAACAAACTTTTTAAAATTGTTTGCGCTTACGCTTGGGGCTGTTTAGAATTTTGTTAATAAAATCGTCGTGTTTAGTCGTAGGAGTGTAAAATTTTGCAGGAATATGTATTTTTATACGGTACATCATAATCGATCAAAAAGTCGATTTTGAATTTTTTGTAACTTCCCTACGGGAAATTTTAACAAACTGTCACCGAACTGGCCTCTTTATATGAAATAGACTGGTCACTTTTACATGGCGTTGTCATAGGAGGTGGAAATTGACCCCTTGTGACATGTCACAAGACAAATCCTAGGACAGGTTACTAAACTCTCTTAAAAAACGCAGTTCAGGGACCTGTCCTGGGATTTGTCTTGTGAGATATCACAAGGGCTCAATTTCCACCTCCTATGACAACGCCATGTAAAAGTGACCACTCTATTTCATATAAAGGGGCCAGTTCGGTGACAGTTTGTTAAAATTTCCCGTAGGGTTACGTCTTTTTTGATTTCAAATGACGATATATAGTTTTAAAGTTAAAAGATATTTCAGGTAAAAGTATTAAACATTTTACGAAAATTAATAAAACAATTTCAAGGTATGCGTTTTCAATGGTTTTTATAACGCTGATAAACACTTCGACAACGCTTTGTTTTTTATACCGTCTCCAATTTTTAACTGAGAAATTTTAATTTTAATATGGAAACTTTACCTCATATGCACCACTTGTATGCAACAAAACAATAGTAGATAAACGTAAAAATATTTGTTACGAGATATTGAAGAACAAACATTTTGCTTAATAACTTGTTCCACCTTTAATTAAAATAATTTTTGTTGATCAAAATATCTTTGAGAAATATGTCAGATTTTGAAATGCAACGGTTTGTCAAATTCGAGTTGTTTATTAGTTAAAAATGGAGAATCAAAAACAATTGCAGAAAAAAAATACTGAAACTATGCAAAATAATCACTTGTGGACTTGTAAAAAAAATTGCAACACAAGCACGCGGGACCAGGGAATATGTTTCAAGAATAGTCAAAAAGTTCAACAACGACCTAATAATTAAAAGAAAGCCTGGAACGAAACCAATGCCAATAAGGTGGAGAAGCTATTGAGGACAATTCACAACATTTCTTACCGAGAAGAGGCACAGCGCGTGCAATGTTCGGAAACTTTTGTGAGCAGTGTTAAAGAAGAAGAATTTTGTAATTTTGTAATTTTGTGTATGAACTGTAGGGTTTGGGATTTCCCGGACTTTTTTATTTCCCGGGAAACGGGAATGAAAAAATTTGATTCCCGGGATTGTTAATGAAAACCACCTATATAAGTAATTTTTGTTAAAAAAAAAACTATTTCAGTACAAATGCAGTCTGTGTAGTGAAAATTCAAAGTAAAAAATATCAGAATGTTGAACATTTGATTTCACATAAATTACTCGCAGCACTGCCAAATGAATTGCATGATTCCAGCAGAAAGCACCTACTACTGGACTGTCGGAAACAAGCCGTTTCATCACACTTGGCCCATTAGATATGGTGGCCACAATGCTATTTTCCAAAGACAAATAAAACTCTTCTAGTCTTATTTCTACAATTCTTCTTATTTTATCAGCATTACATCTTCCTGATATATAAACCAACCCCAGGTTATAAAATGAATTATTTCCATTTATACATTGTTGTGATATTCTTGTCCATTCATCTAAGATTATAGTAAATCTCCTATTGTTAGAAATATTGCTCGATATCTCTTTTATCATGATATCTTTTACATGATTGTAGTAATTTAATATAATGTTCTTTACATCGGTTTCATTTTTTTGCAATGCCAGGTTTTTATTATAAAAACTTTATCGAATAAACGAAGATCTAGTTATGGTGCGGATTGACTGCAGCTAATTTGGATACCATTTCAGGAAATGTTTGCACTACCATAAAACCTTTTATACGTTGTGAAAACGTTGGCAAATTAGCGCCAACCAACGGTTGGCCGCTGTTATCAATCGGGTAACAGGACAATACTGTCAAGATTGTTAATCCCACGTTCTGCCAACACATAACCGACCATCGCCAACGGTATGCCAACATTTTGCCGATCATATTTTTCTGCCTGGGATGTCATGCGGGACTTAGCAATATTAAGATGTTTTGCCATATATGATAGAATGTTTTCTTCTGAAACTGTTGGCTTAAATGACGAAAAGTGGATCCATTTAATTTTTTTTACCACATCCAATTCAGAATTATCACTATCACCAGTTATGAAATTATGTTTTTTAGGTTTTTTCTTCCTATTTGTAACATTCCTCCAATTTGATGAATTTTGAGCATCAATTACGTTATTTAGATTAAAAACCTCTAAATTAGCAATACTGTTACTAACAGATCCAGATTTTAAATTAACAAAGGGATTTGAGTTAACAGGTCCTTTAATTACATCAGAAACCTTAACAGCAGAAGCTTTAATAGCAATATCATTAACAGCAGCAGCAGCTTTAATAGCAGTAGTAGCCTTAACAGCAGAAGCTTTACTGTTAGTAACCATTAAAGCTTTTGTACTTACAGAAGGCAACTCATGATCAAGTGTAACATTAGCAGTAGTACGAACAGTGTTTAGATTTTTGGATACAGCTTTGGAATCAACAGAAGTTGTTTTTGTTGATTGTAAAACATCAGCAAAAGGCAAACCAGAGCTTAAACCTGTTTTGAGCGCGGATAAACTACAATGATTCTGGTTGTTATTATTATTATCCAAAAAATTAGCAACAACATCAGACTGCAAATTAGAGTCAGTTTGTTTAATAAAAGCATCATCCAAATAGGAGTTATTAGCATGTAAATTAAAGGCAGATTGAGAAATAACATTTGCACATCCATATTTAACGTTCCTTAAGAGATCGATTACCACCAATGTTAACTCTTTAACTTCAATAGACAAAGCAGAAACTGTTGAAATTAACTCATTAGAAGAAATTAAACATTTATTACAATTGAATACAATCCCAAGAAATAATTTTACGGACTCTCCGTTACTTACGGAATGATGAATCCGTTATTAACAGATCGTTTTCGGTCCGTAAAAGAGGTATCCGTAAAAGCCGATACGAAAACGAATCCGGTTTTCATAAGTTTCAGCCGGATTTGTTATTTGTCAAATTACAAATACATAAACAATATATAAATTTATTTTTAAATTTGTTAAAAAAATATGATAATCAGCAAAAATGGTTGCTTTTAATAGACTGTAATTATGGAGAGCTATCCCGAATATATAATGGTAAATATTGTATATATTTTAGTACTTCATAGCGGAAAACAAAACACTCCAAAAGTATTGCCACAAAACTGTATGTAACTTGCTGGTGTAACATTCCCTCGATGAAGAACCTAAATATTAAAATAATTCCATGAAATCTAACCTAGTAGGTAAATTTATTTTTTCTCTGTAGCTAAAGACAACAAAATTTATTAATTATTGGACATATGACTGGCTTCAAAGTCGAGAAGTTGTCTTAAAAGGCGAGGGGTTGTCTGTTATTTGGAACACCGCTTGCACAAACGGAAAAATGTTGAAATCAGGCAGAAGAAAATTGCTTCCTTACACAAATTAAGTATTGTAAGTTTTAAATTTTTTCAGAATATAAATTAATAATTAGATTGTACATATGTTATTTCGTTACTTTTTTAGTTTTCTGTAAATAAATCTTTAAAAAAACCAAAAAATACTACTTATTTATAAATAATTAAAAAAAGTAGGGTAGGGCTAGATATACAAGTCCGTTTTTTTTTAAATAACGGTACGGATACGGACCAGAGACTGCATTCTAAAAACGGAGTCGCTCCGTTTTTTACACGACATAACAGACCGTAAACGGTTGACGGACTTTCAACGGACACATGTCTGTATTCTACACGACATAACGGTCCGTAAACAGTCCGATGCTGACGGACTTTCTATTAGAAATTAATGATTTTAAAAGATATTCATCTTTCAAATTCAAATTCTTGCTGTGAAATATTATGAAAACAGAACGAACAAATCAAATCTAGATCCGACATTATAAACGTGTCTTACTCAATCAAGAGTAAACTGTTACTTAAATTAACAATTTGAAATATTTTTCGTAATTATATTTGAAAGTTCAAGTATAAGTATTTTATTATATTATTTGTTCCCATTACTCCTGCAAGGAGCATAGGGCCGCAGTATTTTATTACTTACTTAAAAAAGTTTTTAAGTAAACAAATATTTATATTTGATTTTTGAAATATTAATATTTTTTTATTTATTTCAAATAGTTTGGAGTAAGTAAATAAATATTAATATTTCAAAGCTGAAGTATAAATATTTTGAAATAAATGAAATATGTAGTTAAGTAAAATACTTAGCTACATTTTTGAAATATTTTGAAATATTTGAAATTTTTGATATATTTGAAATATTTGAAATTTTTGAAATATTTGAAATTTTTGAAATATTTGAAATTTTTTAAATATTTGAAATACACTGAACATTCTGTAAATGCCACCTACGGAAATCAACTTTTTTTAAAAAAAGAAAACACATATAAAATATATGGGCACTTCTATTCCGGAATTTTAGAAGTGCCCATATATTTTGTGTTTTCTTTTTTTAAATTGATTCCTGTAGGTGGAATTTATAGAATATTCAGTGTATTCAAATATCTAAAAAATTTCAAATATTTAAAAAATATAAAATATTTCAAAAATTTCCAATATTTCAAATATTTTAAATACTTCAAATATTTCAAAATATTTCAATATATTTCAAAAATGTAGCTAAGTATTTTACTTAACTACATATTTCATTTATTTCAAAATATTTATATTTCAGCTTTGAAATATTAATATTTAATTACTTACTTGAAATTATTTTAAATAAATAAAAATTATTATTACTTACTTAAAATTATTTGAAGTAAATAAAAGATTATTAATATTTCAAAGCTGAAATATTAATATTTTCTTACTTATGTGCGTATTTTAGTAAATAAAACAATACTGCTATTTCAAATTTACAAATATTAATAAGTGGTTATTTCAAAAAAATATTTCAAATAAACTTTTATACAGGTCTGCACCAAACTTTGTTGTATGAAATGGGTATTAACGTCCCTAGATTACAAATTTTAAAAAATTGCAAAATAATGGCGTACCGCGAAAAAAGACTTTATGGTAGAATAAATTAATTAAAACACTGAATCGGCGATTAACATTCTGCAAACAAATACAATGATGGAAAAATTTTCTTTTTTGCTTAATTTTTTTTTTCAAACTAGGCATTAAACTTTGGTGTATGAAATTGGTATTATAATCCCTAAATTATGAATTTTAATTAAACACACTTAACAAACTGCAAAATAGTGGCGGAACGCAAAAAAGACTTTATAGTGCAAAAATTTAATTAAAAAACTTAATCAGCGATTTAGATTCTGCAAACAAATATGTTGATGCAAAAATTTTCGGTTGTGCAAATTTTTTTCGCGATCATTTTTGCGAATTTTTTTGCCAAACAGCCGCCAAACTTTGTTTCATGAAGTGGGCATTTTATTTATATATTTATTTATTAACTTATTTAGTTATTTATTTTACTTTATTTTATTTTATTGTTTTATTTTATTTTGTTTTATTTTATTGTATTTTATTTTATTGTACATTTTTAGTTGATCTGAAGATGTTTTACAATGAGTGTTATTTTTGTTCGGTTTAAGATCAAATATTACAAATTCTAAATAGAATTTACAATTTTTATTTTACAACCAATAGAGAAAAACTTATGAAAAAAATTTTATTTTATTTATTTATTTTATTTTATTAATTAATTAATTTCCGTAATATAAAGCCTATAAGGCCAAAAAATATATTACATAGTAACAATAAACCTGAGTTATTTACATTAAAAAAATATATATATATATATCGTCACCTAAAATGCAAAAGGGCGTAACAACAAAAAATTTTAAGCCGATTTTATGATTGAATATGATGCACTAGACTAAATTACATTTCCCTACAGCCACAATGCATTTTAAAGCAAGAAAAAAAGTTTAAAAAAAGTGACAACAAAGCGGTCACGGATTATAAATTTAAAAAAACCGAACTCAAAAAATTGCAAAATAATGGCGGAACGCGAAAAAAGGCTTTATGGTGCCAAAATTTAATTAAAAACCTTAATCAGCGATTTACATTCTGCGAAGAAATACACTAAGAGAATTATCATCACTTCAGTAATGAATTTCTTCATAGTTTCAATCATAGTATAATATAGTAGCTTTACTCATTTTCTGTCATTTGAAAAAATGAAGTAGTGTTTGTAATTTTACTTGTACATATGGTTCTTAATACCACTACAACTACATGAGATAGGGACAAGCTCTCTATTTTTTAATGAGTGGAGCTACTATAGTATACTATGGTTTCAATGAAAATTGTCACTGGAACTCGTACATTGAAACTTTTCATAGAATCTATGAAACAGGTTTCATTAAAGTCAATGTTTATGAAAAGTTAATAAAATTAATGAAACTCTTCATAAAATTAACAGGCCACTCGTCCAATGAATAAATCATTCGGCCAATGAAGAGCTTCATAAAATCTATGAAGCAATTTCATTTACTATTATTAATTATAGTTGGTTGTTGTCGTTGGTAAGCTGTAGTGGATAAATAAAAAGTACTTAGCAAATGCAAAAGGCGTAATAAAATAGTATCATATTTTACGGATATACAAAATATATATAAAGAAAGAATTCATTAAATAAAAAAGGGTCATAAAAAAAAATTTCGAAAAATTAATATGATTTATAAAAAAAATTCATAGTCCAAAATTAATAATAAAAAATTAATTAAAAAAAATAAAAATTATAAAAGATTATTCTCTCAGGAAATGACGATATTTTATAAAAAAAGTAAATACTAATTAACAATTTCATATATATATAAAGATCATTTTTCATGAAATTTATGGAGATCTAATTTATGAAATTCAATGAATTTTTTTAATGAAATTATGAAATTTTATGAAAGGAAAGTTATGAAAAATTTCATATACATACATAATGAAATTATTCATTGGTTCTACGAAGAAAATTCGATGAAATTATATCATTAATATCATGAAGGATAATTCTCTCAGTGTATGTTGATGCAGAAATTTTTCTTTTAGCAAACTTTTTTTGCAACTAGCCGCCAAACTTTGTTTTACGAAATGGGTATTATAGTCCTTGGGTTATGAATTTCAAAAAACCGCACTTAAAAAATTTCAAAATAATGGCGGAATGTGGAAGAAGGCTTTGTATTTTAGTCCCTTAATTGTTAACAACTTTTAACATTTCTTTTTAAATTCTATTGGAAATGCTGTATTTAATATTTAAATATTTAATTTTAATTTTTTTGTAAACAAGCCAAAAGAGTTTTCAAATTTACTTGAAAGAGCTTACGTTTTCATAATGCTCGATTTATTTTTTGGAAAAGAGCCCTTTTTTGTGAAGCTCTTTTTCATTTTTTGAGCGTAATCATTAAGCTTGCTTGTTTTAAAAAATTGAGGAAGCTATATTTTTTTAGCTACCCTACGGGAAATTTTAACAAACTGTCACCAAACTGGCCCCTTTATATGAAATAGACTGACCACTTTTACATGGCGTTGTCATAGGAGGGGGAAATTGACCCCTTGTGACATGTCACAAGACAAATCCTAGAACAGGTTACTGAACTCTCATAAAAAACAAAGTTCAGGGGCCTGTCCTGGGATTTGTCTTGTGACATGTCACAAGGGGTCAATTTCCCCCTCCTATGACAACGCCATGTAAAAATGACCAGTCTATTTCATATAAAGGGGCCAGTTTGGTGACAGTTTGTTAAAAGTTCCCGTAGGGTACTTACATTTTTATATAAGAGCGAGCTAACATTTTTTGGCTCGTTTAAAAAAAAAGAGCGAGCTCTTTTTTGGGCTTGACTCTTTTTTTAAAAAGAGCAAGAGCCCGAGCGATCTTTTCCAACCCTGCTTATAAAGAGAACACGGAAATGAAAAGTTCGTACCTTAAGGGTTAATGATCTCTTTTACTCGGTTTGTAATGAATTTTATGGTATTTTGTTAGTAATTATGTTATTCGAGTCGAATAATTATGAGTTCTAAATTATTTGTTGCGATATTCAACTGAAATAGAGGTGATTAATCAAGGAATCGGTTAGCCGATGAACGGAATTGGAAACACTATCATAAAACAAACTATAGTCAACTATTTTCATTTTCCGAAATCTCAGTTTTTTCTAGTTAGCAATCGAGGTAAGTATCTTAGGTAAATTAGTGTAACCTTTGTAATATTTTCTTTGTCATATAAATAGTGACATATTTTCCAATTAATAGTTGGAGGGTTGTTTTGTTTTTTTGTTTTGTGACCATCATCAGCAATTATGATGAGGGTGAAAATAGGTCATGGCACTTATAATCATAGACAAACGATAGAAACAACACACATGTTCAAGTCTATAACTAAAATGCTAAAATACATAAAGATATAAAATTGATAAACAAAAAAGGAACAGAAAAAATGCAACATTTGGGCAAACACTTGTGAAGAAACGAAATACAAGTGCAGATGTTATTAAAAAAATCAACAAAAAAAAAAAATTTTTGGCAAAATAATCAAGATATGTTTAAAGGACTTACCTTTTAGAGGGGGAAGCTGTAACAGCTGTCTTTGGGAGTAGATGGAATAACAAAAAAAATTAAAACATCAAAAAGAGCAGCTGATATTTTGAGAGGAGCTAAAAACTGGTTTAATTTTGTTTGTTGATTGGGGTTTGCATTTGTATTTGTTTGTAGCCCAAAGTCAAAACGACAATTTTTAAGAACCAGATTGAGAATTTAGATGATTTAAAGCTGTTTTGGAGATACTGCTGCTACAGTTTGTGTAGTTGATATGATGGTTGTTGTTGGTGGCGGTGCTGCTGTCGTGCTGGTGGCGACAATAACATTGAACACTTGTAGGCCAAAGGCAACTGGTTTTTGCGTTTTTTTTATTTCGAGACGGGCTTAAATAGGCACTTTTTCGTCTGGTCGTCTGTTAAAAAATGGTCGATATAAAAAATAATCCTGTTTTTTTAGCAAAAGAAAATTATGAAATTTTCACTTTTTGTTATAGTAGTTGTAGATAGTCTCTTTGTTGTTAATTTTCACTGGTTTATTTTTTTTTTAATTAGCACTACAAGAAAAGCAGCACCAAATATGTTGCAATTAACAATGTAATGCAATATTTTTACATAAACTATTAAGTAATTATTTTGTTATATTAGTTTCCGTGTAATAAACCACAAGCTTTTAAAATCAATGAACAAACCTTCCCTATTTTTATTTTTCTATTTGTTTTCTTTTTTTTATTCCTTTTACAAATATCAAACACAAAGAGTAATAACAAAAAATTAAAGATTGAAGAAATTGTGATTATCAGAATCCGCAACGAACTCAAATTATGCACCTTATTTTATATAAAAAAAATATTATCTTTTCTTAAAAACCAATTAATTACGCTTCAATTATTTGTCATTTAATTGCTAAACACGCACGCACACTATTTTTTATGTTTTTTTTATTTACTTTTCCCTTTATATAAATTTTTACAGAAGAAAAACCGATTTTAACGTAATCTAACTACGATTTCAATTTAATGACTGAATTCGTAGAATTTAAAAACAAGTGTTAATTTTTATATAGCATTGTTGCAAATGTACAAAGTGGAATGAAACTACACTTGTGTCATCAGAGAAGCAAGTCAATTCAAAAATATACGCTTGGACTGAAAAGCAAAAAATTTCTTCAGCGGCGGCTTATCGCGCCGACGTATTAATTTAGTAAATTTTTAAATTTATTTTACATTTACATCTGCACCCAAATCCCGAGATTTCGACTAAAATTGAGATTTCAGTGAAAATCTCATGCGAAATCCCGAGATCCCCCATACAAAAGAAATTCCGTAAATTTGCGAGATTTCTAAAGGCGCATCTACACGTGATAGAAATCCCGTAGAGTTTGTGCTAAATTTCTAATCTCTAATATTGTTGGCACTTATTTTTATCGTATAATATCATCTCTAGTGTAATATATTTATATAGGTATAAATTTAGCTTTTTAAAAATTATTTATTTATAAAAATGCTGACAAGTCTTGGAAATTCTTGGCTTTTCTCTTTCAAATGTAAACAAAAATATTTGTCACAGAATTTTTTGGAATTTAAGTATTTTAAAATTGATAAAATATTAAAAACAACAAATGCTAACAAAGGAATTATGTGGTTGTTAGTAAAGGGAGAGCATGCCACTTAAGGTAATTGCTCTATTTTGCGTTCCGGGCAAGCCCATATATGAAAACAGATTTCGTCGAAAGGCAGCCCCAAATGTTTAAATTTTATTTGTTTACAAAAAATAAAAACAATTCACGTAAGTACTGATAGTCATTTTTTTACAAGAATTTATAGATATAGATATAAAATTCGAAAAAAACAAACCTATTGTTTTCTCCAAATAACAAAATGTGCAGTTAACAAACAGAAATGTTCCATAATATTACAAGGTATTTTAAAAAATTTTACTAATTAAAGCAGAGACTATTAATTATAGAGATAGGAAATCAAAACTTACACTACTCACCGGTAGGGGCGCTGAAATTTAGTATCACTTGAGCAACTATTTAGTATTACTTTAGTATCAGCTCAAAAAAAAACTCAAAAATTGCGCAAAATAAGAAAAAATCAAGCGCAAAATATATTTAAATAATAAAATTTGAGAATTCCTTTTTTCCTTTGCTTTTTTGTTTGTTATTATTTCAATTTAAATAAAAACAGAAAATTGTCAATTTTTTGAACAAAGCGACATCTAGTGATAACGATGTCGTTATAACTTTTGTTTTTGGTGATGCCATACCCCTGAATTAAAGAAATTATGTATGACAGCAATTGTCAATGGCCTAGAGATTACATTTCGTAGACTTATACAGAGCTGCATTTTGTTTTCTATCCCGTGTAGATGTGCCTTACCTAGTGTCTTCAAATGCAATGAAATGTGCAAAGAAATTTGAAAATAACAACAACGAAAATAATTTTGTTGTTGCTTTGTGTGTTATTTTCAAATTTCTTTGCGCATTTCATTGCATTTGAAGACACTAGGTTAAGAAATCTCATGAAAATCTTACAAGTATGGAGACTTTTACAGAATACAACACTGCGTTTCGCTTAATTTGTAGAGGTTTTGCATGAAAAAGTGGCAACGATGGTCAACAGCTGACTAAAGGCACATCTACACGAGAGAGAAAATTGCTAGAGATAAAGCAAAAAAACACTTCTAAATAGCTTAAATCATTCACAATAGAGTTAAATAGAGGTGTTTTTTGCTCTATCCCCAGAAATTTTCTCTCTCGTGTAGATGTGCCTTAAAAATAACACAAAATAATGAAACAAAAAAATTATTATAAATATAATAAATATATCTTTACACGCAAAAAATTAGCGTATGTTATATTATACAAACAATATTATAAAGGTCTAAATTTATATAATATGTTACCTAACAATGTTAAAAGAGAATTAAATATAAATGTTTTTAGAAAGGAAAGTGCATAATTTGTAAAATATAATATACCACAGAGCTTTTAGCTAAATTTGTATTTAAAATTTAATAGGAATAATTTGTAAAGTATTTTAAATGCTACTAAATAAATAAATAAAAAAAAAAAAAAAAAAACGATTTCCTACAGACAAAAATAGTTTTCATTAGCTTAGTTTAAATCAAACCCTTAAATTTTTATATACACTTTAGAAAAACATGTAAGTCCACACAATTTAATCGATTTCGTGTACTTCACATTGTGCGTACTTACGATATGGGATAATTGTGTATAACAATTGTATATGAAACTAAAAATATTTGAAAATGTTCAAAAATGTTGTCTAACTTACATGCTACTATACTTGTGTGTACTTACGAAGTGTATTAGCTTGTGGGCCATTACAATGCGGCCATACACTGGGTAAAGTAAGCCAGCTTGTGTGTAGAGTTTGAAAGCACTCGGGGATTCTAGTAAGTACACACAAGTATCTCCGAGTACTTTCAAACCCTACACACAAGCTAGCTTACTTTACCCAGTGTATGGCCGTATTGTAATGGCCCACAAGCCAATATACTTCGTAAGTATACACAAGTATAGTGGCATGTAAGTTGGACAAAATTTTTGAAAATTTTCAAATATTTTTAGTTTCATATAAAATTGTTATACAGAAGTATCCCATATCGTAAGTAGCACAATGTGAAGTATACGAAATCGTTTACATTGTACAAACATCTGGCAACAAATAAATGAATTGTAAAAATTCCTAAAGTTTATTTTGGGTCTCGTACATGAAATTTTTTATCATTTTCCCATAATGTAACTAAATATTGACAATTTTTTAAATAGATAAGAAAAGAAAGTGATTTAACATAATTTACAAAAGAATTTATAATGTACCAATAAAAAATGATATTTTTAGGTAATTTATATAAAAATTGAAGGGTTTGATTTAAACTAAACATGTTTGTATAATATAACATACGCTAATTTTTTGCGTGTAGGTATAATATAACACACTCTAGTTGTTTGCGTGTAAGTTAAAGTTAACCCTACAGTATGGAACCCACCGTTAAGGTTTTTCTGTGTTATTCAAAAACTTTTAAAAAAGCCTAATTACAGATTTTTAGGCTAATTTGGCAAAAAGAATATTCACAAATGATTAATAAAGAAAAATTTATTAAACGCTTAAAGCAGGGTATAGACTAAAATATCTGTTTGATAAAGATTGGAAAAATGAAACCACCGTAAAAGACTAAAAAATGTGAATTTACAATGATTAAATGAATTATTTAAGAGTCATCCACTCAAGAATAGATGGAATACAACATTTTGTATCCAAGCAAAACAAAAAAACTGCCAAAATTCCAAGACAACTTTTTTTTCGAAAATTTTCCCAAATTTGCATGAAAATAAAATAAAAACAAATTCAATAAAATAGTGATGCATTTATAATAAAACCATACTCGATATTCGAATACTTTTAGTATTCGTAATATAAAAAATTCTTTAACACAATTTGTTCCCATTATTACTTCTCAGTTATGTTTAAAAATCGTTTTTTAATATGTTTGATTTGTAATAAAACATTTTACGGTGGGTCTCATACTGCAGGTTTAAACTTTAGATAATAGTTAACCTAAAAATTTGTTGTTGTTTTGTGTACATTTTTTGATATTTTCTTTTGTTTTTAGTTAAGTTAAAATTAAACCTACAGTATGAGACCCACCGCTAATTTCCAAAATTTACAAAACAATATATTTACCTACACCGATAAAATTTCTCAGTTGCTTAGTTAAATAATTTCTCAGTTAAAAACAAAAATTTTTAAATTAACTGAAAATAAGAATTATCAACTAATTTTTCATTTAAATAAATTTGTTTCTTTTACCATGTAAATTGATTCTGATATTGTCACATATTTTTCAACCACAATAATAAAAAACAAACAGAATTTAATAGAATTTACAAATAAATTTAGGGGGTAATTTTCTAAAACACTTCGGTGAAGTGTTGCGTTATTTCTATAGAAATTGTTTTTGTTACAAAAACAATTTACATTGAAAGTTCCCTTCACTTCACCCAAGTGTTTTACGAAATCAGGTAGTTAATTTAATAATTTAAATAATGAAAATTGGAGAGCCCGTGGAAACTATACCTGGAACGCAATATAATTTGTTTTAAATAAAATGCAGATAAAATATAAAAAGATAAGTATAAAGTTTGATCCATGTTTTATCTTTCAAGAAAAATAACTTAATTTTTTCTTTATATGAAGAAATCTCAAGCAGAACTTTAATTTTTTGATGACGTATTAAAAGCCTTTGTGAAAGTTTTAAGGAAAAGCTTATCAAATTGGGTGTAAAATTAAGATCAAAACTACAATAATCAAAATTTTCTTTAATGCAATTTTATTCTTATTTCTAATGCAATTTTATTCTTATTAAGGCACATCTACACGAGAGAGAAAACTGCTAAAGATAGAGCAAAAAACACCTCTAATTAGCTCTATTGTGAATGATTTAAGCTATTTAGCAGTTTTCTCTCTCGTGTAGATGTGCCTTTACAATAATATAAAAATAAAATAAATTATGAAGTTCTATTTTATATTATCAATATAATAGAAAATAACACATATTCTCAGTTAATAATTACTATGTAAAAAGACCTTAAAATTTTAACTAAAAACTGGTTCTTAGTGACTGACTTTTCAGTTAAATTTCTTAAAACTATTTTCAACTATCGACTTAGTTATATACAATCAATTTTATTAACTGAATCTTAGTCAGGGGTATTTCACCTGAGACTCAGTTGAAATTTTAGTAGCCAGTAACTGAGAAATTTTTTCGGTGTACAATTACCGAGTCAATCGTTCACAAAATTCATGTATCACTAAAAATAAAGAGAGATAATTTACAAAGTGTTGCCAGAATTAAAACCAAAATTTTATTGTATGTTTTTGAATACAATTTTTTAAAGGCACATTTACACGCGACAGAAACTGCTAGAGATAGAGCAAAACACACCTCTAAATAGCTCTGTTGTGAATAATTTAAGGGATTTAGGGTTGATTTTTGCTCTATCTCTAGCAGTTTTCTCTCGCGTGTACATGTGCCTTAATAAAGGTTTAATAGAGATAATGAATGCTTTAGCAAATTCATGTTTTGAAGCTAAATTGAAAAGTTTTTTTTAAATAATAGCGTATGTATACATACGCTGTTATTCTTTTACTATAGTAAGCAATTTATTTGCGCACCCCTTACACTGTCAACAAAAAAGTCAGCAAGTAGAAAAGTGTGCGTTCAGAACTTTGAAGAATTAATTCGTTAATTCAATTTTTCAATTCTGAATTAAAAATTCGATGAATTAATTCACTAAACACCATATATTGAATGGAATTAATTCATATTTGCTTTCGTTCGATTTATTTTGTTACGAATTAATTCAATTGCAATAGTTCTTTTTATTAAATCAAATGAATTAATTCACTGGTAAACACGTTCAATTTTATAAATCGAACGGAAAAAAGTGAATTAATTCCTTACTGAATTAATTCACTACTGAACTCGTTCAATTTCATTTTCGTTCAGTTAATTAAAAAAACTAAAATTACGTTCAGTGAATTAAAAAGAAATAAAATTACGTTCAATGAATTAAAAAAAACAATAAGTTTACTGAATTGAAAAAAAAATAAGTTCACTGAATTGAAAAAAAAAAAAAATAAGTTCACTGAATTCAAAGCCTGTTTTCTGCAACACGTTTTAACTCTGTTTTGGTGTATCCGTTCCCGTACCATCAACTACGGACTTCACCTTTTTGCATCAGTTTGGATTCCGTAGCATACGGCCTTTCTTATTTTGTTTGTTATCAAAATAAAAATAGTTAATTAAATAAAAGATATCAAAAATATGTGCATGCACAACAAAGTGTGAAAGTAGTAACCTGAAGTACTTTTACGCAGTTTATCGAAAAGACAAATGTCTTCATGTGTCAGTTGTAAGATGGTAAATATTTATGAAATTCAAAACGTGTTTTTACGATGTGAACACACAGAAAAAAACAGCTGGAACTTTATCTAAGTGCTATGTAATTATTCAACTACATAAATTCGAAGTAAGTTGCAAGGATTGTATATATTTTACAAAAAGATGTGCATAATTTACTAGAACTTTGTAAAACTAACTTAAAAATTATGTAGTTGTATACTTACATAGCTCTTGGGTAATATTCGCCCTGTTTTTCTGTGTGTACAATAAATGACATGGTGCAAAAAGAATTACTTCCTAACTGCCAATAGTTTTGGTGAAAAAGAGTATTCAAATTTGTGTTATGTGTAAAAACTCCATTGGAAACACCATTAAGGCACATGAACACGCGAGAGAAAACTGCTAGAGTTAGAGCAAAAATCAACCCTAAATACCTTAAATCATTCACAATAGAGCTATGGAGTGAACTTATTTTATTTTTTTCAATTCAGTATATATATATATGTTCCCTCGGTTCCTATAAGGAGCATAGGGCCTTTCAATTCAGTGAACTTATTTAAGTTTTTTTTCAATTCAGTGAACTTATTATTTTTTTTTTAATTCACTGAATGTAATTTTATTTTTTTTTAATTCACTGAACGTAATTTTATTTTTTTTAATTCACTGAATGAAAATGAAATTGAACGAATTCAGTAGTGAATTAATTCAGTAAGGAATTAATTCACTTTTTTCCGTTCGATTTATAAAATTGAACGTGTTCACCAGTGAATTAATTCATTTGATTTAATAAAAAGAACTATTGCAATTGAATTAATTCCTAACAAAATAAATCGAACGAAAGAAAATATGAATTAATTCCATTCAATATATGGTACTTAGTGAATTAATTCATCGAATTTTTATTTCAGAATTGAAAAATTGAATTAAGGAATTAATTCTTCAAAGCTCTGCTTAAGTTTAGTTTTTTTTCCGTGTACGGATCCAGAAAATGGTACGTAAACGGAGTTGGATTCCGTTTGTGACGGGATGAAAAGACTACGAATACGGAACGTATTGTTTGCTGGGTTGTTTAATGGAATTTACAAAAAAAATACAACGAACCATCGAACCAAGCTCTAAAGCATGATTGATCGTCTATAAGCCCCTTAACAAATTTACGCCGAAACCAGCCGCTTAAATCGCCGGCCTCTAAACTCTCAAAATATGTTTTCGGTTGCGGCTAATGGACTTTGGGCCAATCGACTTGTATTTCTGATCGTGAACGGACAAAGTCGGCCATTATTATACATACTCTAGTAGAAAAAAAAATCGAGAAGAAAAAGGTTTTTAGTGTATAATTTTTGGTATTTTCTTAATAAGAAGTAGTTTTTATCAATAAAATACAAAGTAATGTAATTAAAGTGAATACATAGGAACATTAAATTGATGGAAAATAAAAGATGAAAAGCAAAATTACGACAAGCCAACTAGTAGCAGCCATTAAAGGCTGTAGTAGCAGCAGCAAAGTATATTAGAAATTCCTCAATAACAAAATAGGGGAGAAACAAACGAAAATTGCAGTCAAAGAGAAGGATATAAGGTAAGAAATTATTAAAATTGGAAAATTTAAGAAGGACCAAATTCATCTTTAGTTAAAACAGGAAGTGTTTTTATATAAATATATTTCTTATATAGTACGAAAAAAAAAAAACAATTACCCGAGTATTACAACAAAGTGTATAGAGACGAATTTTGTTAATCGAGTTGTAATCTCATAGAATATTCGATTATAACAAAAAGTAATTGTATAACAAATAACGCAATTACATTTTGAGTAATTGGTAATTTGAGTAGTTTTAGAATTGCATTAAAGAATTTCCCTAAATTAATAAACGCTTTGTAAAATTGTAGGTTTATTGAAAAAATTTGTATAAAAATTTCGTTTTGTAAACCTATAACGTTAATGAATTGAAGGGTATATATCTAAAAAGAACTACAGCAAATTGTTAATTAAAATTGTGTAGTTTTCTTTTATTCCAATTCGCGTTATTAAAATAAGTTTTTTTTTTTTGTTTAACAGTTTTGTTACTGGGTTGATATATGGGTACCAGAGAAACAAGCCAGCCGCCGTAAGCCGTTTAAGCCGCCGCCGCCGGCCATTTTTGCCTCAGCCGCCGCCGCCAATTTTTCTCGGCTCATTTCGGCTGGAAGTATCAATTTTCCAAAATAAAAATTAAAAGCAAATGTCATTTTTAAAACAAATTTTCTACTTCATCATTTCCTGAACCATCAAGAGTATTTTTTTTAGTTAAAAAAATAAAAGAACCAGTTTTTTAGTCAGAGCTAAGAAGGATTTTTGTCATAAATATTTCTTAAGTTGGAAGTTTTGCTTGAAAACTTCTGACAGATTTCGCTGAAATTTGGATATGCTATAGAGAAGAGAATCCTAATGAACAATATACATATATACTTTTCAAATGACCAAGTGTAGATTGTAGGCAGAGCTTCGAAAGAATTAATTCAATTTTAGGTTAATTCGCACAAAACCGAATTCAGCTTTAGAAATTGAATATATATCATTCCATCAAAACATTCCTTTATAATTAATTCATAGGTTTCATTCCCAAATTTTAATATTAAATAGAATGCATTATGTTGAATACATTCCTTATAGAATTACAATCAATTTAAATAATTAATTTTTTCATTAATTCTAATCTTTTACAAAATTGTCATTTTATTAAATCAGTAAAAGATCTAAGGTATGAATATACTAATGATTCTGACAACACTTTAGTTTATAATTACAAATTAAATAAAAATGTGGCTTATTTTAGGGATTTAATATTGATATCATATACACAACCCATAAAAATAATTAAAAACGCAACATTTATTTTAAACTTTTACAAACCGAATGAAACGTGAAAGATCATTATAAAAAGAATGAATTCATGAAAGAATTCATTCACTATGCATGAAAATTAAAAGAATGAAGCCAGTGAATGAATTCATAAGGAATGGTGTAATCGTAAGATATATTAGTAAATTTTAATTACAAGTCCAAAAGTGAATTAAAGAATTAATTCATTCGAATTTATGGTCGTAGGTTTGGTTAAGTAGATCACATCACATTTTTCAGAACTTTCAGTACACCTGAAATTATTATCGAAAGACACATTTTTAAGACATTGCGGACGAAGATATTTACAATAATCGACGCTGTTCTGAGTTCCGCATCCACAAAAAAATTCTAAAGTGAAACATTCCGAATTTTTTTGCTGTTCCGTGATCCATATTCGAATTTTTTTTTTCGTTTTATTTCGTGTAGAAAAAGCTTGATGATAGTGAAACGAATATATATTTTTTAACAACAATTATAATATAATAATTTATTTTAAAATTAGTCTATGAATATTAAAATTTGGTAGAAACAACAAATTTTCGAAATTTTTAATTCCGTGTTATTTTACAAATCAACTCTAATTAAAAAGTTTCGAAACTAAGAACAGGGGTGAATATCTGAATTTTTTAACTTTTCTTCTAAGTTTATCAACTTTGACATCTTTTCGAGCATAATTTTTTTCGAACCATATTTTTTTCTAGTTTATTCTAAAAACACATTTAATTTTGAGTGAAAATAGAGTTTGTTTATTTCAAAGTTCCGAATCCACATAAAAAATTCTAAAGTGAAACATTCCGAATTTTTTTGCTGTTCTGTGATCCACATCCGAATTATTTTCTTCGTTTTATTTCGTGTTGGAAAAGCTTGGTGAAAGTAAAAGGAATATTTTGTTGCAAAAATTAATATGTTAAAATTTATTTTAAAATTTGTTGAAACAGTCAATTTCCGACATTTTAAATTTTGTGTGATTTTACAAAACCACTCTAATTAAAAAGTTTCGGAATTCAGAACAGGGGTGATAGTGTCAAAACTCTGTTTTTGAGCGACTTCAAGCACTTAACAATTTAAAATTCAGCAATTGTAACGTTCTTGGAAAGACAAAAAATTTAGCTTTCCAAATATATGTATATAGATTTATTTATTTGTAACTGAAATATGTTGACAGTTTTTTTTTTAATATTAAAATTATTTTTTTTTTTAATTTGTATACTTTGACGGCTTTTTTGCAGTATTAAACAATTCTTTACTATTGTAATTCATTCTGAAAGTGGGTTTAGTTCTTAGTAAAATCAGATTCTTTTGTTTAAATTAATTGGAAATTGAAAAAGTTATCGTAATTTTTCTAAACATTTAATTTCAGCAACTCGAGATTCTTGTTTGCACAATCATTAAGGTTAATATTTTCAATTTTCTTATAAATGCAGAGATTCCATGTTTATAAAAAATTGTATAACTTTGACAATTTTAAAGCGATTAAAATAGAACTTCATTTTGCCCTGAATAAAGAATAAATTAGATAAAAATTAGTTTTTTTTTTAAACAAAATTTTGCAATTAAAAGCCGTCAAAATTAAACAAAATAAGAAAAAATTAGGAAAATCAGTTTTATTTGAAAATATTTCCACACAATTTTGTTGAATATATAAACATATGTATATATTTGGAAAGCCCAACTATCTCTCCTTCTAGCTCCGTTCAAAAACTAAAAATCCTAAATTTGTAATTTTTATCGATGAATTTAACTTAAAATTATTTTTTATTTGATAATTCCAAATTTTTTGCACAATTTTCTACTGCTATATTTTGGAAAAAACCTTAAACGTCTTTAAAATACGTGTATAATGTTCTATCAAGCCGATCAAGCCGCCGCCGCCGCCGATTATTTGGTTGCGCCGCCGCCGCCGATTTTTATCCGGCTCAACCTTAATCGCCGCCGCCGATTTTTTGCTTGCGCCGCCGCCGCCGATTATTTTGATCGGCTTGTTTCCCTGATGGGTACTTTAATTCAAAATTACGATTTTAGTTTACGTTAGACTGTCGTTCGTAAGCGAACTAGTTCAATTGGACGAAAGCCTAGTTCGCTAATAATGTCTCTTTTTTTAGTTCAGACGTTCATTATATTTAACCCTTTCACTACCGACTTTTTGTTTGCGGATGTATCGTTATTATGACTTTAGATTCTTGTTAAGAGTCCTCAAATTAGGAAAAATATGTAACATGTTTGCACACCTCTCCCTCGTTTCCAGCGAAAATGAGTTCGAAAATCGATTTTTCAAAACTTCTCATCCCTGTTTTACCCTTTAAACATTCAAGAACTCAACAGCAACGCAAGCAACTTCAAACAATTTCTATTTAAATTTTTTATACAGAATTAATTTTGTTTTCTACAATATTGACAACTAATATATTTATTTTTACAACAATTTGTGATTTTTAGATAGTTTACGTTTCTTAAACCTATCTAGTGTAATTTTAATTTTAAGTTTTTCTTTAAATATTTTGCAATATCTGTTTTTCACAAACTGCTTGCCTGTACTTTAATTATAATATTTAATCTTGTTGTACAAGATATGAGAATACAAATAAATAAATTCGAGTAGCCAAAATCTTTTGATTGGTTTCCTTCTCGTCATAAAACGAAGCTATATGCCAAATTCATAGGCGTACCTAGACCATTTTTCTGGGGTGGGCAAGCGACCAATTAACTGTTTATTTGCCCATTCTCACACTCTTAATCCTAAAAAAACACTTTCGGCATTATGCATACAATTTTTTCATACAAAAAAAACTTAAAAATTAATCCTTGCCTTCTAATAAAATTTTCAAAATTAAATAAGCCTGGTAGCTTATCCTATCAAAATCGCCATGTTTTTATACAAAACTCTGAATAGTGCATTTATTTTTCTGAAGAATACCTCGTACAAGGAATGTATTCCAAGATATATTCTCAGATTATTATGAAAGTTAGATATTTAATAGAGAAAAGAAATCTAAGATCAACCTGTCTAATTCGTCCACCTCGAACGAAACCTACCCAGATAGAAAAATACGAACGGCACAGTACTGGGTCAGCGTTGGCGACGGTAGTGCATGTACTGGCGATGTGTCGGATTTTTTACGTTCCCCGTACTGGTACGGTGTCGAAATGATAACAGCAATATACGCTTGGCCGTAGGTATTTGCCCACGTTGGCCCAGTGTTGGATTTTGTTAATTCCTGGTGGTTTCTCAGTACTATAAATTAAAAATATTCAGTAACTTTCCAGTACTTCAAATACAAAAAATCAGTGTATAGCCAGTACTATGAAAACAATTAAAAATCTGGTGGTGAATCACCCTAAATTTTAATAAAATAATAAAAAATATATATTTTTGTTTCAAATTAATTTTGTTGTTTTTTATTGTGTTATAAAATATTTCACAAAAAAACTTTTTGTCTTATTAGAGGCTAATTGAACGAGTTTTGTTGTTGTTTTGCGCGTTAATTTGTTTTATTAAGCTCTAATAAAATTTAAAACATTTTTGTGAATACAAGCCTAAATAATTGCAAAACTAGAAAATAAATAGTTTTTCTTAAATGTTCTGGTTTCTCGCTGTTTTATATAAAAAATATTATGAAAAACGTTATATTGAAATTCTATTAAAAATTAGGGTAAAATAAGCTTCAGAAAGAAAAATCTTGTTAACATAGCAGAACACAGTGGCAAAGCACATTTTAAGTGGTACTGGCATAATAAAAAAAATAGTGCTCTCCCAGTACTATTTTTTTCTACCGTGGGCAATTTCCACCTGGGTATCTTACCCCATATAGTATATGGTTATATTCTGACCACTTAAATTACCGAGGTGGACAAAAATAGTGGAATGTTCATCTTACAATTTTTGTTTCTATAAAGTATTAAAATTTTATTAAAATAACATACAGCTATGGACACATAAATGGCACAAATTTAAATTGCGCATAAATTTAATTATTTTCCAACTAAATATATTTAAAAATGCAAATTTTATATCTTCTGATTGTTCAAATGTTCCATTATGTTTTGCTTATTATTTACCGTTATCATTTTTGCGTTAACAATGCTGATTTAAAGTGGACATATAAATGGCACATTTTACTTAAAATAGGCATTATTCGTGTAGATTTAATTCAAAGCAATAAATATTTTTCGTAGTTCAAAAATAAATATAAAAAGTTAAAAAATTTTTTAAATGGGATCAGGAAAACATACCGCTGGTGAGGAAAGGCGGATCATATGGAAAATGTATGAAGAAAAGTAGCGGAAATTTCTGAGATAATGCAAATTTCTCGCAAAAAAGTCTACAATGCAATTAATTCTTGTGTTGAGGATCCCGATATATTGACTAAGGGTAAAATTCGGAAGCTAAGGCCACGAAAAACAGATGAGCGTACGGATGCAGCTGTAGTACAGTACGAATGGTAAAAATTCATCCATTCAAGTCATCAAGGCAGATAGCATCGGATATTAATGAAAATTTTAACATGGAAATATCAAGCAGACTTGTCAGAAGAAGACTAAACGAGGCAAATTTGTTTGGGCGCATTTCCAGGAAAAAGGCCCTTATCCCAAAAAAAAAATATTTCAAAACGACTAACCTTCGCCAGAACCCATAAGGAAAAATCCCACTAATTTTTGGAAAAACGTGTTATGGAGTGACGAAACAAAAATTAACAGGATAGGACCAGATGGCAGAATCTTTGTTCGTCGTCCTAAAGGCCAAGAGTTTAATTCTCGGTTCACTCAGAAGACGGTAAAACATGGAGGTGGCATTATTATATTTTGAGGTGCATTTTCTTGGCATGGCGTAGGTCCGCTTATAAAAATCAATGGAAAAATGCACAAGTTTCAGTATTTAGATATTTTAAAAAACCATATGGAGCCATATGCCTTCAACTCCATGCCAATAAAATGGAAATTCATGCAAGTTAATGACCCCAAACACTCCTCCAAACTAGTAAAAAAAAAATGGTTTTGTGCGGAGAAGATTGATGTTTTGTATTGGCCAGCCCAGAGCCCTGACTTAAATCCAATAGAGAACCTGTGGAACGAAGTCAAGGTTGAAGTCACCAAGAAAAATTACAAAAATATGGACGAACTGTGGTCGGCCGCACAGGAAGCTTGGCATGCCTTGGTATGCCAAAAACTAGTCGAAAGTATGGGTCGCAGGTGCAAAGCCGTCATCAGAAAAAAGGCCACAGCACTAAATATTAACGGTAAAATATTTGTAAATACCAAAAAATTTAACAAATGCAATATTAAAACCATTTCTTCTCTTTTGTTAAGATTGTGCCTTTTATGTGTCCAGCTCATTTCAATGGGTTTTTTTTTTCATAATGATAAGTTTTTATTTATATTAATGAATTTCAACTAAAATTTACAGCAATATTAAATGTGCATAATACCTAAAGCTTTGGAAAAAAACAAAAACTTTTTTGTTGTTAATAGTATTTGCAATATAGTAGCATAAGAAATAATTCATGGTAAAATGTGCCATTTATATGTCCATAGCTGTATATAAAACTTTGCAATATTTAAAACATGCAAATATTTCCAACAAAATTACTTTACTTTGTTCATATTTGACTTGGACATAAAAATAGGACACTGGCAATAATTGTCAATAATTGAAATAAGTAAATTCTTTTCTAATTGTACCAATATGGGAAAAACGAAGACTTATATTTTAATTCCACAACGAGATGAAATCTCCAACTGAAATTGCTAAAATACTTAAGTGTTCGCGAAGGTATACAATGCCATTCGTCTATGTGCTGCCGACAAGAAATATCAACCGCAAAATAAAGAACGTAAGCCAATCCGTCGTAAAACTACAACTTATATGGACAGGACTATAGTACCCAAAAGCCAACTCAACCCTTTTATGTCCTCCCGTCAAATAAATAATGAAATCAGGGAAAAATTCAACGTTCAAGTGTCAGACAGGTTAGTAAGAAGAAGACTCAATGAAGCAAACTTATTTTGACGAATAATTAGAAAGAAGCCTCTTTCAAGAAAAAATATTAAGAAACGTATTGAACCACAAAGGAAATGAGTTGTCCTTTTGGAAAAATGTGCTTTGGAGCGATGAAACGAAGGTAAATCGTGTCGGACCAGATGGTAGAACATTTGTACATCGCCCAAAAAACCAGGCTTTAAACATTCCCAGGTAGAAAATTACAGAGGGGCCAGCACTGGCAAAGCACCGTAATGGGTGGTATGAGTGCTTGTTAACAGCGCTTTCCCAACGCCCAAATGATAACACCGTTCCACGGTGGTGCCAATGCTTTACCAAGCCCTGGGAAAGCACCCATAAACATAAAAATCAAATGCTTTGCCAACGCTCAAATAAAAAGTTGAAGTGCTTTCCTGACACCCAAATGATAACACCGATCTATTTATTGCTTTGCAAAGTATTGAGATATCACCAAAAACATAAAAATCAAGTCTTTTTTCCTTGCAACCAAATTTTGAGCCCTCATCACTGAAAAATTTTAAATTACTCTAAAAATATTGTTGTATTGTCGAGTCAAAAATTATTTATATATCCACTCTTAGTTTCTTTTTCAAAAACAAAATAATGTTATCGGAAAACAAGTGCTGGGAATTCTCCCTTTTGAAGCGTCCAAATTTAGTGCTTTGCCAGTACTTCATTTTGTAAGACCGCGGTCTACTTGCGCTTTGCCAGTGCTTCTTTTTTGTTACCACACATAATTTCCACCTGGGTTAAGTACACTCAGAAGACCTTGAAACACGGTGGGGGTAATATTATGGTATGGGGCCTTTTTCCTGGCGTGGTGTTGGGCCTATCGTAAAAGTAGAGGACAAAATGAACAGGTTTCAATATTTGAGCATTTTTAAGAATGTTATGGAGCCAATTGTCTATGAAATTATGCCAGTTAAGTGGACATTTATGCAAGACAATGATCCGAAGCATTCGTCAAACATAGTGAAGGATTGGTTTTTACAAGAACAAATTAAGGTTTTGGACTGGCCAGCCCAAAGTCCGTACCTTAATCCAATAGAAAATCTATGGAATGATGTAAAAACAAAAGTTTTGCAAAACAATTACAAAAATTTCACCGAACTTTGGGCTGGTATCAAGAAGCCTGGTATTATATACCAAAAGAAAGATGCCAGAGATTAGTTGGGAGTATGCAAAGAAGATGCGAAGCGGTTATTGATAAATAAATGAATACAGCACAAAGTATTAGTGTAATATTAACGCTAAAGAAATAATAATTGTTTTAAAAACCCAAAAAATTTACGGTTTTTTGCAAAAATATAAAATGTGTCCTATTTAGAAGTCCAGGTATTTTTATTAGTTTATACATATTTACCAATATATATAAAATAGTTGAAGGATTTTTATTTAAATAAAGAATGAATTACAATCATCAATAATAACACTTCCCGTATATGAAATAAAAAATTTTATTTTTGTTTTATTTTTCAAAATAAATAAATTCTTAACACATAAAAGTGTCCTATTTCCATGTCCAAAGCTGTATGTATTCTTTTTTTTTTTAAAGATATGTACACTGTAAAGTGCATCCCTTTTTATGTTTTACAAAACATTTTTTTGAAATGTCCACGTCTTTGGAAATCATATAAAAAAATTGTCAAAATCGAAGAGATCATGCATTTAAGGGTTAACTTAACAAATATTTCTAGAAATTCTAAAAACGTCGCACAATGGGTTGAACACTATCAAAACTAAGGATTAATTCAAAAATTGAAGTTAGTATATTGTAATACATTTTTGTACCCGTTAACAGAAGATAAAATTCGGCATCAATACCCAGTCAGAAAAATACAAACGGGAAAGCGGTGGCAAAGCACTTTTAACAGGTGGTACAAAGTGGCAAAAAGTGCTTTTCCATTCCCAAAATGATAACATCATTAGACAAAAGGACCGGCTGTTCAAAAAGCGCCGGAAAAGCACTGGAGGAACAAAATTTTTAAACGTTGGCAAAACGCTGGTAAAACCAATAAATAGGTGGTCTGGAAATATATTTTCCAAAATAAAAAGTTCATATGTATTTTTTTTTTGGTCCTGCCGTGATTTGAACCCAGGCCGTCAGATTGGCAGACGATTGCTCTACCCACTGAGCTAACGAGACATATAATATTTAATAACTAAACACATAAATGAGTGATAATAGCTGGACAACTACTGGCTGTGCCAAAATGCTAGTACTGGCAAACAATTTTTTGTAACTAGTATGCCAGTGTTGGGAGGGCAAAAGAAAAGTGGGTCCTGAAGGAGCTTTCCCACAAACAAAAAAAATTGGTTTTATAAAACAAAAAAATTTTTAATTAAAAAAAATCCAAAAAAAATTTTTTGCTTGCAACCGGATTTGAACTCGGAACCTTCCGACTACAAACATTTTTTAACAAAGCGTCAGCATTTTTATAAAATCATTGGTTTTCCAGTGAATTGATTTTTGTACGCCTGGTAGCATTGGCTAGGTAGCACTGGATAACCACTGGTTGAAAACCTTGGCATATCACTCTAAGCCAATTCTTTGCCAATGGTTTTTTTTTGTAAACCACCGAAATTTTTGTAAAACATATACTGGTAAAACGCTTTTCGCAAACGCTGGCAAAGCGTCCCAAATGAGTGTTCTGCCAGGCATTTATTTTTAATACCGTGGTTACCCAGTGGTATGCCAGTGCTTGATTTTTTGTACCACTGGCGATTTCTGACTGGGTAGCTGTCAAAATCATTGTTCTAGGTTTTTTACTTTTTTAGCTATATTCTCTCCATGTTCAATAATTTTTGTTAACCATATTTTATTAGCACTTCACATCACTTTTAAATTACTATTTATCAAAATTCTCAAGTTGAACTACTGACAACAAGGAACATCACGTGTAAAATAAATCAGTGTTGGAGGTAAATTGTAACTACCCAATCAGAAATCGCCAGTGGTACAAAAAATCAAGCACTGGCATACCACTGGGTAACCACGGTGTTGAAAATAAATGACTGGGAGAACACTTATTTGGGACGCTTTGCCAGCGTTTGCAAAAAGCGTTTTTCCAGTATTTTACAAAAATTTCGGTGGTTTATAAAAGAAACCACTGGCAAAAAATGGTCTAAGAGTGATATACCAAGGTTTGCAACCAGTGGTTATCCAGTGCTACCTAGCCAATGCTACCAGTGGTACAAAAACCAATTCACTGGTAGAGCATTGATTTTATAAAAATGCTGATGCTTCGTTAAAAAAGATTTGTAGTCAGGAGGTTCCGAGTTCAAATCCGGTTGCAAGCAAAAATTTTTTTTTGGATTTTTTTTAATTTAAAATTTTTTTTGTTTTATAAAATCATTTTTTTTGTTTGTGGGAAAGCTCCTTCAAGACCAACAAAAGCACTCCCAACATTGGCATACTACCCATGTAGAAAATTACAAAGGGGCCAGCACTGGCAAAGCACCGAAATGGGTGGTATGAGTGCTTGTTAACAGCGCTTTCCCAACGCCCAAATGATAACACCGTTCCACGGTGGTGCCAATGCTTTACCAAGCCCTGGGAAAGCACCCATAAACATAAAAATCAATGCTTTGCCAACGCTCAAATAAAAAAATTGAATTGCTTCCCTGACACCCAAATGATAACACCGATCTATTTAATGCTTTGCAAAGTATTGAGATAGCACCAAGAAACATAAAAATCAAGTGTTTTCGCTGCCACCAAATTATGAGCCCTCACCACAGAAGAATTTTAATTACTCTAAAAATAGACAATTCTTAGAGTTATTGTATTGTGGATTCAAAAATTATTTAAATATTCACTCTTTTGGAGTTTCTTTTTCAAAAACAAAATAACGTTATAGGAAAACAAGTGCTGGGAATTCACCCTTTTAAAGCATTGGGAAGGCGTCCAAATTTAGTGCTTTGCCAGTACTTCTTTTTGTAAGACCGAGGTCTACTTGCGCTTTGCCAGTGCTTCTTTTTTGTTACCACACATAATTTCCACCTGGGTAGTTACAAAAAATTTTTTGCCAGTACTAGCATTTTGGCACAGCCAGTAGTTGTCCACTCATTTATGTGTTTAGCCATTAAATATTATATTTTTTATTGGATTTTTTTTAATTTAAAATTTTTTTTGTTCTATAAAATCAATTTTTTTGTTTGTGGAAAAGATCCTTTAAGACCAACTTTTTTTTTGCTCTCCCAATGCTGGCATATTAGTTCCAAAAAACTGTTTGCAGTGCTAGCTTTTTCGCACAGCCAGTAGTTGTACAGCGTTATCACCAAAGGTTTAAAAGGCTTAATTCTTTCATTCACTTTTTAAAAATTAATGAAATTTGGGTTAAGTTTCATTCCCTAATAGCATTCTTATGGAATTAATTCGATAGCTTAATTCCCTATAGCTTAAAATTATATGAATTCATTCTATTTTGATTGAATTTTAACTGAATGAAACCCAATTTACCTGAATTCATTTAATAAAAAAGTGAATGAAAAATTATTTGTTTTCATTCACTTAATCAAATGAAAAATTTTAATTTGTATGTAATTGCTGAAATATTAGCATAATACAATGAAAAACGTTTAAAATTTATCTAACAGAAATAAATAGTATCGTATGCTTTGTTACAGCTTGTATGCTTTGGTTTTGATTATATGTTAGTTTCAAACTACACTGCACTAAGTGAATGGTAATAAAATTTCTTCATTCAATTAGTAAAATGGTGAATGAACATGCGATTTGAATGATTCAAGTTAGGAATTCATTCAATTCATATTAAAGCTTTGGGAATGAAGCTTATGAATGAATTCTTTACGAATGGTTTAAGGGAATGGTACATAAATCTTTTTAAAATCTGAATTAAATTTTTAGTGAATTAAGCTTAAATTGAATTAAGTTTTTCGAAGCTCTGGTTATCACTCATTTATGTATTTAGCTATCAAATATTATATGTCTCGTTAGCTCAGTGGGTAGAGCAATCGTCTGCCAATCTGACGGCCTGGGTTCAAATCACGGCAGGACCAAAAAAAATACATATGAACTTTTTTTAATTTTATTTTGGTAAATATATTTCCAGACCACCAATTTATTGGTTTTGCCAGCGTTTTGCCAACGTTCAAAAATTTTGTTTCTCCAGTACTTTTCCGGCGCTTTTTGAACAGCCGGTCCTTTTGTCTAATGATGTTATCATTTTGGGAATGGGAAAGCACTTTTTGCCAGTACGTGTACCACCTGTTAAAGTGCTTTGCCACCGCTTTCCCGTTTGTATTTTTCTGGCTGGGTATTCACAATCAGTTGATGCTATTTGGAGTGCTTTTAAAATAACTTTTTATCAGGTCTTTTTTGCTGGGTTATTCTAGCCCTTTGCTTAACTCTTTCACTACCCTAGTACACTGTACACATCTTTAAAAGAATATATAAAATTTAATAGTGCAAAACAAGTATAAGCAGTTCAACATGGCAATATGGTCGCGATATTTGTTAACGAAGTCTAATTTTTTGAGTATATCATAATCTCCGTGAAAAGGGGGTTTTGGTGTTTCTCCTAAACTAATGAAGATAGATAATTGAAATTAGGCATATATGTAGCTTCATTTTATGACGAGAAGAAAATCAACCAAATAATTTTTGGCTACTCGAATGTTTAAGGTGTAAAACAGGTCTCAGAAGTTTGAAAAATCGATTTTCGAACGTCATTTTTGGGGGTAGGAGGGGGAGGGGGCAAAATATGTTACATATTTTTTTCTTATTTGAGGACTCTTAACAAGAATCTGAAGTCAAAATAACTATACATCTGCAAACACAAAGTCGGAAGTGAAAGGGTTAAAAAATTGCATATTTTTGCTTTTATAAAAATTTATAAAAGTCGATCTAAATTTTTTAATTAAAATTATTTTTTTCCACTCTGAACTGCAATAGTTCAAATATGACACAACCTTGTGAGACTCCCGAAGTTCAATACAAAACTTAGGGCCTGTTTATCTATTACGAAGATAGTCTAAACGAAAGAAATTGACAATCACTTTCGTCAAAAATATATGGGAAACAAAAACAAATTTTCGTTACTTTGCTTTCGTTTAGAGTATTTTCGTAATACATAAACTAGGGCTTAATTTTTTATAAGGATTTTAATGAAGTGGTGAAGATTTAATTAAATTTAAGGCCTTATTCATTTTACCTGTTTCTTTCGAGGACAGATTTTGATAAAAGTTTATATCAAAGCTATTCTGGGCTTAATTAAGAAAATTCTAACTGCGGTCAAAATTTAGGCATTGCATATTCGCTGAATAAGGTTTTCTTATTCATAAATCTTTTTACTAAACAATACACAAACCATACTCATCTCAAAAACAATTGGTGTCATTTTGACAACAGCTGTTGCAATTGAGGAAATTTTATTTATTTAATTTAAACTTTTTTGTCCTGGTTTAAGCTACATTATTATCTCCTAAATTTTCTTTTAATTGTCATATATGTATTTTTTTTCGATTTTACTTTTATATAAAGCGTAATATTACGAATATCATATTTATTTTTTCAAAAACAGGGTTGGTACAATTTTCAATGGACAGATGATATCCAAAATACTTATGAATAGACTGGCGAACATCCAGTGAATAATAAAACTTATGAATACCGCTGTAAATTTTTAATTCAGTGTATTTTCAAGTTTTTCGAAAAATTAGTGGAGATTGTATTCACCATTGGCGGAATATGTATACACGACTGATATTAAAAGCGTTTTTATACTGAGTAAAACATAAAAGAAACATGGCCCATAATAATTGATACAAAAAATACATTAAATAAAAAAGCATTTCATTCGCAAATTATGAATAGTAAAAGTGTGGTGATTATAATCACCGGTCGGCGAAAAATTTTTAAACCATTGTTTTTAGAATTTTTTTTTGTTGCCTACTTAAGTAAAGTAAGCCGCTTCTTTTGTTTACCCATTGAAATAGTCCTTTTCAGATTGTTTTGCCAACGCTTCGCCAACCTTTCGCAAAACATACGGCCAAGCGAAGATCGACGTTATCATTTCAGGGTAGGCAGAGCACTTATTTTACCATTGTTACCAATTGCCAACGTCCCAAAAGACAAACTGCCAACCGAAGATCGACGTTATTATTTCAAGGTTGACCCAGTACCAACGCTTGTACCACCATATACCGTGCTTTGCCAACGCTTTGCCATTTGTATTTTTCTACCTAGGTAGTTTTATAATTATAATTGAACAAAATAACACTCATTGTAGAAAAACAAAAAAAATACTTACCAATTGGCGATTTATTTAATTTATCTTTACAGAATTCTGTATTTGTTCGGGCAGTAGCAGCACACAGTTGGAACATTGTTAAGAATCTTCCCCCTTTGTTTATAAAGAATTTGGAAAAGCTTCATTGGAATTTTATACAAAAACTAAAAACTTTTAAATATACGTCCAATAATGGTCTCTACACGTCAAATGGCCACCAGTAGTAGTGGTGGTGGTAGTGCAACAAATTCCATCTCATCTTCCTCATCTACAGAGGATTCGAATTTTCTACGTCCTTCAGTGGTAACAAGACAATCGTATACAACAGGTTTTGTCAATACTATGCCTTCTCCATCAGCACCACCACCATCATCATCATCAACAGCAACATCATTATCAATAGCACCACAAACAGCAGAAGCAGCAGCACTAGCTTTAACAACCAGTTGTGTAAGACAAACGCAGGCGTTTAAAACTTATGGGATTGTTACAAATTCTACAACTGGTTGTTATCAACGGCAGGCATTTTGTATAAATTTATTAGATTTGCCAGAGGAGCTATTATCCAATATATTGTCATTTGTTGGTTTTAAGAAAATTGCTCAATTGCGTGTGGTAAGTTATGAAAATTAATTGAAATTATATACATACATAAATATTTTTTAAAATTAAAAAACAGAGTTGTTAAAATTTTTATATCGCTTTAACGGCGATTTTCTCTTGGATTTTCTCTTTGTTAGCACACTAGACATAAACACAAATGTTCTACTGTCCCTACAAACATTTACTATTGAAACTGAATATAATACACTCAAAGAAATAAATCTGTAAAAATAGTAAAAAAAGTTAGTTAAAAACGATGCTGCAGAAAAAAATTCGGAAATTAGCAGATTTTTTTTCCCTAAATACTAGTAAAATAAGAAAAGCAAAATAAAACTGTTAAATTTACAATTAACTTTTAGTTAATTGAAAATAACAAATTGTACTGTATAATTTGCAGACAATTTTGCTAAATATTAGTAGACTGAAAATAGAAAAAATAAAATGTTATATCTACCAAGTTTTTGCTATTTTTAAGCTAAATTTAGTTAAATGCAAATAGCAGTCTATCCTACTAAAATCAGAAGAAATATTTGCTAAAAAATTGTAAAATGCTGTTTTAGAAAGGCTCAATTTTTATTTGCATTAAAAGAAATAGAAAAAAAACTTCGAAAATCTTTATTTTTTTTGTGATTTTTTAGGCTACAAATTATTTAGGAAATTTTTTTTTGCTGATTTTAGCAGGTTAATTTGCTATTTTTTAACAAAAATTTAATAAAAAATATTACTAAAATTCTGTGTATTTAACAGTTTTATTTTTGCTGTTCCTATATTACTAACATATAGCAAAAATATCTGCTAATTTTAGCAGTTTTTCTGCAGCATCATTTTTAACTAATTTTTAGTAACTTTTGCTGCTATTTTTAGAGATTTATTTCTATTAGTGCATTCAAAAAAATAAGTTAGTAGAAAAATTAGTAAAACGTCTTGTATATCAAGTAACTAGTTTTCAGCAACTTTTTTGTTGGAATTATGTTTTCAGCAAAATTTTTAGTTATATTTCTTTTAGCACTAAACTAATTTTGAACTAATGTTTTACTAATTTATTTTGCTACCAAAATTGTGCTAATGAACAGATTTATAGTGCGGACAACAGCCAGACAAAGAAAATGTAGATGTAGTGCGGACAAAGAAAATGGTACTTAAAACACAACTCTTCTAAGACATAAAAATTTTTTTAAAAAAATACAACCGTGAAAGATATTTGTATGTGTCTTTCATACGCCAGAAGAATACAATTAGGGAATGCAAAATCCCGCACTTTTTCATTTCCCGGGAAAGCGGGAAATTTATATTGAATTCCCGGGATCCCAAGATCCCGCAAGGGAATTAAATTAGAAAATAAATATTTTATAATTTAACAATATTTATAAAGAAAATGTCTTAAAGGCCTCAAATTTTCATGATCATGAAAAAGCTCAGATGGTTTTTCTTGGAATTTTCGTAGTGGGAAAGAATTAATTTTATAATAAAAATTATTGTATATAATACTGAATTTAGACTGAACAAAAACCAGCTGGTTTTTGTACAAAACTAAATTGCAAAAGCCAAGTCATTTACACTGGTTATTTAGTTTTTCTTTGTCAAAACATACAAACAACTCTAGAATTTAACATGGAGATGTCATAGGAATGGGGGAAATTGTCGCCAAACTCCCACTTTGGTACTAGTTGTAGAACTAGATTGGAAATTACATTTTAAGGACGAAAAATAGGGATCGAAACTGGTACTAATGTGACACTCGCGGAACCAGTTCCGAAGTGACTCTTTGGAAATAGTACTGTACCAGTTGGTTGCTACCTGAATTATATATATATAAAAACAAAGGTTTTTCCTTTGATAAATCGCAGATTAGACCGATAGTTTCCTCTTACTGAGATAATTATATTCATTTACCAAATGAAATTTAAAATATTTTGTGTTTATGATTTGTAATGACAATAAAACATTTTAGTGTTTAAGCCCAGTATTTTGTTCAAAAGAGCGAAAAAATTTCGCTTATGTTTAGAGCTCAAAAACTATAATAAAAATATTAAAATGCACAAATTTTTTATGGTGTATAAAAAGTTACAATTATAAATGTCACTTTTTCGCTACATTTTCAAATGATCCTGTCTATTAAATTGATGCGAAAAATAGTCCACTGCAATTTCGCAACAATTCCACACAAGTGAAAAATCATTTTTCTTTATATGGAGTTTGACAAATTCAGAATGTATTATAAAAAAACAAATGTAACCAAAACTAGTATTTCAAAACTCGTATTTAAATTAAATTTTTTGAAACAGTCTCTGCATACTTTCAATGAAACTGTTAAGTACACAAATTATTAAAGATTATTGTTTTAGGAAGAAATACAGGAAACTAATGGTATTTATTAGAAATTTACTAAACTAGTTATGGAGTGACTCTTTGGAACCAGTACTGTACCAGTTGATTTACACCTCAATTTAATTCACAATAAAAAATGTTCAGTGTTTATTTGCAAACTCTGATTTTTTTATTAAATATAAATGCAAAAACTAATAATTTCAAATCTCATATTTTAATTTAGGTAATTTTTTTTAACAGCAGGGGTTTTCATATAAACTCGTATTCTACTCGAAAACGGTGTAATGTTTATGAGTTTTATGTCAAACTCCATACATAAAAAATATTGTTTGTATTTATACAAGGTTTACAAGGAATTTACGAGTTTATATGAAAACCCATCTTGTATACACACAAAAAATAAAAAGTGGATAATTGCCGAAGTACTTCGGTAAAATACAACTTCAAAAGTTTTCTGCTAAGTTACACAATTCTTTAATTAAAATATAATATATAACGCGTTCCCGTACGTTACCGCGGGTACCCGCGGGAACCCAAAACAGCCCAAACAACAACAATTTACACGCAATTTTGAGTACGGGAACGCCTTTGGGCTAGTTTGTGTAACTTCGGTAAAGTACGGGAACAGACCTAATATTTTCTAAGACAATTTATAAAAGAAAAAACTTAGGTAACTTAACGTAATTTGAAGTGCGTGGAAATGGAATAGGTCAAAAACTAAGGCAAGTTGACAAAAACCAAAAATTGATAAATCTACATCTATTATTTTACTGACTTACAAAATATACTTTTGAAGTTGTATTTTACCTAAGTACTGCGATAATTATACACTTTTTATTTTTTCCGTGTATAGATCGCATTTAACTAGTACACAAATGGTTCAAAATGATTACCGTGAGAACTAGTTCTGTAATTCATAGTCACAAAGCTAGTACTTTTTAGTACTAGTTCGGGCATTTGCTACTGGGGAATAAGTGCGATTAAAAATTTTTCGTACAAACACTGTCTAATTGAGTGGTTTTCTTAAAAATATGGGCCGTATTCATAACCCAGTGTAGAAAATCATTACCAGATATGTAGTTATGTAACTACATACTTGGTAATGGTAACTAGTTACTTTTGTTATTACATTTCTTATTACCTTTATATGGCGATGTCGCGAAAAATAATGAGTTATGGTTACACACCAGCATACGAAAAATCAAAAAATATATCGTTACCTATGTGCTTACCAGTACTGACAAAAATAATGAGTCTAAAAATAGATTTTCAAAAAAATAAATTATATTAAAAAAATATTTTTTATTGTATTTTTTTTTTTTTTTTAATAAAATTTGCTGGTGCGGGAATCGAACCTGGATCTACAGATTGCCAGTCAATAGCTCTACCATCTGAGCTATATCGACATGTAATATTTAATAGATAAAAACATAATTGACCTGCTGCACACAAGTAGGCTTACTCGCCAACATACAAAAAATCAAAAAATATGTGGTTATATATATCCTTACCAGTGTTTAAAAAATATTGAGTCTAAAAATAGATTTCCAAAAATTTTCAAAAACATCTAGAAAATTATTTTCTATTTGAAATAATGATAAAAATAAGTAATTATCAGTAACTCATTACTATATGTTTTAAAATAATGCAGAAGGTAAGTGGGTGTCATTACTGGTAGTCCAAAAAATAATGATATGTCATTACCGTTTCTACACTGGGAAGTTAAAAATAACGACTGCACAACTTTCCCTTATAGGAATATGTGTGTATAAAAAGTTGTGCACTGGATGTTAGTCGTTAGTTTTAACTTATGAATACCGCTATATATTTTTTAACAGACTCTAAAATGAACTTAAAAATTTCGATCAAGTACACAAATTAATCGTTGTGTTCTGTAGGTTTGAGGTTAAGAAGAAGAATAAACATTTTTTCAAAACTATAAACACATTATTAATCTGCAAATCAGACTAGATCTAGTTTCTGCCTTTTTCCTTTGGACAGGCGTCATCAGTGATTTTCCATTAAATTGTATTATTGTTTATATTTATTGTCAGATTGTCTCTATATGATAATTTTTTCAACAACCTGTCGGCTGTAGGAATCGAACCCATGCATTCCCACATTACAAACGTAACTATACTAGAGTTCGACAGCTTACTCGAAAATCTTACTACATTTACTACAATTGTTGTTTTGTTTACTTTTTGAATTTTTCCAGTTGCGGTAAAATTAGCAAATTGTAGTAAGTAAACAAACAAGCCTAATGTAAAATTTTTACTATTTGCAAAACATTGGAAAATTTTGCATAAGAAAATTTGAAATAATTAACTTTATTATTTTAACTGCATTTTTTGAAATCCCGGGATTCCCGGTCCAAATTCCCGAGAATGCGGGAAATGAAAAATGCTTAATTTCCCGGGAATCCCGGGACGGCAAATCCCGGGATGCATTCCCTAAATACAATACATAAAAATATAACTCAATACCATAAAATATAATTTAAATTATAAGCAAAATAAAATATTTAAAATTTAATTAAGATAAAGATAAAATGTGAAAGTATAAACAAAATGTTTATAATTAGTGGTTATGTGAAATACAAGGACACATTTTTATACCCTACGCTACTACGTGGTCAGGGTATTATAAGTTTGTGCTAATGTTTGTAACACCAAAAAATATTGGTCCTAGACCCACCTTATAGTATACCGATCGGCTCAGAATTTTTTTTTATTTCTATTTAACAATGCCCGTCTGTCCGTCCGTCCGTCTGTCTGTCCATGCATTCTTGTGCGCACTCTACAGGTCGCAAATATTAAGATATTTTGATGAAACTTGGTACACCGACTTATGTCGGCCCAAAGACGAAGCCATGTTAAAATCGGTCCATGTTTAGACCTAGTGCCCATATAAGAGTCCCCCCAAAATTATATTGTTTATACGCTGCAGATCGCAAATATTAAGATATTTTGATGAAATTTGGTACACTGACCTATATCAGCCCAAGGACGAAGTCTATTGATTTTGGTGAACATCGGTCCATGTTTAGACCTAGTGCCCATATAAGGGTCCCCCCAAAATTATATTGTTCATACGCTGCAGGTCGCAAATATTAAGATATTTTGATGAAGTTTGGTACACCGACCTATATCAGCCCAAGGACGAAGCCTATTGATTTTGGTTAACACCGGTCCATGTTTAGATCTAGTGCTCATATAAGGGTCCCCCCAAAATTGGCTTGGTTACAAACTGCAGGTCGCAAATATTAAGATATTTTAATGAAATTTGGTTCGCTGACTCACATTATAAAAAATTTTGGCACATTTCCCATTTTAACCCATTCGAATTTCGGATCCAAACATTAGTTGGCTTTTAACCAGACTGGTGTAGGGTATTGTATAGTCGGCATGCCGACTTTAACCTTTTTACTCGTTTTCTTTCGTTTGGTTAATTTTTTTTGTTCTCTTTCGCGTTTTTAAGAAAAAAATATTTTTATAATATAAACGCCATAGTTTAATTCTTTTTTTGTTTATTAGAATTGTCTACTAATGTGGAAGTTTGGACATTTTTATATTTTACGAAGTTTCCTAAATAACCCAACAAACAAATCGTACCATTTGCGTACCGTTTTCGGTCCGTCATAAACGGAATCCAACTCTGTTTACGTACCGTTTTCCGGATCCGTATACGGACCAGAAAACGGATCTTAAGGAACATCGAAACTGATTCGAATCCGTCGAAAGTCCGTCAATGACGGACCGTTTACGGACCGTTATGTCGTGTAAAAAACTGACAAGTCCTTTGAACGTCCGTCAATGACGGACCATTTACGGACCGTTATATCGTGTACAAACAGAGTGACTCCGGACCAAAAGCAGACTTGTATATCTATCTAAATTGACTAATTTTGAGAAATAAATTTTTGCTTTTTATTATATTTATTAATAACGATATTATTACAATTTACACTATATTTAGTACATCAGTTTACCTCTTTATATAGCGCACAATTCCCGATAGACACCCATAATTGAACCGATCATCTACATGCAAAAGAAAAAATAAATTAGTTATGGTTTAATTTATTGTATTTACGATGGAGTTTTGAATACGACTAAAATTCGCAAACTCTAGATCTGTTCCCAAATTATTCAAAACAACAACAATTTACACACAATTTTTGAAAAATTGGGTAGCCGTACATGGAACAGAGCTTTTGTTACAAAAGCAAACCATCTTACACACACCATTGTAAAATACGCACTAAATTTGATTAATCTTACCATCTTGAAGTTATTTAATCGATGATGTGTTGGCCTATTCCAGCTACCGCCACTAATTATCGCCAGAAAAGTATTTTGTCCAAACTAAAGGGTTGTCCTTCAGTTTTTAAAACAATTTAATTGTTTTTATTTTGAACACAAATTAAAATCAATTAAGTCCGTATTTTACGGTACGGAAACCGAGTTAAAACGTATTGTGTTCGAAAATCCGATTAAACGGTCCGTTAATGTTCCGAAGCTTTGACGGACACGTGTATTACGGACCGTAAATGTGCCGCAAAACCCGGATTCATGATTCCGTACGTCCCGGAGAGTCCGTAAAAATATTTCTTGGGAATGTTCGAAGACTTAATCTTATTTGCAACCATAACTCACTACCGACTCATATATACGCTAGATCGGGTAGCACTTCCTTACTTGATGTTTTTCTTTTGTCTCCTTCTATGTCTGTTAGTCTGTCTGGTCAAGTACAAATTCCTGGCTTATCACGCCATTCGTTTATTTATGCATCTTTTGACATGAACGTGACACGTACTAATGAGGTTAATGAGTATTTTGATTATAATGATGTTGACTTTGAAGCTTTGGAGGATATTGCTGTAAATTGCAGTTTTGATAGAATTTGCCATTCGTCCAATGTAAATGAACAAGCCGATCTTTTATATACGTTTCTATGCCGCATGCATTTCGCTGTTCCTTTGAGGAGGAAAAGACTTAATAATATTAATGAGAATTCTTGGATTAACTTAAGTGACGTTAAGTACAGTTTATGTGTCCGCGACATTGCTTATCGCACTTTTTTGAATAATAGGACTGATCATAACTGGGAAATTTTTTGTCGTCTCAGAAACCGTGCTAAAACTGTGATGCGGAATGCTAAACGTAGGGCGCATTCAATACTTTTTCAGAACCGAACTTCAAAGCAGATTTGGAATACATTACGGGCAAATGGATTGGGAAATATTGTATCTGCAATGGATGGGATTGATGTTAATGATTTAAATCAATATTTTTCTATGAATCAAGAGGATGATTCAACTGATGATTTTATCTTTGATGATACCATTGATAATGGATTTTCAATTCGTGCAGTTGATATAGATGAACTTTTGGTTGCCCTCCAGTCTGTAAAGTCGAATGCTATTGGTTGCGATGGTCTTTCGATAAAATTTTTAAAATTGGTTTTTCCTTACGTTGGCCGTTTTATTTTACACTTTATAAATACCATTATTACTACCTCAACCTTCCCTTCTGGTTGGAAGGTAGGTAGAGTGGTACCCATTAAAAAGGTTGGTGAGTCTAATGAAATGGGGAACTTACGTCCTATATCCATACTTCCTGCTCTCTCTAAGGTTGTTGAAATTTTATTGAAAAATCAAGTTCTAGATCACCTTGATTGTAACTCGCTTTTAAGTAACTCGCAATATGGATTCAGATGTGGTAGGAATACTACGTAGCTTCTTTTGGGATTGACTGATACTATTCGTCGAACTGTCAGTAGTAGTCGTGTTAATGCTCTTTTATCTATTGACCTTACAAAGGCCTTTGACAAAGTCAATCATAACATTTTGGTGAAAAAGTTGATCAGAAATTTTGGATTTTCACTTACGGCATGTAAACTATTTGCGTCCTACCTTAAGGGTAGATACCAGTATGTTTCTGTTGGTCGAAGATTTTCGAATGTTCTTCCTGTTAAAAGTGGAGTGCCTCAAGGTTCGGTCCTTGGGCCTTTATTGTTTAACATGTATATTAATTAGGGTTTGGGATTTCCCGGACTTTTTTATTTCCCGGGAAACGGGAATGAAAAAATTTGATTCCCGGGAATCCCGGGAATCCCGGGAAATATTTTTCAACAAAATTGTTAACGAAAACCACCTATATAAGTAACTTTTGTTAAAAAAAAAAACACTATTTCAGTACAAACGCAGTCTGTGTAGTGAGAATTCAAAGTAAAAAATATCAGAATGTTGAACATTTGATTTCACATAAATTACTCGCAGCACTGCCAAATGAATTGCATGATTCCAGCAGAAAGCACCTACTACTGGACTGTCGGAAACAAACCGTTTCATCACACTTGGCCCATTAGATATGGTGGCCACAATGTTATTTTCCAAAGACAAATAAAACTCTTCTAGTCTTATTTCACAATTCTTCTTATTTCATCAGAAGAATCATCAGCTGATATATAAACCAAACCCAGGTTATAAAATGAATTATTTCCATTTATACATATGTTCAAATATCTCTTTTGTGATATTCTTGTCCATTCATCTAATATTAAAGTAAATCTCCTATTGTTAGAAATATTGCTCGATATTTCTTTTATCATGATATCTTATACATGATTGTAGTAATTTAATATAATGTTCTTTACATCGGTTTAATTTTTTTGCAATGCCAGGTTTTTATTATAAAAACTTTCTCGAATAAACGAAGATCTAGTTATGGTGCGGATTGACTAGGGCTAATTTGGATACCATTTCAGGAAATGTTTGCCCTACCATAAAACTTTTAATGCCTATTCAACTTACACTTTTTTCTTCGGGTACTTTGCTAATTTTAGCTGGTACATTATTCTTGTTGTTGTTTTCTTCAAGAGAAGTTGCATGACCATAAATTTTTTTTTTTTTTTGTGAACAAAATTTAGATGTCGGATAACCAAATTTAGATACCACCCTTACCCATTAGTCTTTTCTTTTCACATTTATTAATGAAAACGTTACTTATAAAATTATTGACCCTTAATATAAAGGAGTATTTTAAATTTAAAGTCGACTTTATTTTTAATCAAAGGGTTTTGTATGAAAACCTTACAAAAGTATTTATATTTTCAAATATTTTGATTGGTTGAAAATAAATTAACCAACCAGAATGCTCCAAAAATAAACCAAGTCAAGGTATACTGCCACCCAATATTTTAACTAAATTCGACTTTACCTAGATTATACATTTGAAAAATTTAGATAGTAAGGGCGATTATTTGTAAGAAACAAAGATTTTTTCATATTTCTTTTAAACATTTTACCAAGTTTTTAGGTTTTACTACTTAAATTTTGAATAAGTTATGCGAAAAATCTTTATTAGTTGAAATGCTCCTAATTACTTGGCAAAGATTTTATTTGTGTGTCAAATAAATGTATTCCTTTTTAAAAGATTTTAACAATGACATTTTTGTTTTGGTATTTAAAATGTTTTTTATGACTAAAATTAAAAAAATCCCATGCGAAACAAAAACAATTTAAAAATTTAATATTTTTAAAATTTCCCGTTTTCCCGGGAAAAATATATTATTTTCCCGGGAATTCCTGGCAAACTTTTCCCGGGATTTCCCGGGAATTCCCGAACCCCAAACCCTAATATTAATGATATTTTTAATTGCTTTAATCTTCCCTCCTGTATACCATTTGCTTATGCTGATGATTTACTATTTTTGTTCTGTGGGGAGAGACAGTTCGCGGATGTTTTGTAGGAGATGATTAATTACCATGTTTCTGTGATATCTAGTTGGATGACGGACAATAAACTTTTTATTAACGCGCTTACCGGCAAAACTGTTGAGTATATAGAAAAACGTTATATGAACAGATTAAAGGAATTGTAATTTTTAATTTTTTTAAAATTGTTTGAGCAAAGACTAGTGGTTCTCGAGTTATGTCAAAAAAAGATCACCAAAGGTCATATCGATATATCTCGATTCCTAGGGGTGACCCAGCGAAACGCCGGGACACTTATAACTTCTTTTTTACCCATATAACTTTCCCCGGTAGTTTGAACCCTTCCCGATCACTAACCCCTACCATTTGTCTCACAGTTTTATTTAGCAAACAAGTTCTGCTGACTTCCTTTTTCGCTAATTTTTAGTAGCTTTTTCTGCTATTTTTACATAATTATTTCTATGAGTGTAGTTTTGTTGAAAGCCAGATTCACAATGCTGTAGCACTCCACTCTGAGTGGATTTTGCTTCTTTCTTTTTTGCACTTACATTTTTTTTGTATCATGCTATCTCTATTTTACACACTCCACTCTGCAGCGTGGAGTACTCCAGCATTGTGAATCCGTCTTAATTTGTTTATTTCTTCATACTAAAAGAAATAATAAGTAGATTTATAATGAATTAATTTGTAGGGTTTATTTCAGCTATTTATTTTTAAAATTAAAAATATGATGAAACAAGAAAATCCCGAAAACCGGAAAAATCCCGAAATCCCGGGATTTAAATTTTCAAAATCCCGAATCCCGGGATTTGTAAAAACCAGTCCCGTTCGACATCCCTAGTATGTATGTATTGAAAGTAGGGAATGCAAAATCCCGCACCTTTGATTTCCCTGGAAAGCGGGAAATTTATCTTGAATTCCCGGGATCCCGCAAGGGAAATAAATTAGAAAATATTTTATAATAATTTCAAAATTTGTATAAACAAAATGTCTTAAAGACCTCAAATTTTCATGATCGTGAAAAAGCTGAGGTGTTTTTTCTTAGAATTTTCGTAGTGGGAACGAATTAATTTTATATTAGAAATTATATAAGATTATTAGATATTTTTAAAAATTGAATAAGAGTATAAGCACAATGCAAAGGTCCCCGTTTTTTTCCATACAATTTGAAAATTAAAATCGTGCAACGATTTCCGTGAGAGATAAAACTTATTTTATTTTGTCAACGGAATTTCTTATTCTCCTGTTTTTACTCTCAGATTTTTTTACTAATGTTGCCAGATTTTCACACAATTTCAATCACAGTACAAGTATAGTACGATTACATGGTTGATTTCTACATGCACATGCATTAGTAATACATATCAATGGATTTAACTTTACATTTATAAAATATATAAAAAACAACAATAACACAATAACACTTTCACAGCCTTTTATTCTAACTAATGTAAAACAACAAAACGTTGGAATGTGGCAAAAAGAAATATATAAAATATAACCAACTTGACTTTCTATGTGTTCTGTGTTGTAAAAGTGAGATTCTGTTTCCGTTGCTATTTTGTTCACTTTTTTTCCGTCACGATTTAAGATTCCTTTTCCATTTGTATAGTGTTGGGGCTGCCAACAACCTCTAGGCACGCAAATTTAAATCAATTGAGTTTCAGTCACAGTTATTGTGGCCTAGTTACCTGAGACGCATTGATATTTATGCCAATCAGGTTACTCATTGACCGCCTTCTCACTTTAGCATTTCCAGGAGATACGTGGTTAAAAAAAACGGACGTAGTGAGCTGCTTAGGTTATTCATTATGTTGCTAGGAGCTCCAATGGGAGTGATGTAATTATAATATTTATAAGTACATTAACTAAAATAAATATAAAAAAAAAAAATATTTATACATTTTAAGTTTGATCAAGTACACAAATTAATCAGTGTGTTCGTTTATCCGAAAATCTTACTACTTTTACTACAATTGTTGTTTAGGTTACTTTTTGAATTTTTCCAGTTGTGGTAAAGTGGCAAATTGTAGTAAGTAAATGAACAAATCTAATGTAAGATTTTTACTATTTTCAAAACGTTGGAAAATTTTGTAAAAAAAAATTTTTTTTTTTAACTTTATTATTTTAAACTGGATTTTTTGAAATCCCGGGATTCCCGGTCCAAATTCCCGGGAATGTGATATTTTCTGAATTTCAATTTATATTTTCTGAATTTCAAATGACAATTCCTGAATTTCAATTGATATTTTCTGAATTTCAAATGATATTTTCTGAATTTCAAATGGAAATTCTGAATTTCAATTGATCTTTTCTGAATTTCAAATGGAAATTCTGAATTTCAATTGATATTTTCTGAATTTCAAATGGAAATTCTGAATTTCAATTGATATTTTCTGAATTACAATTGCAAAAGGTGTAGTTATACGACAGAAAATGATTTAATTGCTGGTGAATAACTGGTTGTGTGTATAAAAAGCTGTTTGTTTAACTTTTATTTTTTTCACTTTAGTCTTTATAGCTGTTTGGTAAAACTGGAAGTTTTTACAATAACTCTTTTAGCTCAGTTTTTCTTTTGCTGTGCTACTGCTGATGAAATTTGATTATAGCAGAAGTTTAAGCAATTGTTAAATGTGCAGTTTTGTTGTTTGTTTAGCTGATGAAACTGTTAAAAATAGGTGCTTTTTCTGAATTAGCGTTAGCAATTGAAACCCTGCATATATTGCAAATATATATATATATATTATTTTTTGCTAAAATGATTGCCAATAAACTGGTATTTGCATCAATATTATTAATTTTCGGAATGAAATCGTTGTATAAGATTACTAATTAAATTCTTTCACCTTTTTCGCATTCCGCCATTAATTTACAATTTTTTAAGTGCGGATTTTAAAAATTCATAATCTAGGGACCATAATACCCATATCTCATATCAAAGTTTGGTAATTAGTTTGCAAAAAAAATTTCCAAAAAAAAATTTCCAAAAAGAAACATTTTTGCATCAATGTATATTTTTGCAGAATGTAAATTGCTGATTAGGTTTCTTAATTAATTGTTTGTATCATAAAGACTTTTCGCATTCCGCCATTATTTTGCAATTTTTTGAGTGCGGGTTTTTTTGTAAATGACGATTTGAGTTTGTGTTTGGAGCGACTGCTTTCCAGGACATTTACAAAAATTGTTTATTTTGTCAAATAATTAATAAACTTTGAATGTTTTCAACTAAGTTTACGTAGTTTTCGAAAAAATATCACTTAAATTTGGTTAGACTATAATTATCTTTATATGTGCTTAAATAATATTTAACCCTTAGTGGCCTGTGGTCAGAAAACACCCATGAAACTTAATATTAATTATGATTACGAGATTTTAAAGCCAACAAATTATCAACTTGATAAAAATAATTATTTTATGTAACATCCATTTAGGGTTAATTTTTATGCTTTTGGCAAAAAAAGACGCACTAGGAAATTTACAGAAAAATTAAAATCGAAAAGTATCAGTTTTTTGGTGACATTTTTTTTTATTTTAATTTATTTTATTAATATAGAAAGCGTTTAAGTCGTATTTTATGAAGAACACCAATTTTAAGACTGAAAGAATGAAAACATATAAATTAATGAAATTTGATTTTACATTACATATTTTTTGTAAGACATTTAGTTCTCTTATCAATTCAAAAAAAAAAAAAAATTTAGGCATACCTCCTGCTTGAGCTTAAAAACAATTTTTTTTAGCTGGGTAAGTGCACTTAAGAAATTGACAAACATAGAAGAGATTTGAAAGCACTTTGTATGGTGGTTGAAGCGTTATCAAAGCAACATATTTTTGGGTTTTATAGTGTTCTCAGTTACAGCGTTGACAACTAATTAGAAACGCATTTTTTTACACTAGAGCTTGATAATCCTTATTGATATTTTCGTAAATTTACCGTTACGTTTTTTGTTTAAAACAATTGTATTATATCTATTACTCTTTTTAACAATTATTTTAATTTTTGCATTAAAGGTGGAAGAATATTCTAACTAAATATATGAAAATATAGAAAGTCCGAAAAAAAAATTTTTGTATTTTTTAATGCAAAAATTAAAATAATTGTTGAAAATAAGCACACCATGGCTAAAATCTCATTCAAATATTTATTTTGTTTTGAGTTTAAAATTAGTTGTTTTTACAAAATGTATTGACAACAGACATACATATAAATAGTACCCAAAGGGTACTTTTATGTAATTGTTGCTTTCAAAAAGGAGTTGATTTATAGCTGGTTTTACCAAATCAGACAGTTCATATACGAAAGTACAAAATTCTCGTCCCGTTGATTTTTTGTACCTTATGTAATGTCTCGGTTTGAGTATCTTACTCAGTTATCATTTTCTTATTGCGGACAACTGAAGAGTAGAGTGATGTCTACGAAACAATTGTATTGTCTATCATGAAAATGATCAACCCTTTTTGAAACAACAAATAAAAATCTAATATGACAATATCATATTAGAATTTGGACTTGAGGCACTGTTGGTAAAAGTGGCACAAAAGTGCCATTTGTGGCACTATTGAATGTTCAATGGCACCATGGCACTCTTTATAGAATTTTGGCACTTTTTAAGAAAATTTCTATATAATTTGATAACAATTTAATAATTATTTTGATCTTTAAAAATAAAAGCAATGGGGATAAAATTATAAAAACTTGAATTGATTCTATTGTTGTCACTGGAATTTTTCAAAAATTTGTAATGGTATTCTATTTTTTTATGACAAGCAAAAGTTTTAAAAATTTTTTTCTGCCAAAAATAAAATTAAATTATCAAAAAATTGTAATTTGTGAAAAATTACGATTTTTTCGATAATTTTATGAAATCTTAAATGAAATGAAAACTTAAAAAAATGTCCAGGAACCGCAGAACACAATAGAACTAGTTGTAAGCACTTGCAGTTTCCTTTAAATTTTAGCATCAAGCACCCTGAGCTTATTCCTAACAACTTTAGCCCCAAAAATCCCATGTTTATACGTAATCTTTTGGAGGAATTTGCAGAATTAGAATCGGTAAAAGGTTTGATGCATCTTACAATAATATCTCAAAATATGAATTAGGTATTTCATATTTTATTTCTATGAAGAAACATTATAACATTCTTCAAAAGAAAATAAAATTTTTATATTTTAAATTGTTGACAAATGAAAATATTTGTTTGTTATGTGCTTTTTGTTACATGATAATTTTGTCAAGGTTTTGCTGTGACAATTTTTCTCAGAATACCAAAATTATAATAATTTCCATTCACACCATTTTGTGACAATTTTGTTATTGTTATAAAGTTTAGAATAAGGGTGTAAAATTTACACTGTAAATGTATAAATATTTGAAATTAAAGCTGAACATAATTTTTGAGACATTTGCATATTGCTTAATTTTTTTGGCACTTTTAAAGCGTTTTTGGCACTTTTTTGGCATCATTTAGGCACCAAACAAAAATTCTCAAATACCATCACTGACTTGAGGTGGAAGAATATTCTAACTAAATATATTACTCTTTTTATTATCATTTACACTCATTATTGTTGCTGTTTATTTTAAAAGCTGTTATAATTTCTGAAAATAGTTTACATATTGTTAAGTAAAATTCTAAGAAAGTGGGACAACTAATTAGAAACGTGTAATTGTTTATTAAAGTCTTCTTGGCTAAGAGCTATTTTGATGAAAAAAAAATTTTATTTTACGGTTATTTGTTTCCAAATTAATTGCAGTTTTTTCTAATCACTTGGATTTAATAAATCCAAAAAGTATTTCTAAAAGTGCTCAACAGATGGGGTTAGATTCTTCCTATTTTAAAAAAATTTTCTGTCCGACACTTCTTTCACCCTAATTTTTAATACCGAATTCGATGATGAAGGATTCTACTTTAACTTTTAATTTATAATTATATTTTACATAAAACAGCGATAAACAGTCTGCCTTTTCAGTTTTATCACTTCAATTTATATTTTTACACAATTGAAAAATTCCATTGCAATATTTAATATTCACTAATTGGTTTTAATTAAATTACTTACTGTAGAGTGAAAAATTGCTATTTCTATTTCAGCTATTTCTCCATGTCCAAGATTAAAAATATGTATTTGGTGAGGTGTAGTTTTTTTTCTAAACATATTTCATAAAAAAAAATTTAAGAAAAACCTTTTATTTGTTAGTTTTTCAATTTTTTTGTTTCTCTTTTAATTTTCATTCGTATTTTTTTCTGACATTAAATTAATAGGCTGTTTCATATATTTGTACTTTTATTGTGGATTTATTAAATCCAGCTTTTTTTTTGGATTTAATAAATCCATTTTTTATATGAAAAATTCTAAATCCAGGTGATTAAAAAACACACTAAATGTTTTATAGCAAATAAGAAATTTTAATTTTTAAGATTTATCATGGGAAAAGGCAAAAGCTGCACTCCTGAAGAACGGAGCCCAATTTTTGAACTTTAGAAGTCTGGAAAGTCTTATAGAGAAATAGCAGAGCAGCTAAAGTGTTCCAAAAAAATGGTTTTTAATGTTTTACAGCATATCAACAAATATGAGACCATAGCCAATGTTCCGCAAAAGAAGAGACCCAGAAACACATCAGCACATACCGACTGAATGATAACGCGAATCTCCAAATCCGGCCCAAAAAAGTCATCTACTGACATCCAACGTGATATTCAAGAAAATTTAAATGTCACGATATCCAAGCAGACTATTGCACGTGGTTTGGTGGAAGCCGAGCTACATGGAAGAGCAGCACGAAAGAAGCCACTTCTGAGTAGGATTCAAAGAAAACGTCGTGTGGATTTCGCGAAGTCCCATTGAAATTGGACAGCAAATCAATGGAAATATGTGATTTGGAGCGATGAAACAAAGATTAATCGCCTTGGTCCATTAACCAAGAATTTAATCCTCGCTTCGTTTCACGGGTAGTGAAGCATGGTGGAGGGTCAATTATGGTATGGGGATGTTTCTCCTGGAATGGTGTTGGCCCAATTTATAAAATATATGGAATCTTAAATAAGGAGAAATACGTTGATATACCAAATACTGTCATGCTCCCGTGGTCTGAGGAGAATTTGCCTATTATATGGCAATTTCAGCAGGATAATGATCCGAAGCACAAGCAAAAAAAACTCTGACGATAATTTCATCAACGTTTTGGAATGGTAATCATCCAGTCCGGACTTGAACCCCATAGAACATCTATGGGGGGGGGGACGTAAAAACAGCCGTTAGTCTGAAAAATATAACAAATATGGCGACTCTTTTTGAGGATGTTAAGAAAGCATGGGAGGCGATACCAGTAGAGCGATGTCGACGTCTAATAACGTCAATGCGCAACCGATGTGAGGCTGTGATAAAGCAAAAGGGATTTGCAACAAAATATTGATCAAAAGTAAGAAAAATAATAATTAATATTAGTTTTTTTTTTTCTAATAATATAAAATCGTTTCTAATTAGGTGTCGCTGTTATATTTCAAACAATGTTATAAATTTATAAAATATTTTTAAGACTGAATAATTTTTTAAGTTCTTTTTGTATATTTGTAAACAATTGAATATATTTAATTAAAATATTATGAAATAAATGAATATTAATTTTGTTTTATATAAAAACTTAAGCATTATTTTAAAAATAAAAGGGGTTTCTAATTAGTTGTTTAAGATGCAATAAGTGTGATGAAAACGATCAGTAGTATCAATTTATTAATTAAAAAGCAAGAAAAAAATTAAAATTGCCTATTTGCAGCCACATTTTATAGTTTTTTCTGAATAAATCAGATGTTGCTTAATTTTTGTCTTCCTAGCAATCCAACACGGGGCTAGGTGTTTTCTTGACAAGCATTATGACGTTACTAAAATTTGAAGACTAAAAATGTTCTATATATATAAAAAAAGTTTTATTTTTTTTTGTTGATTTTAATTATATTTTTATTTTAATCTTTTCCAGGTGTCCCATAAAATGAATGATGTTTGTATGCATATTTTAAACTCTACCTTTTCCAAGTTGATAACTAGAACATATAATCGTTTTCAAGCCATAAAAGCAAATATGCCGCGAAGGGAGTCGGCACGACGTAATCATCCGCTTGCATGCGAGTGCGATATTATTGAAACTTGTTATATGCGCTTATCGCTATTACAAATGACATTTGGTAAACATATCGAACGTGGTCATTGTTGTTTCTTTCCAGGAGCAGTAAGTTGTATTACTTTGAAATTAATTTCAGCATATGTTATTAAACTTAAATTTCCTTACGTTAGATCCTTGATGAGGTTTATACAATATTAAATTACATAAAAAATACTCCTTGTTTGGAGAGGCCTTATCGAGTTACCGATGAACTTTTCGATTTATCAACTATGGCCATGGAATATTTTAGGGACCGCATAGAGCCTACTTTGCCTGGTATAGCTTATTTTAATAAGGACTTCTTTAAACTACCGACTACAACGAAAAGACGTAAGCTTTCTATTTTTCATTCCTTTTGTCTTTTTTTTTTTAAATAGTATTTAATTTATATTTTTATATTTCTCTCTAGCTTTAGTTATAGCTTCTGATTTATCGGATAGCCCTACGAGTTTACCTTCACCACCCCAAAGTAATATGGTTTTACGCAAGGGTATACGAAAAATTAAACAAGGAATGAAAATTTACAACAATCAATTATCAGTTCTACGTAATGAATTGCGAACTTGTAAACGTAAATCAGCTGAGCAGGGTAAACAAATTGCTGAACAGCAAAAGCTTTTGGCTGAGCAACGTAAACAAACATTAGAGTACGCCAATCGTTTGGATGAAAATGATAAAAAGAATGAAGAAATGTCACGTAAATTCTCAACGTTATTGCAGGTAGGATATTATAGATGTTGCCATAGAATCTATATATATATTAGGATTGCCCGATTTGTAAGGACAAAAATTTGTCGATATTGTGCCATCGATTTTTCGATATATTTTGGCATGAGGAAAAAAAAGTTCCACTAAGACATATCAAAAAATTATTTTCGAGGCACCGTTTTTTCGACAAAAACTAGTCTAAAAACAAAAAAAAAAACATTTTTTTGGAATAAATGATATCGCCATCGTTTTAAGCGTACAATTTTAGCTTGGATAGGATATATTTAAAAAACTTTAAATAGGCGAATTTTTTTATTTTTAACTTACCTACTAAAAAACCTTAAACACTAACGCGTAAAAAGATAGATTTTTCGGCAAAAACTCGTCCAAAACCTCAAGAAAAACAGTTTTTGAAAAAACTGCTATCACCAGCATTTTTAGCGCACAATTTCACCTTGGAAAGGTAATATTAAAAAAAAAATTAAATCAGACGATTTTTTTTATTACCTACTAAAAAAAATTAAAAATAAAAGTTGAGAAAAAGTCAAATTTGGGCGCCTTGAAAATGATTTTGATGATATGTCGTAGTGGAATGCCAAAAGCTATCGAAAAATCGATGGCACAATATCGATTGCTACATCGAGCTCCCTAATATATATAGGTACAGTCGTGGCCATACAATTAAGTCACTCGAACTGATTTAACACATACCAAGAAGAAAATAAATATTTTTAGACATAAAAAAATTAAGTTTTATTCATTTGTCTAAAATTTTATTAACTACACATATGGTCAAAATAATAAATACATTGCTGAATTCTTTAATATTTTCGCAGTCTGCTCTATTTTTTTTGGAAAGGCTAGTTATTTTACTGTTGTTTATCTTTATTCATAACGAAATATATAGTAAAAAAATCAGCGATGGGTCGAAAAAGTCATTGTTCTCCGGATGAGAGAAAAATTGTTTCAAGACTAAGAGAAAGTGGCCAAAGTGTTCGTTCTATAGCAGAAACTATTAATCGGTCGCTATTTTTTGTACAAAATGCTTTAAAGCCTAAAAATCCCGTCGAAACTCGCGGAAGACCCCAAAAAACATTACAAGCAACGTATTTTAACTCTTGCGAAAAAGGACCCATTTGTGTCTTCAAGAGCGATTTCAGCAGATATTGGAAATGTAATTTCATCGCGAACGGTTCGTCGTAGACTACAAGAAGCTCATTTACCAGGACGGATAGCCAGAAGAGTCTCTTTGCTTTACAAAGAAGACGGTCAAGCACGGGTGCGGCAATATGGTCTGGGGTTGTTTCTCGTGGTATGGTGTCGGTCGGATACATCGAATTACCGACACTATGACCAGATTCCACTACAAAGATATCTTGGAAAATACGATGTTGACATATGCTGAGGAAAGTATGCCTATTAGATGGACATTCCAGCAGGATAACGATTCAAAGCATACTTCTAAGTTGGTAAAGGATTGGTTCCAAGACAGTCATGTGACCCTTCTTGACCGGCCAAGTCAATCTCCGGACTTAAACCCCATCGAAAATCTTTGGGGAGAGTTAAAACAAAGAATTGGAAAGGGGGTTTTTAAAAATAAGGATCAGTTATGGAATTTTGTTCAAAAAACTTGGTATGAAGTACCAGTAGAGACCTGCAGGAAGCTTATTCCCAGCATGCCAAAAAGAGTCAACAAAATAATTCAAAATAATGGTGGATATACCGGCTTTTAACGAAACTCAGCTAAAATCACTCAATTTATCAGAAAAACTTGAATTTTTTACTGTTTTGCTTATTTTAACAAAATTTACTTATTATTTTGTCCAATGTTTTTTGATTAATTACTTACTTTTTGAATAAGACTGAATTTAATTTTTGTTATTGTTTTAGTATTTATTTTATTTATAATGTTATAACAAAACAAAATAGTATTTGTTTTTTCTTTTAATTTAAATAAATTTTCGGCTACGAGCCTTTAAAAAAAATATTTCAGGCTGTACTTATTATTTTGACCATATGTGTATATCCCCAGTCAGAAAAATACGAACGGCGAGGTGTCGGCAAAGCGTCGGCAAGGGTAGTACCAGTGTTGGCAAAACATCCGATTTCCAAGTCATACAACACTGGTGTAACGTCGAAATGATAACAACGGAGAACTGTTGGCTAAATGTGTTGGCAAAGCGTTGGCATTTTAAAAATTCAGTGCCTTCCTAGTACTTTTTATACTGCTTTGCCAGTTCATTCCAACTATGATTGTTTTTTATTTGGAATTCATTTTATTATAAAAAAACACAATAAAAGTTAAATATACAAAAAATAAAAAAAAAACGTAACGTGTCAACACCCGCGAATAACGTCAATTGAACGTTCTCCGTTATCATTTCGACACTCTAACAGTACCGTAAAAGCAGAAAATACGGTGTTGCGCCAGTACCTTATTTTTTAGTACCGTTGGCAATTTCTAACTGGGTCCTTACCAGTGTTGACAAAATATTGAGTCTGAAAATAGATTTGAAAAAATTTTCAAAAAAATCTAGAAAATTACTTTCTATTTGAAATAATGATAAAAATAAGTCATTATCAGTAACTAATTATTATATGTTTTAATATAACGCAGAAGGTAAGTGGGTTTCCTTACTGTATTCTAAAAAATAAGGATATGTCATTACCGTTTCTACACTGGGTTACCAGGCTATTTACTCGCAACTTTACTTTTGTTCGCGATGTCCAAAAATTCATGTGTAGTCATTACCCTCTCGCTTACAAAAAAAGAGCGAATAACGAGTTACCCATAGTGAAGGAATAAGTAGTTACTCACGAAGATAGAATAAGTGGTTACTCAGAAGTTAGAAAATAAATGGTTACCCTACATTTTGAAATAGTTGTTCATATTGGAAATATAACTTTTTTGGAAAAATGTTGAAAGCAATTTAATAAATAAAATATTAATATAAAAAAGATTAAATTAATACTTATATAATCAATACCAGTAAGTGATTACTTTGCAAGAATATGTAGGTACTTCTATAACTTATCAGTAAGTCATTATTTTGTATTTTAAAGTAATCCAAACCTATCATTACTTGGTAATGTTTTTGCTGGGAAACTAGTACAGAGCTGGTTCAAAATTATTGTTTGGCGAACTAGTTTTGTATTTACAAGTCCAAAAACTAGTCAAACCTTTTGAAACTAGTTCGTCCATTTTCTACTTGGGGCTGACATTTTGGATAACCTACTGAAATTATTAAAACCTAGAGACGTTTTGGATAGTCTACTGACTTTTTATACCCTACACCACTACGTTGACAGGGTATAATAAGTTTGTGCTGATGTTTGTAACACCGAAAGATATTGGACCTTTTAGTATACCGATCGACTCAGAATCACTTTTTGTTTCGATTTAAGTATGTCCGTCCGTCTGTCTGTCCATTTATTCTTGTGCGCACGCTACAGGTCTCAAATATTGATATATGTTGATATGTTGGTACACTGACTTATTACGGCCCAATGACGAAGCCTGTTGATTTTCATTTCAATAAGTCGATGTTTGCGGTCGTCGTATGGCACGTACCACATCTCGCCCGGATCAACAAAAAATCATTGATCATGGTGTGGTAACGATCTCCATTGACCGTAACGCGAGTTCCGGCTTCATTTTTGAAGAAATAAGGTCCAATGATGCCACCAGCGCCTAGACCTCACTAAACGGTGCATTTTTCTGGATGTAATAGAGTCTGCAGACCGTACCACAAAAAAGACTCGCCGTACACCGTTGAATCTAAATTATTTTAGCAAGGAGGTTTCAAATTTTTTTTTGTCGAAAGTGGGGTCGCTTTTTTAAATTTTTCATTATATCTTTGGCATTTACAGTCGGATCTTAAAGTAGTATGATACATCGATGTTTTTGTGTCGAGGGGACCACTGTTTTGCTCTAAGGGCCCTTGACCTCGAGTATCCCTTTCTAGTATTTACCCACCAGATCTCAGTTGCTATAACCCTAATGTCAGAAAATTAAAGCTGGCAAAAAAATCATAGAAGTTTTTCGATAATTGCAGCTGAAATTTTTTTTGTTGCCGAGTGTAGGGGTCACCTTTCTAAATTTTTTATTATTGGATTTTTTCTTTATAGCAAAACACTGGTCTCCTCGAGGCAAAAAAAATCGATATATCGCACTTTAAAATCCGACTGTAAATGCCGAAGATGTAACGAAAAATAAAAAAAGGCGACCCCTACGTTCGCCAAAAAAAAATTTCGTAATTGCCTTTCAATAATACTTTATATTCGAAGGTGTACCGCGCACTTTTTTTTGGCTGTTAGGTGGTACGGTCTACTGCAGGGACTATTGTGGATTGGTTTCACTCCATATGCGGCAATTTTGTTTATTAACAAACCCGTTAAGCCAAAAATGAGCCTCATCACTGAACACAATTTTGCGATAAAACATCGATCAGTTTCCAATTGCTTGTAGGTAAATAAATACTTATTTTAATAAAATTATCTTTATCTATTGAGAATTATATTTTTAATGAAAATATTTTTTGTTATCTTTCACAAACGACAATATAAAAATTGATAATAAAAAATTAAGAAATAGAAGTATTTTAAAAGGTAATTTAGGAACAAGTTCCTACACTGCTCTAGACTCCTGAACGACGTACATGATGATCTCGTGGCTTAAGTTCCTGCACCAGATCTTAAAGGGGTGTGGTGCAAGATCTTTGCGCAAAATGTTCCACGTAGTGCACAGACAGAGCCCCAATTCCTGCGACGGACAATGAATCAATAAATTTGGATCTTCTTCCACACTTTTGTTTACAGCGGTGGTATTCCCTTCAGTACGCACATTCCTTCGATGTGTTGGTGTTATTGCATTATTTAGAGAGTATGTGGTATGAAATCTATCCACAGTTCGACGGATGCCTTGCTCAGATGGACGGATATGCGCGCCATAAAAATCACGAAGTCGTCTATAAGTTGCGCGAACTGATGACTGATTTTCCAAGTAAATCTGGATAATTTGGTAGCGCTGTTCAAGCGTCAATCTATTCATGATCATTTGCCAGAGTATACTGATCATAAATGCCAAAAAGTGATCGCAGTTTTCGTTTGACAGTTAACCCTTTTGTAAATTCTATCGGGCTTAAAAAAACACACTTTATTAATACGAAGATGTTTTAATAAAATTTGGTACACTGATCGCATGGGCACAAGGACCAACCTATTGATTTTAGATAGGATCGGTCCATATTTGAATCTATCGCCCATATGGAATATATTTCCGATTTTCTCTTAAATACACCTAACATTAGGTAAAATCAAAATTTCTTACCTGTTTTAATAATTTTATCATTTGACGCAAGTCTATTTCAACCCATTCAAATTTCGGATCGAATCATTAGTTGGCTTTCAAACAGACTGGTATAGGGTATCGTATAGTCGGCATGCCCCACTTTAACTTTTTAACTCGCTTTTTGATAACCTACAGACATTTCGAATAACATTCTGAATTTTTAATTAACCTTCTGACTTTTCGGATAACAAACTACTTCATTATATATACCCTTTTATAACAAACATTTTGAATTTTTGTGTAAACATTTTGGTTTTTGGATAAACTATTTGACATTTTGACTTGATGCAAATTTTCTGATTTTTCGGACAAACATTTTGGTTGTTCGAACAAACATACAGAATTTTCATTAATTAGAAATTTATTAATTTAGTTCGATGCCAATTTCCTTATTATGAATTAACATAATAAGTACTTTTTTCCAAAAACTGCTATTTTTCTTCATCCGGATACTCTCCTGACAAATACTTCACAGAGTTTTTGCTTTCAAAAACCTCTACACTTTCAGGAATGAAAAGACGATCGTTTCGGGGATTTTCCAGGTCCCCTTTATCAGTTTAATTTAGAAAGTGGTTGGCATTACTGCAGATTAAAGTATCAAAATCTCATATTAAATGTAGTCTGCTTCATCAACAAAATAGGAATGAAGCAAACAATAAAATATGTTCTCGCAGTCTTCCGCTAGCATAATCAACAATATAAATATTATGAAAGTTTTTTGTTTTTGTATTTTATACCATCGGTATAAATACAAATTTTATTTTTACCTACTTCTTTGTTCATACAAGAAGAGGCAAAACATTTTTTCTCCCACCTCTGAGTGTTGTAAAAAATGTTGGTTTTTAATTTTTATTTAAAAAATAAAAATTGTTTTTTTTTTCCTTTTTTTAATTGATTAATTAGAAATTTATTAATTTAGACGAGGCCAATTTCCTTGTTGTGAATTAACATAATAAGTACTTTTTTCCAAAATTTTCAAACATTTTGACTTTTCAGACAAACATTCTGACTTCGACAACTCTCGTCAAATTATTTTGGTATTCAATTAACTTTTTGGACAAATTATTACCTTTTTTGTTTTCTTATTTTAGGAACTTAATAAATGTAAAACAGAATTACAATATTGGCGTTCTAAGAGTCCAGCTATACCGACATGCACTTCATGTGGTCATAAAGTGGCTCCTTTATTGCCGCCGGAAGATTATCAAGCACTTATTAATCAAGGTGTAAAGCCGGAAGATATAATACTTAATATAAATGATGATACGGATGCTGAAAGTGATGTTAGCCCTAATGATAGCGGCTGCAATAGTTTTAGCAATGAATTTGTATTTCCTGATGAGGCGACTACCGCCAAATTGCTGGCTGTTAATACGGCTACGAAAAATCTGAAACGTCAAGCATCAAATATATCCGGAGTAGCAACAGCAACGTCCAATAATACATTAAAATTACAAAACAACGAAACAGAGTTAACAGAATTTTTTGATTGCAATGAGGCTTCTACCAGTTCATCAGCTTTTATAGCTGCAGCCGGTTATTCGACAAGATTGTTTTATGGATCAACGAGTGCAACGACTGCAGCAACAAACACAATACCACATAAAAGTGTTATAGTTTCACCACAATCACATCTTAATCGTATTGTAAATATTGAAAATTTAAAGATTAATGGAGAAAATTCACAAAATATTTGCGAGGAAGAAAATAATGTTATTACCAATGGTAATGATGTGACTGGTTCAAATGCCAACAACGGCAATAATGTTGAGGATGTTAATAATCTACAGGCCATTTCATCACATGAAACAAAGAAAGCACGTAGAGTACAAAAAACTACTAGATGTTTGTCCAACTCTAGTGGTAAACGTAAATAATAAATAAAAAACAATTTTCAATTTTCAAAATCAATAAAGTTTTAAGAATGTCCCCCCTTAATTTTAGATCATATTATATGATAGTAATAATAAATTCTAATACTAATATTATATATAAATCTATTTGAGAGATACATAGATACTAAACAAAAAAACAAATTTGATAATCTATTTTTAAAACAAAGTTATAAAACAACAAATGCAACTCAGAAAACAAAATATACATATAATTAAAACTATATTTAACACAAAAAAAAAAAAAATACACACACACACACATAGTATGTACTTCATTGAAGACAAAAATAAGAAGAAAAACAATTGTAAGTTCTTACGCTATTTCAAATTTATTTCGAAATTTTATTACAAATCTTAATATATGAAGTTATGAAGTTCGTTGTAATGTTTTTCATTTGTAAGGTTTTATCGTTGGCTATTGAATATGACTCTGTTATGGTTTACTAGATATTCGATTTGAAGACAAGATCTCATGGTTAAGGAATTTTAAGCACATTTTTACTCAATTTACTTAATTTCTAAAAGTTTATTCCTTGAAAAATTCTATTTTTTCTATTAAAATTCATTCAAATTTTTATAAAATCTCCAAATTCTGAGGAAATTTTTCTATTGAAAAATTTATGGCAGTTTTTAATGGTAAAAAGAAAAAGTTAAAAAAACCCTCACGCTTTTTTGCTTCCCTACAAACATGAGTATAAATAATTATTCAAAGTTAATGCCTGAAAGAAACAGGAATTAACTTTGAAGAAGCTAATTTTTATTAAATAATTCGTACCAAAAACAAAGAAAAAAAGATCCTGCAGGTATATCTTCTCGGTGATACATCTTCTAAATATTTGTAGGGTTCATGAAGGTGTTTTTGCTTTACATTTGTCGATTTTTTTTTTATATATTCAATTAAAAAAAAAAACAAACTAAAAAGGTAAAAATAACGAAATGCAACAACTTACCACATTCTTCATAACACAACAAAAACACATATGTCTTAAAAGTAAACTTATTTTAATTTTTCTTCCCAAATCCTCAACAAATGAAAAAAAATGTGTATTTCTATTTTTTCTATAATAGGAATCACATTACAAAAAGAAAAATAAAGAAAAAAATATTAAAAGAAATTTATCTTGAAAGTGTGCCAGTGTTTTCATTTATAAAAAAAGTTTATGCAGTTATGGTGAAAAATAGAAAAGAGAATCTTTTTGGCGACCTAAGAAAAAGATAAAATATATTTTTTTGAGTATTTACAGATTTTAAAATCTTCTACACAAAAATTTTTCGTAGATTTCATATGCACTAAAAATATCATAATTGTCACTTGCTTTAAGTGAAATCCAAAGTTTTAATTAATTTTTTGTTAATCCCTACAAAAATCTAATTGCTATTCCAAAACTTTAGAATTACCCAAAAATGTTATTTTATACATTTTTTCCTTTTTTGAAAAGCTGATTCCTGTAGGTGACACTTATAGCATGTTCAGTAGATCACATATCGTCATATGAAATCAAAAAAGCCGTAAGTTACATTTAAACAATTTTACAGGAGAAGCAAAAAACTTAATAAAATGAAAAATAAATTTTTTTTTCAGGTTAAGCTTATTTTTGGTTATCGAATAAGTATCTGAAGAAAAATTTCCAATTTTTGCATTATTTACAGAGCTACGACGCTTACGTCTTCGAGGATTGATTTTTTCTGAAACCAAAAGGCCGTAAGTCAAATTAAAAAAATGGTTTTGGTAATTTTTAGGAAATATTTTCATATTTTCTTCATTAATAGGTTAAATATAAATTAGTTTCACTATCCAACAAAAAAAAAAAACAGACCTGGGGGATTTCAATTACATTTTAATTACAATTACTTGCACATATTCAATTACAATTGCTTGCAAATTTTCAGTTACAATTACAAGCAAATGTAGTTGAAATTAAAAAAAAAAAACTCAATTGCATTTGCATGTAATTGTAATTGAAAATTTTCAATTACATGTAGTTGAAAGTGATTTCAATTACAAATTTCAATTACATTTTCAATTTCATTTAGAATTAAGAAATGTATGTTGTTCAAATTTTGCAAAAAAAATTGGCTGGGATAGGCGTGGCCAAGCACAAAAAGAATAAGTTATGTTGGGTTGATCTCAAACTCGCGCTTTTTGTCATCATTTCTTTTCCCAATAAAATGGAATTGTAATTGACATTTTTTAAATTACAATTACATGTAATGTGTAACTGATAATAAAAACAGTTAGCTTTTTTTTTCCGAAAGGCTTTTGGGGGTACGAATTTTTTGCGCTTGCACTTAGGGCTTTTAGAATTTTGTTAATAAAATCGTGGTTTTTAGCCGTAGGAGTGTAAAATATTGCAGGAATGTGTATTTTGATACGGTGCATCATAACCAATCAAAAAGTCGATTTTGAATTTTTTGTAACTTGCGGCTGTTTTGATTTCATATGACGATATGTAATGTGATAGTGTTATTTTTTTACCTCCCCACGTAATTTCCGGACTAAAATTAGTTGAAAGCTTCTTTGCTCTATAACAAAGTAAAGGGGGGTTATTATGTAGTTCGATTCGAAATGGAAATGCTTTCGAACGGAATTTTCACATTGAAAATCAAGTACCAAAACTCATTTTTTAATTGGGGAAAACATTGAAAAAGTGTATGCTGGACAATCTCATACACGTTTTCAATATTTTACCCCACTGAAAACTGTTTTTTGGTACTTTATTTTCAATGTGAAAATTCTGTTCGAAAGCATTTCCGTTTCGAATCGAATTACATAATAACCCCCAAGGTTTTACAGAAAAATACTAAATGGACATATCTACAGGCAATGGAGTGGGTAGCATTTTTCTCATACGCTCTTTTGATATATCAATGACTCGTCAGAGATTAATCACAATTGGGTCTATTGGGTCGCGGTTAATTTAAATTCAGCGACAATCGACCGTAGACATTTTGGACGTTTATAAAAAAAGGAAAGGAAAACAAGAATATGGTTGTATTTGTTTCGCCACAATTCTTAAACAATTCAATTGGTTTTGCATTAATTCTTGTTTTTTTACATTTTACTGTATTTAATTTTGCTTTTTTGTGCCAAATTATGTATTGTTATTTGCAATTGTATTTCTGCTGTCAAAAAAATAAATTTTTTGTAAAAAAAGTATGAATTTTTGCAACTCTAATACAAATTTCTACAACTCTGTTCTAATGGCAACCATTAATTAGTTAAAAATATGGCAACAATTTGAAAAATATTTTGAGTGTGGGTTAGTGTGTCGTCAAGAAAATAGAATAGATTCAACTACGATGACAAATCGCCGGACGACATGGCGACATTTTGCTTCCCATACAAAATATATGAAAAAGGAATTCTCGTTGTCGTTGTCGACCCAGTTCTGCTTAATCTGTCATGGTGATTTAAGTGGTTAAAATTAAAAATTTGTGTTTAACCACTTAAATCACTTTGACTTTAACCGCTTAAATCACCATGACCCGTCTTGATACATCAAAAGTGTATATGATCAAAATGCGAGCCACATTATTGCCTGTAGATATGCCCAATTAGTATTTTTCTTTAAAACCTTTAAAGAGTATAGCGCAAAGAAGCTTTGAGTTAATTTTAGTCCATTTTAGGTCTAAAAGGGGATATTTTTTTTTACGCCCAATCTACAGGAAAGAGCGTGGGGAGGTGAAAAAATAACACTTACACATAAGGGTGCTCTATTGAGCGCCAATTCTGAATAAGCACAAAATTAACTCTAAAACAGAAGTCGGCAACACCTATGCCCATGGGCGCTCTCTCACACCTACATAAGCTCACACATAGAACAAAAAAATAATCAGTCGCATACAAGTTTTCAATGAAGTAGGTTGTCACATCACTTGTTTGCCAGATTTTTTACACTCTGCATAATGTTTATTGATACATTTTTTTGGTAATTTATTTTTAAGTTTTTTTGTTTTTATTTTTTTTTGTGTTGTTGTTTTTTGATATTTGTTTTCGTAGTTGTTGTTTGCTTTTAAATTTTTACCCCTCAATTCATAAATGATTTGTAAAGTAATAGCAGGTTTACAATACGTCATTTTCATACAAAATGTGTTCAATAAACCTCCTATAATTTTACAAAGCGTTTATGAATTTAGGGGTTATTTTATATTCCCATTATAAATATTTAAAATTTTCGAATTATTATACAAACGTTCTTTGTCAGTGTATTGAGAGTGAGAGGCTGCAACTCATTCATACAAGCACAAAATAAGGTTGTTTATATTTGCCGATCCCTGCTCTAAAACACATTTTAAGATTTGATTTATTTCTGGCATTGAACCTGAATTTTAAACTTTGATGTCTTCAGTGACTTATACCCAGCAAAAAAAAACCGAATGCATTCTACAAGAATGCATTTTTCACTGCATATAAAGTAGCTATATGTGCTGATTTCTTACTTCCAATAAACGTATTTTAAATGACTTCCAAAATGCCATTAATTAAAAACTTTTTTTACTTCCCAGAAAAAAAATACCTGACCAAGATCCGTAAAAGCACCTATACTGTTCGGCACAAATGCGTTCAATTTGAGGTGAAAAACGCATTCTTTTAACATTGGCTTGTCATAGGAGAGAAGGTGTTTATGCTACTTTAAGTCTGCTTTGCACGTCATAAAAATGAGTGCTTGGATGTTCTTTTTTTATATAGGAAAGCAATTCATTTTTGTTACTATCTAAGGAGAGATGAAAAGTAACTTCTTGGGAATGCATTCAAATATATATTTAAGAAGTGATATTTATGACTTTTGAATGCATTCCCAAGAAGGTACTTTTCATCTCTCCTTAGATAGTAAAAAAATAACTTGCTTTCCTATATAAAAAAGAACATCCAAGCACTCATTTTTATGACGTGCAAAGCAGACTTAAAGTAGCATAAACACCTTCTCTCCTATGACAAGCCAATGTTAAAAAAATGCCTTTTTCACCTCAATTTGAACGCATTCGTGCCGAACAAAATAGGTGATTTTACGGATCTTGGTCAGGTATGTTTTTGCTGGGTAGTAGAATTTCATGCCAAATATTTTTGCGGAGCATTTTAATCCTCTAACTTCAACCTACGCGTCGTTTATGTCTCTTTTTAAAAAGGAGCCAAAAAGTCCCTTTAATTGAAGAGTTAAAGGGTTAAAATGTTCCATAAAAATATTTGTCATAAAATATTACTATAAAGCCATCAAAGTTGCAAATTTAAGTTCACTGCCAGAAATAAGTCAAAACTTAAAATGTGTTTAACGATTAATTTCGTACTTATTCAGAATTGGCGCTCAAATGTCCCACCATCCTGGGGGGTAACCGCGTAACTCGACTCGAAAAAAGTTTTCGAATTCGTAAATCTTGCAAATATTGTAAAAATATAATTCTGTATAAAAATTCTACTTTTTAATTTATTTTTTTCCAAACCTTGTACACTACACATAAAAATTCAAAAAGTAAGATTTTTGCTAAAGCTTTTATTTTTACAAAAAGTACAAAATTTACGAATTCGAAAATTTTTTTTCGAATCGAGTTACGCGGTAACCCCCTGGATATTAGGAGGAAACCATGTGAAACTTCATTTTAGGTATACGATGTGTTCAACGAACTTATGTAAAACACTACGAGGAACATTCCTGTCCAACATTTTTAGCCATCTAACTCTCCAACTTACGGGTTTTTTTTGTCTCTTTAAAACGGGGCCAACAAATTCCCTTTAATTGAAGAGTTATAGGGTTAAATAGTACCAAAAATGAAAGATTCACATGGTTTCGTAGTGCACATATGTAATAAATCTATTACTCAGAATCAGTTTTTGGGCTTTCTTTCATGGAATGGCCGAATAATAATAAAAAAAATTATTTTGGTTCTAATCTACGCTAAGTTTTATATTATATGATGAAGAGTATACTTATTTACATATCTCTAAAATTAAATGAGAGTTTAGTTTTGACACAAATTTTGATGTTTACCGCTTAAAACACCACTTACGATCATGAGAGGGTTAAAAGTTTGTATAAAAGAAATGTTTACCTTTTCATTGTGTAAACAACAGCTATGTAACTTAATCACCAGAATCTTCTAGTTGAAGACCCAGCAAAAAAAAAAACCGAATGCATTCTACAAGAATGCATTTTTCACTGCATATAAAGTAGCTATATATGCTGATTTCTTACTTCCAATAAACGTATTTTAAATGACTTCCAAAATGCCATTAATTAAAAACTTTTTACTTCCCAGAAAAAAAATACATGACCAAGATCCGTAAAAGCACCTATACTGTTCGGCACAAATGCGTTCAAATTGAGGTGAAAAACGCATTCTTTTAACATTGGCTTGTCATAGGAGAGAAGGTGTTTATGCTACTTTAAGTCTGCTTTGAACGTCATAAAAATGAGTGCTTGGATGTTCTTTTTTATATAGGAAAGCAATTCATTTTTGTTACTATCTAAGGAGAAAAGTAACTTCTTGGGAATGCATTCAAATATATATTTAAGAAGTGATATTTATGACTTTTGAATGCATTCCCAACAAGTTACTTTTCATCTCTCCTTAGATAGTAAAAAAAATGAATTGCTTTCCTATATAAAAAAGAACATCGAAGCACTCATTTTTATGACGTGCAAAGCAGACTTAAAGTAGTATAAACACCTTCTCTCCTATGACAAGCCAATGTTAAAAAAATGGCTTTTTCACCTCAATTTGAACGCATTCGTGCCGAACAATATAGGTGATTTTACGGATCTTGGTCAGGTATTTTTTTGCTGGGGAGTTATAGATGGATAAATCCATGAACCTTTTTTAGGGTAATTTTGGCCGGTTTACACCGCGGAAACCTATTTTTTGCACATATCTTATTTTTTACTCTTAACCTATCCAAAAATGTACGGGAAGTTGGAAAAATAACACTTGCACATATGGGTGCTCTAATGTACATACATATATGTATGTATGAATATATAAGGTGCTCGTCAAAAAGATAAGGTCACTTATATTTTTTTCTGTTTCTGCAAAAATACTAAGAGTAGCTGTGTTTTGTCTCATGCCTATCAACGTTAAATATTTAAAGCAAATCTCCGTTAAACCGATTGTTCCATTATAATCGAACGTAAATATATCAGAAAAAGTTTTTAAGAAGTAACGCGAATAAGTTACGTTAGATGTGAAAATGTATAAACGTTGAGTTTTCAACGTTGATAATTATCCGTGCTGAAAGTTAACGTGCATACGAAAATTAATGTGTTAGTTTTCGTCTTAAACGCTTTTTTATGCAATTTGAGTTAGATAACTAAAATCTTGTTGCTCGAAACTTGTTTATATATAAATTATTTGATTACATTTGTTTACCGTTAGTTCAATTTATAAATCAAAATCATAATGTCCATTTTGAAATGCGTCAAAATGATAAGGTCAGTGCTAATAAATCTGCATAACGCATTGTTTTTTTGTAATTTTTTATTTTATTTTTTTGTGAGAAATTGCAAGAAAATTGGGACGCAAAAATTATGGATCCCGAAAATTATGGTAAAATTAAAGCTCTGGTCGACCAGAAGTCATTTCAGTGCGTGAAATTCTTCAATTTTCCAGAATGACTTCAAACACCGTACACTCACAAAAGTTTGTCGGTAGCATCTACTGAAAATGACAGTTAAAACTAAGGTATATGCAGTTAAAAAGGCGACAAAGGCGACTTTTGTTATTTTTAACTGTTGAAAAATTACTAACAAATGCATTAAAAATAACTACCAGTGTCGTAAAATTAACCAGGGTTGGCAGGCAATACCGCTAAAATACCGTTATCGATTCAAAACCCTTTCAACTGACTACCGTTACCGAAATACCCGGAATACCGTTATCCTTAAAACGCCGTTACCGAAATAACTGAAATCTCCATGTTTGAATGCGAACTATAAGATAAATCGGCTGGAATTTGCGAAAAAAAATACATGTCAACTAACTGGCAACAGGTACAAATTACAAAAATTTTGTTTTAAAGATTGTTTTCTTCTGATGAAAAAGAATTTAATCTTGATGGTCCAAATGGTTTAAGAGACTATTGGCGAGATTTGAGAAAGGAACCCATGTATTTCTCAAAGAAAAATTTCGGTGGCGGTTAGGGATGCGTTTAGCTCAAGTGGAGCCCTTTAGCGTTTCCTTCAACATGAATGGATAGTTTGGAGTACCTGCGAGTGCTCTCCAACAAGACAACGCTGCAATCCATGTTATCAGATCAACTAAGACCTAGTTTGAGGAACATTGAGTGTCGGTTATGGAATGGCCGAACGCTCACCAGATATTAATGTTAATGGTGAATATGTGTGGGCTGTTGGCGCGGCAATTTTATGCTGAAAACCGTCAGTATAATTCGGTGGGAGAGCTAAAAGTGGCAATTTTGAATGCTTGGCGAGATATAAGGCTAGGAACACTAGCAAAGTTGATAAATTCTATGCCCAAACGCATTTATAAAACAATAAATAAAAATGGTCAATGTATAAATTGAAAAAAAAATCAAGGGTATGTTGTTTTATTGGATTTATATGCACTGAACTTATCATTTTGACGCATTTCAAAATGCACATTATTAAATATTTTGATTTATAAATTGTACTAACGGTAAAGGAATATAATCAACTAATTTATATATATGGACAAGTTTTGAGCAACAAGTTTTTTGGGTAACGGTACTATTCAATAATCTTTGTATTTTTGCAGAAACAGAACAAAATGTAAGTGACCTTAGCTTTTTGCATTAGCACCTTATATATTTCAATCATGCTGGTTACAATGGCGTACTTTATTTTTCGATCTAAGGTACAGATTTTCCGCGAAATGTCTTTAAAGTTTAGCGGTTTTTTTTAATATACAAAAATTTTCAAAAGCAATCAGTATAAATTTTTTTTGGTGAAATGTAGGCTCCGGACCTGTAGTCATAATTAGGGTTAACATTTGATACACAAAATTTGATATTAAAACCACTGTTCGCGATTTAGGGTGACAGTTTTTTGTGGTTTTAACCAATTGAATCGCTGAATGTAAAATCGACCTTGAAAAATGTTATGCCTTAAGCACCGTAAGTTGTTTTTCACGTGGAAAAATTTCATTTGAATTTTAAAAGCCTCAAATTGCAATTTAATTTATAAAAATTAACATTTTTTTAATTTTATAACAAAGACACAACCACAATAAACACAAAATGTCACATTTTCCCAAGAAAAATAGTAGTCTTGTACATTAAATTTGCATGAAAACAAACTACACAATTTTCACGTGAAACTCATTATCGTGAAAAATCATTTTTTTTATATGGAGTATAACAGTTTTTTCACGTGAAATCGAAACAACTTACGGTGCTTTAGCACAGATCCAATTAAAAGGAAAATGGTTAAAAAAATATGTATTTATGTATGTGTAGCGGCCTATACGTTGTTGAAATCTCGATTTTTCAAAAATTTTTAATGGTAGCATAGCTTTCCAAGTTGTCCCCAAAGTCGATCTTTTAGTATAATATGGAGTTACATCTTAAAAGCGTTCTTGCAAAATTTCAAAGAAAAAGTTTCCATTTGAAATAGTTATCATACACTCAGATAAAAAAGTTAGTAACAAAATTTGTTAACAGTTTCCAATCGCACTTTACTATTTTTATATGGATTTTTAGTACAATTTTTTTTTGCCATTCTCTTATTACAAATTACGGATATTTTTACTAATTTTCACTGCTGTAATTTTTCAAAACCAAGTGCTAAATTTAGCAGAAAAATATACTAATTTAAAAAAAAATTTTATTTTCATTTTTTACAATTCTTGTTTAGTTTATATTTGTTACTATTGATATATTCTTAGTTTGGAAATAACACTCAGAAAATTTGATTGTTGGTGAGTTCCAAAACGTCATTTGCAATACAACTGAACAAAGTCATGCATTCCTAAACGCAACCGTCTAAACATTGACAATGTCATACATCCTAAAATGTATCATAAAAGTTATTGATGCGCATAGTAAAAGCAAACTGTTGATGCTTTATTGACATTTATAAAAAATAAAGTCCAAATATAACAATGGCGGATGAAAAGTAAGGAAATATTTTTGTTATTAAATTATTTTAAGGTGTTTCTTCCAAAAATCCCATCAAATTTTCCAAAATAATATTTTTTACCATTTTCAAAGGAACTGATTGCAAAAAAAGTGTTTCTAAACGTAAAAAATATGTAGTGTTTTTATTACAAAGTAAACAACACTCTTGTTTGCTTTGTAGCAGTAGTAAAACCGCATCACTACAATGTGTTTTGACGTTTAGGAACTCACCCTGTATCTCCAATGCATAAAAAGGTAAGAACTGGAAAACTGTTTGTAATTTTGACTCCAAATTTCAAGTACGGAATTTCAGCAAAAAAAAATTGCTGAAGACTAGTACACTTGATATACAAGACGTTTTACTAATTTTTTTACTAACTTATTTTTTTGAGTGTATACAAGGTTTGGGCAACAAGTTTTTTGGGTAACGGTGTACACTTGTTACAATCGAAAGAAAAAAAGTTTTTTTTTTATAATTTTTTTTTTTAGATTTTACAGTTAGGTTGTTCATAACGGGTGTGCTATCTGTTGTATCGTTGTATCGTCCTAACAAAAAACAGAGTTGTTAAAATTTTTATTTGTGTTTAACAACGATTTTCTATTCAGTTTTCTATCTGTTAGCACACTCAAACATAGGGCAATAAACATACGTAAAAATGTTGTATCGTGCTATTCTCAAATGTTGTATTTTTTCAATTTAATTTTTAACAACTCTGTTTTTTGTTAGGACGATACAACGATACAACAAATAGTACACCCCTTGTGAAAACCCTTAGTTTGTTTATTTTTTAGTACACTTTTATGCTAATTTCAGCAGATTGATTTTAAATTATAGTCTACAACAATTTACTGAAATTTAGTAGCTGCAACTAATTATTTATACTAATTTTATTGTACTAAAATTATTGATATTTAGTAAATTTTTTAACTGATTTTAGCAAATCGATTATGATCTGCAGTTTACAACAATTTTGCTTAAATTTAGTAGCGGCTACTAAATTTTTCTACTAATTTTGTTGTACTACAGATCAGCAGACATGTGTTGCTAAAATTAGCAAAAAATACCGCTGGGCTCAAAACAGTTAAATTTCCCGTAGTATCAGCAAAACTTTCAGTAGCCATTACAGACTTTTTTAGTTAAGTACAATACAAGCTTCTGATCTTTATTTGCATACTACACTCAAAAAAATAAGTTAGTAGAAACTAAAGGGCTGAACGATTCATCTTAATTGAGATTTCAAGACACATGATAGCCTACAAGTAGGGAATGCAAAATCCCGCACTTTTTGATTTCCCGGGAAAGCGGGAAATTTATCTTGAATTCCCGGGATCCCGCAAAGGACATAAATTAGAAAATATTTTATAGTAATTTAAAATTTTTTATTAATAAAATGTCTTAAAGACTTCAAATTTTTATGATCGTAAAAAAGCTCAGGTGGTTTTTCTTGGAATTTTCGTAGAGGGAAAGAATTAATTTTATATTAGAAATTATATACGACTAATTATATATGTATTTTTAAAAACTGAATAAACTAAAACTAATTTTTAGAATAAAACACTTTTCCGTAAAAAAAATAAAAAAATTAAGAGAGAAAATAATTTTAGAAAATTGGAAAAAATTTTAAAAATGATGGGAACAAATTCTAACTTACTTGAAAATTTTTAAAAATCAATGGACAAATTTGTCTTTAAATCTGTACATAATAAGTTCGATTCAAAATTTTTTATACAAACACTATTTAGTTGAGTGGTTTTCTTCCTTTTAATGCCTGTTAAAAAAAAGGAACTTAAAAAGTTCGATCAAGTACACAAATTAATCAGTGTGTTCGTTTACTCGAAAATCTTACTACTTTTACTACAATTTTGTAAGTAAATGAGCAAGCCTAATGTAAGATTTTTACTATTTTCAAAACGTTGGAAAATTTTGCATAAGTAAATTTGAAATAATTAACTTTATTATTTTAAAGTGCATTTTTTGAAATCCCGGGATTCCCGATCCAAATGCCCGGGAATGCGGGAATTGAAAAATGCCTAATTTCCCAGGAATCCCGGGACGGGAAATCCCGGGATGCATTCCCTACCTACAAGCCATAACGAGTTGTGTGGTTTTACTTTTCATACCCAGAAAAAATATGTGTAAGTCATTCAAAACAAACAACTTTTAAATTGGTTACAATGGAGCGATAAGTGCTCTTTTTCTGTTTCGAATTCATGTGCTTTAAAACTACTTTCAAAAATGTATATATAATGTTGTTTTTTTCTTTGTAAATGCATTTGTTTGTAAATTACGAATTTATTAGATTCCATTTTTTATCTCTAAAAAACAAAATAGTTGATTTTATTAACGTACTTTATTAATTTACGATTATTAACATATTTTTTAATTATTCGTACATATTTAAAAAAATATGTACTTCAATTACAGTTCGATAAGCTTTAATTGCTATAACGCCTTAAAAGTCGTAAAATCAAACGAGAAAAAGTTGTTCGGGCAAATTTTTGTTAATAAACTTCAAATGGCTGATATAATTCGTTTTCGGTTTAACTAAACCAAGTTTAACTGACATCTCAAAAACTCGGCCTTAGTGTATTAATCTTATTTAATTCAATATCGTATCCTTTTTGAAAAAATTTTGGTTTTGTCTGATTTTGACTTAATCGAATTGATTCAGATGTAAAAGAAGTGTTTCCTTAATATTGCCTTACAAATAATAATAAATTGAAGCTTTTGTTACACAATAGGTTCAGAAATGGGCTCTGTAAAGGCTAAACATTAAAATTGCCATGTTATTTTAGTTTGACTCAAGATCATAAATTAATATCACTTTCTGTTTAAATTATTTTCAAATCAAAGAAAGATGATACAATTTTTACAAGTAAATTACAAAGAATAAAAATTATTGAAAAAATTCGATAAGACCAGCAAGGCAGAATGCGCATTTTCGGCTTTCGCTACAAAGCCATCATCAGTGCCTTTCGCCTTTGAGTGGGTTAATATTTTGATATTCGTCTACTTATATGACTGTTGAAAGCAAATCGAGTTTGTTATCAACAACTCAACTTAGACTAACATCAACGAAATTTAACAATGCTATTTTTATCCTTTTGTTATTATTACTCTTTTTTGCTTTGAACCTTAATTTTTAAGATATCTCAGCTGATTCTATTCAACTCTGTGTATGATAAACACAGAAGTTTGAATTACAACGAATGCATTATTCGAAAAATGCCTAAAATTGATTAACCGGTTATTCGGGTCGGTTAATAGAGAAAATTGGCGTTTAATCGATTAATCGTTTAATACAAAATTAATGTATTTCCTTAAGTTTTTATCAATAAAAACACAAAGATCTGCGTGTTTTTGTTAAATACCAACGTGACATATAAACTCGCTATATTTAAAACAAGTTTCAATATTCTAAGGTTGAAGTTTTGGAATCTGAGGTTTTTTTAATTAAAAATTTTCTTAGTAGACAAAGGTCTGCAAAAATTTTTCTAAAGCTACTAAAATTTGATTGAAAATGGCAGAAAGAACTGCTGAAAGATTTTTGGTTTGGCAAATATTAGTAATTTAAGATCAATAGTCAATACTGCCGCAAAAAATTTAATATTGCATTTAAATAAATGTTATATCTAAAGTTTTGAAGATTTTATTAAGATTCTTCCTTCTCCCCTCCCTGATTTCCACAGTCTCCGTTCTCTAAGGGCCATTAATAATAAAAAAAAATAACCTAAAGTTTGAGCGACGAGTTACGCAGATAGCATTTCGTCAGACGAGTTTTAATGAAAATTTTCAGTAAGCTAATGAAGTTTTCTCCCCAAAGTGAATTATTTTTTTTGAAGCTCTTTTTAATAAAACTTTTTTTTGGGTGTATAAAATTTTTAATAAATAATATGAAATTTTTCATAAAATTTTATCAAAAACTGCATCAGTTCAATGAAAACTTTCAATGGACGAATTCCAGTGAAACTTAATTGAATCAATGTAAAAATTCATAAATAGCATGTACACAATTTTCTCAGTGTGCGGTTATAGATGTCAAATTGCATATAAATTTAAATTTTTTAACTTTCATTTTCTGCTTTTTGGTTATTTTTTGAATTCGAATAAAAATTTAATTTCATTGAAACGGGTTCTGGTTACATGGTATTCTAGTGGAACATGTCGTAGAATTGATGTGGTTTTGAACCACTCTTGAGAGAAGTAAGAAAAGCTAGAGTTCTTGCAGAATTAATATGTCAATTGTGTGACACAGTTTTAAAACAAATGCAACCTTGTCTTAAGGGACATGGAAATATAATTTAGTTTAAAATTTTAAAAGAATTAAAACAAAAATGAAGCATTGTCTATTGTATTTCCTAAAACCTGCCAAACACGTCGTGTGTTTTGAAAAAGTTTTAAAAAACACCATTATTTGGGCCTTTCGCGATGTTTTTTTAAAGCTCTTTTTTACGAATAGAAACTTCGATATTTTTTTAAAATATTTGCAAACAAATTTTATTAAAATTGATCAGTCTCTTAAAACACAGCATTGCACCAGCGAGACACGTCATTCTCGCTGGTGCAATGCCGATTTGTTTGGAGTTTCTCCAAAAAAGGTATTTAAAGGCTTAAGGTCCTCTTTCTCTTGATTTTTAAAGAGTTGGGTGGTATTTTTAGTTAGTATTTGTTTTTCTAAGCCTTTCTTGCAATTTTTTAGCCAAGGCTAAGAAAAATATGAAGTTTTGGGAAAAAACTAAAGGAAAAATTCCATATTAAAAATGTAACCGGTTAATCGACCTATTTTAACCGATTATTCGGGTCGAATAATTATTTGAGTTTTAAATAACTTGTTTCGACATTAATCGAAATAGAGGCGATTAATCGATTAACCGAATTGGAAACACTACTTCTAACACAACATCATTAACACAATGAAGTACACAATTTATACAAAACTTGATAAAATCCACGAATTTTAATGAACAAATTTTTAATAAGTATGCTTTCATCATTTTCCCTACAGAAATTTTTGTGTATGAATTATATACTCTCCACATAAAATAATTTTCTCAGCGATTGATTTTGAAGTTAATAAAAAAAATATGAAACCTAAAGTGTGGTGGATAGACCAAATTATTTTAAAGTTTTATTGCGTATTTTATTTCATTTGTAGACAATACATTATGTTTTTTTCGATTCCTAGCGCAGTAAATTAAATTATGACGCATTAGGAAATTATCTCGTTCCCCTTAAAAGTATCTAATTTCCCCGCAATTCCCCTGTATTATAGTTGGAATTTCTCCTTATTTTACGCTCTTCGATTTTACACCAGCAAAATGTGTTATTTTGCTTGTGCCCGAGTTCGCGAACAAATAAAAAGAGAGCCGATCGAGCGAGACAAGGGGTGATCGATACCCACTGACCATAGCACCATAGCATTCATTGCGATACTGCAACACTAGTTGAAAGCACTAATTGCTATGTTATGGTAGCGAACGATCGTGTGTCACAACGATCACTTATTGTTTTTTTCGTTGTCATGTCGAATGCTTAAAGCCTGGATCAGACAGACGTAAACGTAAACGTATCTCTGCATAGCTGAATTAATAAATTAAATAAGAACAGAAGATGTGTTGTGTTTTTTGTTTCATTCTTACGCATTCAATATAGAGCAGACGTAAATACACAACAAAAATCTGTTGTCAATAGATTTTCGTTGTATATTTACGTTTGCTCTATATTGCATGCATAAGAATGAAACAAAAAACACAACACATCTCCAGTTCTTATTTAACTTATTAATTCAGCTATGCAGAGATACGTTCACGTTTACGTCTGGCTGATCCAGGCTTTAAGCTCGCTTACGTTTTGATTTGTTGTCTAGTCTTAACAGGGTGGTTTGAATCGTAATGCACACACACTAGCACCATGTGATTTAATGACTACAACAAACCGATTGCACTCATGCAGCCCTTTAGTAGAAACATTAGTAAAACGTCTTGTATATCAAGTTTACTAGTTTTCAGCAATTATTTTGCTGAAATTACGTTTTCAGCAAAAGTTTTAGTTATAAGCACTAAACTAATTTTTAACTAATGTTTTACTAATTTATTTTGCTACAAAAATTGTGCTGATAACCGCAATTATAGCGTGGACGACAACCAGATAGACAAATGTAGATGTCGCAGCTTGTCTGGATGTAGTACATAAAACGGAAATGATAAAAAAGAAAAACAACTCTACAGAATTTCTACACCCAAAAATTCCTTAGTTGATTATAACGAATATTTCAACTATCTTATAGGTGAAATACCCCTAACTAATATATAGTTAAATTTATTTAGTTGACGATAACTATGTTTTTTAATGTCAAGGAATTAATAGAAATCAACTATTAAATATTGAAAAATGGTTAATAAGGACTATAGACATTGTGTTTTGCTTCTTTTTCTATGGAATTAAAAAAAATTTTACAAAACTACTGACCAATTTTTTATTAAGAAATTTTAAGACATTACTAACATATTAAACTAAAAGGAATAACATCAAACATATACACCAACACACTTAAAAATTAATTTGATTATTTTTACAAAAGTTATCCTTTTTTAAGATTCGTTTCCTCTCTTAATATTCATCTTTTCTTTAGGTTTATCATATTGAAATTTTGAACTTGAATTTTCGTGATTTCTTGCTATTAATCCAATTTTTTTAGTACTCTAAAATTGTATCTACAAAATACGCAGCAAATATTAATTGCAAATGGCTAACAACGTTTATGAATCAAATCTTACCAAATAATTTATAATTCAATATTTTCGTTTTTTGTTTTTTTTAATAAAAATTTATTTATTGAAACGGGTTAACAATTTGTAAATTAATTGAAATATATTTTAACAGGACATTATTAATTTCATCGAAAGCAAGAGTTGTTAATGAATGGTAGTTATTAATATTTTTTTTAAATTCAACTATAGATTTTGTTGACTATCTAACTATGGAATTTTATCGGTGTATATTTAAATTTTCAGCAAATAAATTAACTAAAGTAAAATTTCACTACAAGTTTTTTGAGTTTTTTTCAGTCTACTAATATTCAGTAAAAAGTTTAGTGATTTTAGCAAGGATTTTTTTCATTTGCAATCGACTAAGTGTTAGCAAAACTTTTGCTGAAGATTACTATTTTTTTGGTAAAAATCAGCTCGTTGATTTTCTGCAAACTTTTGCTGAAATTACCACCTTTTTTGCAAGCAAGCTCCTGACACAGCAACATTGTTTGCTGATTTTTGTTTTTAGTGTACGAATATATCAATAATAACAAATATAAACTAAACAAGAATTTTTAAAATTCAACGAAATTTTTTATTTTTTAAATAACTAACAAAAACAACTGTTTACTGTAAAAATAATAAATAGTTGTTTGTTATGATATTAATAGTTGTTTTGTATTTTCCATAGAAAACTGTAATTACTGTTAAAAACAACAACTACTGATTACTACACAAACAACTGTTACTACATACTTTCAAACTTTTTTGAGTGTACTACAAATTTTGATTAGTTTTTACTAAAATTACGATGCTAATCTTAGTAAATAAATGTATTTATTGCGATAACTTTTGCAAATGGAAACTTTAAAAGATATTTCGGGGAAAATTTGTACCTTAGATCGAAAAAAATGTACGCCATTGTATCAGCATATCCGAAATATATAGAACTGATGGTCAGATCTCTATTAATTTTTTCCGTGTCATACAGTGTTATTATTATATGTATATTACAAACGTTTTTACCTAAGCTGGCCATACAATTGCAATATTATTGTACAACTTACCATTTTAGTTCTTTATTCTACTACCACACATGGTATTAAAATAAAGAACTAAATCGAGAAGTTGTACAATAATATTGGAAGTGTATGGTCAGCTTTAGGCATTCATTTTCGATAATAAAAGGTCGGGTTTGACAAATCGTGTGATCAACTAAAGTAGTGGTGTTTGTGCGGCAAACTATCAACGTTTGCTTATGTCATTCCCATATATATTTGACATTAGCCAACGTTTAGTGTTAACTATTAACGTTACTAATGTCAAATTTGTATGGGAACGTTACCATTTTGGGTGTGTTTCGGTTTTTTGGACCTAGCGGGTCCCAGGGGCCCCGGCCCCCTTAACACCATATAGAAAAAAAATTTTCTTTTTTAATTCCAGAGGGGGTCATATATACATATTTTTTTTTTTAGGGGTGTCCCATAAAGTGAAGTTCAGCCAAAATGAGCAATACACATTTAGAATTAAAAAAATCCAACTAAAAATTTCCAGTTACGGTGGGTCTCAACTGCAGGTTTAAACTTAGGTTAATAGTTAACCCAAAAATTTGTTGTTCTTTTGTGTACATTTTTTTGACATTTTATTTTGTTTTTAGTTAAGTTAAAGTTAAACCTACAGTATGAGGCCCACCGTTAATAATTAAAAAAATCTGCTTTTCGATATTTATTTCAAGAGAACTTTAAATCTTTCAAATATTTTACGAACCCCGGAGGAAAGTCTCGAGTGCCATAAGTTAAACGCATACCACTTGTTGGAGGAGATCCCTGCACTAGGCTAGTGAAAATACATTAGTAATTCATCTTCAGTTACAAAAACAAATATTTCATTTTGTTTAAGAATCATGCAAATCGTCATATGAAATCAAAAAAGCCGTAAGTTACATTTAAAAAATTTTACAGGAGAAGCAAACAACTTTTTAAAATTGCTTGCGCTTACACTGGGGGCTGTTCAGAATTTTGCTAATAAAATCGTTGTGTTTTGTCGTAGGAGTGTAAAATTTTGTAAGAATATGTATTTTGATACGGTGCATCATAATCGATCCAAAAGTCGATTTTGAATTTTTTGTAACTTACGGCTTTTTTGATTTTATATGACGAAATGTACTTTCAACATTTCAAAATTAAAGATGCCAATTTAAACAATATTTGTTTATGAAGCGGGAATATTTTCCAAACAATAAAGATAGGAATAAGAATACACTTATATTTGATCTTTGAGTATTATATTCTTAAGATGGACCATTTTTAAATATTTTTAATTTAAATTTCACCACAAAACGATTAAAAATGTAAAAGATGGGCAAGCCTACTATATGATAACCTACACCAGTCTGGTTGAAAGTCAACTAATGTTCGATCTGAAATTTGAATGTATTGAAATGGACTTCAGGTAAAATTTGCCTTTAAAATGGTAAACAAAATAGAAAAGCACAAGTGTGGGCACTAGGTCAAAACATGGACTGGTGTACCAAATTTTGTTAAAACTTCTTGAGTAGGGGTGTGTTGGACAGGCACAGACCCAAGTTCATGGTACTCAGACTATAAATTGTCCATTAAAATATCTTAATATGCGATCTTTAGCGTGCGCAAAGAATACATGAGACAGACAGACGTACGGGCAGACGGGCATCGTTTAATCGAATCAAAAAGTGATTATGATTATGGTATACTGGAATAGGTCCTAGGTTACAAACATCAGCACAGTGTCATTATACACCGTACACGTAGTGGTGTAGGGAAGAAATATTTATAGTGAAATTCAAAATCTTCTTTCAAGTTCGCAAAATTTAAATGAAAATTAATCAGTTTTTGGCGTCTGAACTTTGTTTACGTGAAAGAGTAAAGCAAACGAAATTGTACTTGAAATTGAATTTATTTTTAGTTGCAAATTAATATGTGGCATCTATGTGTACAATTTATACAGTGTTTTCCAAAAATATAAATATACTGAAGCAGACCTTGAAATTGCAAATTCCCTAATTCAATTTGTCAAATATGTTTGAATATAATTAACTCATTCTTTATTTTTTATTTCGTTTAAAATAGTTTGGAATTTGTATTAAAAATTGCAAAACTTAAAACTTTTAATGCATGACTCTTAAAATTTAATACAGTAAAAATACAATTGCGATTTAGAGTAAAATATTGCTTAGGTTGCGTTTACACTTGCATCGAAATCCCGAGATTTCGCTATTCACCACTCTGAAAAAACAATGAAGAAAAGCATATAAATGTGCAATTTTTAATAAAACACACATAGTTAGCTATAATAAATACATTTTCTAAACATTTAAAGTTTATATGCTTTCCTTCATTATTTTTTGAGAGTGGTGAATAGCGAAATCTCGGGATTTCGATGCAGATGTAAACGCAGCCTTAGGTTGCATCGAAATGCCGAGATTTCGCTATTCACCACTCTCAAAAAACAATGCAGGAAAGCATATAAACGTTAAATTTTTAGAAAATGTATTTATTAGAGCCAACTATGTGTGCTTTATTAAAAATTGCACATTTATATGCTTTTCTTCAGAATGGTGAATAGCGAAATCTCGGGATTTCGATGCAAGTGTAAACGCAACCTTATATACAATTAAAGAAACGCAAATTTTGACACATTTCGATACTTTATGGCTGGTTTTCAAGAAATTACTTAAAGTTGCGTTTACCCTTGCATCGAAATCCCGAGATTTCGATATTCACCACTGAAAAAATAATGAAGGAAATCATATACATAAATACGTACATACATAAAAGAAGAGTAGAGTGATGTCTACGAAACAATTGTATTGTCTATCATGAAAATGATCAACCCTTTTTGAAACAACAAATAAAAATCTAATATGACAATATCATATTAGAATTTGGACTTGAGGTGGAAGAATATTCTAACTAAATATATGAAAATATAGAAAGTCCGAAAAAACAATTTTTGTATTTTTTAATGCAAAAATTAAAATAATTGTTCATAAATGTTTAATTTTGAAAAAAGCACACACAGTTTAGCTCTAATAAATACATTTTCTAATTGAAATTTCGCTACCATTATTTGGCACTAATGACAATGAACAAAATTTCATTATCATTTAATGGTAATGAAATATTTTGCATTAGAAAAAACACTACTAATGATAATGAATAATACTAATGTAAAAAAAGTAATTACAATTATTAAAAAACCATTTGTTTACAAAAAAATCCTGATAACAACGAGTTTGAATGTCACTGAATGGTTGAGAGGAGCGAAATGTAATGAAATTGAACATGAGAGGAATTGAAACGCTACGGTGTGAAACGGGGAACGAGTGGAATTGGAACAATAAACATAAAAAATAGGTCACCCTGTACCTGTTTTAGAAAACTGGATACCTGGGGATCTCTCCTGATTTGTATTATCCCAGTGAATTTTTCGGAGTCCGAACAGAATCATAAAAGGGTCTTGAGACCTTCTGAAATTGCAACAATGAGAGCGTGTTTTTCTTTGAAGACTCTTTCTGAGCATTTCTTTTTTTTAAGACTCATAATTTGGGAGCGCCCAGAAAATTGTAGGTTGGGATATAATATGGGTTTTGCGCAGACCTGGGAGTTAAACATTACATTTTGTAATTAATTATACATGCAATTATGAAAATGTCAATTACAATTACACTTTTTTGGGAAAAGAAATAATGACAAAAAGCACAAGTTAGGGGTTCGTGTACAGCCAGACGAAGCAAAGAATTGGTGAAAACAATGCTCAATTATTGTACTTTCATAAAATCAATGCATCTATGACATTGAAATTACATTTTCTGCATCACCCCTTTGATGAGTTCTTACACCAATTGGCCACCGAATCGGACGAACAAGGAGAGCGATTTCATCAGGTCACCATGCCAATGGAAAAATTGTTTGCAGAAGTTAGATATTAGAATTGAACACACCGAAAGAGATGTGCCATTGAATATGCTATCAAGGTCAGATGATGATGATGATTCAGATCATGGACCTGAACTACCAACGGAAAAACCAAGAGCATAAACTTCACAGGCTTCACCGAGAGCATCAACTTCAAAAGATATTGATTAATTCATGTTTTTTTTGCCTTTTGCTACATTTCCAAATATATTTCTCGAATTTTCGATGTAAAATACAGCCGGAACATGTGAAAAAACCATTTTCAAGTATTACAATGTTCTGAAGAATTATGAATTATATTACTACTATAAGGAATATTTTTTCTAAAGTTTACTTTACTGAATTTCCCACAGTTTGACGGCTATGGGGCAAAAATAATGAAAATGACAGAAAAAATTAAAATCTTTCGACATTTTAATAATTTTGAGGCACTAGATGCAGTTTTTCCCGATTAGTTTGTTTTACACTTTTTTTCTTCTATTATATAGCTACAGTTGTGCTGAAGAGAGAGAAAAATGGCATGTCGCGGTGAGCCGTGAGAAAAATGGCATGTCCTTCGGAAAAATCAAGTTTTAGCCAAAATATTCATGAGGCCATAAAATCCGAACAGCAGCTAAACTAGCATAACTTAAATGGGGTTTTGTTGGTTTTGATAAGTAATTCCACAAATTCCACACGAGAAGTTTGCACTCGATGACTTCAAAAATGTTGCACTGTGTAATTTAATCTGAATTTTGTAAATTCTCTCTGTGTAGTAACTTAATAAAATATACATATATTCCAAAAAGATATTAAGCAATATCTTTTATTTTTCATTTGAATGAAAATAATCAAATAGTATTTTGAAATTGTCTTCCTTTTATAATTTGGAATATAATTCGGCGACATTTGTAAAAGAATAATTCAAAATTGTATTTTTTGTCATATTTTTTTTTGATAATACGAGGGCAGTTCGAAATATTCTTAATGAAAAACAAGAGCTAGATTTTTAAAATTATTTTATTTTTCAATATAATCTCCTGAAACTTCTATACACTTTGTCCAACGTTTTTCTAGCAATTCTAACCCTTGATTAAAATAATTTTCCTGAAGCTCCTGAGGAATAATCGTCAACAACTGCCATTGCATCTTCATTCAAGATCAAACGTTTGCCAGCAAGAATTTTTTTTAGATTTGGGAACAGGTAGAAGTCAAAGGGAGCTAAATAAGGAGAATAAGGTGGGTGGTCAAGCAATTCGTAATTCAATTCGTTGAATTTTGAAATTTTTATTCGAATGCGTTTTTGGTGAACTGTTAACAAATGCGGGACCCATCTTGCAGAAAGCTTTTTCATTTGTAATTCTTGATGCAAAATAAAATGTACTCGATCATTTGAGATGCCTATGGCATTCCCTATTTCACGCATTTTCCCTCGTCGATCGTCTAATACTATATCATGGACTTTAACTATGATTTCTGGCGTTGTTGCTGTTTTTGGACGTCTACTTCATGGTTCATCTTCAATACTTGTACGACCACGTTTAAATTCAGCAACCGGGTAACAGTTGCTCCGGATGGAGGAATTTACCGCAATACGAAATTAATCTTCCTGGTGATATGATCGGGGAATCTTCCCATTAACTTTTACTCTATGGACACTTTGAGATATTTTTACGAGCTTATGGTATTTTTTATATAAAAAACAAAAAATAATTCCACGCCGATGATTTTTATAAAAAAGTTGTAAGAATATAAAAATGGAAACTTTTTATTCCAGAAAAATCAAACAGAAGAGAAATTTAGCAGCGAAACAAATTCGGGGAAATCCTTTCAGAAAGCTTGTGAGAATTATTTATTTTTGTATATGAAAACTTATTTCTACCCCTTTTGCAATTGTAGTTCAGAAAACATCAATTGGAATTCAGAAAATCTCAACTAAAATTCAGAATTTTCATTTGAAATTGAGAGAACATCAATTGATATTCAGATTTTCCATTTTACTTAAATTAAGAAAATATCAATTGGAATTCAGAAATCAAAGCAAAAATTTTTAACAGAATTAGGGATGCTAATCCAGAAATCCCGAGTCCAGAAATTCCGGGATTATTCAATAAAAATGAGTCCCGAATCCCGGGATTCCTAAGCTCGAATCCCGGAATTTTTGCAATTGCAAAAACTTGTGGTAATTTTTCCAAAATTGTAACCCTGCTGGTATTTTTAAACCATTTTTGTTAAATGTAATTTTATATAAATCGATATTGTGCTGTATTTCTTATTATATTTCGGAAACCATCGATTAAAATTCAGAATAAAAAGTTGCATTTCAGAATTTTTCATTTGAATTTCTGCACTATATGTGGAAAACAATTAAAAAATTCTGAAAATAATTGAAAATTCTAAAATTTAATTGAGAATTTTAAATTACAATGATATAAGGATAGTGAATAAAAAATTATTATAAACAAAAATAACACACAACATATCGACAGAGTTAAAATCTTAATTCTTGAGTTTTTTCAATTCTTTCGTTCTTTAGAAATAAACAGGAGTATGTAAATGTAAAAAAACGTATAAAACAGTTATATTTTACAATGCTCATGTATAATAATTTGAAAACCTTATAACATACTTATAAAATGAAATTTGTATGAAAAATTTGTTTTATAAATCACTTATAAATTTTAAGTGTTTATGCATATAACCCTATATTCTTTTTTTACATAAATTTAAAGTTTTTACACATTTTTTTAAATAAAAAAAATCACGAAATCCCGAAAAATACCGATCCTTTCCGGGATCCCGTTTTTTAAATTTTAAAATCCCGAATCCCGGGATTTTAAAAAACCAATCCCGATTGGCATCCCTAAACAGAATGTACCAATTGTAATTCAGAAAATATCAACAGAAATTCAGAATATTCAGTTTCTGAGAACATTAATTTAGATTGAAAAAAAATCAATGAAAAATCAATAAATTCCATAAGAATCTCATTTGGTTCGAGTGTTTTCAATTTCTATTTTCTATCTATAATTGATATTTTCTCAATTTCAATTGATTTTTCCTGAATCATAATCACATACTCTGAATTTCAAATGTTGTTTTACAAATTTCAATTAATATTTAATCTGTTAACATTTTTTCTCTGATTATATTTTTTGAATTCTAACTGATATTTTCCAGTGTGTTCGTTTACTCGAATTCCTTACTGATTTTACTACAATTGCAAAGTTTTGTTTACTTTTTGTATTAAATTTTTCCAACTGTAGTAAATGTAGTAACTTGTAGTAAGTAAACGAACAAGCTTTTCGCTTACTCGAATTTCTTATTACGTTTACTACAATTGGAAAGTTTTGTTTGCTTTTTGTATTGAATTTTTCTAGCTGTAGTAAAAGTAGTAACGTTTAGTAAGTAAACGAACAATATTACAGTGTGTTCATTTGCTCGTATTTCTTACTACTTTTACTACAATTGGAAAGTTTTGTAAAAGTACTAACTTTTAGTAAGTAAACGAAAAAGCTTACTAAAGCTAGAAATATTCAATAAAGAAAGTAAATTAAACTTTCCAGTTTTAGTAAATTGCATTCAGATCTAAAATATTAACTTTCATATTTGGATTAGGGAAGTTGATTTCGGGGAAACAAATTTGAATTTATTTCGCAGAGATTTTAGAAAAATTTAACAATGCCTGCTGATAGTAAAGTCAAGTATGTATTAATGTTCCTATAAATTGTCCACAAACTGTTTCGGAGATACATACGTACACTACAATTCATGTTACTACTATGTACTTGTAGTTCGTTTTGTTTAATTTAGCATCGAGCAAATGAAACAGTAATCATCATTTAGTCTTTTTGGCCCAACTTTAAATACACATTATTATAGAAAAGTTTATCGGCTAGTTGATCGCACATTGCATTCATACAAAATAAAACATAAAAAATTAAAAAAAAAGAAAACCTAAAAAAATATGCAAAATTTTAGTGAAAACGTAAAATTTGAAATCAATGAAGAATTGGGAAGGTAAAAAACTTAAAAAAGTAGTATATTAAAATAACGGTTTAAATTAATTAAAATCAATACAATTATAAAAAATTTGGTTTATAATAGTAATCTGTAGTAAGTGAAAGTAAAATTAATAAAATTTTTAATATTTTAGACATTTAGTGGCGGCTATAGATATTGAACCGGGTGATATATTAATTGAAGAAATTCCTTTATTAATAACAACTCATTGGGAATGTGAACAAATGAAATGTGCCAAATGTTGTGAAGATTCATTTGTAATTTGCAAGTAAGCTTTTCTAAAATTAGCCAACAAAATTTGTATACATATTTAAAAATTTTATTCCACTTTTTAGGCAATGTGATTTTTTCCCCCTTTGCATAGATTGTTCAGAACATGATTTATTTGAATGTGAATTTTTTAAAACGAATGCCAAAATTATATCCAAAAATTTCTTAATCAATAATTATGCCATTAATGCTGTTTTAAAACTTTTACTTCTAATGGAAAATCCGGAAACATCCGAGAAATGTAGAAATTTGGCACCACATAAATTTAAATTAAATCAATATCGAGATACAGAAGTGTGGCAAGATCATGAAGAGAATATAGTGCAGCCTTTAATGCAATCGGGTATAATGGATTGTTTAAAAAATGCCAAAGAATCGAATGGTTTAGATTCAGATCTTTTACATAAATTAAGCATATTAATCGATGCAAATGCCTTTGAGGTATCCAGTAAAGTTTCGGGTGATTCATTAAAAGGCCTTTATCTACACGCTGCAAAAATGCCCCATCATTGTGTCCCAAATACAGCAACTTCAATAGATGATGATTACAATATGAAGATATATGCTGGAGTTCCAATTAAGGCGGGAAAGGTTATATTTAATTCTTTCACAAATCCATTAATGGTAAGAAACAATTTCAGTTAACCCCCAATTTACGCACTTAAACAATTTTGTCAGTTACTATATCGATACTCTAGATTCAATACTCATCCCCTAAATTCATAAACGCTTTGTAAAGTTATAGCAGGTTTACAAAACGTCATTTTCATACAAAATTTGTTCAATAAACCTCCTATAATTTTACAAAGCGTTTATGAATTTAGGGGTACATATAGCCTAAACCACATAAACGCAGTGTCGACAGCAGTGCGACGTTTTGTCGATAAAGCAGTTTTTTTGTATCTTCTCTATTTGTCACTGCCGAGAAATTAGAAAAGTTTCTAAATAAACAGGAGCTGTTTTTAAACAAAACGCAAGAGAACATTTTAAAAATATTAAATCGTTTTCGCGAAATTCAAGAAGAAAGTTTGACAGCACTGCCACTGTCCACTGGCACTTTCACTATGTGGTTTGGGCTTATATCTGCAAAAATACAATTCTTCACGAGAGCAGTAAAACTGATTCAGTTGCCTATAAGATTTTTTTGAATCAATCTGTCTTCTAGAATATTATTTAAAAATGGCAACTTATTCCTAAGTATACATATTTTGAAAATATTTGCGTTATTTACGTCGCTAATGCAGATATAGAGTTCTGAAATAAAATTTTAATATAATTTTATGAAAATACTAGCAGATATGTAGTTTTGATAAATATAAACCAATGAACCAATATTATGAACCAATGGCCCTGTAAATTTCTCTATACTTTTTGTGGAAAATGAAATTATGTGCCTTCAAAAAGGAACGAACACAGAATTGTTAATCAGGGATGGAAAAGGCTCGCTCGTTCGGGGTTTTGAAATTAATAACACTGCATGACACTCAAAAAATTAATGGAGATCTGACCATAAGTTCTATATATTTCGGACATGCTGATTACCAGGGCAAGGACTTTCATGCACTAAAAAATCGACAATATGCGGTAAAAATATGCACTATAAAATAGAAAATATGCACTTAAACCAAAAAATATGCAATTAAAAATAAATGTTTTTTTAAATTATAACACAAACTAACACAAACGTAAAAATTCAGTTATCGGCTACAATAAGCTTGTTCGTTTACTTACTACAAGTTACTATATTTACTACAGCTGGAAAAATTCAATACAAAAAGTAAACAAAACTTTGCAATTGTAGTAAAAGTAGTAAGAAATTCGAGTAAACGAACACACTGAATATGACTTCAAATACACATAGTTAAATATATTTTTAGAAAATTTAGTAAAAATAAAAAGAAATATAGTCGATTGTAAATATTAAGGGTGTGTGGCATTTTACCTGAAAAAACTTTATTATAAAATAGAACTTAAATATGTGTACTATAAAATCGTACTCACTTTCGTAACTCAGAGAAAAAAGTGGCAGAAATTAATGCTCGGGGACAAGCTTCCTTAAAATAATTTTTATAAAATTTTTCAACTTTCTGTTTGTGAGCAATAACACCCGAAAACGTTAATTTAAAATTACATCTATAAAAAATGTGTTAGTGGATGACAACATATTGTATACTACGTATTTCTCTTTCTAGTGTAGTGTTGTATTACCAACAGAGCTTCCAAATAATTAATTCTTTATAATTTTTTTTGTTAGTTTTAAAATATGAATTCTTAAATCGAATTTCATATTTAAAAATAATAAAAAAATATTCAATAATGTGCAAAATATGCAATAAAAATTATAAAATATGCAATAAAATATGCACTTAAATGCAAAATATGCATTTATAACAAAATATGCAAAAATATGCAACAACAAATCGATGCCATTTTTTTGCAAATTCTTTGATTCGGAAAAGTATTTGGTCAAAATAATTTTTGGGCCACTGACTACAAACATGCATTTGCATGAAAGTCCTCGCCCTGCTGATTACAATGCCGTACTTTATTTTTCGATCAATGGTACAGATTTTTCGCTAAATGTCTTTAAAGTTTGGCGGTTGTCCATTCAGTTTTTTATGTAAAAAATTCTTCAAATTCAATTAATATGAATTTTTTGTGTTAAAATGTAAGCACAGGACCTGTGGCCATATTTACGATATAAACGCGATGTGCTAATCTTGATATTTAAATCAGTACTTAGCGTTCTATATAGATTTTTATGGTTTCTTGCTACTTCAGCGACTTTAGTCCCTCAACAAATGTAATGCCTTAGTAAGGAAGCAATTAAAAGGAAAATATTTCAATAAAAAAAAAATGTATTCATCTATAGCGGCCTATACGTTAAAATCGTTTATATGGCAGCATAGCTTTTCAAGATGTCCCTAAAGTGCAACTTTTAATATAATATAATATGGGGTCACCTCTAAAAATTGTTCTTGCAAAATTTTAAGCAAAAAAGTTTCCATTTGCAAAAGTTATGGCGATAAATACATTTTTTACTAAGGTTAGTATCGTACTAAAGACATTTTAAGATACTAAAGTGTCTTTAGTACGATACTGCCCATATGTTTAATGATTAGTTAAAAAAAAAAAAAAAAAAGGAAAAAAAATTTTACGAAAACGAAAAAGTTTGCATCATTATTAGGGTTTGGGATTTCCCGGACTTTTTTATTTCCCAGGAAACGGGAATGAAAAAATTTGATTCCCGGGATTCCCGGGAATCCCGGTAAATATTTTTGAACAAAATTGTTAATGAAAACCACCTATATAAGTAATTTTTGTTAAAAAAAAAACACTATTTCAGTACAAATGCAGTCTGTGTAGTGAGAATTCAAAGTAAAAATATCAGAATATTAAACATTTGATTTCACATAAATTACTCGCAGCACTGCCAAATGAATTGCATGATTCCAGCAGAAACCACCTACTACTGGACTGTCGGAAACAAACCGTTTCATCACACTTGGCCCATTAGATATGGTGGCCACAATGTTATTTTCCAAACATAAATAAAACTCTTCTAGTCTTATTTCTACAATTCTTCTTATTTCATCAGCATTACATCTTCCTGATATATAAACCAACCCCAGGTTACAAAATGAATTATTTCCGTTTATACATATGTTCAAATATCTCTTTTGTCCATTCATCTAAGATTATAGTAAATCTCCTATTGTTAGAAATATTGCTCGATATTTCTTTTATCATGATATCTTTTACATGATTGTAGTAATTTAATATAAGGTTCTTTACATCGGTTTCTTTTTTTTTACAATGCCAGGTTTTTATTATAAAAACTTTCTCGAATAAACGAAGATCTAGTTATGGTGCGGAGTGACTGTGGCTAATTTGGATACCATTTCAGGAAATGTTTGCCCTACCATAAAACCTTTAATGCCTATTCAGCTTACACTTTTTTCTTCGGGTACTTTGCTAATTTTAGCTGAAACGTTATTCTTGTTGTTGTTTTCTTCAAGAGAAGTTGCATGACCATTAGGGTTTTTCTTTTCCCGGACTTTTTCATTTCCCGGGACAGCGGGATTTTTTTCAGAATTTCCCGGGATCCCGGGAATTCCCGCTCATTAGAAAATGTATAAATTCGACATATGTTGCACTTGAAAAACTCGATTACTGTTCAAACACCGTCCGACAAAGTTCATCTTTTGGTTGTACCCATGAGAAAATGCACTTAATATATTCTGAAAGGATGGCTAAATATAAAATATCCATGTCTTCTTCCACTTTTTCTGGATCAATTCGTTTAACAATTTAAATCGTGAATTAATATTTAGGTAATATATTTATATGGAAGGCCGTCTTAATTTTAAAAAACTCTTAGAAATATATTAATTAAATATTAATTCACCATTTAAACGGTTAAACCAATTGATATAGAAAAAGTGAAAGACACGGGTATTTTATCTTCATCCCTTTTTCAGAATATATTGGAATTGTTAATGGGTGCAAAATTGTGTCGGACCAGTTTTATAGTCAGAAATAAGATCGATTTGTTGCTAAAATATTTCTTAAATATGAAATAAAAAAAATTCTATTTCTAGATATTTTATGTATACATTTCTATGCAGATTTTCAAAAGTATCCGTCTAGAATTATTTTTATAAAAAAAGTTTAAAAGTGAATATTTTTCACATAAATTTTTAGGCAAATTCGCCTAAATCGTTTTATAAAAAAAGACACTACAACATTACTAAATAGTTTCTTACCTTTAATTAGTTTTTTTGAATAGACATTTTTTATGCCACAGCTACTTAAAAATAAATTATTTAATTTTCGTATTTAGTTGCATTTTAAATTAACATATAAAAAATCCAAAATAATTTTAAAAAGCATCTGATGGATTATTTTGAAAACAAATAATATTTAAAAAATACAATTGAAATAAAGGAATAACAATTGAACTTAAAATTAAATTATTTTAAATAAAAGAAACTCAAAATACTTGTCAATTGAAAATATGAAAACATCACAAATTTTTTAATTTTGATGTCTAGTTTTTTTGAGGTATTTGGAACTGAAATAATGATGTTGGAATGTTGAATAAGGCTGGTTTACACTATAAGATTTTCGGTACCATTTTACTTAAGTACACATGCAAAACATATAGGCAAGGTTGCAGAATTTTTCCGAAAATATAGTGTAAACCAGCCTATACAAATATTTCTTTATTTAAACAAAGATCATTAAAAAAAAAAAATTTCCGAAGTACATACAAGAATTTTTGTTGGTAAACTTGGTAATGGCTGATAAAATTTTTTCGGTTTAACTAAACCAAATTCAACTGGCATCTAAAAACAATTTGACCTAATTCAGTTTATTAAATTTTAAATCGTATTTTTTTAATTTTAAATATTTTTTGATCAAAGTAATTTCAAAAAAACAATGCTTTAAATTTAAATAAAGCTTCCAAAATTGCAATAATATAAGCTAAAACTTCTGTAAAAGAATAAAAAAAATCCCGGGAAATCCCGCACAAAATTCCCGGGATTGCGGGATCCGAAAAAGGGCGGGATTCCCGGGAATTCCCGGGACATAAACCCTAATGACCATCAATTTTTTTTTTTTGTGAACCTAATTTAGATGTCGGATAACCAAATTTAGATACCACCGTTAACCATTAGTCTTTTCTTTTCACATTTATTAATGAAAACGTTACTTATAAAATTATTGACCCTTAATATAAAGGAGTATTTTAAATTTAAAGTCGACTTTATTTTTAATCAAACGGTTTTGTCCATTTTGTGTATGAAAACCTTACAAAAATATTTATATTTTCAAAAATTTTGATTGGTTGAAAATAAATTAACCAATCAGAATGCTCCAAAAATAAACCAAGTCAAGGTATACTGCCACCCAATATTTTAATTAAAGTCGACTTTAACTAAAATATACATTTGAAAAATTTAGATAGTAAGGGCGATTATTTGTAAGAAACAAAAATTTTTTTAATATTTCTTTTAAACATTTTGTCAAGTTTTTAGGTTTTACTACTTAAATTTTGAATAAGTTATGCGAAAAATCTATATTAGTTGATATGCTCCTAATTACTTGGCAGAGATTTTGTTTGTGTGTCAAATAAATGTAATCCCTTTTAAAAGATTTTAACAATGACATTTTTGTTTTGGTATTTAAAATGTTTTTTATGACTAAAATTAAAAAATCCTATTCGAAACAAAAACAATTTAAAAAATTGAATATTTTTAAAATTTCCCGTTTTCCCGGGAAAAATATATTATTTTCCCGGGAATTCCCGGCAAACTTTTCCCGGGATTTCCCGGGAATTCTCGCCCGGGAATTCCCGAACCCCAAACCCTAATCATTATATTCGTTTGCAGAATGTTAATGGCTGATTAAGTTTCTTAATTTATTTTCTGCGGCAGAAATCCTTTTTTCCCACTCCGCCATTATTTGGAATTTTTTCATTGCGGTGTATTTTCAACCATAATCCAAGACTATAACACCCAAAATTTGGTGGTTAGCTTGCAAAAAAAAAAAAAAAAATGCGAAAACAATTTTTGCAAAAAGGACAATTTTACACCAATATATTCGTTTGTACACTCTAATTAAATTCTGTTGAAATTTACCCAACTTATAGTAGGAAACTGTACTCCTACTATAAATTGGGTAAATTTACTCTGTGTGTGTAATTGAAAAAAATACGCACATTATGTTTAAGTTGGTGCTCAAATACTGAGTAATTTCACATTGCAAGTGCGTATTAATTAAAAGAATTTTCGAAATTGATGTGTTAATTTACTAAATTTTTTTAGAAAAAAAGCATGTTTGACGTGTAAATAAACTCACAAATGCGTAAACATCCACGAAAATGCGTAAAAATCCCCCAAAAATGCGTACATTTACCACAGCAGTGTTTAAAGTCAAACCACCCAAAAACATTTTTTTTTAAATAAAACAATAAATTAATTGTTAGCATTTACTTTATTAATAATGAGTTGTATACTACAATAAAATAAATTAAACGAAAACGATTTCAAATGAAAAATAATGCAATTAATTTAGAAATCAAAGACAAATTATTTAAATTAAATTTATATAAAATGTTAATATCTGTATCATTGGTATGACAAAAGATTGTTATAACTATTGAACCAACAGCAATTGAAAAGAGCACAACCACATGTGCCAACAATACTTTCCAACAACATCTTCATTCTTAGGTTGATATTTGCTGTTCACAAAAAATAATCGCTTTTAGCTTTTTTTAATTTCTTTTACATTTTTTTCAATTAAAATTTTTCCAAAATGTCAGAATTATTATTACTATTAGATGTTAGTATATTTACCAACTTTGTGCGTAAAAAGTTGTTTTAACAAAAGGGGTATTAATCTTAGGCAAAATGTGTTTATTTATAAACACATATTGCCTAAAAATACTTTGTGTGTGTATTATTGTGTATAAAAGTGTGTATAAAAAAATTTGACGCATTTTTTGTTTATATTTCCAGAATTTTCGTAAAATTAAACAAAATTTTACCCATTTTATAGTAGTAAATTTACAAGCATTTTTTAGAGTGTAGAATGTCAATCGCTGATTAGCTCTTTTAAGTCATTTTCTGCCCTTTTTCGCATTCCGCCGTTATTTGGAAATTTTTTAAGTGCGATTTCTTTAAATTTATAATCTAGGGACTATAATACCCATTTCATACAATAACGTTTGGTGGTTGATTGCAAAAAAAATCGCGAAAAAAAATTTCCAAAAAGGAAACTTGCACTAATATATTTGTTTACAAAATATAAATTGCTGACTAATTTTTTTAATTCAATTTTTGTACCATAAAGCCTTTTTTAGCGTTCCGCTATTATTTTGCAAAATTTTAAGTGCTGTTTTTTAAATCTAGGGACTATAATACATATTTCATAAAACAAAGTTTAGTTAAGTTTAAAATTTGCCAAACGCAAAATTTTTGCATCAATGTAAATCGCTGATTAATTTTTTAAAATAATTTTTTGTACCATAAAGCCTTTTTTGGCGCTTTTCCATAATAATTTTGCAATTTTTTAAGTAAGTAAGACTATAATACCAATTTCATACACCAAAATTTAATGCTTAGTTTGAAAAAAAAAAAATCGGGAAAAATTTTTTTTTCGATTTTGTCACGAGCCTTTTAATTTTTTTTTCAGTTGCGAGCTTTTTTCATTTGAGCAGCTCTCTTAATTTTGGCTTCCGAGCTTTTTAAAAAAATTTATATATTTTTGGCTCGCTCGAGCTTTCTTTTCATCCCTGGTTAAAACTACTAAGAATTATGTTATTTTTTGTTAATAGAAAAGAGCAACTTAACATGCTAAAACCTGCAAAAAATTTTGCTAAATAATTCGTAGCCTAAAAAATCACAAAGAATTTTAAATTTTCGAAGTTTTTTTTCGATTGTTTTTAAATGCAAATAAAAATCGAGCCTTTTGAAAACAGCAGTTTACAATTTTTTAGCAAATATTTCTGCTGATTTTAGCAGAGTAGACTGCTATTTGCTATAATAAAAATTTTGTAGATATATATATTTGCTTTTGCTATTTTTAGTCTACTAATATATAGCAAAATTTTCTGCAGGTTTTACAGAACAATTTGTCATTTTCAATTAACTAAAAGTTAACTTATATGTAACTGAAATTTTGGAAATTTAACAGTTTTATTTTTGCTGTATTTATTTTACTAGTATTTAGCATCAAAATCTGCTAATTTCAGCAGTTTTTTCTGCAACATCATTTTAAACTAATTTTTAGTTGCTTTTTCTGTTACTTTTACAGATTTATTGCAATGAGTGTAGAAATTTCAAAATAAATAAACTTCGTTTAAAGCCTGGATCAGCCAGAAGTAAACGTAAACGTATCTCTGCATAGCTGAATTAATAAGTTAAATAAGAACAGAAGATGTGTTGTGTTTTTTGTTTCATTCTTATGCATTCAATATAGAGCAGACGTAAATACACAACAAAAATCTGTTGTGAATAGATTTTCGTTGTATATTTACGTTTGCTCTAATTGCATGCATAAGAATGAAACAAAATACACAACACATCTCCTGTTCTTATTTAACTTATTAATTCAGCTATGCAGAGATACGTTTACGTTTACGTCTGGCTGATCCAGTCTTTAGTCTTTGAAAATTCTTGTTTAGTTTATATTTCTTATTATTGATATATTCTTAATTTGCAAAAAGTAATAACTGTGGACCGTATGGGATGAAGTAATTTAATTTATTTTATTACAATATTTTTTTGTGATGCCAAACACACATAACCTTAAAAACACACTAGTTTTTAACAGGGTTGGCTGGCAATATGTGGGCATTATTTTTCGTACTTTAAGTTGGTAAATTGGTTTTGTTTTTAATCTCGTTTGTTTTTTGTAAAAAAATTTGCGGGATGCATCGAAGTAACTGACTACCTTAAACTACCGTTACCGAAATAACTAAAAAACCGTTATCCGTAAAATACCGATACCGAAATAAATAAAATAGCGTTACCCTTAAAATACCGTTACCGAAATAATCTAAAATAGCGTTACCCTTACCGATAACCGCATCATTTCGGTTACCATTAGGGTTTTTCTTTTCCCGGACTTTTTCATTTCCCGGGACAGCGGGATTTTTCTAGAATTTCCCGGGATCCCGAGAATTCCCGCTCGTCCGAAAATAAATAAATCCGACATATGTTGTAGTTGAAAAACTCAAATTCTATCAAAATACCGTCGGACAAAGTCCATTTTTTGGTTGTACCCATGAGAAAATCTACTTAATAAAGGGTTCTTCAACAGGGACGCTACAAAAGTAGAAAGACAGGGACAGCAAACGACGCCATATTTCTTCCCGCTCTTTTGAAATTTCTCTTCAGTAAGGTTTGCCATTTCATGATGGAAAGATATACGAGCCAACAACGAGTCGAAATTATTAAAATTTACTACCGACATTCGGAGTCAGTGGCCTCAACGTTAAGAGCGCTACGTCCAATTTATGGTCGTCATAATGAATGGCTTCGTCAATAAACAAAATATGCGTTATTGGTCAGACAGCAATCCACACGTACTCCATGAGTCATCATTGCATCCCGAAAAAATTATGGTTTGGTGCGGTTTATGGGCCGGCGGCGTCATTGGGCCGTACTTCTTCCGTGATGATCAAGACCGGCACGTTACTGTGAATGGGAATCGCTACCGTTCAATGATAACCGAATATTTTTGGCCCCAATTGGATGATATGGACTTAGAGGACATGTGGTTCCAACAGGACGACGCCACAAGCCACACAGCGAATGTCACAATCAATTTATTGCAAACCAAGTTTGGAGAACGTGTTATGTCACGAAATGGTCCAGTCGATTGGCCGCCTCGGTCGTGCGATTTGACGCCGTTGGACTATTTCCTGTGGGGCTACGTCAAATCTATGGTCTATGCCAACAAGCCAGCGACGATTGATGAACTTCGTACGAATATCGGCCGATTTATGCTTGAAAACCGTCTAAAATTGGGTTCAGCGTCTGGACTTCTGCAAGCGTGCCCGTGGCATCGAACGTACTTTCACAGGAATAAAGAATTTCATTGATATCCAAATCCGTTTTTGTTTTATTTAAAAAAACTTTTGTAGCGCTCTTATTGAAGAACCCTTTATATTCTAAAAAAGAGCTAAATATAAAATAGCCACTTTTTCTTAATCAATTCGTTTAACAGTTTAAGTCGCGAATTAATATTAGGTAATATATTTTTATGGAAGGCCGTTTTAATTTTAATCTCTTTTCAAACGAGAAACGAATTGATTTAGAAAAAGTGAAAGAAATTAAATTAAAAAAAATTAAAAGACATGTGTATTTTTTCATCCATTCCTTCACGATATATTGGAATTGTTAATGGGAGGGAAATGACAAATTTATTATAATGAAGTTTTAGAGAGATTTAAAAGAATATTTTTAGTCGTTTCTTATATGAAATTCTGGACCAATTCATTTTGTATCTTACACGAATTTAAAATTTCAGCCCTGGGGTCGAGTTACCGCATTCGTGATCGAAATTTTTCGTTTGAAATTAATTTTTGATTTCGAAAAATTAAGCATTTGGATAAAGTTTTTTGAGCCAGGTATTCTACAAATCTGCCCAAGATTGGATATAAAATTAAAATATGGTGTTATCATTGTTAGTTTTTACGTATTTACACATTGAAAAGACGGATTTCGAACAATTTCGCTCGTTCATGAATGCCGTAATTCGGCCCCTGGATTATGTATTACGAAAAAAACGGTATTTAGGGCTAGTTTTATAGTTAGAACTAAGATCGATTTTGCATAAATATTTCTTAAAAATGGAGCCAAATTAATTATATTTCTAGATATTTTGTTTCTATGTAGATTTTCAGATCCATTCGTCCAGAATTATTTTTTTCAAAAAGTTTAAAAGTGAGTATTTTTCACAAATTTTTTTTCATGAAATTCGCCTAAATCTTTTTATAAAAATATAAACTAAAATATTATTAAGGGAGTGTGCGAACTGGCTAAATAAAATCGAAACTAAATGCAAGTTTCTAAAATTTCTATAATATTTTAAAAAGTTTTTAAAAAATGTTCAAAGAAATTTAAAACCCTTTTTTGAATTTGTATTTAGTGTAGAATTTATTTAGCCGCCTTGCACAGGGCCTGAATAGTTTTTTAACTTCAATTGCTATTTTTTGAATTGCAAATTTTTATGCCACAACTACTTAGAAATAAATTATTTAATTTTCATAGTTGCATTTTAAATTAACATTAGGGTTTTTAATTTCCCGACATTTTCGAGCTCCCGGGAATCGGGAATTTTTTTTTAACTTTCCCGGGATTTCCCGGGAATACTAAAGTAATTTTTTACTCATATTTTAACAGTAAATACTACTTTTTGCTCGAAAAACATAATATGTTCCACTTTGACGAAAACTGATAATGCAGAAATGTGTTTTTTTGCATTTAATTTCAATGTAAATTGAATTTCGAATCATATAAATTGTAAATTATATGATTTCGGAAAAATTTTGAAAAACGCTCATTGCGATAAAACGAAAAAAATTGTTTTTTTCCAGAAAAAATAGCCTTAAGGGGGTAAATACTGTAACAGCAGCAATTTTAAAAGCATACTTGACCGGTTGTCAAAATATTAATTAACAATATTTACTTAATTTTATTCTTTTATTGCAGTATTTTCAAAAATGATTAGTTTTGAATTTCGCCTACCAAAACCGACATGGTTATTGGCCTTTTTTAAAAAAGGCAAAATCGGCTGCCACTGTGCACCCTTCATTAATTATCGGAAAATAAAAATGTAAAGTCATTCTTAATGTCAGATAAATTCTCTAGTCCTTTTCGTGGCCCGATTTTTATTAAAAAATTTTTTTTTTTAACAAAGTTCCCAGCAAAATATTGGTAATGACACCTCATTACTATTTGCATTACCAAAAATGATATATCATTACCTTTTGCATTATTTTATAATATAAAATAATGACTTCCTAATAACGGCATATTGTATTCATTGTTTCTAAATATAAAATAATGACTTACTCGTAATAGTTTAAATAAGAACTTTTTACACAGTTAAATTTTATACATTTTTATTTATTATATGTAAATATGTTTTATGTTTAATTTTTTATGACGAGTCCTAAAATTACACACTAGAGGAAACTTAAATTTTTCTGAATGTATTTCCTTAAGCTAATAGTATTTGCTTAACTCCTTATTTTTAAGAATTAAATAAGCAATCGGATAACCACTTATAATTCAACTTTTTGTAAGCATGTGTGTAACCACTTATTATTCAAAATCTCGTAACTACTTATTTCTCATTTTTTCGTAAGCGAGCAGGTAAGCGTGACTACTTATAAAAACGACCACGCCAAACAAAAATAATGAGTTTAGACGCCAAAAAATAAGTTGTGCGGAGCTATGAATTTCTATTATATAACCACTTATTTGGTAATGAAAGATTTTGCTGGGTTGCCACATAAATTTAAGAATTACAAAAAAATGCAAGAACAAAGACCTTTACTTGGGGATATTACATTTAAATGACTAAAATTAAAAAAAAAATATCCACGATAAGGAATAGAGTTTTTTGTTGCCTACGAAAGAAAAAAAAACCGCGTTCAAATCGGTTTACCCGCTTTGGCTGTACAGTGGCAGCCGATTTTAAACTCATGGTTGTGGGCAAACGCGTTTAAAGTTTAAAATTAACAAAACAGCAAAATTTCATAAAAACCGTGTATTAATAAAATTTAGATCTCCTAGTTTAACCGATTGGGACAAATTGGTTGAAGGATATGACGTGCTTTCGCCCATCATTAAGGAATTGTCACTGGCTTTTCTTTAAAGAGAATTCCATCTTTGGATGTATTTTTTATATCTTTGTTCTGCGTGTTATGCGATATAGGGCTCTAATAAAAAAAAAAAGTAAAAAAAAAATGCAACCAAAAAATGGTATACACATATTTAACGCATAGAATATTACTTTGAGACTACAACAAATTTTACAAAAAAAAAACCTGTGGAAATTTTATTTCTTCGAATTTTTTGTCGAAATCGGATCATATAGTGAAGAGTTTTCTCTCTCCAAATAAAATTTAAAAAAATCCGAACAAATTTCTTTCCATAGTCGATACTCTTCTCATGGACATCGTTGGAGATATCCTTTAAAAAGGTAAAATACATAAAGATTTTTCAAGATATGCTTATTTTTTGGCTTTTTGCGGATATTCAAGCTAATGTACATGGTTGTTTTAGTGTTTTTTTTGAATTCCCGGGAATTATAGGGAAAATTCCCGGGAATCGGGAAATGAAAAATAGGCAAAATTCCCGGGAATTTCGTCCCGGGAATTCCCGGGTTAAAAACCCTAATTAACATACAAAAAAAACCCAAAAAAATTAAAAAAAACATTTTATGCATTATTTGTAAAATAAATAAAATTTAAAAAATATATTTGAAATTAAGGAATATCAATTTAAATAAAATTATTTGAAGTAAAAAAGTACTTATATTAATTAAAAGTTTGGAGGTTTGTATTTAGAACCGAAATACTGATGTTGAAATGTATATATTACTTTATTTGGAGAAAGGTCATAATTTTAAAGAACACGTTTTTTCCGAGGTACGAGAAATTTTGTTGGTAAACTTAATAATGGCTGATAAAATTTGTTTTCGGTTTAACTAAACTAAATTCAACTGATATAAAAAAAAACTCGGCCTAAATAGTACTTTTTTTAATACTAAATTCTGTTTATTGAATCTTAAATCGTATTTTTTAATTTTAAATGTATATTTTATTTCAATTAATTTAAAAAAATTAATGCTTTAAATTTAAATAATGCTTACAAAATTGTAATATATTAGCTAAAACTTCTGTAAAAGCATAAAAAAAGTCCCGGGAAATCCCGCACAAAATTCCCGGGATTGAAAAAAGGGCGGGATTCCCCTAGTTATCCCCGGATTTTTCCAAGTTTGTCAGTTATTTCCTAATTTTGGTTGCAAAAATTTATGTTATTTTTACAATATTGTTTGTTAGTTTTGCTGCATTAGTCAATTATTTTTAACACCTAAAAATACCTTTTTTGGTCTTTTCAACTGCATAAATAAATAGCCAACCACCATTTTGAGTAGATTCTACTGTCAAACTTTTCTGAGTGTAGCATTTGGTGCTAATAAATAAATAGCTGACACGAAACACTGTTTTCGAATTTTCGAAAACGTCTTTGAAAGTTAGTTAAATTATGGGAATTTGGAAGCACCAACATTTAACTTCATGGGTTTTGCAAATACATTCGTATTCAAAAAGTAGAAAATCACAGGACAACACGTATATCTACAAAATGTGTATAAAAAATGTTTAGAGGATATATGACGTGTTCTTTATGAGTTAAATAACCCAAAAATAGAAGTTTTACTTTAATTCAAGTTTTAGCTAGATTCCATTAACCCTCTAACCGGCCTAATCGAGATAGCACCCTAAATTTTTCTACAAATATAGAAGGGAGTTCAATTAAAAACGTATATTTTTTAAAAAAATTTTTAAAAATGCGAATTTGGAGAAATTGGAATTTAAACTAAAGACACCAAGACATGACCTTTGACCCTTCCATGAATAAAATCGGTACTAATAGCAAAATAAATTTTAGATCTTAAATAGTTTAAACGTTTTTGTTGATTTTGTAATTATATTTTAGTCAAATTTTGCCGTTTTTTCGAATTTTGGTGACGTCATATTTCGGAAACGGAAAAGGTCCGGGCTCCAAAATTTATGCATCGTTGAGTCCAGCTATCAACATTGGCTTACATACAAATTTGATATTATTAACATTAAGCCATTTCTTACCAATGTGACTTTAAATTCAATCCTACTTTTAAGACCCTATAACTGTTGATAGAACGGCGATATTACAATGGCGTAGAAAGCATGTCATACTTTGACGCCTTAACTATAAACGATATTTAAAAAATTACAAAAATTTGGCTTTCATGGTTGCCATATAATGATTTGAAAAAAAAAACAATTTTTGACTTTTTTTCAAAAAATATTTAAAAATATAAGGAAGAACTGCATAATAAAAGTGATATGTTGATTTCGATAAAGACATTTAAAAAAATATTTAAGGGAAGAAAAATTCTGAGTTCAGTTCGCAATTTAAACCCACTTATTAATTTTTAATTTTATTTTTCAGGGTACCATTCAACGTCAACATCAATTACGCATGACCAGACATTTTGAATGTTGTTGTACTCGCTGCATGGATCCCACCGAATTGGGCACTCACATGAGTTCCATCAAGTGCAAACAATGTCCCGATGGTTATTGCATCTGCATTCGCGCAAAATGGATTTGTGATAAATGTGATGCTACAATGGATCCGATACACGTACAGAAGTTGTTAACAGAAGTATCAGAAGAAATAGCTAAAGCTAATGGTGATATAATGATCTATGATGAATTACTCAATAAGTATGCAAGCGAATTTCATCCCAATCATTTCCTAATGATCGATTTAAAACAAAATATTGCCACAATATTAAGGTCTATTTTAATGAATCCCATGTATGAACCGGGTAAAGAAGTGTTGGAACGTAGATTAGAATTATGTGAGGAAATTTTACCGGTTGTAAAGAGAGTAATACCAGGTTATTCTAAACTATATGCCATAGCATTATATGAATATTTATTATCATTTTTGGAATTATCGGAATTGAATTTTAGATGCAAGGAGATAAATAAGGATCTTTATAATGTAAGTTTAACGCAGATGCTTATGTAAATCAATTTAAAATTATTATTTGTAAAATTTTAGAAAAAACTACAAGTGGCTAAAGAAATAGCCTATGAAGCTAAGAAATTGTTATCGTTTGAGCCTGCAAATTCTCCTGAAGGTCATTTAGTACGACGTATTGGCATACAGCAAGAACAGATAGAAGAAACTCTACATAAAATTGGAAAATAAATATTAAAAGATAATTTAGTTTGTATATTAAAGCTGTAGTATAAAATATATTAATTTGATGATGAATGCTTCACTTGCCAAATTGATTAACTCCACTTTCTGAATTTTATAAAATTTTAATTTCAAAACACTTTACTGACTCCTAACTGTATATTGTATTATTCAAAACAAATTTCTTTGATAAATATTAACACTCCCAGCAAAATATTGGTAATTACACCTCATTACTATCTGCATTACCCAAAATGATGAATCATTACCTTTTGCATTATTTTATAATTTAAAATAATGACTTCCTAATAAGGGCCTATTGTATTCATTGTTTCTAAATATAAAATAATGACTTACTCGTAATAATTTAAATAAGTACTTTTTACACAGTTAAATTTTATTAAAATTTTATTTATTATATGTGAATATGTTTTATGTTTAAATTTGTATGACGTGTCCTAAAACTAAAACTTAAATTTTTCTGAATTTATTTCCTTAAGCTAATAGTATTTGCCTAACTCCTTATTTTTAAGAATCAAGTAAGCAATCTGATAACCACTTATAATTCAACTTTTTGTAAGCATGTGTGTAACCACTTATTATTCAAAACCTCATAACTACTTATTTCTCATTTTTTCGTAAGCGAGCGGGTAAGCGTGACTACTTATAAAAACGACCACGCCAAAGAAAAATAATGAGTTTAGACGCCAAAAAATAAGTTGTGCGGAGCTATGAATTTCTATTATATAACCACTTATTTGGTAATGAAAGATTTTGCTGGGTAGTAACCCAGCAAACTTATTTTTTGGCGTCTAAACTCATTATTTTTGTTTGGCGTGGTCGTTTTTATAAGTAGTCACGCTTACCCGCTCGCTTACGAAAAAATGAGAAATAAGTAGTTATGAGATTTTAAATAATAAGTGGTTACACACATACTTACAAAAAGTTTAATTATAAGTGGTTATCCGATTGCTTACTTGATTCATAAAAATAAGGAGTTAAGCAAATACTATTAGCTTAAGGAAATACATTCAGAAAAATTCAAGTTTTCTCTAGTGTGTAATTTTAGAACTCGTCATAAAAATTTAAACATAAAACATATTTACATATAATAAATAAAAATGTATAAAATTTAACTGCCCGAGTAAAAAAAATTATATATAATCATATGTGCCATATATTACAATATATAATTAGACATGTGGTTATGTATATCCATATATAATTATATATGAGGTTTTTTCCGAAAAATTTTCCTTATATTATGCCATATATAATTTCATCTAATTAGATATCGGCCTTCATAATATTAGATATGGCATATATAATTATATATTACATAACATGGTTGATCTTATTGCATATATAGTTATATATAGAACTATATCTTAATATATATGGTGGCATTTTAGCAATATATAATTATATATGGTATCATTTAAACAATATATAATTATATATGGTGACAGTTAAACTAGATATTATCATATATGGTGCCATTTAAACAATATATGGTCATATATGGTACCTCATAAACCAAATCTTTAATTCAGTTCCAGATATGATAATATATGGTACTATTATAGTGCGATATATATTTATATATGGTGTTATTTAAGCTATATATTATCATATATGGTGCCATTCAAACCATATATTATCATATATGGTGCCATTCAAACCATATATTATCATATATGGTACCATTTAAACCATATATTATCATATATGGTGCAATTTCAACAATATATGCCCATATATGGTAGCTCATGAACAATATTTTTAATACAGTTCCACATATGATAATATATGCTACCATATATAGTGCCATATATATTTATATATGGTGTTATTTAAGCAATATATTACCATATATGGTGCCATTTAAACCATATATTGTCATATATGGTGCCATTTCAACAATATATGCTCATATATGGTACCTGATGAACGACATTTTTAATACAGATGCAGATATGATAATATATGCTACCATATATAGTCCCATATATATTGATATATGGTGTCATTTAAACAATATTAATATATAGACATATATGTTATCATTTAAACAATATATTGTCATATATGGCACAATTTAAACAATATATGGTCAAATTTGGTACCACATCAACATTTTGAATACAATTCCATATATGGTTTAATTTAAATAATGTAAAACTGTATGGCGCTATAAAAAATATTATCAGATATGTTACTTCATTAACAATATTTATAATACAGTATCATATATTGTAATATATGTATATCATTCAATATATATTGATGTATGGTAATGGTACAATAATTCCAATATCAGTTGAGATACAATTTGTGGGTCCATATCAACAATTTGTTCACGTACATTTAACATATATATTTGTACATTTAAGTTATAATTTATAAACACTGTATAAAGTTAAATAGTTCCATAAACCTCGTCTAACTGTATAGAATGTTTATGAATATACGATTTAATATATAATAATTACAACTACAAATTGGTGCCATTATCTAAAATTTAATTTAATGTTAACTTATAATAAAATAAAAATGTATTTCCTAAAAATAAAAATATAGTGTTAATTAATGTTAATATACAATAGGTTTAAGTTTAACATCCCAGACAGAAAAATATAATCGGCACAATGCTGGCACACCGTTGGCGATGGTCGGTTATGCGTTGGCAGAACGTTGCATTAACTATCTTGGCAAAAAAATAGATTTCAAAAAACATTTTTCAAAAAATTGAGAAAACTTTTTTAATATTTGCTTTTAAAACATGAAATTTAACCCAGTCCACCAGATTGTCAGCCAAGACCTCTACACTCTAATCTAACGAGACTTGTATAGATGTGTGATAGCTACAAATTAAATGAATGATAAAAGCATTTCGAGCTTACCTATAAGCATCGAAAAAACGTATTCCAGAAATTATTAAATGTATTTTAGAAAATTTTAATTGTATATCACAAAATATTATTTGCACTTCAGAAACTACAATATTACGCAAATTTACTTATTTATTTATTTAGTTGTGTCCAGAAATAATGAAATCTATTTCAGAATTTCATAGCTAATAGAGAAAAATTTCTCAAATACATTTCATAATTTCGGAAATACGATTGATAATTTCTGAAATACAGTTTCAAAATTTCTGAAATACAGTTGTGAATTTCGGAAATACAATTAATAATTTCTGATACACAATTGATAAAACTGAACTTCAATTGACTAGTTCTGAAATACAATTCATAAACGTGAAAAATAATTGATGAGTTCTGAAACACAATTGATAAAACTGAAATTCAATTGATTATTTCTGAAATACAATTGATAAATCTTAAAACAATTAATACAATTGAAAATGGTGTAGAGCGTCAAAAAGATGTAAATAAAATTATTTTATTCAAAGATTTCAATTTAATAAAAAAATAAATATATAATTTTATAAAAAAATTTATAGAAAAAAAAATTTTAATTTTATAAAAAGAAATTCATTTTGTAAAAGAAATGCATATTGAACTCGTTACCTTCTGAGTTTAAACCTTATTTTAACAAAATATTGTAATTTTTATACAATCAGTGCTCTGCCAGTCTATTATTTTTTGAACAGTTGGCAATATATGTCTGGGATCTTATTTAATCCCAAATAAATGGAGATCTTACGTAGTACCCAAATATAATGCGGCATCTAATTTTATCTGTCATTTTTATTAATACTTTTAGATGTCAATCCCCAAATATATTGCTGTTTCTAATTCGATCTGCCATTTTAATACCGAAATAAATTGCTGGATCTAATTGGATCTGCCATTTTTCGGATAAATTTAGATCTAAGTTAATCCACAAATATATTGCTGGATCTAATTTTATCTGCCATTTTTCAGATCAATTTATATCTAAGTTTATCCACAAATATATTGCTGGATCTAATTAGATGTGCCATTTTTTGGATCAAATTAGATCTAAGTTTATCCCCAAATATATAGCTAGATCTAATTCGATCTGCCACTTTTTCGGATCAAATTAGATATACGTTTATCCACAAATATATTACCGGATCTAATTTGATCTGCCAAAATTGAGATCAAATTAGATCTAAGTTTATCCCCAAATATATAGCTGGATCTAATTGGATCCGCCATTTTTCGGATCAAATTAGATCTAAAAATATCCGCAAATATATAGCTGGATCCGCCAATTTTCGGATCAAAATAGATCTAGGTTTATCCCCAAAGATATCACTGGACCTCCCAATTTTGAGATATAACTTGATCTTAGTTTATCCCCATATATACAATGGGATCTAATACGATATGATTGGATACACCCAATTTTGAGATCTAATTGGATCAGCTAGATATTACAGCAGATCTTAAACAATATCAAATTGGATATAATTAGATATTGCGCGAGATCAATTTTTTTTACTCGGGTGTGTAAAAAGTACTTATTTAAACTATTATGAGTAAGTCATTACTTTATATTTAGAAACAATGAATACAATAGGCCGTTATTAGGAAGTCATTATTTTATATTATAAAATAATGCAGAAGGTAATGATATATCATTTTTGGTAATGCAGATAGTAATGAGGTGTCATTACCAATATTTTGCTGGGTAAATGACAAAATTTATAATTTAAAGGAATTTAAAAAATACAATATATACTATTTTATTTTTCTCATTGAGACCCATTAATTTTTCTTTATGAAGTTAATTGATTTGCCAAGTAACTTGGACTTTTTTAATTTATAAATTTTTTTGATTTATCAGGCACCAGAAAACGTTTTTTTTTGTTTTTATCAAAAATAAATATCACTAAAGTTCAAAATGTTTTTATTTCTCAATCGAAAACAAAAAATTTCAAATGTACTTTAAAACAAAATGAATGAAATTCCAAAAATATCTTTAGGTATAAATATCAAAGATAAAAAAATTGACAAAAAAAATAAAACTTTTTAAAACGTTTTGAAAAACGTTTTTTTGTTTTTCATCTTTGTACTAAGTACAAAAATATGAATAGAATTTTAAAATTTTTGTTTTATTTTTATGGTGGAGATACTATTCTGGTTTTTGGTTTCAAATCTGTAGAAAATCATATAATACCCTGGAGTGAACTGTTGAGCGGTATATACATACAAACATATATTGCAAATATTTTTTTTTTGCTAAAATCTTTGCCAATTGACTAGCATTTTGCACTAATATTATTCATTTTCGGAATGAAATCGCTGTATAAGTTTTCTAATTAAATTTTTGCACCATGAAACCTTTTTCGCATTCCGCCATTAATTCGCAATTTTTTAAGTGCAGATTTTTAAAATTTATAACCTAGGAACCATAATACCCATATCTCATACCAAAGTTTGGTAATTAGTACGCAAAAAAAAAATTACCAAAAAAAATTTGCAAAAAAAAAAATTTTTCCATTAATGTATTCTTTTGCAGAATATAAATTGCTGATTAGGTTTCTTAACTATTTTTTTGTATCATAAAAGCTTTTTTCGCATTCCGCCAATATTTTGTAATTTTTTGAGTGCGGTTTTTTAAAATTTTTAACCTTAGGACTATAATTCCCATATCTTATGCCGAAGTTTGGTGGTTAGTATGCAAAAAGTTTCGCGAAAAAAAATTTTGCAAAAAGGAAAATTTTTCCATCAACATATTCATTTGAAGAATGTAAATCGCTGACTGAGTTTTTTAATTTATTTTTTGTACCATAAAGCTTTTTTTCGCGTTCCGCCATTATTTTGCAAATTTTTAAGCGCGGTTTTTTAAATTCACAATCTAGGGACTATAATACCTATATCCTATACCAAAATTATCTAGTTAGATTGCAAAAACAAAAAAATTGGGAAAAAAAATTTTCCAAAAAGGAATAGTTTTGCATCAATATACATATTTGTAACATATGTATAGCAGAATGTTAATCGCTGATTAAGTTTAAAAATTTTTGAGTGCGGGTTTTTAAAATTGATAAATTTGGGACTATGATACCCATATCTTATGCCAAAATTTGGTAGTTCGTACGCAAAAAATTTCGCGAAAAATAAATTTTGCAAAAAGGAAAATTTTTGCATCAACATATTCGTTTGCAGAATGTAAATCTTTGACTGAGTTTTTTAATTTATTTTTTGTACCAAAAAGCTTTTTTTCGCATTACGCGATTTTTTTGCAATTTTTTAAGTGCGGATTTTTAAAATTCATAATCTTGGGACTATAATACCAATATTCTCATATCAGAGTTTGGTGGTTAGTTTGCAAAAAAAAATTCGCGCAAAAAAATTTTACGTGTAAATGTAAATGTAAATTTCTGATAAGAATTTTTAATTCATTTTTTGTACCATAAAGTTTTTTTTCGCGTTCCGCCATTATTTTGCAATTTTTTAAGTGGGGTTCTTTAAAATCCATAATCTAGGGACTATAATACATACATATATCCTATACCAAAATTAGCTAGTTAGATTGCAAAAACAAAAAATCACGACAAAAAATTTTGCAAAAAGGAATAGTTTGGCATCAATATATTTGCTTGCAGAATGTTAATCGCTGATTAAATACCAAAATTAAATTTTTGTACCATAAAGCCTTTTTTCGCGTTCCGCCATTATTTTTCAAATTTTTAAGTGCAGTTTTTGTGGTATCATCATATGGTTTTAATTACCACAGTTTGTGTTTTGCACAAAATTATTCAGCCTATCATGCTTTGTAGAAACGTTTTAATTAAAACGTTTTTTTTTTTTTTTTTCCTCAATACAAAAATAAAAATAATTCTCAACTTTCCTGAAAATATCAGTACGGATATTTTTAAAATTTTTTTTTCGAAAAGAAAACAAAAAATAAAAAAATTGATGAAAACAAAATATCCATCAAGAAAAATAAATTCATTTGTACACAAGTGATTTTTTTTATTGAGGAAAAAACAAAATAAAACGTTTTAATAGTATTAATATCGGATGCCTGTGATTTATAAAATCAATTTGTTTGTTTGTGGAAAAGCTCCTTTAAGACCAACTTTTTTTTGTTTTCCCAACGCTGGCATATTAGTTCCAAAAAACTTTGCCACCCATGTGACAATCGAAATATATGTATATGAACATTAGAGCGACTCACCTTATACGGACAGAAAAAAAGTAAAAAAAAAGTGTCCCCCTTGAAATAAACCTTGGTTTGTTTTATGATGATTCCCAAAATATTTCGGGTCTAGCAATGAGATCTCACGAGCTGGACCAATTTCAAAAAAGGATTTTTTTTTAGTATATGAACATTAGAGCGACTCACATTATATGGACAGAAAAAAAGTAAAAAAAAAGTGTCCCCCTTGAAATAAACCTTGGTTTGTTTTATGATGATTCCCAAAATATTTCGGGTCTAGCAATGAGATCTCACGAGCTGGACCATTTTCAAAAAAGTATTTTTTTTTAGTTTTTGTAATAATTTTGCATTTTAGCTTAAGAAAATACTCAATATGGGTATCATATGAAAGAGGCGCTTCCAGCGGTATATATAACATGTTCAATCATATCCAAATATGTCCTGTTTTCAAGGATATTCTCTAAAAACAAAAATTTTTTGACTCTTGTACGGAGATGTTTGTGATTGAAATGTCAAACTAACATATTATAATCTATAGTCGATTTAAATGAACACGTGTTTCAGATTTTTTTTTGAAATTCGCCATTGTTCGCGTTTTATTAGAAATTCAATGTGATGGAAACAATATGCTCTAAATAGGGAAATATGGATACCAAAACTTTCCTTTTGACAAGTAAATCATCATTGAGTGTATATAGATTAGAATTTAGCAAATTTAATACATTTTTCACGGTGCTATGGACCAAATTTTGATAAAATTTTTGAGTTACCCCAATTCTGTAAAAAAAGTTTATGAAATTTATTTTATTTCAATAAAATAAAATATTTTATTGAAATACGCGTGTGTGTAATTTTTTTAAGAAAAATCTAAATATAGGCTGACGTAAATAAAATTTTATAATATTTTTTTTTTTTTTTTACGCGAAAAAAGATATTCCGCCAAAAAAAAGCGCGTGTTGTGTTTTTCCTGTTAAGTTGCATTTAGAAACTGAATTTAAATTAGTATTAAAATTTTATAAAAAATTTTTTCACGGAAAAAAGTTATTCCGCCAAAAAAGCGCGTGCTGCATTTTTTTCAGTTAAATTGGATTTTTATCTTACATCAACTAGAGTTGAATTCAAATGCAGATTGCAGTAATTTAAAGATTTTAACAAAATTTGGTCCAGAGCAAAATGAAAGAAATTTGCAAAATTCCAAACTGAGTGATGAGTTACTTGTCAAAAGAAAAGTTTTCGTATCCATATTGCCCTATTAAGAATATATTTTTTCCACCTCATTGAATTTATGATAAAACGCGAAAAATCGAAAATTTAAAAAAAAAATCTGAAACACGTGTTCACTTAAATCGACTATAGATTATGATATATAAGTTTGACATTTCAACCACAAACAAGTCAAAAAACATTTTTTTTAGAGAATATCCTTGAAAACTGGACATGTTTGGATATGATTGAACATGTTATATATACCGCTGGACGCGCCTCATATGATACCTATATTGAGTATGTTTTGTTCAGCTAAAATAAATATTCGATTTTACCGACTTTTATGATACCCGGGTTAAAATGATCATATATGCTCATATATTGCCATATATCGTTGCATGTATGATCATGTATAAATGATATATGAACATATCTGACATATGTGGGTAATTACATTCAAAATAAAAGTTCATATATAGAAATGTATGACACCATATATGATAATACATTGCATATATTACTCCGTATATACCATACATCTTCATATATGAATTCATCTATTGTTCCATATATGAAAATATATGTCACGTACGTCCATATATGGAGTCTATACATTTTTATTTTTTATCCATATTCTACTAAATTAAAATCAACATGAATTTTTGAGCGGAAATTGGTATGAATGTATATTTAAATGACTGTATTAAGAACGAACGATATTTACATGGATTCTTGAATGAATTGGACTTTACGTCTGTGAAATAAATAAATTATGATCACCAAATTGAAATTCATTTAAAAGCAATTTGAAAAATTTGAATTCAGAACATTTTTTTTTGTTTATTAAGAGCATATTAGTGGAGTGCGACCCAATGAAACTATATCCTATTTTGAGATAAGGAGTTTTTTAAATTAAAATACTGTACCATAGAAATGGAAAATTCATTATTTTGCTGATACTATAAATACGAAAAATTAAAGGTTATACCTTTTTCTAAATATTCCAAATTTTATCTATATCTATCCATATCTATTTATGACCTTCTCCGAGAAAAGGGACCTAGTGTGTCAAAAAAAGGGTTTGAACTTAAGAGTGGATTCTGGTACCTAAAAGGGTGTAGAATAAAATGAAATGAGTTAGATTTCTGATAAAAATTTATTTACCCCATAAAAACGTCCAAACGAACTTGGGAATCAAAGTGATAATGGGTTATGAAACTTTAAATGCGTTCTTCTCAAAACTTCATTTTCACACACTAGGTCCCTTTTCTCGGAGAAGGTCACATATGTTGAATAAAATATAATTGAAAAATACTGAAATATAAATTAACACATGACGAAGTTACATGTATACTTACTTTTGACGCTCATAGTAAGAAGGCATATATGGCATAATATATGCAATGCGTTATCATATATGATGTCATACATTTCCAATATGAACTCCCGGGTGAAAATGATCATATATGCTCATATATTGCCATATATTGTTTCATGTATGATCATATATGAATGATATATGAACATATCTGACATATATGGGAGCATATATGGATAAATGCATCCAAAATAAAAGTTCATATATGGTAATGTATGACACCATATATCATAATACCTTGCATATCCATATATCCATATATGTAATACATTTTCATATATGTATTCATATATTGTTACATGATAATATATGTCACGTCAACGAACGAAACAATTTTTTAGTGTATGAGAATTGTTTACCATTTAATGAAAAAAAAATAAAATTTTACAAAAAGAAGTAATTTTCAAATATTTTTTTTACAAATAAAAAAAATGCTTTTAAAAATATGACCTTTTCCACAAAATTTGCTCCCCTATCGATGTTCTTGAGCGGGCGGCGGGAAATTTAGGGGCAAATCATTTGGAACTTGTTTGCTTATGGTTCAAAATTAAAAAAATTTATCTAAGTGGCGTGACTTTTTTTTGCCACATTCAAAAACATTAATTTTGTTCAAAAATTCATCATTTTCGACTAATGTTGGGCGTAGGGTGCATGCTCAAAAATGTTCTGAATTTGACTATTAAGCATTTGTAAAGCTCATTCTTTTAGAAAATGTCCAAAAATGTTAAAAAGCTTCCAAAAACTTGGATATAAAAGTGAATGAAGTAACCCCCCTTTTTGCAAAAAAATGCATTTTCAGGACACGCTTAAAAGTTTTGCTCGAGATAATTGAAAATAATTTTCATTCTGAAATTTAGAAAGGTCATGACAAAATTTCCAACATATTGTTCTGATAATGAAAAACTTATTGGGGAAAAACCAAAAAAAGTCAAGGTAAAAATGAATATTTTGAAATTCAAAGTTAAATATTTTTTAAACTTTAAGAGATACTATAGTACTTGATGCATGTTTTTTATTTATCTTATAACCTAGATTACAAAAAGTCTAAAGCAAAATCGGTTCACATTTGTAAAAGTTGCACGACAATAACGCTTTTGTATACCCGAGATGGTCAACTTTGACATCCTGTAGCACACTCTGTGATAAAACAGGGTGGATACAATACCTACTAATTTTCTAAAAGCCTGGATCTTTCTCTTCAGTTCTTGTGAACATTTTTTTTCGATTGGATCAGTAGTTTAGAAGATCCATAATTATTACCATTTTTATTTGGTTTGGAACAACTGTGCAGCATGGCCTCCAGGCAGGCTGGTTGGAAAATCCGGTGTCACGTTTATATAGCGAGCCGCTTGTTTCAAGGTCCGACGCCCGCTTCCAGCCGCCCCTAACATGTGGAACAGACGCTTACAGTTGGTGGCTATTGGTTATTTGAAGGCGCCATATCTACGGAACTTTCCACTATCCGCTACCTGTGGACGCGCCCGGTAGCACTCAGCTTTGCTTCCTTAAGAAGTGGAATGGGCAACACACTTGAGTTGAGGCCCTATGCTCCTTATAGGAACGAAAGGAATCAATATATATATATATAATCAGCAGTTAAAAAATATATGGTTACAAGTTGTTAAAAAAATAAGGCTTACTCATATACTTATAAGTTGTTAAAAAAAAAGGAGTTACCAATATCAAATTATTTTTGTACTCGTAATTAAATAAGTAGTCGCGCGTAAGCTAGACTGCTTATAAATACGTCTTCTTTTAACAAAAATAATAGTGTTTCCAATTATTCGACATAGGCGGTTAACCGGTTAATGCATTATTCGAAAAATCACTAAAATGGATTAACCGGTTATTCGGGTCGGTTATTCGAGAAAATTGGCGGTTAATCGATTAATCGTTTAATGCTAAATTAATGTATTTCATTAAATTTTTATTAATTAAAACACAAAAAGATGGCTCTTTTCATTACATATTAACGTCATATATGAATACGATGTATTTAATAAAAAAGTTTTCATATTCGAAGGTTGAAAAGTTTCGGGATCTGAGATTTTTTTAAAAAAAGGTCTGTAAAAATGTTGCTAAATCTACTAAAATTTCGTTGAAGATGGCAGAAAGAACTGCTGAAACTAACAAAATATTAGTAAGTTAAGAACAGCAAACCAAAAACTGTTACATATCGATTACTTAACATAGATTTTTTAACAATTATTTTAATGTTTGCATTAAAAAATACAAAAATTGTTTTTTCGGACTTTCTATATTTTCATATATTTAGTTAGAATATTCTTCCACCTCAAGTCCAAATTCTAATATGATATTGTCATATTAGATTTTTATTTGTTGTTTCAAAAAAAAAAAAAAAAAAACAATTTTTGTATTTTTTAATGCAAAAATTAAAATAATTGTTGAAAATAAGCACACCACGGCTAAAATCTCATTCAAATATTTATTTTGTTTTGAGTTTAAAATTAGTTGTTTTTACAAAATGTATTGACAACAGACATACATATAAATAGTACCCAAAGGGTACTTTTATGTAATTGTTGCTTTCAAAAAGGAGTTGATTTATAACTGGTTTTACCAAATCAGACAGTTCATATACGAAAGTACAAAATTCTCATCCCGTTGGTTTTTTGTACCCAGAGCTTTGAAGAATTAATTCCTTTTTGAATGAATTCACTACCAATCGAATTCAATTTTCTCTACAATTGAATGAATTCCTTTTTTTAAGTAATTCACTGAATTCGTTCAACTGAATGCGTTCATCAAACAACAAATTCAAAGAATTAATTCAATTGCAATAGTTCTTTTTATTAAATCAAATGAATTAATTCACCGGTGAACGCGTTCAATTTTATAAATCGAACGGAAAAAAAGTGAATTAATTCCTTACTGAATTAATTCACTACTGAATTCGTTCAATTTCATTTTCGTTCAGTGAATTAAAAAAAATAAAATTACGTTCAGTGAATTAAAAAAAAAAATAATAAGTTCACTGAATTGAAAAAAAATAAAATAAGTTCACTGAATTGAAAAAAAATAAAATAAGTTCACTGAATTCAAAGCCTGTTTTCTGCCGTTCAGTAGAAGAAAACAATAATGTACAAATAAAATTTTTAAATAAGCAATTTTACAGCGTGTGCTAGTAAAAATTAACAAATTAGAAACCGGATGCTGTTTACCAACCTACATGATTCAAAAATAAAGCCTTTTACTATTAAAAATAAAAACTTTACAGATATAGATAAATTTGTAAAAAAAATATAACTACATAACTAGTTTGAAAAATTAATAGTTATATTTTTTCCAAATTTATCTATATCTGTAAAGTTTTTATTTTTAATAGTAAAAGGATTTATTTTTGAATCATGTAGGTTGATAAACAGCATCCGGTTTCTATTTTGTTTATTTTTACTAGCACACGCTGTAAAATTGCTTATTTAAAAAATTTATTTGTAGATTATTGTTTTCTTCTACTGAACGGCAGAAAACAGGCTTTGAATTCAGTGAACTTATTTTATTTTTTTTCAATTCAGTGAACTTATTTTATTTTTTTTTCAATTCAGTGAACTTATTATTTTTTTTTTTAATTCACTGAACGTAATTTTATTTTTTTTTAATTCACTGAACGTAATTTTATTTTTTTTAATTCACTGAACGAAAATGAAATTGAACGAATTCAGTAGTGAATTAATTCAATAAGGAATTAATTCACCAGTGAATTAATTCATTTGATTTAATAAAAAGAACTATTGCAATTGAATTAATTCGTAACAAAATAAATCGAACGAAAGCAAATATGAATTAATTCCATTCAATATATATTGCTTAGTGAATTAATTCATCGAATTTTTAATTCAGAATTGAAAAATTGAATTAAGGAATTAATTCTTCAAAGCTCTGTTTGTACCTTATGTAATGTCTCGGTTTGAGTAGGAAAGTTATCATTTTCTTAGCGGACAACTGAAGAGTAGAGTGATGTCTACGAAACAATTGTATTGTCTATCATGAAAATGATCAACCCTTTTTGAAACAACAAATAAAAATCTAATATGACAATATCATATTAGAATTTGGACTTGAGGTGGAAGAATATTCTAACTAAATATAGATTTTTTATTTATAAAAAAATTTAAAAATCTGAAAAGCTTAGATACAAAATTTCTTTGAATGTGATTTTTAATCAATACTGACACCATAAAATTTAATATTGCATTTAACTTTTGCAGACCCAACTAGCTTGCAAAAATGTATTCATTTTGTAACTTTAAGATAAAATGGTACTAAAACTATTAAAATTTCCTGGTGTCAATTCATATTTTAGGAAATATAATTTAGCTAAAAGTATAACTGAAATTTTTTATCTAAATAAACATATTAGTATTGAAAATATTTGTAATTTAAGAGAAAACATCACATCTCACAATCGTGTATGCTGGGTCTGAAAGGGTTAAAGAAATGCTATACCTAAAGTTTTTTAAATTTTAATAAGATTCTTCAAAAGTCATCGATAAAAAAATTTGAGTTCTTTTTGAGATTAATTTCAGTTAATTGAGAACACCAATTTACTTTGTTTCTCAGTATCTTTTTCGTTACTAAAGGCCATTAACAGTAAAAAAATAACCTACAGTTTGAGCGTACTTACTCTGAGAGAATTTTATCGGACGAGCTGTAAACAAAATTTTCAATAAGCTAATGAAGTTTTCTTCAAAAATTTATTAAATTTTATGAAAAAGCTTCATAATTTTTATGAATCTCTTTCTAAAACAACTTTTTTGGGTGTATGACATTTTTAATAAATAATATGAAATTATTCATAAAATTTTATGAAAAATTGCATCAATTCAATTAAAAGTTTCAATAGACGAATTCCAGCGAAACTTAATTGAATCAGTGTATAAATTCATCAATAGCATATAGACAATTCACTGAGTGTGCAGTTACAGAAGTCAAATTCTATATAAATTAAAATTTTTTAACTTTAGGTTATTTGTTTTAATTCGAATTTATATTCCTTGAAACGGGTTCGGGTTCAATGTTGCTCTAGTGGGACATGTTTTAGAATTGATGTGGTTTTGAACCGATGTGTATGTACACTTTCTTAGGAAAAATAAGAAAAGTTAAAGTTCTTACAGAATTAACACGTTAATTGTGTAACAGTTTTAAAACAAATGCAGCCTTGTCTTAAAGGACATGGAGATATAATTTATATTAGTTTAAATTTTTAAAAGAATTGAAACAGTTATGCAAAATTGTCTATTTTATTTCATAAAGCATCCTACAGCCAGTCGTGTATTTCGTGTGTTTTGTGAAGTTTTAAAAAACACCTTCATTTTGGCCTTTTGCTATGTTCTAAAGGCTTTTCTACTTTGATATATATTTTTTTTAAAACATTTGCGCAAAATTTTATTAAAAATTGGGAGTCTGATTTCACAATGTCAACTTGTTTGCGTTTGCTCGAAAAAGGTATTTAAGGACCTATTTCAGTTTTTTCTAAGCTTTTCTGGTAATTTTGTAGCCCAGATTAAGAAAATTGTGAAGTTTTGGGAAAAAATTAAGGAAAAATTCCATATTAAAAATGTAACCGGTTAATCGACCAATTTTAACCGATTATTCGGGTCGAATAATTATTTGAGTTTTAAATTATTTGTTTCGACATTAACCGAAATAGAGGCGATTAATCGAGGAATCGGTTAATCGATTAACCGAATTGGAAACACTAAAAAATAACTAGTACTGACGGCGAATTATAATTATTTGGTAATGAAAGATTTTGCTGGGTAAGTGGATATAGTTTGGAATTTTATAAATTTCATACGGTGCTTTGGACCAAATTTTGTTAAAATTTTTGAGTTACTGCATCTGAATTTGAATTCAGTATCTAGTTGATGCAAGATAAAATAACAGAAAAAATGCAGCAGACGCTTTTTTATAAGTTTTTTCCGTGAAAAAAAAAATTTATAAAATTTTAATAATAATTTAAAATCAGTTTCTAGTAAATGTAAGGCTAAAAATGCAACTTAACAGAAAAAAACCCAACACGCGCTTTTTTGGGGGAATATATTTTTTTCGCGAAAAATTTATTGTAAAATTTTATTTAGGGTCAGCCTATATTTATATTTTTCTTAACAAACTACAGACACGCGTATTTCAATAAAATATGTTATTTATTAAAAAACCTACAAAAAATTTCATAAATGTTTTTTATTGAATTGGGGTAACTTAAAAACAAAATTTGGTCCAGAGCACCGTGAAAAATGTATTAAATTTGCAAAATTCTTAACTATATCCACTTCGAGATGATTAACTTGTCAAAAGAAAAGTTTTGGTATCCATACTGCCCTATTTAGAACATATTGTTTTAACCACATTTAAAACGCGAACAATCGCGAATTTAGAAAAAAAACTGAAACATGTGTTCATTTAAATCGACTATAGATTATGATATGTAAGTTTGACATTTCAATCACAAACATCTCCGTACAAAAGAGTCAAAACTTTGTTGAAATATCCTTGAAAATAGGACATGTCTGGATATGCTTGAACATGTTATATATACTTATAGTAAACTGCTGGACGCGCCTCAAAAAAACTTTTCATATTGAGTATGTTGTCTTCAGATAAAATCCAAAATTTTTACAAAAACTAAAAAAGATATTTTTTTTAAAAATGGTCCATATCGTGAGATCTAATTGCTAGACCCGGGAATCATCATAGTTTAAGTGTCACCCTACTTTTTTACTTTTTTAGTGAGTGGGTCTACTGTTCATATTTCTTGGAACAAATATGGAAAAAAAACTAAAAACGGAAAACCGGGTAATTTTTACCCCAACTTTTTACTTTTAAGTATAAAATTGGAACGCTAAAAAGGCGCACATGATTATTTTTTCCGTCTTCTCTATCACGTATCCAAATTTCATCCTAATTTGGGTGAACCTCTGTCTGTGAGGTTCACCCAAACGGCTTAACAAAACCGCTTTCTTGTAAAAAAAAATAAGTTTGTATGAGTTTGTTTTGATTAATTACAAATGGTATTGTTAACTATACGTACGGTCGTAATATTAAGTTTGTTCGACATAAAGTCTGTAAAAATGAGAGTAATCAAATAATTATCTAAAAAAAATGGTAAAAATGCTCATAATACCGGCAACGCACAAAACCACCCAGCAAAACCTTGGTAATGGGTTACTTAGAAACCTAAAGTAATACGCTACTAATATTGTGATACATCAAAACTTATGTGGGAGGTATGAAATAATGAGTTACCGATATAGAGATATATCACTACTTCTTTGGAGGCTTTAAAATAATATATTACTTTTATATTGTGTTATATAATAACTTATTAATAAGGGTAAAAATAATAATCTGATATCTTTAAAATATACTACGAAATAACGTAAAATACCGATAACCTTAAAATACCCTAACCAAATTATTTAAAATACCTTTAACCTTAAAATACCTTAACGAAATAACTTAAAATACCGCTAACCCTAAAATAACTTAACGATATAACTTAATATACCGATAACATTAAAATAACTTAACGAAATTCAGTTGAAATAACGTTATCACTTATCACTAGTGTTTCCAATTCGGTTAATCGATTAACCGATTCCTCGATTAATCGCCTCTATTTCGGTTAATGTCGAAACAAATAATTTAAAACTCAAATAATTATTCGACCCGAATAATCGGTTAAAATAGGTCGATTAACCGGTTACATTTTTAATATGGAATTTTTCCTTTATTTTTTCCCAAAACTTTATAATTTTCTTAGCCTTGGCTAAAAAATTGCAAGAAAAGCTTAGAAAAACAAATACTAACTAAAAATACCACCAAACTCTTTAAAAATCGAGAGAAAGAGGACCTTAGCCTTGAAATACATTTTTTTGGAGAAACTCCAAGCAAGTCGGCATTGCACCAGCCAGACACGTCATCTGTTTTAAGAGACTGATAAATTTTAATAAAATTTGTTTGCAAATATTTTAACAAAATATCGACGTTTCTATTTGTAAAAAAGATATTTAAAAAAACATCGCGACAGGCCCAAATAAAGGTGTTTTTTAAAACTTTTTCAAAACACACGACGTGTTTGGCAGATTTTAGGAAATACAATAGACAATGCTTCATTTCTGTTTTAATTCTTTTAAAAATTAAAACTAAATTATATTTCCATATCCCTTACGACAAGGTTGCATTTGTTTTAAAACTGTGTCACACAATTGACGTATTAATTCTGTAAGAACTCTAGCTTTTCTTACTTCTCTCAAAAGAGTGTGTACAATCGGTTCAAAACCACATCAATTCTACGACATGTTTCACTAGAATACCATGTAACCAGAACCCGTTTCAATGAAATTAAATTTTTATTCGAATTAAAAAAATAACCAAAAAGCAGAAAATGAAAGTTAAAAAATTTAAATTTATATGCATTTTGACATCTATAACCGCACACAGAGAAAATTGTGTACATGCTATTTATGAATTTTTACATTGATTTAATTAAGTTTCGCTGGAATTCGTCCATTAAAAGTTTTCATTGAACTGTTTCAGTTTTTGATAAAATTTTACGAAAAATTTCATATTATTGATTAAAAATTTTATACACCCAAAAAATGTTTTATTAAAAAGAGCTTCATAAAAATAATTCACTTTGGGAAGAAAACTTCATTAGCTTACTGAAAATTTTCATTAAAACTCGTCTGACGAAATGCTATCTGCGTAACTCGTCGCTCAAACTTTAGGTTATTTTTTATTATTAACCCTCTAATGCCCAAGGCCGCCAAAAGACGGTCTTCAGATTTCAAATAGTTTTTGGCTAAATAATAATATTTATACCCTACACCACTATGTGGTCAGGGTATTATAAGTTTGTGCTGATGTTTGTAACACCAAAAAATATTGGTCGTAGACCCACCTTATAGTATACCGATCGGTTCAGAATTTTTTTTTATTTCGATTTAACGATGTCCGTCTGTCCGTCCGTCCGTCCGTCTGTCTGTCTGTCCATACAATCTTGTGCGCACTCTACAGGTCGCAACTATTAAGATATTTTGATGAAATTTGGTACGCAGACCTATGTTGGCCCAAGGACGAACAAGTTTGATTTTTTTGAACATCGGTCCATGTTTAGACCTAGTGCCCATATAAGGGTCCTACCAAAATTATATTGTTTATATGCTGCAGGTCGTAAATATTAAGATATTTTGATGAAATTTGGTACACAGACCTATATTGGCCCAATAATGCAGCCTATTGATTTTGGTGAACATCGGTCCATGTTTAGACCTAGTGCCCATATAAGGGTCCTACCAAAATTATACTGTTTATACGCTGCAGGTCGTAAATATTAAGATATTTTGACGAAATTTGGTACACAGACCTATATTGGCCCAATAACGTAGCCTATTGATTTTGGTGAACATCGGTCCATGTTTAGACCTAGTGCCCATATAAGGGTCCTACCAAAATTATACTGTTTATATGCTGCAGGTCGTAAATATTAAGATATTTCGATGAAATTTGGTACACAGACCTATATTGGCCCAATAATGCAGCCTATTGATTTTGGTGAACATCGGTCCATGTTTAGACCTAGTGCCCATATAAGGGTCCTATCAAAATTATACTATTTATACGCTGCAGGTCGTAAATATTAAGATATTTTGATGAAATTTGGTACACAGACCTACATTGGGCCAATAACGCAGCCTATTGATTTTGGTGAACATCGGTCCATGTTTAGACCTAGTGCCCATATAAGGGTCCTACCAAAATTATAATGTTTATACGCTGCAGGTCGCAAATATTAAGATATTTTGATGAAATGTGATACACAGACCTATATTGGCCCAATAACGCAGCCTATTGATTTTGGTGAACATCGGTCTATGTTTAGACCTAGTGCCCATATAAGGGTCCTACCAAAATTATACTGTTTATACGCTGCAGGTCGCAAATATTATGATATTTTGATGAAATTTGGTACATAGACCTATGTTGGCCCAAGGACGAAGCCTATTGATTTTGGTGAATATCGGTCCATGTTTAGAACTAGTGCCCATATAAGGGTCCCCGCAAAATTGGCTTGGTTACAAACTGCAGGTCGCAAATATTAAGATATTTTAATGAAATTTGGTACATAGACATATGTTGGCCCAAGGACGAAGCCTATTGATTTTGGTGAACATCGGTCCATGTTTAGAACTAGTGCCCATATAAGGGTCCCCCCAAAATTGGCTTGGTTACAAACTGCAGGTCGCAAATATAAAGATATTTTAATGAAATTTGGTGCGCTGACTCACATTATAGAAAATTTTGACACAAGCCCCATTTTAACCCATTCGAATTTCGGATCCAAACAATACACCAGAGTGGTGTAGGGTATTGTATAGTCGGCATGCCCGACTTTAACCTTTTTTTTATTTCGATTTAACGATGTCCGTCTGTCTGTCTGTCCATGCAATCTTGTGCGCACTCTACAGGTCGCAACTATTAAGATATTTTGATGAAATTTGGTACGCAGACCTTTGTTGGCCCAAGGACGAACAGGTTTGATTTTGGTGAACATCGGTCCATGTTTAGACCTAGTGCCCATATAAGGGTCCCCCCAAAATTATATTGTTTATACGCTGCAGGTCGCAAATATTAAGATATTTTGATGAAATTTGGTACATAGACCTATGTTGGCCCAAGGACGAAGCCTATTGATTTTGGTGAACATCAGTCCATGTTTAGAACTAGTGCCCATATAAGGGTCCCCCCAAAATTATATTGTTTATACGCTGCAGGTCGCAAATATTAAGATATTTTGATGAAATTTGATACATAGACCTATGTTGGCCCAAGGACGAAGCCTATTGATTTTGGTGAACATCGGTCCATGTTTAGAACTAGTGCCCATATAAGGGTCCTACCAAAATTATACTGTTTATACGCTGCAGGTCGCAAATATTAAAATATTTTGATGAAATTTGGTACATAGACCTATGTTGGCCCAAGGACGAAGCCTATTGATTTTGGTGAACATCGGTCCATGTTTAGAACTAGTGCCCATATAAAGGTCCCCCCAAAATTGGCTTGGTTACAAACTGCAGGTCGCAAATATTAAGATATTTTAATGAAATTTGGTGCGCTGACTCACATTATAGAAAATTTTGACATAGGCCCCATTTTAACCCATTCGAATTTCGGATCCAAACAATACACCAGACTGGTGTAGGGTATTGTATAGTCGGCATGCCCGACTTTAACCTTTTTACTCGTTTATTTATGAAGTTGTCTTATATCCTTAGAAAACTTAACTACCTACTTTTTTTGCCTTCAAACTTTTTTTGTATAAGGAACGGTTTTCAAGCCAGAAGCATGTAAAGTGAAAATTTAGAAAATTTGAAAAAAATAACTTTTTAAAACAGAAAAAACTATTTGAAAAATTGCCAAAAATACATTTAAGATTTGGCGTACATTACCGATAATAACAAATCTACTTTAGAGTCTCTAATTGTAAAATCAGTTAAAAATTTTTCGCCAGGACTCACAGGATAACGCCAGTATACGTTTTACAAATATCTCTCTAACTCTAAAACTGGCCAATAGATGTTCTTGAAATTAAACACAGATTATATACTTGGAGGTAATAGTAAGCAGAACTAATTCCGTCAAAATTTGTTGATGTTTAGTACCAAATTCGTCAAATTTCGTAATTTTCAAAAAGCGAAAATCGCCATAACTTTTGAAATAACAACAATTGATCAACAATTTTCGGTGCGTAATTTTATTTTATTGATGGTGTTATTTCATTCTTCATTTTTATTTTATTTACAGCAAAAACCGAAATTATTTGACTACTGGGTTTCAAGATACGTCTTAAACCTTTGTTGTGCGATAAATTAAAATTTTAATATTTGTTCCATAGCAGATTTTCAACGCCAAATATATGGTTTAAATATTATTGTAATCAGAAGAAAGAGCATTAGAGGGTTAATGGCCCTTAGAAAACGGAGACTGAGAAAATCAGAAATATGTTATTCTGACTTTTGCACCGTAAATTAGTATTTTCATTAATTGAAATTCAATTCAACTATTTTTTTTTATATCGAGGTCTCGATTTTTATTTCTTCAGGGGAGAAGGAAGAATCTTAATAAAATCTTCAAAACTTCAGATATAACATTTATTTAAATGCATTTATTTAAAAAATAAACCAAACCAAAAATCTTTCAGCAGTTCTTTCTGCCATTTTAAATCAAATTTTAATAGCTTTAGAAAAATTTTTGCAGACCTTTGTCTACTAAGAAAATTTTTAATTAAAAAAAACCTCAAATTCCAAAACTTTTCAACGTTAGAATATTGAAACTTTCTTTAAATTTAGCGAGTTTATATATCACGTTGATATTTAACAAAAACAGGCAGATCTTTGTGTTTTTATTGATAAAAACTTAAGGAAATACATTAATTTTGTATTAAACGATTAATCGATTAATCGCCAATTTTCTCGATTAACCGAACCGAATAACCGGTTAATCAATTTTAGGCATTTTTCGAATAATGCATTAACCGGTTAACCGCCTATGTCGAATAATTGGAAACACTACTTATCACTAACTTTATGAAACGGTTTCCAACCCTGATATTTTCAGATTAGTATGAAAATTGGATAGCGAGAAGAAATCTAACCTAATTTTTTTCGTCCCTTAGATTCCAACAAATCAACTTCCTAGGAAACTAGCAGACACTTTCCCAACCAAAAACACAAGATTAATTGATATTTGAAAACAATAATATTGTGATACTTTTTGCCATCAAAATCATAAATGCCGGAATTATAGGTAGATTTTTTAAACTTCTGGGGTGGGCAAAACGCCTAACCCGCCAATGGTTTACTTACTACAAGTTACTATTTTTACTACAGCTGGAAAAATTCAATACAAAAAATAAACAAAACTTTCCAATTGTAGTAAAAGAAGTAATAATTTCGAGTAATCGAACACACTGTAAATGTCAAAATTGTAGCGATTTGCAAAAAGGGATAAATATACAAAAAATATATTGATTTCTTTTATTTAATTACAACATTCAAACTTCAAATACTTAAAAAAATATAAATTCAGAAGAAATTCCAATAGAAATAAAAATGTTGTTTAAAACTCTTGTGAAAATCAATATAAATAAGTATAAAATGTGTGTGAAATTATCCATAAAAAAGTAATCAGTAGATTTTTCTCGTGTGGAACATAATTTTGTTTAATAAAGTAATTAAAATAAGTCGGAAAATTAAATAAAATTACTTAAAAATAAATGAATTTTAATGTTTAAAGCGTTTTTTTAATTTGAGTACAATGCAACTGCTGTGCACCTGTATATTCACTATTTTCCTAAAATACGAAAAACCAGGAAATATAACACGAATTATCAAAAAAAAAATTTCCTTCAACTTTTTTAAAGTTTACAATTTTGTTTTTGTCACATTGAATCACATGTTTGAAAAACACCTTATAGCTGATCTCACACACTAGTTGCTAATTTAATGTGTTTTTTTCTGTTTCGCTTTGCAAATCACTGCAATGGAAAATGTTTATTAAATGTCAAAATAACCATACGGTTCGAGATTACTTGTTTGACATATGTCATTGGCTTCGTATCTGGGTAATCTGTGATGTACATATTCGGTTGATTTTAAGGAAAAAATATTGTGAGTGTATGAAAAATTTCAACATTATGGAGTTAAATCACACATTTTTGTAACGAAATTTAACATTTAACTGAATTTTTTTGCCGGTCTTCTAATAGTTTAAATTTTTTGAAAATATCCAACAAAACGTCGCGTGCCACTACTGAGACGCGTGTCATAGTTTTGACAGCCCTGGTATAGGAAATGTGATTTTTCTATTTTTTTCGTAATAAAAAATTACGAGATGCAAAATGTTTTTTTTTTAATATGGAATAACACCTTACATAATAATATTTAAAATTACCTAACCAACATTTTTGTATTTAAAATAGGTACTTCAGAAACATTTCCTAAGTATAATCACAAAATACCAGAAATGAGAAAATACAGGTGATGGTGCCCAGAAATTAAAGTAAACTAAATAAAATAAAAATTACCCAGCTAAATATTGGTGATGACACCTCATTACTATCTGCATTACCAAAAATGATATATCATTACATTTTGAATTATTTTATAATATAAAATAATGACTTCCTAATAGCGGCCTATTGTATTCATTGTTTCTAAATATAAAATAATGACTTACTCGTAATAGTTTAAATAAGAACTTTTTACACAGTTAATTTTTATACATTTTTATTTATTATATGTAAATATGTTTAAATTTTTATGACGAGTCCTAAAATTACACACTAGAGAAAACTTAAATTTTTCTGAATGTATTTCCTTAAGCTAATAGTATTTGCTTAACTCCTTATTTTTAAGAATCAAGTAAGCAATCGGATAACCAATTATAATTCAACTTTTTATAAGCATGTGTGTAACCACTTATTATTCAAAATCTCATAACTACCTATTTCTCATTTTTTCTTAAGCGAGCGGGTAAGCGTGACTACTTATAAAAACGAACACGCCAAACAAAAATAATGAGTTTAGACGCCAAAAAATAAGTTGTGCGGAGCTATGAATTTCTATTATATAACCACTTATTTGGTAATGAAAGATTTTGCTGGGTAGTCCAAAGTGACAAGTGCAATATTTAAACCAATCGATAGAAGGAAATTTTCTTTCTATGTTATGTACTTTCTGAGATAATAGGGGGTGAACAAGTCTTTTAAAGGATCAACTGTGTCGCACTTCCCCTACTTGTAATTAGTGCACAAATGTCTATAAACTAGTGTAATTAATATAATGTATCATGACAGAGAAAATATGAGTGTATTTAAGTATTTTTAAGTTAGCCAAGGCGACTATAATACACCCTAACCCATTAGTTTAAGGCATGTTTTGGAATAGTTAATTTTTTTTTGTAATGAACATAACTCATTTTCATTACCATTACATATGCGTAATATAATGAAATATTTTTTCATTTCCATTTCATTCAAGTAATTGTAATGAAATATTTTTTCATTTCCATTACATTCTAGAAATTTTAATGAAATTAATTTTAATTTCCATTACAAAATTAGACATACATTTTCATTACCATTACTTTTACACAAAGGTAAATATTTTTCTATTTACGTGTCCTTTAATTTGAATTCATGGTATGCCCATTCGCCGCCTAAAGCCCAAATAACGAATAAGCTTAAATTTTGAGGTATGAAGCTATAAAATGCCCCATAAGTATTTCTCAAGCACAATATTTTATATGAAAATTGATAATCTTGCCAATAAAGGCTATAGAAAAAATTAAACGTATTTCGCTTTTAGTAAAGTAAAATTTTTTTGTTTTTCATTTCATTACAGTTAGTTAATTTTTTTACTACATTACAAAAAAGTAATGGAAATGTAAATCAAATTTCATTACCATTACATAAAGTAATGATAAAACGTTGGTTTTTAATTTTTATTGAAAAAATAAAATTGTTTTTTTCGACCTTTTTAATTGATTAATTAGAAATGTATTAATTTAGTTCAAGGGCAATTTCCTTATTATGAGTTAACATAATAAGTACTTTTTTCCAAAAACTGCTATTTTTCTTCATCAGGATACTCACCTAACAAATACTTCACAGAATTTTTGCTTTCAAAAAACCTCTACACTTTGAAAAAACTCGTTTCGGGGATTTTCCAGCTCACCTTCATCAGTTTTCTTTAGAAAGTGGTGGCAGTAATGCAATGCAATTTGAAGCATCAAAATCTCATATTAAATGTAGTCTGCTACATCAACAAAATGCGAATGGAGCAAACAATAAAATATGTTTTCGAAGTCTTCTGCAAAGCATAACTAACAATAGAAATATTATGAAAGTTTTTTGTTTTTTTATTTCATTCCATCGGTATAAGGAGTGTAATGTTTCAAATCTGGAAATTTTGTAAGAAATAAACAATTAAATAAATAGTTATTCTTTGGCTGATAAATAAGATTATTAAAAGTATATAAGAACAAAAAAATATCCATTTTATTTTGTGGTCCACTCCAATCTTAGCTTTTTTCCGAATGCCTTTCATTAAGTTTTTGACAGTGCTGTTTGTTATTGCTTTGGATACAACTTTCCACTTTTTTTCAAAATCTTTTATATAACACTATGGAACATTTTTGGGATTATTGTCTGGGGGGTGAGAAATTCCAAGTCAGGGTGATGGTACTAGGTCAGTATAGTAAAACCCTCAAAGGGTTTGCCGTTCGTATGTGTCATTTTTTTTATGACCTTTTATATTTTTTCCTTATCTTGATGTTTTTTCGCTTAGTTGTAACTCGAGAACCACTTGTCCGATTTTGATGAAACAAATTTAGAAAAATTTCTTTAATCCGTTCATATAACATTTTTCTTTATAATCAACAGTTTTGCCGGTAAAAATAAATTTGTGGAGAAAAAAAATATTTTTTTGCCTAAAAATTAAAATTTTTTATGAATTTAAAAAAAAAAATTTTAATTTTTAGGCAAAAAAATATTTTTTTTTCTCCACAAATTTATTTTTACCGGCAAAACTGTTGATTGTTTTTTTTGTTAATTCATAATAAGGAAATTGGCCTCGAACTAAATTAAGAAAGTAATGATAAAACTTTCATTACCTTATAATATATGTCCATATATAGTACCATATACGATCATATTATTTTTCATATATGCCCATATATGTTTGGATCCGATATTAGAGGGTATATGGTCGTATATGAGCTAAACATATATGCACATCTCGGCTCATATATGATCTTATACGGCCACATATCCTCAAATTTCAAATATGTTCCACATTTTGCGTTTAGAGGTCCATAAAAATTCCAGGTTTTTCTAACCTTTCGTATGGAGATTTAATATAAATTTAAAAAAGAAATTAAAGCAATTTTGTTATCATCAAGATTATGTCCTTCAAGATTTCTCACTCAAATGATACTATTAATCACTAAAAATTGTATACGATTAATTGAAACAAAATTGATTAAAGTAGTAATAATATCAATTAAAACATTAATTGAAAATGAAAAATGAAATTGTAAAAAAGTGTGTGTATGTCATGTTTATATATTTGGAGTACTGCATATGTGACCTTCTCCGAGAAAAGGGACCTAGCGTGTCAAAAAACCTAGTATGTCAAAAACTTGGGAAAATCGATAAAAATGAGAAAATATCGAGAGAAGGTCACATATTTGTTTGTTTTTTTTTTGTGAGCTGCAAAGCTTTTGGTTGTTATACTAAAAATTTTCTATATACCCAATAAACTATAAAACGATACAGTTTCATTAACGATTTCATATTAAGTATCATAATTGCTATCGTTTATGATACAAAAATATGAACTCGTAATGATATCATAATTTTTCAAAATAACGATAAAGTATTTAAAAAAATCATATTTTTTGTTCTAATTTAATAGTTAAAGATATCATATATATTTGTTTATTCGATATCGTTAATGATATCATATTTTCATGGAATAGTGATAAAATAACGACAAAATTTTTGAATATGACGAAAATATTATCGGGCTGCCTGATGTTTTCAATATCATAACGATATCGTTATTTCATGAAAAAACGATATCATTAACGATATCGTTACGAATTCGAAACGATATCGTTTGTTTTCTTGCACCGATAAAAGTTCTCAGTAGCTCAGTTAAGGAATTTATTAGTTAAAACAGAAGAAAATTTAATTAACTGAAATATTCATTATGAACTACTGTTTCAGTTAAATAAAACCGATTTTATTTAGTTACCCTGTAAATACCAATTTCAGTTTTATTTGTATTGTCACTTTATTTTAAAATAAACAAAAAAGGAAATATAACAATTTTATCTTGATTAAAATTATTTTTTTGTTAATCATATGTATGATCCATGGAAAGTATAGTGAAGTATCCACATTTATCGAGGGAAACACATTAATATGAAGGCACATGAAGCAATGGAATTGGAAAGAGAAAGAGCCATTCAACCATATGGTGGTTTGTTAGTGTTTCTTTAAATAAATTGAAATAAAGATGCGTAACATAATGACACTGTTTTTATTTTTAAATATATAAAATAAAGGATAATTTAAATACTGGGTTGAGTTAATATCAACTGAGCACAAAGTTCCATTCATAATAACTAATAATTTCGTTGCCTTTAACTGAGTGAACAGTGCTAATAAAATTTCTAAAAACTTAGTTATTTTCAATTAATTTTATTAACTGAGGCTCAGTAAGGGGTATTTCACCTGAGTCTCAGTTGAAAATTTAGTAGCCTGTAACTGAGAAATTTTTTCGGTGTGGGTATGCACACAGTTTAGGAAAAAATTATGGGAATTATATAACACATAATTATGTAACAAATATTTGCAGAAATATTTAAAAATCAATTAAAATATTAATTGATTCAATTAAATATTAGTTTAGAAACAATTTTTATTTTTAACATATATTTAATTAGATATTTAGTTTTAATAATTTTTTCTGTGTTAACTATTTTCGAGGTATTAAAATTTTTAATTTTTTGTGCCAGTCTGCACGAAAAAATATTTTAATATATAACTCTAATGGTCTTTCTTAAAGCTATAATTCAAAATTAATTAGAACACAATTGCAGGAAGGATAACGTTATCCTGGCAATTTTTCATAATATATGACTTTTTGCCTTTTGCTTATTAACTTTTAAGATATACGAAAAATAAATAATTGAAAAATAAATTGCTCAAGTATTAGTTAATTCTGGCTCTTCTGATTACAAAAAAACATACATTGTATAGGCTGTGATTGAAAAAACTTCAATTAGCCATACTCAGCGCTATGCCAACCGTGGTGTATCTTGAAAAGAGGTGATGCTACGAGTAAAAGCCTGTGCGGAGGGCTGCCGGTTCAATCCCCGGTCATGGCAATACACAAAAAAAAAAAGTTTATCATATAGAGACAAATTAACAATTAAAAAATTACTTTGATCAGTTGACACATAAACTAACCACTGACGAGTCTTTGGGTGAGACGAAACTGCGAAAGTCTGGTGATTCCCTTGTGTCTGTTAAAAATTTTTCAATAAAAATGTTTTCTTCTTCTTCCTATAAATCAGATCTAGAAAAATGTTTTAATTTAAAATTTTATTAAAAACAAGACTTCATATAGATAACGGTTTCTGGGCGCATAAAAATGCCCCAGTGAAATATTTCCATAATACTTGAATCTAAACTGAACAAATTTTAGAAAAAAAAAATTCCATTGGAAAATTTTGAATCAGCGATATTGCGAAAACCCTTCTTCTATTTGAAATTTAGACTTCATATTCGTAATTATCGCCAAAATATTTAATAGATATGAATCAAAATATTCAATAAATTCTTTGTCAAGGAGTCATAAAGATACCATATAAGTGTTTGGTATCTTTGGAAAGGAAATTACCTGTAGATTATGACATTTTTGAAAACAATTCAATCCTGTACTATTGGTAAAACTAAAAATTCGGAAAACCACATACGAAGGTAAAAATTGCGGTTTTTGTTAAAATGTAAATTTTTACTATTCAATAAAATATTTATTAATGGACATGTCAATCAAATGATTTTTTGGACTTAAATAGGCTTTACAGCATAGTATAATATAGTAGCTTTACTCATTTTCTGTCATTTGAAAAAATGAAGTACTGTTTGTAATTTTACTTGTACTAATGGTTCTTAATACCACTACAACTACATGAGATAGGGACACGCTCTCAATTTTTTAATGAGTTGGGCTACTATAGTATACTATGCTTTACAGTCACAAATGAGAAATTGATGTCAGAATTGAAAATTTGCATTAAGCAATCCCACAATTCCCATAAATAAAATTAAAATATCCAAAAATGGGATTTTTAGATTTTTTGCGTCGACATTTGGTTAAATAACTTATATTAAAAAAAAAATGGCCTTGATTTGGTCCCGCTATTAGAGAAAAACTGTACGTGAGTCGGACCAAATTTGGAATAATACATTTTCAAATGGGAATATCTCGGGAACTGTAAAAGATAACCCACACAAGTAAGCAAGTTTTTTATAGGCCTGTACTAGCAGATTACAAATATGTTAGTTTTATGAAAATCTGATAAGAAATTGAAAAATGACGAGCGCTCAAAATTTTTTATAGAAAAGGTACTCTATTTTGGGGGGTATATTGCCGTGCCCGGAGGGTCTGTGAGGTCCAAAGTCTAAACTTAAGTTCGATATTACCTCAGCTATGTCTGTTCTAAATTCCATTGCAATCGGACCACTAAGTAAGAAATGGCGAAATTATTTCCAACAATTTTGTGAAATATGCCACTGTGCATTGGTACAATATAAATTTATTCAAAGTATTGGCCATCATTAGCTATGACCTTCCCATCTTTCTGGTAATATATGGATTCCGCGCCAAAAGAACTGCGCATTTTTTAAGGCCAGGAAAAAATCAAGTCAATTTCGGATACCCTGTTCTCAAGTGAAGCGAATTGAATGAGAGCGTTCTGCATCGATGGAAACAAATGGTAGTCGAAAGCGGCAAGGTCTAGACTATAAGGCGGATGAGGCAATCCCCGGTCATGGCAATACACAAAATTTATTTGCTGAAAATTTAAATATAGAGTATGTGTAGAGTTGTTTTCCTTTTTTTGTCATTTCCGTTTCCAGACAAGCTGCGACATCTACATCTAGTCTATCTGGTTGTCGTCCACACTATGAATGCTGTTATCAGCACAATTTTTGTAGCAAAATAAATAAGTGATACATTAGTTCAAAATTAGTTTAGTGCTAAAAAAATATAACTAAAATTTTAGCTGAAAACGGAATTTTAGGAAAAAAATTGCTGAAAACTAGTACACTTGATATACAAGACGTTTTACTAATTTTTCTACTAACTTATTTTTTTGAGTGTAGATCTAACCATGTATCGATTTTTACCAAAATCAATAGGCATCGTCCCGATAAAAGTTGGTATAGCAAATTTAATCAAAATATCTTAATATTTGCGGCATGCAGACATACAGTGGTAGAGGGTATATGTAACGCAGTGCCCAATATAGTTAAATTTCCAGTAATAAAAGCAAAACTTTCAGTAACCATTACAAAATCTATAGATATTTTCTGGACTAGAAGTAGAAATTTTAGTACTTGTTTTAGCATAGGTTCGCTAAGTTGTTCCAAAAAGTATCAAACAAGGAGTTCTGTAAAATCTGTTTAACGCCATTTCTACATTATTCGAATGTTTGGTTAGTGTTTTGTCAATAAAAATTTACTTCGTTAGTGTGGTCGTCTATCATCGATATAGCAAACTCAAGAAAACTGTCGGTTAAATCAACATAAAGCCTATTCTGTAATTTTTTATAAGAAGAACCAACAAAATTAATTTGAGTTTTCGTTGTTTTGAAAATGTAAGAAATAACCAAAAAATTGTTAACATAGGCCCATTAACTTATCTCGAGAAGTTAACTTCAACTTAACCATGGGTAACTAACCAATACTAAATATTTATCCCTAGGATAATTTAACCATAATAACTTATCAATATTTTAACTCTGGGTAGTTAACCTTAGTATGAAATGTCAGAATAAAAACAAAAGGAAAAACAAAAATTAATAACAAAAAAATTTTTTTCAATACGTGAAAATTAACAGTTTTTCTCGCGGTTTTTTGTATGTTTCTGGTCATAAAAAAAATAATACACTTGACCAAGTCGTTTTTTTTAAGATTCGCGGTCGCTAAGTACTAAAAAATCATTGTGTCTTTTGCATACTAAAATAAAAGTGGATTATTTGAGCTATTGATTAGTATTTCGTGTTGATCCAGACAACCGCGGAAAGATTCACGCATAAAATTAAAAAAAAAATTGTGAAATTAATTAACTAAATTGTGATAGATTATTAAATTAAGGTAATTTATGTGATCAGCACAGTAAAGTAAGTAGATAAATAATCGCTGTGCATGATTTTGTATCTCATTGTAATTGCGAGTCAAAACTGTGGGTTATCCAAGGGTTCCTCACATACTTTTACAATATTTAAAACATGATTGGTTCACATTTTGTTAACTCTTTCACTACCCTTGTACACTACAGTGTACACATCTTTAAAAGAATATATAAAATTTAATAGTGCAAGAAAAACTTTATAGTTTCTACAAATAAGTTTATTGGGATCTTGGACTTAAAATAAAAATCATTATATGTATAAGCAGTTCAACATGACAATATGGTCGCGATATTTGTTAATGAAATCATAATCTCCGTAAAAGGGGGGTTTTGGTGTTTCTCCTAAACTAATGAAGACAAATAATTGAAATTCGGCATATAGCTTCGTTTTATGACGAGAAGAAAAGCAACCAAAAGATTTTTGGCCACTCCAATATTTAAGAGGTAAAACGGGGCTCAGAAGTTTGAAAAAATCGGTTTTCGCCCGTCATTTTTGGTGGGTAGGAGGGGGAGGGAGCAAAATATGTTGCATAGGTTTTTCTAATTTGAGGATCCTTAACAAGAATCTGAAGTCAAAATAACGATATTTCCGCAATCAAAAAGTCGGTAGTGAAAGGGTTAATTCGCGGGTGATTTCTATGCGCATTTTTATATTTAAGAATTAACTTCAGTAGTCTTATACTTCAAGTGTACAAAAATTATGCAAATTCTTGATAACACACCTCAACAAAATTTAAGCGGTTTGAGCTTTAATACATGGTTTATACATCCTTAAATGTAAGTAACCCAAAATTGATGGAATAATTTCTGAGAGTGGGTTTTAAAAGAATTTTTTCCTATGACTGTACACAAATTTAAAAAATGGTGTCCTATGTATTTTAGAGAACAAAGTTCATTCTTTACTACCATCGTAACAAAAAGTCTTAAGCTATTTGGATGCTTTTTGTATATTTCAAAATAGGTAAAAAAACCTATTTGCCACGTTTTCAATCACGATTTTTTCAAATTTGAAAGGTGAGAGACGAATTCGAAATATAGATTTGGAATTAGCAAGTAAAATACTAAAAGTATGTATCAAGCTTCTATCAGCAGCGACTTTTCATTTTGTAGAGGTGTGTAATTCATGCCAAATTGTTCTTATATTGGTAACCATTTTGGTTTTAATTACTTAAGGCAGATTTTGGCTCCTTGAACCAATAAAAATATAAATTTTTCCTATTTTCTTATATGAGGCCAATTTCCGTAAGCTATTGCAAAAACCTAAATCCTAAATAGTAAAAATTTGTGCACGATTTTAAGTACTGATGCAATTTTTGTAAGTTTTGGAAAGTGGGGAAATGTACATCGAAAATACTTATATGTACCATAAACGATTATTAGTCAAAGTTTGGTTAAAGCTGCGCTTTAGATTTTTTTAATAATCATCATTACAAGTTTGATGTATTAAAATATCTTATGTAGGGTGAATTGTTCTAAAATAGCCTTGTAGGTTCTTAACCACAGAAATTTCTATGGTTAAATTTTAGCATTGGTTGAAAGAAATACCGGAATAAAATTTAGATAAGTTATTCAAAAAATATGTTAACCAGTGGTTAAGGCTAGTAGCGGTCTTAACCAGGGCATAAATTGAGATAAGTTAACGGGCCATAAACTTATAAGAATTTTCTATTGTTATAAGTTAACGATATATTTTTCTTTATTCAGGAAATTATTTCGTTAACTATTGAATTTGTCATTGAGTGTATGATATTTTTAATAAATAAAAGGAAACTTTTCACAACATTTTATGAAAAATTCCATTAATTCAATAAAAAGTGTCAATGGATCATTAATTAATTCAATGAAAAGTCTCAATAGATCATGCAGATAATTCTCTCAGTGTAGGTTAAAAATAATGAATTTTTTTTCAATTGAATTTTTTATATTAATGGAATTTGCAGTTAATGCTATTTTAAACATTAAACTATCATTTATCGTAAATTTGACAATTTTCTATATTTGACGAAATCATGCTATTTTACAAAGTGAATTCTTTCATTGTTTATTAAATTAAAATTAATATATTTTTCTTTAATTCTAGATTTACACTTAACCAAAAACTAGTAGTTTCTTAAAACTACTTGTACTTGTAATACTGAATTTAGACTGAGCAAAAACCAGGTGATTTTTGTACAACACTAAATTACAAAAGCCAAGTCATCCACACTGGTTATTTGGTTTTTCTTTGTCACATCACTTTTTTATTAAACAATTTTCTTTATATTTTTATGTTTAATTTATTTTAAAAAATTATTAAAACATTTAAAAACGTATAACAACACAACATTTTAAACTAAAACTGAAATACATATTTTAAAAAAATTAAAAAATATATTTTTGACACTTGCTTTAATTCTATATTCGTTGTAACAGGGTGTATCGAAAATTACTTATAAAAGAAACCGGGTGTATCAAAAATGCAAATTTCAGATATTTTTAGTTGGTTTTTGGGAAAAACCAGGTACAATCTGGTTTTCAGTTTATATGAAAATTGTGTGGAAAAACTAAATTAATTTTATAGTTTTCGGCTCAAAAACTAAAAATGGCCAAAAACTACTAGTTTTTGCCCAGTCTAAATATACTATAAAATCCAATATAAATTTGTTATCAAAAACCAGAAGTTTTTAAAAACGCCAGTTATTTCAAATAAAAAAAAATTTAAAACACTAGAAAATATGCAATGATATTCAATTTTTTTACAATTCCTTTGAAATAATGCGAAAAAACACTAAAAATAATTTGAATGGGGTAATTTTTGCTCAAAAGTGTGATTTTTTTTATAAAAATATGACCGCAAATCTGATATTCTTTTATGCCTTAGAATTAATAATTTTTTTTAATTTCAAAATTTTTCTACGGTAACTACGGAAACTCCTTTTTTTGGAAAAAGTTTTAGAATTTGAAAATTATCATTTAAAAAATACTTAAGTGACATTTTTTCCTAGATTTATAGATTTCAAGGTGTATCTGAGCATTACTTACGGTTGAGATCTTAAGACAATTAAATTTAAAATATCATTTAAGAAATTCACTTAAGAGGTTTTAATAGTAGTGCCCTTAAGTTAAAAAAAGCTCATTATAAATTTTTTTTTGAGAATTATCCCTTGAAAAAAGTAAAACATGTCAGATTTCCTGAACAAAAGAACTACTTGAAACCAAGGATCTACACAAAATCAGAAAATTAAAAACGTTTGTTTAATGTGAAATTATGTCTGTTTACAAAATTAATTATGTTGTCCAGTATAGCATTATTATCAAAAAAAAATGTTGGTCCTCAAGGGGTCGGCTATAGCCCCCATAGCCCCCCCTTGTGTACGCGCCTGTAGCTAGCTAAAAAACTACTTGACTAATTAAAATAAGATTTAATTAAGCTATTATCTCTTCATCTTATGTCAATATGTGACGCGCAAAATAGAAAGGGACCTAAGGATAGAAAGGGACCTAAGGTCAGGAGAGCATGGGATCGGTCTCATTCGATGCTCAGATATTGTCCACAAAAAACAAATTGATTTTTTTACCCTTAGGTCCCTTTCTCTATGCGCTGTCACATATGTAGATACACTTTTAATATTTTAAATAATTTTGTGAAAAATGGCTTTGGAGCTTGAACGAAGAAAACGCATTTTGCACGAATATAATAGAAATATAAGTGTGTCCATACGATTTATAGCAAAAAAAAGTTAAATTACCATATTTCACGGTTAGAAAAGTGATAAAAACTTTAGCGAACGTTTGTCAATCGGCAGAAACCATGGAAGTGGTGGTGAGTATGGCCAAAAATATCTTAAAATGGCTCAAAAGGTAATTAACGCTTTTACTAAGGATCATGGTATTTCAACTCACGCATTCGCGAATAAAAGCAGGAAGTCGCAAAGTTTTATTCAGATTGTCAAACAGCGTAAGAGGCTCAAATGTAATAAAGCCGAGGTATGTTCAGATAGGAATGCAGAGCAAAATTTATCAGCAAAAACACGCAGTTTACGTCTTTACGAAAAGCAATTAACAAAACATATTTGCGTGATAATGAATGACGAAACATATTGCTTTGCAAATTTCCGGTACATTGCAGATCAAGATTTTTACACAGCATATAGCCGTGATGATGCTCCAGATAATTGTAAAAAGAAAATCAAGTCTAAATTTCCCAAAAAGTATCTGGTTTGGCAAGAAATTTGTTCTTGTGGAAGAAAATCGAAAACTTTCTCTACAAAAGGTGCAATAAATGGTGAAATTTAACGGGAAGAATGCTTAAAAAACGCCTGTTACCATTTGTAAGATCTCACACCACAAAACCATTATTTTGGCCGGATCTAGCTAGTTGTCATTATGCAGGGACACCACTGACTGGTACAAAAGCAATGAAATCGATTTTATACCAAAAGAAAACAATCCACCTAATTGTCCAGAGTTGCAACCAATGGAAGAATATTTGTAAATTATAAAGGGAACCTTAACCTTCATACATTTGTTGTATCTATACAACAACACTTTTTGAGAGTACATTTCTCATTTCTAACGGTAAATTTTGCAAAACAAATTATTACAAAAAGATGTTAGAAACCTTTACTTTAAAAAAGTAAAAAAAAAAACGTATCTGTAATCAATTTAATGTGTTAAAATAATATAGAAAATATTTTTGTCTTTTTTTCTATGCATTTACACTGTTGTCAAATAAAATCGTAAAAAAGTTCTATTGAAAATAGGAATTTTCTATTTTATTATTTGACCTTTAATTCTATGCACAAGAAACAATAAAAAACCATAGCCGCTTTTTCTAATCACTTGGATTTAATAAATCCAAAAAGTAGTTCTAAAAGAGCTCAACAGATGGGGTTAGATTCTCCCTATTTTAAAAAGAATTTTCTGTCCGACACTTCTTTCACCCTATTTTTTAATACCGAATTCGATGAAGAAGAATTTTACTTTAACTTTTAATTATATTTTATAGCGATAAACAGTCTGCCTTTTCAGTTTTATCACTTCAATTTATATTTTTACACAATTGAAATATTCCACTGCAATATTTAATATTCACTAATTGGATTTAATTAAATTACTTACAGTAGAGTAAAAAATTGCCATTTCTTTTTCAGCTATTTGTCCATGTCCAAGATGGAAAATATGTATTTCGTGATATGCAGTTTTTTATTCTAAACATATTTCATAGGAAAAATTTTAAGAAAAACCATTTATTCGTTAGTTTTGCAATTTTTTTGTTTCTCTTTTAATTTTCATTCGTATTTTTTGCTGACATTAAATTAACAGAGTGTTTCACATATTTGTGCTTTTATTGTTATACTTGTGCTTTTATTGTTATACTAGCGGGCGCAGCCCGCTACGTTGTTAGCGTGCCTTAAAGGTTAAGGGGGGGGGGGCTGCGCCCTCCACAATTTTTATTAAATTCGTTTTTTTATTTAAAGTTTTTTTATTCAAAGCCTTCACCTAGCCACCACAAATAAATAATTCTGCACAACAATGGGTTTAAAATAAATAAATATTTGATCACTTTTTCTCATGAAAGTGGATTGTTATTAATGAATCCATAATAAATTGCAATATACGTGTGTATGTTAAGATAATTTGGTAAAGTGCGAACTTAGGTAGATAGACCCGTAAGTAGTTTTGTTCATTTGTGTTTTGAATGAAAATAAATAACGTAAAGCAGGGTTGGAAAGCATTTTATAATATTAAAAATAGCGGGCAAAGCTACGTTGTTAGCGTGTCTTAAAGTTTTTTTTTTAATTCCAGTTTATGTAAAGGTAGACCTGGCAATTCAAGTAAATTCACAAATTCAGTTGGAAAGTTTACTGCGTCGGTTTCTTCCACCGGTGCTTCGTTACATGAAGTTTAAATATCGGAATATATAAGTTCCATTCCTTTTCTAAGGTTTTTTCTCTTTCAGAAAATTTGTTTAACTTTTTGGGGAGTATGTTTCAATGCTACATAAGTTTCATATTCCGTTGATAGTGTTTGAACAGGTAATTCCCTCTTCCAATCCATTTGCATTGTCTATAATTTCAATTCCACTCGTTCAACGTTTATATCCATTTCATTCCACTTGTGTAGTGTTTCAATCCCACTCGTTTCCTATTTAGTTTCTTAATTTTAGTGTTTCATATACACTTGTTCTTTAAGTTTTAGGTTTCTAGCTAAAGACGCAGACGTTAAGGGGGGGGCAATTTTCCCCTTTTGAACCACCATTTTTACCACGTTCCTGTCCAAAGTCCTAGAAATGCCTTGTCGATAAGTTAGCCCATACTCCAAGGAAAACATATTATATATTACAGGTTTCTAGCCGAAGGGTTCGGTTAGGCCATCAAGGTGGAGAATTATTCCGTTTTTACCCCTCCCGGTAGGAATTTCCAAAAATTCCGTCTTAGAGGACGTCTGCGTTGGAGGAGGAACCTACTACATACATAATTTTAGGTCTCTATATCCAGCAGTTTGGCCAGGCCATCAAGGGGGAAGTTTTTTCACTTTTTACCCCTCCCGGTATGAATTTCCAAAAATACCATCTTAGGGGACGTCAACGTTGGAGAAGGAACCCAATTTAAGATCCCTTGTTCCAGCAGTTTGGCCAGGCCGTTAAGGGGGAGACTTTTCCTGTTTTTGACCCTACCTGTAGAAATTTCCAAAAATCTCATCTTAGCGGATGTCTACAATAGAGGAGGAACTTTAATACCAAATTTCAACTTCCTACCTCCAGCGGTTTGGGCAGGCCTTTAAGCGGCACTTTTCGCTTCATTAATCCCCATTTTTGCAATGTCCCTGTCCAAAAAGCACCGTCTCGGTAAGTGAGCAGATACTCCAAGCAACATATGTTTTACATTTCAGGTTTCTAGCCAACTTTTACTATTTGTGCCCCTCTCGGTAGGAATTTCCGAAAATCCATCGACAGGGAATTCCAGCTTCCTAGTTCCAGCAGTTTGAGCAGGCTGAGAGGAACTTAAGTACCGAATTTCAGCTTCCTAGTTCCAGCAGTTTGGACAGGTCGTTAAGGGGCAACTTTCCCTTTTTGAGCTCCCATTTTATAACGACCCTGTCCAAAATTCAAAAAGTATCTTTCTAATACGTTAGCCCTCACTCCAGGGACCCACATTTTAAGCTTCAGGTTTCTAGCCGAAGGGGTTTTTACCGGCCCCCAAGGTGAGGCTTTTCTTCTTTTTGCCCCTCCCTTTAGGAATTTACAAAAATTCCATCTTCGCGGCTATCTGCGATGGATGAGGAACATTCATACCAAATTTCAACTGCATTGCCTAAGCGGTTTGGGCAGGCCGTTAGTGGGGACATTTTTCCCTTTCAACCACCATTTTTACTATGTTCCTGTTCCAAAATAGAAAAATTACGTTGCCGGTGAGTTAGTCCTACTCCAAGGAATACATATTTAAAATTTTAGGTTGGCCAAAAGGGATTGGGCAAGCCGTCAGGAGGAGACTTTTACCTTATTTCCCCTCCCGATAGGAATTTCAAAAATTCCGTCTAAGCGGACGCCTACACAGAAGGAGGAACTCACATACCGAGTTTCCTTTTGGGATATCCTGTAGGGAATTCCAAAAATACAAACTTAGTCGATGTCTACTACAGTGGAGGAACCTTTATACCAAATTTCAACTTCTTACCTCCAGTGGTTTAGGCAGGCACTTTTCCAATTTGTGAGACTGTTTATGGGGAGACTTTTCCCCTTTTTGCCCGTTCCGGTAGGAATTTCCAAAAATCCCGTCTTAGCGCACGTCTATGCCGAATATCAAGAAACCTTGTTTTAGTGGAGATATCCATGGGTGGAGGAAAAAAAGTAGTTTTTTTGAAATTATATATTATTTTAAATGGTACTTTTTGGAAAACGAAATTTTTTGGAAAAAGATACTTTGTTTTTACAAAGTACTTTATTTGTACTTTTTTTGCAAAAGGTATTTTTTTTTTAAAAGTTGTTTTTTTTTGGAAAAATGTATGTTTTTTGGAAAAAGGTACTTTTTTTGGAAAAGGTACTTCTTTTGGAAAAGGAAAATTTTTTTAGAAAAAGGTACTTTTTTTTGGGAAAAGGTACTTTTTTTTGGAAAAGGTACTTTTTTTGAAAAAGGTATTTTTTTAAAAAAATGTATGTTTTTTGGGAAAAGGAACATTTTTTTAGAAAAAGGTACTTTTTTTGGGAAAAGGTACTTTTTTTTGGAAAAGGTACTTTTTTTTGGAAAAGGTACTTTTTTTTGGAAAAGGTACTTTTTTTGAATAAGTTATTTTTTTTGGAAAAATTTATGTTTTTTGGGAAAAGGTCCTTTTTTTTGGAAAAGGTACATTTTTTTAGAAAAAGGTACATTTTTTGGAAAAAGGTACTTTTTTTAAAAAAGGTACTTTTTTTGGAAAAAGGTACTTTTTTTGGAAAAAGGATTTTTTTTGGAAAAAGGTACTTTTTTTGGAAAAAGGTACTTTTTTTGGAAAAAGGTACTTTTTTGGAAAAAGGTACTTTTTTGGAAAAAGGTACTTTTTTCGGGAAAAGGTACTTTTTTTTGGAAAAAGGTACTTTTTTTGAAAAAAGGTACTTTTTTTTGGAAAAAGGTACTTTTTTTGGAAAAAGGTACTTTTTTTGGAAAAAGGTACTTTTTTTGGAAAAAGGTACTTTTTTTGGAAAAAGGTACTTTTTTTTGGAAAAGGGTACTTTTTTTGAAAAAAGGTACTTTTTTTGGAAAAAGGTACTTTTTTTTGGAAAAACGTACTTTTTTTGGAAAAAGGTACTTTTTTTGGAAAAAGGTACTTTTTTGGAAAAAGGTACTTTTTTTGGAAAAAGGTACTTTTTTTGGAAAAAGGTACTTTTTTTGGAAAAAGGTACTTTTTTTGGAAAAAGGTACTTTTTTTGGAAAAAGGTACTTTTTTTGGAAAAAGGTACTTTTTTTTGGAAAAAGGTACTTTTTTTTGGAAAAAGGTACTTTTTTTGGAAAAAGGTACTTGTTTTGGAAAAAGGTACTTTTTTTGGAAAAAGGTACTTTTTTTGGAAAAAGGTACTTTTTTTGGAAAAAGGTACTTTTTTTGGAAAAAGGTACTTTTTTTGGAAAAAGGTACTTTTTTTGGAAAAAGGTACTTTTTTTGGAAAAAGGTACTTTTTTTTGGAAAAAGGTACTTTTTTGGGAAAAGGTACTTTTTTTGGGAAAAGGTACTTTTTTGGAAAAAGGTACTTTTTTTGTCCCCTTTTTGCCCCTCCCGATAAGAATTTCCAAAAATGCCGTCTCAACGGACGTCTACACCGGTCGAGGAACCTACATACCAAATTTCAACTTCATAGCTCCAGCAGTTTGAGCAGGCCGTCAAGGGGGAGACTTTTTCCCCGTTTTGCCCGTCCCTGTAAAAATTTCCAAAACTCCCGTCTTGGTGGATGTCTACGATAGTGGAGGTACCTTTATACCAAATTTCAACTTCCTACCTCCAGCGGTTTGGGCAGGCCGTCAAGGGGGGCCTTTTTCCCCTTTTTAACCCCCATTTTTACAACGTCCCTGTCCAAAATTCTAGAAAGTACTTTCCAGAAAAGTTAGCCCCTACTCCAAGGAACACATATCTTAAATTTCAGCTTTCTAGCCAAAGGGGTTTTGGCAGGCCGTCAAGGGGGACACTTTCCCCCTTTTTGCCCGTTCCGGTAGGAATTTCCAAAAATCCCGTCTTAGTGGACGTCTACCCCGAAAGAGGAACCTACATACCTAATTTCAACTTCCTAGCTTCAGCGGTTTGGGCTGGGCGATGTTGAGTCAGTCAGTCAGTCACGTTATTCTTTTATATATAGAGATGTAAACCCAGCCAAATAAAACCAGCTTTTTTTTGGATTTAATAAATCCACTTTTTGTATCAAAAATTCTAAATCCAGGTGATTAAAAAAAACCCTTAATATCTTTTTTATTTTTATTTTTTTACGATACTTCTAAACTAATTTGGGTTTAACGTTGGGTCTCATACTACAGGTTTAATTTTGACTTCAAATTTGACTTCAAAGTGTATAAAAAATATATCTTAAAATCGACTGATCGGGCCTAGATCCGTTACAAAAACTTTTACCAGTTTATAATACCACCTTAGGGTATAAAAAATACATATAAGTAAGCCTATGCAATCTGTTTGCCCTAAAAATCATATTTGTTTCAATTGCAATGATATGAAGAGACACATGCAATCGCGGAAAGAATTTCTATTTTTATCTTAGAACGAAAAAAATTTTGCAAAATATGAGTGAAATATTTCAACATAAATGTATTATAGAAACAAATGAAAAACTAGGAAGGTATAACTGTTATGTGAACTTAAAAAATTAAAGGAATCTTGAATTGAATTTAAAGTATTTGAAACCTCCATAGATATGTTAAAGCCAAAAAAGATTTAACAGCTGGAGAATGTATACTTTTAGAAGAACCAATATTAATATTGGCTTCTAGCGCAGATAAACGTTGTAACAATTGTTTTAATTTGGCCAATAATTATTGCAGGTAAGTTAAGTTAAAATAAGGGAAATTTTCAAGTTATTTTAATGTACATTTTTTTATATCATATTTCAGCATTTGTCAAATAACAATTTTATGTAACAATTGCACTAAACACAATGAATATGATTGTAAAAAATTATCATCAATGGCCCCTCACTTAAATATAGAATTATTGCGGCAATTTAGTGATTCTTTTGGCATTATTAAATTTTTGCTATTGCAAGATAATCCTGATACCAAAAAATATTTCGATTTAATCCTGCAAGCTGAATGTCATTTAGAAAAACGCCGTAATACCGATATCTGGAGGGATTATAATAAAAATGTTGTGCAACCCATATTAAATTCAGAAATTTTAAAATATTTATTTTATGGTTCGGAGATAAATGAAGATTTTCTACAACGTTTGTGTGCAATAATTGATGTTAATAGTTTTGAAATAAGAGCTCCCGATAGTGGTTCCATGAAAAGTGTTTATATACATGGTGCTCTATTATCACACGATTGTATGGCCAACGCTTCGATAGCAATTGATGATAAATATTGTATAAAAATCTATGCTAATCAAGATATTCAAAATAGTGAAATTATTAAAATTTGTTATACTAATGTTTTGTTGGTAAGTTCTTTTTAACAACAGTTTTAATTATTTTTGTTAAATTTTTGTGTTACGAGTAATAATTCAAAACCTATTCAATAGCTCTGTAAACATTTGCCAAGAAGATATCGTCTGGATTTATCTTTCAGACGGTAAATTGGCAATAGTGTTTCCAATTCGGTTAATAGATTAACCGATTCCTCGAGTTATCACCTTTGTTTCCGTTAATACCGAAACAAATAATTTTAAACTTAACAATTTATTCGACGCGAACAATCAATTAACATAGGAGAACAATCAATGCTTTTATCAGCAGTTCTTTCAAAAGTTTAACCAGGTGACTTCTTTTTATTTATACGTTTTTTGATTGCCTTTTGAATTTCATTTACTGTAATTTTTTTAATTTGACATTGTGGAGCATTTGATATATTTGGCAGTGATATTAAGCGCATTTTTTAATCACCTGGATTTAGAAATTTTCATACAAAAAGTGGATTTATTACATCCATAAAAAGTTGGATTTATTTATCTGGGTTTACACATATGTGTTGCAATAAAAATGCAAATATATAAAACAGCCTATTAATTTAATGTCAGAAAAAAATACGAATGAAAATTAACACAGAAACAAAAAAATTGCAGAACTAGCAAATAAAAGATTTTTCTTAAATTTTTTTCATAAATTTGTATTTTCCATCTTGGACATGGATAAATAGCTGAAATAGAAATGGCAATTTTTCACCCTACTGTAAGTAATATAATTAAATCCAATTAGTGAATATTAAATAATGCAGTGGAATATTTTAACTGTGAAAAAATAAAAATCGAAGTGATAAAACTGAAAAGGCAGACTGTTTATCGCTGTTTTATATAAAATATAATTAAAAGTTAAAGTAAAATCCTTCATCATTGAATTCGGTATTAAAAGTTAGGGTGAAAGAAGTGTCGGATAGAAAATTATTTTTAAAATAGGGAGAATCTAACTCCATCTGTTGAGCACTTTTTGGATTTATTCAATGCAAGGATTAGAAAAAACGGTTATTGTTTTTTCGTAGTGGTGTAGGTTGTGCTGATGTTTGTAACAACAAAAAATATTGGACCTAGACCCACCTCATAGTATACCGATCGACTCAGAATCACTTTTTATTTCGATTTAACGATGTCCGTCCATCCGTCACTCTACAGGTCGCAAATATTAAGATATTTTGATGAAATTTGGTAGATTCGTCCGAACAAGGACGAAGCCCAGATGGTCGATGTTTAGATCTAGTGCCCATACAAGGGTCCCACCCAAAATTGGCTTGTTTACACGCTACAGGTCGCAAATACGAAGATACTTCAATGAAATTTGGTACACAGACCTATGTCGGCCCAAAGACAAAGCCTATTGATTTTGGGTTAAATCGGTCCATGTTTAGACCTAGTGCCCATAAAAGGCCCCCCCCCCCCCCCCCCAAAGTGGCTTGGTTACACGCTGCAGATCGTAAATACGAAGATATTTCAATGAAATTTGTTTCACTGACTCACATGATCCCAAGGACAAAGCCTATTGATTCTAGATAGGATCGGTCCATATTTGGACCTAACATTTTGATTGTTTGTGAATAGTGTATGAACTTTAAAGGTTAGATTTTAACTTCATTGTCCTTGAGAACTTTAAGTTCGCATTTGCAGTTCGGAATATTGCTTAGAGTTTTGTTCACGCTTGTAAATACTTGAATTCCTTGAACGTAAATAGGTTTGGTTGCATGTTAGTAACTTCCCAGGTTGAAATTATGTGTGGTTACAAAAAATAACCACAGGCAAAGCACAAGTAGACCGCGGTGTTATAAAAAGAAGTACTGACGAACCACTAAATTTGGACGCATTACCAACGCTTGAAAAGGGTAAATTCCCAGCGCTTGTTTTCCTAAAACATTATTTTGTTTTTGAAAAAGAAGATTCAAAAAAGAGTGGATACCCAGTGTAGAAAATCATTACCAGATATGTGGTTACGTAACTACATACTTGGTAATGGTAACTAGTTACTTTTGTTATTACATTTCTTATTACCTTTATATGGCGATGTCGCGAAAAATAATGAGTTATGGTTACACCCCAGCATACGAAAAATCAAAAAATATATCGTTACCTATGTGCTTACCAGTACTAACTAAAATAATGAGTCTAAAAATAGATTTTCAAAAAAATAAATTATATAAAAAAAATATTTTTTATTGTTTTTTTTTTATTAATAAAATTTGCTGGTGCGGGAATCGAACCTGGGTCTACAGATTGCCAGTCAATAGCTCTACCATCTGAGCTATATCGACATGTAATATTTAATGGATAAAAACATAATTGACCTGCTGCACAAAAGTGAGCTTACTCACCAACATACAAAAAATCAAAAAATATGTGGTTACATATATCCTTACCAGTGTTGCCAGTGTTTAAAAAATATTGAGTCTAAAAATAGATTTCAAAAAATTTTAAAAGAATCCAGATAATTATTTTCTATTTGAAATAATGATAAAAATAAGTCATTATCAGTAACTCATTATTATATGTTTTAAAATAATGCAGAAGGTAAGTGGGTGTCATTACTGGTGGTCCAAAAAATAATGATATGTCATTACCGTTTCTACACTGGGTATTTAAATAATTTTTGACTCCACAATACAATAACTCCAAGAATCATCTATTTTTAGAGTAATTTAAAATTCTTCAGTGATGAGGGCTCATAATTTGGTGGCAGGGAAAATACTTGATTTTTGTGTTTCTTGGTGCTATCTCAATACTTTGCAAAGCATTAAATAAATCGGTATTATCATGTGTGTGTTAAGAAAGCACTTTAATTTTTTTATTTGAGCGTTGGCAAAGCATTTGATTTTCATGTTTATGGGTGCTTTCCCAGGGCTTTGTAAAGCATTGGCACCACCGTGAAACGGTGTTATCATTTGGGTGTTGGAAAAGCGCTGTTAGCAAGCACTGATACCACACATTTCGGTGCTTTGACACTGCTGGCCCCTTTGTAATATTCTACCTGTGTTGTTTTGTTTGTTTTATCAATATTTTTATTGTTTTCTGAATCTTGATTACACTGTGCTAGTTAAAAAATCCGACCAGAGGGCAGCCGTTTTTCTAGATTAGCTCTTAAAAAAAGATATTTTTGTTTGAAAATTATAGTTCCAAGGACCCCAAAACCCCGATTTTTATAAATTTTCGACCATTCATTATAACCCGGGTTGTTGTAAGTGCAAATGTGAGGACACCACGAAATTTTCTATACAAAATGGTACATTTTATTGAACTTTGTATTGAATTTAAAAAGTTGTATGGAGATTTTTAAGGTGCCCTCACATTTTCAATCACAACTTTTGAACCGCCAGACCGATTGTGATTATTTTTAACACAAAGCTTCTTGGTAGAGTGTACAACCGGCATTTTTTTAGTTTACTTAACTTTTTCTTGGTGATATTGTAACTTTATCCTAAAATTTAATTTTACTTTCTTTAAGTTTCTTTTACTAAATTTAAGAACAAGTTTATACTAAATTTAAATACATACATACTAAATATTAGTAAAATTCCAAAAAATTAGTTAATTTAAGTAAATTAATTTTATTTATTTTTAAGAAAAGTGTGTACTCGAATTAGGTTAAAATTTCTTTGTTAACTAACATACTGTTTTTCTTAATTTAGGGTACCGAAGAACGTAGACGTATGCTACAAGAAGGAAAATATTTTCACTGTACCTGTGATCGTTGTGAAGATCCTACTGAATTAGGATCACATATGTCTACCTTATTATGTCCAAGTTGTGGCAAAGGATATTTGATAAAAAATAAAAATGAAAATAATAAATGGTGTTGTCAGAACTGTGAACATCAACAGCCCTCAGAAGATATAGAAAATATAATACAAAAACTGCAAAATGATGTTCTACAAACCAATAAAGATATTTATGAATTAGAAATGTTATTAAAAAAATTATCAAAAATTTTACATCCACAACACTATATGATTGTAGATGTTAAACAAAATATTGCCTCGATATTAAGATCCATTATCAATGACATTAGCCGTTGTCCTGGAAGAAAGGTATATGAACGTAAAATCGATTTATGTAAAGACATTTTAAAAGTACTCAAGATTATTGTACCGGGTATGTCCAGATTGAAGGCTATAGTTTTATATGAATTAGGTAGTACTTGGGCTGAGTACAATCGTTTGCGTTATCAGGAAAAAGATTTGAATAAATCGGATTTAGAGGTTTGATTTATCATATGAAATATTAACCTTAATAAATTTCAATTTATTCCAGGAATTATTACAAGAATCTGAGCAAATGTTAAGAGATTCCATACGGATGTTATTGTATGAACCCAAGGAAACACCAGAGGGTAAATTGTTGCGCACCATGATGCAGGAATTAAAATATTTACAAACTGACATGAAAATGTTGAAATGATTGTAATATGCATTTAAAAGAACGAAAAAATATAAAATATCTATTTGTTTATTATGTGTGCAAAATCATATCATTTACTTATTCTATTTTGTTAAATTAAAAAAAAAATGTAATCGGAAAAACTTTTTCAGAGATTCTCAAATATTTTTTAATTTAAAATTCTTAGCCAATCATTTGTTGCCCGATTGTCTATTCTGAAAAAAACATACTTACGTGTTATTGTAAAAAAAGATAACGACACAATAACTGCTAGATTTATAAAAATATTGATAATTTTATTTAATAATCATTTATAAAATCTAACTCAACTAAAATCTTTTAAAAATTTGCATAACAATTTTACAACACTTTACAAAAACAAGACAATTTAAAAACTCACATGATTTAACAACATTTAAAAAAAAAACGCCTCATATCGGAAGTGCTCTGAATATGAATCTACATAAAATTATTCTTATTCACATAAAATCATGATTTGTTGTTTTGCAAAAATGAATAATTTTTGTGATTTCGTTTTTTAGAACACCCCATATGTTTTATAATTGTCAAAAATAATCTTTTCAAACATTCATATTCTTTCAACGTGTAAACGATCGAGATTTTAAACAAGATTATAATCATAATCTGGTAGATTATAAACTCACTTGATGTGTTCAAGAGTGCGGAACCTCTGTTATCGTTTAGAATACCATCTGAATAAGTGAGTGTTATTATTTGCTAGTATTAAATGATGTTTTACTGAATGTTTAATGTCGTCAAAAATAAATAAAACAAAAATCACTTGGCCAAAAATAATACTTGCATGCAAAATAGAATATAAAAAGATTGAATGAAAGCAACTTGCGTTGAATGTAACAAATTAATTTGATATTAAATATAAGACACATAAAGATCCCTACAAATGTGATTTTAATGTAGGTAACCAGATTATTTAAAGTATCATTCCATATAAAATGGATACAAAAATGGGAGATTTTGGACATGACCCCTTTCGATTTTTACAAAACTTGGTACATACATTCTGCTAAGTGTCACGATATTAAACGTAAAATATTTTTTTACAAATTCATTTTGGTACGCGTTCTATCGCTGCTTTAAGGTGATTTTTTTCAGTAAATTTGTGAAAAATACATGATGTTTAAATGATTACAACTTTTGAACGCGTTATCAGATTGTTATAAAATTTTTACCTAGCAATGCCTATATAATCTACTTTCAAAATAAATTGCAAAAATAAAATGTGTAGTAGAAAAAGGATAATGCAATTTGAAAAATATCCTTAATTTGCAAATATCTCAAAAAACCCATCTTTAATTTTCTTTAAATTATTGAAGCAGATAACTCAATATTTCAGCTACAGACTGTGCAAATTTCAAATTGGAACGCCAATGGGTTCAAAAGAAAAACGCTATTTTTCAACAAAGTTTTTTGAATTTTCACAAATAAACATAACACTACATGACAAAATCTTGACTTTTAAAAATTAATAAAGCTCTGACCATCAATTCTATATATTTTTGACATGCTGATTACAATGGCGTACTGTATTTTTCTATCTAAGGTACATATTTTCCGCGAAATGCCTTTAAAGTTTAGCGGTTTTCCACTTAGTTTTTTATATACAAAAATTTACAAATGCAATCAATATAAATTTTTTGTGGTGAAAGATAGGCACAGGACCTGTATTCATATTTAGGCCTAAAATTTGGTGCATAAAACTTGAAATGGCTAACTATTCATCTTTCTGAAACAGTTCGAAAATTGAAAATCGGTTTAAAAGTGATTTAGATAAAAATATTTTGGTCCGTGAAGTTTTTAAAAAACGTTTTTTGCCGATAACTTCAGATTTTGAGGGTATATTATAAATTCTAAAAATTTAAAAGTGATTTACTCAACCAGGCCTACAACCTATACTAGGTCATTTTACAAGTTTATTAAATTTTTTCTATTTTGTAGCACCGTGTAATAAACAAATTTAAAAAAAATTTTATTTTTGCATTCTTATATCGGCTTTAGCCGAAAATTGGCTAAGCCGATTATTGTCGGCGGCTGAATCGGCTTGGCAAAGGTGTCGGCTGACCGGATAAAGTCGGCTGGCTTGTATCTCTGCTGTTGACATCACCATGTTAAAATAAGTGCGTGGTTCAATAATTAAAAAGTAAGTACCCTACGGGATATTTTAACAAACTGAACTCTCATAAAAAACAAAGTTCAGGGACCTGTCCTGGGATTTGTCTTGTGGCATGTCACAAGGGGTCAATTTCCCCCTCCTATGACAACGCCATGTAAAAGTGACCAGTCTATTTCATATAAAGGGGCCAGTTCGGTGACAGTTTGTTAAAATGTCCCGTAGGGTAGTTTAACACCTGCAACTCATTACATGGTAATGAAAAGTTTTGCTGGGTAGTTCTTGCTTATTTTTTATACACTTATTTTTTATAACTAAAAATCGTTAAATACTCCTTATAGGAATTTTATTAAAAAACTAAGTAACAATTAATACTGCATGTATCCCCGGGCACTCGAATAACTTCTTCCATTCTTCGTGGCATAGAATTAGGGTTGCCAGATCCAGATTCGCAAAAAGCTAGACATTGGGGTTAAAAAAGCTGGATTTTGCAAAAAAAAACTGGACATTTTCAAAACATGTTTTAACGAAAAAAAAGTTGTCAAGTTTTGTTTTGTATTGATAATTTTTATTTAAAAAATAATTTTGCACATTGCTAGGAACATAAAGTATTAAAATACAATAAAACTTTAAAAAAATTATTCAGTCTTTTAAATATGTATGATTTAAAATAATACACTAAAAAATAAAACTTAAAATTTTAAAATTCAGTCTCTTAAATTTGTGAGAATGAAAACTAAATACTAAAAACAAAAAAAATTAACTAAAATCTTAATACTGAAAAAAAACAAACAAAAATTAAAAGAACAAATAGCAATTCAATCTAGTAGTTTATGTTCGTACAGGTAATTGATATTCATAAATATATATAATTTTTTATAATTTGTTATTAGTTCCGTAAAAATTATTTGATTTAAGAAAGCCTATGTTAAGGGCTCTCTAAAACAGTCAAACCCTTAAAGTAATGTGTTTGCGTTCACGCATACGCAGTTAATTAACCGGATTTTTCATTGAACTAAAAAAATTACCCTTTAAGTTTCGTACTTTCATAGAAATTTAAATATTTTTATTGTTATGCACAAAATAATGATTGTTGAAATTGATAAATGACACTTAACGGCCACTTGTAAAAAAAATTTCCTCAATAGAACCACGGTTCAATGAAAATCGGTAACAAATGAAATTTAACAAATTTCAGTATATAATTGTATTATTAACTTTTTGGTTAAATATCATCGAATTTGTGTTATTTATAATCATTAGGGCAAGGAATTTCATGCACTTAAAAATGGAAAATATGCGCCTAAAATATGCGATTAAAAAGGAAAAATATGCATTAAAAATATAAGAAATATGTACCAAAAACTATTATTTTTGCAAAAATAAAGCACTTCAAAACCTAAAAATATATTTAAGTTAGTTATTTTGCAAACAGACACTGAACTCGAAGATTGGATTGGATTGCAAGGAATTTCATGCACTTAAAAATGGAAAATATGCGCCTAAAATATGCGGTTAAAAAAGACAAATATGCATTAAAGAAATATACACTAAAAACTATTATTTTTGCAAAAATAATGCACTTCAAAACCTAAAAATATATTTAAGTTAGTTATTTTGCAAACAGACACTGAACTCGAAGATTTCCTATAGGTCAATAAGATATTTAAGAATGTCTATTTTGATTGAATCAAAATATGAAATCATATAAATTTTTTATATTTTTTTACAAAATAAAAAATGCTCCTAAAAATGAAAAATATGCATTGAAAAGCACAAAATATGCATTAAAAAGGCACCAAATATGCATTTAAAGTCAAAATATGCAAAAACATGCATTTTTGACAAAATATGCAAAAATATGCAACTACAAATCGATGTGATTTTGTTCTAAATTCGATGGTTCGGATAAATATTTAGTCCATATCAGTTTTGAACTATCGAGAAAAAACATGCATTTGCATGAAATTCCTTGCCCTAATAATCATTTACCCTCAACTTTAAAATTTCGACACTAAAAATGACAATGTTAAGCTAAAAACAACAGGCACTTTTTCAAAAGTTATTGTGTTAAATGTACCTACTAATAAGGGTATTTATAACTAAAAATGATTTTGTTTTTTCGAAAATTTATATTTAGCTGGACAAATTTTACTTTAGCTGGACACTGGACAAGCATTAAAAAAGCTGGACAATCCAGGCGAGTCCAGCCCGTCTGGCAACCCTACATATGGGGAATACTTCCCTGTTGGAAAGTATTCCCCATATGTTTTCAACAGGGTTAAGATCGGGACAGAGGGCTGTCCATTTGATTGTTACTATGTTTTTTTTAAGGAAACCACTCAGAAACAACTACACACATAATAATCCATGCATAAAAATACGAAATTAATGTCAAAATAACAAAAACTTTCGTAAAATAAACCAGTTTTCGTATATTTTACGAAATTTTTTGTTATTTTGACATTTTTTCGTAATTTTAAGCATGGATTATTATCAGTGTACAGCTCTATGAATTGCTGCATTGTTCTGTTGAAAAATGGGATGTGACAGCTCAATTTACGCCGATGATCTTGTCATCTCCGTTGTCGGATGGGATGACAGAGCCATCTTATCGTATGCAGCAGGCTCTGAACTTTACTCATTCATGGTGTCGGGAAAAGGGTTGACTATTAACCCGGCGAATATGATCCTGATACCTTTCACGAGAAGGATGAATGTTAACCTCCTTAGGCCTGTTGTTGGGCGTGAGACAATAGGTTGCTCTGACAGTGTAAGATACCTGGGGGTAACTCTTGATAAATCGCTTACCTAGAATGATTATCTTGAATCTGTGTCAAAGGCTCTTTGGTAAGACATGGCATCTAAGGCCACATATGGTCTACTGGTCATTCAATACTATTGTTAAGCCTTGGATCACCTAAGCTGCCCTCGCGAGGTGGCCAAAGGTTAAGCAAATCAACGACAAGGGATGCTCTCAAGAAGGTTTATCAGCTAGTGTGTACTGGCTTTATGCGGGCAGGCAGACCGTGCCCGATGGTTGCCATTGGGGCCATGCTGGGTATTTCGCTATTGCATATCTCAGTAAGGAAGGCTACCAGTATGGGCTCCCTTCGACTCCGTGGGTTAGGGGCTATGAGTGGTGACCTAAGGGGTGACATGAGGATCGCCGAGAACTTTTCAAACATATTTTCGTCAGGCATTTTAACATTATGTTATTTGACAGGGGCATGTGGACCAATCGATCCTGGGAGCCTGAGAAAGTGGCTCAGGTATGGTTCACTGATGGCTCGAAACAGGCGAATATGGGCATGGGCAAATATCCCTCCATTTTTCAGGCGGATATTTTCGCCATTTGTGTCTATGCGGGAGAGCGCCTGTGGAGGGGCACAGTTAAATAACACATCTACGTTCTCTCTGACAGCCAGGCTGCACTAAAGGCTCTAAGAGCCTACGAGGTATCAACTGGACTGGTCTTGGAGTGCATGAGGGCTCTGTGAACTTGACCTTGTTAGGGGCAACTCTCTTACACTAAGGTAGATTCCGGGTCATGAGGGGAACGAGAGTAATGAAAGGGCTGAGCGTTTAGCCAATTGCGGTGCCCGTTGACCCTTCATCGGTCCAGAACCATTCGGCGGAGTACCCAGAATGTTAGGAAGAGGTTCTGGCTGAATAGGGAGACGGAGTTTCTAGACATTGGGAAACTTTTATTGGCCAGAGATAGGGGGAATTTGAGGACCTTAACGGGATAGTTCATTGGATACTGTGGTCCAGGTACCAGCTTCAATATGCTCTCATCCATAGCAAATGGATGAGAGCATATTGATGTCTATTAGTTTTATTAGTTGATTTCAAACATGGTTTTGAGTCACTTCTAACCCATTCAACGTTTTTACTTGTTTCCAGAATTTGTCTTACACGTCTAACAGACAGCAGCAAATCATTTTAGTAAAATCATGCTTTTCGAGGAACATCTCAATTGGACTTCTTGGTCTTTCAATGGTGCCATAATTGGGACCATTCTTATGGCATTTTCTACTTCCATATGGGACCTTTCCAACCACCTGGCAATTTCGCGATCATCTTTATACGCCTTCTTGTTCTTCGGAAAACGATTTTCTACAACTAAAACCATTTATTCTAGAGGAAGAAGAAGAAAACATTTTTATTGAAAAATTTAACAGACACAAGGGAATCACCAGACTGCCGGTTTCGTCTCACCCAAGGACTTGTCAGTGGTTAGTTATGTGTCAACTGATCAAAGTAATTTTTAATTGTTAATTTGTCTCTATATGAAATGACTCGTAGCATCACCTCTTAACAAGATACACCACGGACGGCATAGCGCTGAGTGTGGCTAATTGAAGTTTTTTCAATCACAGCCTACACAATGTATGTTTTCTAATCAGAAGAGCTACAATTAACTAATACTTGAGCAATTTATTTTTCAATTAGAATTTTTCCTCTCTTAATCCTATTGTTTTCTCTCCTTTTTCACAAGTAATTATATTTATTTTGGGCGTTTATTGTGAAACATTGGTAAAATATAAATTTATTCAAAGTATTGGCCATCGTTAGCTATGACCATTTCCCATCTTTCTCACAACATGTCGATTCCGCGCCAAAAGAACTGTTCATTTCTTGAGGCCAAGAACGAATCATTCCAATTTTGGAAACCCTGTTCTGAATTGAAGCGTATTCCAGTGAGAGCGTTCTGCATCGATCGAAATAAATGGTAGTTGGACGGGGCAAATTCTGGACTATAAGGCGAGCGAGGCAAAAATTCCCAACCACTATTTTCTAAATTGTTTTTAACCGGTCTTGCACCATGTGGACGAGCGTTGCCATCGAATATTACGGCTTCATGTCTGGTCGCATATTCTGGGCGTGTTTCGTCTAATGATCGCTTCAAACAAATCAACTGTGTTCCGTACAGGTCCTCTGTGGTCGTCTAGCCCTATTTTAGCAGCTCTTCTTTGAGTAAAGCACAAGTAGACCGCGGTTTTACGAAAAGAAGTACTGGCACTAAATTTTGACGCTTTCCCAATGTTTGAAAAGGGTGAATTCCCAGTGCTTGTTAACCTAAAACATTATTTTGTTTGTTGAGGGCAGATATTATTCAGCCTCTAGTTCGATGTTTTTATTTTTTATTTATTTAAATAAAAACCGTGCGTATTAGTTTTTCAAAATTTTGTTCTTGCAAACAGGATAGATCATAACCATATATATATATATGTCCTTAATTTATCTAAATATAATACACTTACATATATTCAAATAAAAGATTCACGTAGAACATAGGGCGTTAACGAATTCTCTCCATCCGTCCTGGCTTTCGTTGGCCTTGAGGATTCCAATCGAGCGCAGCTCTAGCGATTTCCGTAGCTGGTCGTCTGAGGATATGACCGATCCATGTCCATGCATCTACGGATTTCAATTTCAATTGGCCTGCAATCTCTCCTTTGCCAGAGGTCTTCATTTGAAATCCAATTTGGCCAGATTTTGTGTAAATTGAAAAATGCAACACGTGCCTTATTTATTCGGTCACAAATATCCTCTCCAGAGGATATTCATCTTTCGATATCTTGCTCCCAAGGTAGTTAAACGACTCAACATCTTCAATCACCTTATCATCAACTATAAGAAGTGTTGTAATATGGGTGCCTATACGCACTAATTTTGTCTTCTTATAGTTTATCCTTAAACCCACTTTTTTTGCATTTTCGGAGTCTCCTTATTTTTGCCTCTATATCCGTAAAACGATGGGACATCAGGCATATGTCGTCAGCGTATTCAATGTCGTTTAAGTACTCCGACATATTCAATCGTAAACCAAAAGGTACTTCTCTATCCGCTTCCTCCATAACACTATCCATAAGTAATAGGAAAAGGGTGGGTGACAGGATACAACCCTGCCTAACGCCTGTATTTATTGTAAAGGGTTGGCTTTCCTTTCCATTAAAACGTACTTTATACCAAGAGTCGTTATATAGTTCACGTATTAATGTGACAATTTTCCCAGGTATTCCCTTATTAATTAGTGTCGACCACATAGCATTTCGGGATGTTGTGTCGAAAGGTCGTTCAAAATCTACGAAAAAAAGATATGAGTATTGTACTCCGCCGATTGTTCAACAATTATACGTAGTGTATCAATGCGATCGACACAAGATCGACCAGGACGAAACCCAGATTGTTCATTACGCAACGTTTGTTCCAACACTGGCGAAATTCGTTGGAGAATTAGCGCTGCTATCACTTTTCCGATAGCATTAAGCAGGGTTATACCTCTCCAGTGTCTGCAGAGAGTAAGGTCACCTTTTCTTGGAATGGTGACAATTACACCTTCTTTCCAGTCTGCTGGAATTTGGTTGTTTAAACAAGCATTTCTAATAAGTGGAGTGATGAAATCTGCTAACGTACCAACACCATATTCAAGTAATTCTGCAGGGATATTATCAGGACCAGACGATTTGTGAGTTTTTATCCTGTTTAATGCAGCCTCTACTTCAGTCCGGGTGGGAGGATCCGTTGAGATTTCCCTTCTCCGATTTCGGCGTATAGCCGGTGTCGTATCATACCCATAAACATAAATAATCAAACTAACTTTAGTCATAATCCGAAACAGCTGTCTATCCTGTTTGCAAGAACAAAATTTTGAAAAACTAATACGCACGGTTTTTATTTAAATAAGTAAAAACATCGAACTGGAGGCTGAGAAATATCTGCCCTCACTAATTTGTGAATAAAGTTCGAACAAACAAGTTTTGTTTTCTTTGAAAACAAAATAATCAATTTGAAACATTATTTTGTTTTTTAAAAAGTGTAACGACAGAAGTCGCACCGCTCGTTTCTGTCTACACATCTTGTGAATTTTTCAGGCTACAACTACAAAATAATAACGAACTCAGCTGCCAAAAAGGGTATAAAAGGCAGCACATCAAAGAAATGTGGATCAGTTGCTGGCAGCCGCCAACGCGTGCACAACTAACAAGGTACATCTCACTAATTATCCTTTTTTTCTAGCTCTTGAAGACACATCCTGCCTGTATCCTTTGAGGTCCTGCCCATATCCTGCGAGGTCCTGCACACATCCTTCGAGGTCCTGCGAACATCCTTTGAGGTCCTGCGAAGATCCTTTGAGGTCCTGCGAAGATCCTTTGAGGTCCTGCACACATCCTACGAGGTCCTGCGAAGATCCTTTGAGGTCCTGCGAAGATCCTTTGAGGTCCTGCGAAGAACCTTTGAGGTCCTGTGAAGATCATTTGAGGTCCTGCACACATCCTTCGAGGTCCTGTGAAGATCCTTTGAGGTCCTGCGAAGATCCTTTGAGGTCCTGCGAAGATCCTTTGAGGTCCTGCGAAGATCCTTTGAGGTCCTGCACACATCCTTCGAGATCCTTTGAGGTCCTGTGAAGATCCTTTGAGGCCCTGCGAAGATCCTTTGAGGTCCTGCCACATCCTTCGAGGTCCTGCAAAGCGTCGAGTGTGTGCCGAGCGTTGGTCACCTCCTTTTTCTGCGTCGAGTGTGTGTCGAGCGTTGATCACCTCTTTTTCAGCGTCGAGTGTGTGCCGAGCGTTGGTCACCTCTTTTCCAGCGTCGAGTGTGTGCCGAGCGTTGGTCACCTCCTTTTCAGCGTCGAGTGTGTGCCGAGCGTTGGTCACCTCTTTTTCTGCGTCGAGTGTGTGTCGAGCGTTGATCACCTCCTTTTCAGCGTCGAGTGTGTGCCGAGCGTTGGTCACCTCTTTTTCTGCGTCGAGTGTGTGTCGAGCGTTGATCACCTCTTTTCCAGCGTCGAGTGTGTGCCGAGCGTTGGTCACCTCCTTTTTCTGCGTCGAGTGTGTGTCGAGCGTTGATCACCTCCTTTTCAGCGTCGAGTGTGTGCCGAGCGTTGGTCACCTCCTTTTCTACGTCGAGTGTGTGTCGAGCGTTGATCACCTCTTTTTCAGCGTCGAGTGTGTGTCGAGCGTTGATCACCTCTTTTCCAGCGTCGAGTGTGTGTCGAGCGTTGATCACCTCCTTTTCAGCGTCGAGTGTGTGCCGAGCGTTGGTCACCTCTTTTCCAGCGTCGAGTGTGTGTCGAGCGTTGATCACCTCCTTTTCAGCGTCGAGTGTGTGCCGAGCGTTGGTCACCTCTTTTTCTGCGTCGAGTGTGTGTCGAGCGTTGATCACCTCTTTTCCAGCGTCGAGTGTGTGCCGAGCGTTGGTCACCTCCTTTTTCTGCGTCGAGTGTGTGTCGAGCGTTGATCACCTCCTTTTCAGCGTCGAGTGTGTGCCGAGCGTTGGTCACCTCCTTTTCTACGTCGAGTGTGTGTCGAGCGTTGATCACCTCTTTTTCAGCGTCGAGTGTGTGTCGAGCGTTGATCACCTCTTTTCCAGCGTCGAGTGTGTGTCGAGCGTTGATCACCTCCTTTTCAGCGTCGAGTGTGTGTCGAGCGTTGATCACCTCTTTTCCAGCGTCGAGTGTGTGTCGAGCGTTGATCACCTCCTTTTCAGCGTCGAGTGTGTGCCGAGCGTTGGTCACCTCTTTTCCAGCGTCGAGTGTGTGTCGAGCGTTGATCACCTCCTTTTCAGCGTCGAGTGTGTGCCGAGCGTTGGTCACCTCCTTTTCTACGTCGAGTGTGTGTCGAGCGTTGATCACCTCTTTTTCAGCGTCGAGTGTGTGTCGAGCGTTGATCACCTCTTTTCCAGCGTCGAGTGTGTGTCGAGCGTTGATCACCTCCTTTTCAGCGTCGAGTGTGTGCCGAGCGTTGGTCACCTCTTTTCCAGCGTCGAGTGTGTGTCGAGCGTTGATCACCTCCTTTTCAGCGTCGAGTGTGTGCCGAGCGTTGGTCACCTCCTTTTCTACGTCGAGTGTGTGTCGAGCGTTGATCACCTCTTTTTCAGCGTCGAGTGTGTGTCGAGCGTTGATCACCTCCTTTTCAGCGTCGAGTGTGTGCCGAGCGTTGGTCACCTCCTTTTCTACGTCGAGTGTGTGTCGAGCGTTGATCACCTCTTTTTCAGCGTCGAGTGTGTGTCGAGCGTTGATCACCTCCTTTTCAGCGTCGAGTGTGTGCCGAGCGTTGGTCACCTCCTTTTCTACGTCGAGTGTGTGTCGAGCGTTGATCACCTCTTTTTCAGCGTCGAGTGTGTGTCGAGCGTTGATCACCTCCTTTTCAGCGTCGAGTGTGTGTCGAGCGTTGATCACCTCCTTTTCAGCGTCGAGTGTGTGCCGAGCGTTGGTCACCTCCTTTTCTACGTCGAGTGTGTGTCGAGCGTTGATCACCTCTTTTTCAGCGTTGAGTGTGTGTCGAGCGTTGATCACCTCTTTTCCAGCGTCGAGTGTGTGTCGAGCGTGGATCACCTCCTTTTCAGCGTCGAGTGTGTGCCGAGCGTTGATCACCTCCTTTTCTACGTCGAGTGTGTGTCGAGCGTTGATCACCTCTTTTCAGCGTCGAATGTGTGTCGAGCGTTGATCACCTCTTTTCCAGCGTCGAGTGTGTGTCGAGCGTTGATCACCTCCTTTTCAGCGTCGAGTGTGTGTCGAGCGTTGATCACCTCTTTTCCAGCGTCGAGTGTGTGTCGAGCGTTGATCACCTCCTTTTCAGCGTCGAGTGTGTGCCGAGCGTTGGTCACCTCTTTTCCAGCGTCGAGTGTGTGTCGAGCGTTGATCACCTCCTTTTCAGCATCGAGTGTGTGCCGAGCGTTGGTCACCTCCTTTTCTACGTCGAGTGTGTGTCGAGCGTTGATCACCTCTTTTTCAGCGTCGAGTGTGTGTCGAGCGTTGATCACCTCTTTTCCAGCGTCGAGTGTGTGTCGAGCGTTGATCACCTCCTTTTCAGCGTCGAGTGTGTGCCGAGCGTTGGTCACCTCTTTTTCTACGTCGAGTGTGTGTCGAGCGTTGATCACCCCTTTTCCAGCGTCGAGTGTGTGTCGAGCGTTGATCACCTCTTTTTCAGCGTCGAGTGTGTGCCGAGCGTTGGTCACCTCCCGATAGAATCCGAACCAACAGACCCCGTGAGCGAAACTAAGTTGTCCTTCTCCCTCTGAGGCCCTTCTTTTCTTTTCGTCCCGTTAGTCCTAAGTGTTTTGTTTGTAGATATAAGCCAATAAATTGAAATTTATAACGTTTAAGACCACGCCTTTCACTCTCTGTCACTAGATCAAACAAATTTCTGTGACGATCCCTACCCCCGCGAGCTTACCCCAGCTAACGGAGGAAACTCGTCGTTACAAAAGAAGCTTCAAAAAACAGTGGATATTTAAATAATTTTTGACTCCACAGTACAATAACTCCAAGAATCATCTATGATAAGGGCTCATAATTTGGTGGCAGGAAAAACACTTGATTTTTGTGTTTCTTGGTGCTATCTCAATACTTTTCAAAGCATTAAATAGATCGGTGTTATCATTTGGGTGACAGGAAAGCACTTTAATTTTTCTATTTGAGGGTTGGCAAAGCATTTGATTCTTATGTTTATTGGTGCTTTCCCAGGGCTTTGTAAAGCATTGGCACCACCGTGGAATGGTGTTATCATTTGGGTGTTGGGAAAGCGCTGTTAACAAGCACTCATACCACCCATTTCGGTGCTTTGCCCCTTTGTAATTTTCTACCTGGGTTGTCTTTATCTTCCAGAAGATAAAAAGGTGATATTGCGGCAATATTCTCATAAAAAAATATGACAAAAAATAAAATTTGTTATTTACTTTTTCCAAATATCGCCGAATTATCTTCCAATTAATAAAAGGAAGATAATTTCAAAATACTGCTTGATTACTTTCATTCAAATGAAAAATAGAAGATATCGCTTTAATATTATTACCGTTTTAGAACCCCCCAGTCAGATATTGCCAATGGTACAAAAAATCAAGCAATGGCATGCCACTGGGTAACCGTGGTGTTAAAAATAAATGACTGGCCGAACACTCATTTGTAACGATTTGCCAGCGTTTGCAAAAAGCGTTTTGCCAGTATTTGTTTTACAAGAATTTCAGGAGTTTATAACACTGGCTAAGAATGGGCATAGAGTGCTATGCCAACGTTTCCAACCAGTTGTTATTAGTAGTTATCCAGTACAAAAATCAATTCGCTGGTAGAGCAATGATTTTATAATTAATTATAATAATTAAAAAAGGTTTGTAGTCAGAAGGTTCCGAGTTCAAATTTACAAAAACAAATGTGTCAGTTAAAATCCCAGTTAGTAGCTTACTGGACATTCAGTAATTGGGCCTTAATAATTCTATTTTATTAATTATCTGTAGTACCCTAAACTGCAAATTCAGAAGGAAAAAAATTGTTTTCGATCACTTTAGGAAAAAAATTGCGCAAGTGAAATTGCGAAATCAAATCAATTCCGTAAAAAACCTGTGACATGCCTGTGTATTTGAGGTTAAGAAGAAGAATAAACATTTTTCTATAAAAATTATAAACATTAATTTTTAAATCAGACTAGATCTAGTTTCTGCCTTTTTGTATCGACAGGCTTCATCAGTGATTTTCCATTAAATTGTTAATTGTTTATATGTATGTTTATTGTCAGATTGTCTCTATATGATAATTTTTTCAACAACCCGTCGGCTGTGGGATTCGAAAACATGTCCCCACATTACAAATGTAAATATATTGAAGTGCGACGGCAGCTTAGCCATCTCACCCATTTAAGGCCTTCAATGTAATCTAATTCATTGTTTTCTTTCCTATTCAGCTTTCTGTTATTGTCTTTACTCAGAATTCTTCAAACACAGACACCTGCAAGGAGCATAGGGCCGGAAAAAAAACACAGACACATACAAACATTCTATTTTTAGATTTTTGTATATTTTCCAATCTGCTCCGTGTCTCCTTTTTTGCAAATGTTGCCACACTGACGTATGGTTTTTACATTCAAGAGTAGCCAACTTGCATATATTGGAGACGCGTTGCCACAGGGAATTTCATAATGTATTTTTAGTACAGTCTTGTTTTAACGTCATATAGACAGCTGCAATTAATATTGTAATTATTATGCATTTTTGCAATTTTAATTTAGTAGGTTTGAGGTTAAGAAGAATTTATTGTTGTACAGGGAAATACTGTCGCCACAATATCTTCTTGGAAGATATCTTCCAAATGCTTGCAGGGGTAGGACACTAAACATATGTAAAAATGTTGTATCGTGGTATTTTAGTAGTGTAAATTTGTTATGAATCTTATGATCAAACATTTGTTGTGTTTTAGGCTTAACTTATCCGTTAACTCCTAAAAAATCCAAAATACATAAAATGCGTTTTAGGCTAAAAATTACACAATACTTTTCGTATGCACGTTGACTTTCAACGAGGATAAATATCAACGTTCAAAACTCTAGGTTTTCGCATTTTTACATCTAACGTAACTTCTTCGCATTAATTCCTAGAAAGTTTGACATACTACTTTCAATTATAACGCAAATATTATAAACATTAGCTGTTTAAAATTTAACTTTAATCCATGTGATGTAGATTTGCCTTTGGCGGATCAATAAGCCCGTGATTTTTTGAATGAAACACAGTTTTTTTAGCAAAAGAGTTCTTATTTTTCAACATAGTCTCCATTTAGCTCAATACACTTAGTCCAACGTTTCTCCAATTTCTTTAGGTTTGGAAATAGAAAATAGTCACTGGGGATAATTCAGTATATCTGGGGGGCTAAATCCGCTTATCCGCATGGCGGATGAACAACGCCGAGAACTTCTTTGAAGTTGTCACACTATTGCGTTTATGGTCAATTGAGAGCAAACGCGGCATCCATCTTGCGGATAGCTTTCTAAAACCCAACTGATCATTTAAAATCAAAACCACAGTACCATATGAAACAGTGATGGTATTTGAGAATTTTCGTTTAGTGCCTAAATGATGCCAAAAAAGTGCCAAAAAAGCTTTAAAAGTGCCAAAAAAAAAAAAAAATTAAGCAACATGCAAATGTTTCAAAAAATATGTTCAGCTTTTATTTCAAATATTTATACATTTACACCCTTATTATAAACTTTATAACAATAACAAAATTGTCACAAAACTGGTGTGAATGGAAATTATTATAATTTTGGTATTCTAAGCAAAATTGTCACAGCAAAACCTTGACAAAATTGTCATGTAATAAAAAGCACATATATTTCCATTCGTCAAGAATTTAAAATATAAGTTTTATTTTCTTTTGAAGAATTTTATAACTTTTCTTCACAGAAATATAATACGAAATACCTCATTCATATTTTGAGATATTTAGTGTGTTTTTTAATCACCTGGATTTAGAATTTTTCATACAAAAAATGGATTTATTAAATCCAAAAAAAAAGTTGGATTTAATAAATCCACAATAAAAGCACAAATATATGAAACAGCCTATTAATTTAATGTCAGAAAAAAATACGAATGAAAATTAAAAGAGAAACAAAAAAATTGAAAAACTAACAAATAAAAGGGTTTTCTTAAATTTTTTTATGAAATATGTTTAGAAAAAAAAACTACACCTCACCAAATACATATTTTTCATCTTGGACATGGAGAAATATCTTAAATAGAAATGGCAATTTTTCACTCTACAGTAAGTAATTTAATTAAATCTAATTAGTGAATATTAAATATTGCAATGGAATTTTTCAATTGTGTAAAAATATAAATTGAAGTGATAAAACTGAAGAGGCAGACTGTTTATCGCTGTTTTATGTAAAATATAATTATAAATTAAATGTTAAAGTAGAATCCTTCATCATCGAATTCGGTATTAAAAATTAGGGTGAAAGAAGTGTCGGACAGAAAATTTTTTTAAAATAGGAAGAATCTAACCCCATCTGTAGAGCACTTTTAGAAATTCTTTTTGGATTTATTAAATCTAAGTGATTAGAAAAAACGGCTATTATTTTAAGATGCATCGAACCTTTTACCGATTCTAAAATTCCTGCCAACTCCTCCAAAAGATTACGTAGTAACATGGGATTTTTGGGGCTAAAGTTGTTAGAAATAAACTCAAAATACTTGATGCTAAAATTTGAAGGAAACTGCAAGTGTTTAGAATTAGTTCTCTCGTGTTCTGCGGTTCCTGGACATTTTTTTAAGTTTTCATTTCATTTAAGATTTCATAAAATTATCAAAATAATCGTAATTTTTCACAAATTACAATTTTTTGATCATTTTATATTATTTTTGGCAGATAAAGCTTTCACCCAGAGACTATTAATTATAGAGATAGGAAATCAAAACTTACACTACTCACCGGTAGGGGGCGCTGAAATTTAGTATCACCTGTGCAACTATTTGGTATCACTTTAGTATCAGCTGAGCCTATATTTAAAAACTCAAAATTTGCTAAAAACTGCGCAAAATAAGAAAAATAAAGCGCAAAATATGTCTAAATAATAAGATTTGAGAATTCCTTTTTTTTGTTTTGCTTTTTTATTTGTTATTATTTCAATTTAAATCAAAAAAGAAAATTGTCTATTTTTTGAACAAAGTGCCATCTAGTGATAACGATGTCGTTATAACTTTTGTTTTTGGTGATGCCATACCCCTGCTTTCACCATTGTATGGTGAAATTTTTAAAACTTTTGCTTGTCATAAAAAAACCAGAATACCATAACAAATTTTTGAAAAATTCCAGTGACGGACAATACAATAGAATCAATTAAAGTTTTTATAATTTTATCTCCATTGCTTTTATTTTTAAAGATCAAAATAATTATTAAATTGGAAGGTGGTCCAGAAAATTGTAGAAATTTTTAGTGTGGCATTTGTTTTTTAATTTTGCTACCCGTTCTAAGTAGACGTGGCTTTTAATGAAAAACCAGCGTTATCGACCTTTTATCAAATTATATAGAAATTTTCTTAAAAAGTGCCAAAATTCTATGAAGAGTGCGAAAGTGCCATTGAACATTCAATAGTGCCACAAATGGCACTTTTTGCCACTTTTACCAACAGTGATATGAAATGCCTATGGCACAGTGTTGCCACTTTTTGAATAATTATTCAAAAACGGGACTGTTTACACATTCGTTGGACAATTTTTGAATAATGGCATTTTTGTGTAGTTTTTGTGTAATTTCACTTTTTACAGAAAATTCCGCAAATTTTTAAAAGTAAATCCAACATGTTCCAGATTTCAACAGAATAGTATAAAATTAAAAAAAAAATATATATCGGTAATTTTTTGTGAAACTGTTATATTTTTATTTATGGTTAAAATTTGAGGGGTACGGGAGAGAATAATTAGCAAGTAGGAAATATTTTTGCATGCAACGCATCTGAATGAAATACCCTTTCTGAAAAAAACATAAATACTTTTTTCTGAAAGAAGCTTTTAATGTGGATAAAATACCATTTTATTAATATTCAAATTTAAAAGCACGCCGTTTTAAGCCGGAAATAGATATTGAATTGAAATTCCCTTTAGTTAATAGACTAATTTGTTATATTTTTCAGGGAAATTGGCCTGGATTTGCTTTTGCAGAAGGTTATTGCAAAAATGCAAAATTATTGTTTTAAAATGCAAATAATTTTTGCACATTCCAGATGGCAAAATTCTCAGTCTTTAAAAATTGGCTTATAAATAGAAAAAATTCAAAACTTTGGTAAGAAATGGCGAAATTTTTTACAAAATATTTTTATCTTCCCCACTGGGAATTTAATTTGAAATTATATAAGAAATTATAATTTTTTGTGTAATTTCATATAGTTTTGGATAATTTTTGACTTACAGCTGTGTACTTTTTTCTTTTACTGGTGGCAACACTGCTATGGTATCAACAATCTCACGCACTTTCACTCTCCGATCGGCCAACACCATATCGTGAATTTCAATCAGTGTGTCGATCCATTCAAACGTACGCAGCTCAGGTTTGGGGATTCGGGCTTTTTGAAGACGTGGATATTTTGCAGCGTTATTTTATAAAAAGAATATTAAAATTGCCGGAATCTACACCAAACTATACGCTTTCGTTGGAAACAAATGCAGAAGTTAGCTACATTTATACATTGAATTTACACATGAATTATATATTCAAAACCCTTTTTCAATATCACCAGAATAGACTTCCTCACAAATTATCGATAATGATATTAAGAAATAATATTTTTTGGGCACATAAAATTAATGAGTTAGGAAGCGAATTTAACATCATGTTCGAAAATGATACGTCAGCAGATGATTGGCGCTGCCTAGGAACAGCTTTGTTGCAACAACTTAAATCAGCAAATTTTACTCTAATGAATGAAATAGCTTTGAGAAGCAGAAATCGATTCTACAAATATCTAAACCTAAGTAAAGGTACCAGCTACATACAAAATGGAATAAATCTAAAACATATAACAACAATTTTTAAAACTAGGTGCGATATGTTACCACTAAATGCAAAAGCGTTTGATGACAATGAAAGTAAAACATGTAGTTTATGTAATCTGAGAGAAGATGAAAACCTAATGCATTTTATGGCAAAATGTCCCATACTCAGGGAATTCCGAATCAGACATTTAGGAAAAAATTATCTTAATCATAATGAATTAGTAGATGTTTTAAATGGAGATATAACCAATGGATGGAAAAGCTATATAATTATGTAAATTGTGCTCTGGAATATAGAAAAATGATAATAGATGAATTTGTATGAATTAACAGTTAATATTATTATATTATTACACATAATTGTTAAACTAAGAAATAACACACGACTAAAAGTCATTGTTATAATTTTAAGGTCTTTATTTTATTCTAAATTTATTTTGATTGAATAAAGAATACAATACAATATCGTGAATTTTTTTAGACATTTTTTCGACGGAAGTATTGATTTCAATTGGCCGTCCAGCGCCTCTAGTGCGTGTGCGACCACAACTAAACTCATTAGACCACTCTTTTAGCATTGAAGTTGATGGTGCAGAGCCCCCATAGAACTTATCAAGCTTTTTCTTGGTTTGAGGGAAGGTTTTTTTTCGCAAAAAATAATGTTTGATGAGCACTCAAAATTCACATTTTCCATTTTTACAAATATCCTACAACCTTGTGCTTTGAAGACTTGTTAAACACAAAGTTAATGACATTAATTAACACATGATACTTGACCAGAGCAGTGTTGCACTTCTAGTAACTACGAGGGAAATTCGAAAAGTCACAGACTTATTGATCCGCCTCGTACAGTTGTTGTTCTACTGCCAGTTGATATTTTTTATACTTGATAGAAGAAAATAAATTCAATAAAGAACTAAAAAATAAAAGTTCAGAATTAAAGCAAAATAAGAAGAATTTTGCAATTAAAAAAAAATAATAATAAACACAACGTTCAGCAGAGAAAATTTGTAATGATATTCAACAACTCAACTGTTGTTGAGAATGTTTTTCTGCCGAACACGACCATTGTTAAGATTTTAACGCTATCTTAACTTAAAAGGAGAAGGTGCCGCGCTATTTTAACTTATTAAAAAAAACATTGCTATTTTACAAAACTTATTTTTTAGTGCATTTTTTTAAATCTCCTCAAAAATTAATTATTTATTATTGATAAACTGAATTTAATAATTAATTCCTCTTGCTAAACTTAATTTATGCCTGTGGTAGGGGTATTTTTCTATTCGCCCTTTACTTAACAGCAAAATCTTGGCATTTTATTTAATTATTTATAAAGACGAATTCATTACACGACTGTAACAGTGACGATTAAGAAGACACCTGCCAAATAAAATAGTTTTTCAGTGTTACTTTTTTATCAATATATCGGCTAAATTATGTCCGAACAATTTTGCAATAAATGTGAAATCCAAGAAAATCCACAAATTGGAAGGTGAGTTTTAAATAATACGTATTTAGGTGTAGACCTAAAAGTAATAAAAAAAAAAATATTTCAGATATGTTAAGGCCTCGGAACTAATAACAGCCGGTGAAACTCTATTAGTAGAGAAACCAATTTTGATTTTAGCCACAGCAGGTGATAAAAGATGTAGTAATTGTTTTAAATATGCTCAACAATATTGTAGGTATGATATATTTTATACTTTACGAAATTTTAACTAAAGTTTGCAAGGCTGGCAAGCGAAACAATACTGTTATTGATATCGATATTTTAACTTGGCAGCAATACATGGTGCTTGCATGGAAGCAGTTTCGCCAGTGCAAGTGAACAGTGCAGCGCCTTCATTATTTTTGACATATGGCATAATTTTTCTTCGTGATAGCTCGCGTGAAAGCACATGTTTCAATATCCGATATGCGCTTCTATGACAGCTCTAAATAATGGCATGACATCACTGCTTTTATTTTTGTTGTCATTGCAATTCTTTCATGCTTTCGTAAAACGATAATGTGTGGCAAATAAAACTCTATTTTTAAATTGAATTTCCAATTTTAAGAATAATGTTATTTTAGGTTATTTCGTTGGCACATTTTAAGGGTGATAGAGAATGCATAAAATTGCATATTTGCTAAAATTAATTTTTTCTCTGTAAAAAAAATTAGGAAAATAAAGAATTATATTATAGCATATTTTAAGGGTAACGGTACCGGTATTTCAGTTAATTTTGTAGCCATACTTTAAACATAACGATATTTTAAGTTATTTTGCAAAATATATTCTTAAATAGTATTTAGTGAAATTTAAGTAATATCGCTTTACAGCCATGCGAACTTGTTTAACTTTATCTAATCTTTACGTTTCTCTAGTAAATGTCAAATATCTCCCTTATGTTTGGATTGTTTACAACATAATGAGTTTGATTGTTCTAAATTTACCTCAATGCCAGAGTTAAAATTTGAAGATTTACAGAAGCATCCCGAATGCTATGGAATACTCAAATGTTTGCTATTATCGGAAAATCCAGAATACCAAGAATACTTCGAAAGGATTTTGAAATTAGAATCTCATATGGAAAAGAGACGTAATACAATATTCTGGCAGGAACACAATAAGAAAATTGTACAACCTATATTGATTTCAAATATTGCGAAATATTTACAAATTGCGGGTAAAATAAATGAAGAATTTTTACAACATTTATGCGGTGTCTTAGATGTTAATACATATGAGATACGAGCTCCAGATACCGGTTCAATGAGTGCACTTTATTTGAATGGTTCTCTGCTGGCACATCAGTGTGTTCCAAATGTTAATGTGGCTATTGATGATCAATATCGTATCAAAATTTATGCAAATCGTGATATTGAAAAAGAAGAAATGGTTACAAATTGTTATACAAATATATTATTGGTAAGTCTAACAACAGAGTGTCCCGTAATTGAAAAACCTTACGTAATAGAATTTAAAGGATAAGTATTAACGAACTGATTATGGAAAAAAATAATGAAAAAATCAAGAAAACAGAGAATGATGGTGTGATGGATCAAAATTACTTTATAATTATAGATTCCATAATATGTTCAGAATTATTAAACATTTGATACATGTTTTGTCCAGAAATTCTAAAAAAGATTTAAAAAAAATACACTTCAAAAGCCAACTTCAAATGCGGGTAGCGAACTACAAGTGGCAATGAAATATATGAAGAAACATTTTTTTATAGAATTTTAATTAACCCTTAAATGCATGGTGTGGCCATATGGCAACATACCATTTTTTAATAAAAAAAAAAAAAAACCCCCTTCTGTACACAGTGTGGCGCAGATCTTTTAAACATTTAGAGCAGTGTTGCCAGTTTTTTTTTCAGACTTTATCCCCAATTTTCAAATTGTTATCCCCAAAAATCCCCAATTTTCAATTTGTTATCCCCAAAAATCCCCAATTTTTATTTTCTGGAAAAAATTCGTATTCCCCAGCTAAAAATCGACATATATGCATCCATGCAGGTAAATGTATGTTCATGCATGGCCATAAACATGCATTCATGACCACACCTGGTTACATAAATCTCCATACATGTTTCATATATGACCATTAGGGTGGGTCGATTTAGCAATCGATATTGCGTACTCGATTTTTCGAAAGCTTTTAGCATGGGGAAAATAAGTTCCTCTACGACATATCAAAAAAATCATTTTCGAGGCTCCCAAATTTAAATTTTTTGCAATTTTCTAATAAATGCTAGATTAGCGCCATCTTGAGGTGGCTTTTTGAAACAACCAATAAAGTTGTAAACAATATAACATTACAACCTTTCCAGAAAGGTATTACTTATGAAAATCGGATAAAAAATGTGGCAACTAGAGGTAAAAGTATATAAGTAAAATTATTTTCTGCTTGATGATGAAATTATGATAATGATGAGAAATGATTATAATGATGTTGATGACTACAAGGAGAAAATAATTTTACTTATATACTTTCGTATTCTAGGGATCAAAATAAGAAACTTTGCCGAAGGAACCATACCTCTAAAACGAATTCTACTACCCCCCAACTGTTGACTTTTGTCCCGTAGGGTCAATTTTTGAAAAATCACACTTTGACCCATTTAGAGTGCCCCAATCGAGTCCAAATGTATGACCGACGCCCACTAACTTTGGAGGGCCGATCCACCCATGCCAGTGGCACACCCCCTGGAACTCCCCTGGGGGGTTCCCCATACAAACATTTTAAAAAATCACCATTTTTGGCACTTTATTTTATTATTTTTTATTTATTTTATTTATTTTTATTATTTTATTTATTTTTTCTCCTTAGAAATTTATGTAGTCAGAACATATGTAAATGAAAAAATTAATTTAACTTAGTAATAGAAAAGAAAAAATAAAAAATTACTGTTTGAAGTCTTTTTTGCTTTCAAGTCTGGGCAATTTCGCACGGCTCTCTAATGTCGTCGCCATAACAGCCTCTACATTTTCCGGTATAACTCGTTTGGAAACGCTTGTATGTGTGATGGAATTTTTGGATCATTAAACGGTGGATCATCTTGATTTAAATATTCTTTCAAAGTATCGTATGGAATGCTTCGCGTGAATGGTGGTTCAAATACGTCATTTATGTCATTCATATTGATCATTTCTGTGTAACTTGTGCAATAAAAGTTTATATCTGGTTTTTTATAAGTCCCGTTGGGTCGTCAACATCGGTTCGATAGCGTAGAATTATCTTGATAGCACAGTCGCGCTTTTCTTTGCTATCATCAAACAACATTGATAACAAGATATTTTCCGAATGCGCATAATATGAATTATCTGTAATTATTTTATTGACAATTTTGCGTAAACGAGGTTCTAGAAATCTTGACCAACTAATGAATTTGAAAAATAATCTACTACCGTACACGACAGAGCTGTAATACTTGATATTGAAGTACATTGGCACATAACATGTAATTATAAATTCAACCAGTATTCTTAAATTTGCATCTGGATTTTCCGTTGTCACATATAATCGTAATAGTCTAGCGGCCTTGGTGAGCCACCGAGAATGTACAATTTTCCCTGGTTTGATGTTTGCCAGATCCACTGAAACCACGCCGCTAGAAATTGCATGGGCCATGTCGTATAAGTACTTGGAATCGGTGGAAAATTCAATTTTTTCTGGAGCAGGGGGCATATTTTTAAACTCAATTTTCTGAAAGCCGTCCACCACCTGAAAATATATAAAAATAAAACAATTAAAAACGGTTGACAATTATAATAAATGAGTGATAGCAATAACTTACCGGAAGAGTTTCACAAGTTTCGATTTGACAGCTCAATTTTCCGGTTGCCGATCTTGGTCCAGTGCTGGTTGATTTATCCAAAGCTTCAAACAAATGCCGAAACGGAAGTTCGTTGAAGTGTAGAAGGCAAACGAACCAATGCAATGGTCTTTTTAACAGCAATTCGAATCATCGTATAATTCCACCGTTTGGGCCAGTGTTTCTTGGCTCACCGTCAGTGCATATGCCAATTAATGCATCCAGTGATATATTTTTATCGTTGAAAAAATCATTTAATTTGGTTGTTTTGTATTCAGCGGTTTCATGTTCCAGTCTTACGTAACCAATCAATTCAGAATTCGGTTCTCTCAAAATAACAAGATGAGGTTCTTTTACCATTCTAGTATGATACTTCTCATCAATTGTATCTCTCGTTAAAGTATCATCTTTTCTGCCATCGAATGAAAATGCTAACAAATTGGTATCATCTAACCGTTTGCGAAGCACTTCTTGTCTGCATTTCTCTTTTTCTCGGCGAACTTTCGATTTATCCATGATGAGAGGTTTGCCATGGATATCTTTCATTTTAAAATCTTGGAAAAGAGCTGTTCCCATTGCTGATGCTACTCTATCAGGCACGCCAAATCTGTCACATACCAAGGCAAAGTTAAAACAATCGTATCTCTGTGTGTATTGTGAACTTGTGCTTGTATCCAAATCTTCTTGAACCGGTGGCGGTGCGTATGTTGAATCATCGGGATCTTGGTATGTTGGCATTGATGACATAGACGTTGCTCCTTGCTCTTCAATTTCCATCGCAAATCCATCCATTGTTAGACTTCTCTGATTATGTTGATCGAGCACAAACTCTTTGAGGCGTTCGGGAACCAAACCGCATGCACATGGAGCTGCCTTCAAATCGCATTTACATGTTACAATGAAAAAAATTGTTTCCAGAGATTTTACATACTCTGTAAATTGTTGGGGTTTGTTTCTTCTCTTGATTTGCTCTTGATATTTGTCAAGCAATCTATTCAATTTATTACATACACTTTTTTTCAGCATTATTTCCATACCAAGTTTTTCCCAAATTCCAATCAACTTATCTTGTACTTGAATAGTGAATGCTTTATAGGACAACTTTTTTTGTTCGCTCAAGTAAAAATAATATCTCAAGATATCCAGATGGGTTGGTAAATTAAGATCAGTCAAATCAGTAGACACACCAAAAACAGTAACATCATGCGTGGGTATATGACTCATTGGGTTTTCGATAGTTGTTGATGTTGTTATTGCTTCATCTTGCGGTGTAGAGGATGGTGGATTCATTGTAAACTTCTTGATTTGGAATGATTTTTTTTAAATATTTTTTTATCTCAAATTAGCACTTCACACTTCGAGTTCTTCACAACGACTTAATGCATTCACAAAAACTGTTGCGTTATATATGGTCTAGGAGACGAGGTAATAAGAATGAAATGGTAATTTCAATTCTACCTGTAACCGATTTTGTTGCCAAAACTGCCCATAAAGTACTTACATGTAAATTAAACGTTAATCTGACTACAAATTCTGTTAAGCAAGTGCGCCTTTTATTACTTCTGGAAAATCCTTTATGATAATTTTATGCTCAATTCTACCTGTAACCGATTTTGTTGTCAAAACTGCCCATAAAGTACTTACATGTAAATTAAACGTTAATCTGACCACAAATTCTGTTAAGCAAGTGCGCCTTTTATTACTTCTGGAAAATCCTTTATGATAATTTTATGCTCAATTCTACCTGTAACCGATTTAGCTTAAGTAAGTTTACGACATGCAGCTGTGTCTTGTGGTGGCTTAAAAAACCCACACAACCTATTTTACGACCTGCAACAGAACGACACGTTCAATTGCTAATTAGCGTTTCCAAACGAGTTATACCGGAAAATGTAGAGGCTGTTATGGTGACGACATTAGAGAGCCGTGCGAAATTGCCCAGACTTGAAAGCAAAAAAGACTTCAAACAGTAATTTTTGTTATTTTCTTTTCTATTACTAAGTTAAATTAATTTTTTCATTTACATATGTTCTGACTAAATAAATTTCTAAAGAGAAAAAATAAATAAAATAATAAAAATAAATAAAATAAATAAAAAATAATAAAATAAAGTGCCAAAAATGGTGATTTTTTAAAATGTTTGTATGGGGAACCCCCCAGGGGAGTTCCAGGGGGTGTGCCACTGGCATGGGTGGATCGGCCCTCCAAAGTTAGTGGGGATCGGTCATACATTTGGACTCGATTGGGGCACTCTAAATGGGTCAAAGTGGGATTTTTCAAAACTTGACCCTACGGGACAAAAGTCAACAGTTGGGGGGTAGTAGAAATAGAAGTTTTAGAGGTATGGTTCCTTCGGCAAAGTTTCTTATTTTGATCCCTAGAATACGATTTTCACTGAGCCATGGGCGATTATTAAATCGACCCGCCCTAATGTACACACATGTAGATATTACCTCAAATTTCGTTAATACACACGTATGGTCATATATGAAACATGTATGTAGATTTATGTAACCATGTGTGGTCATGAATGCATGTTTATGGCCATGCATGAACATACATTTAACTTGTATGGATCCATGTATGTCGATTTTTAGCTGGGTCGTTAACTTTTTATTTGAATTAATGTAAAAATGCAATATTTATTTAATTCTTTTCGGTACCTTATACACTCAAACTCAATAAATTTTGTAATTCTAACAAATTATAAAAAAGAACAAATAAATTTAAATAACAGCATAAAAAATGGGAGCCAAATTTTTTCGTTTTAAATATTTCAGAATCAAAATTTTCCGATTCATCAGCTTTAGACATTTTATTGCGTATGGTACTGTATATACTGTACCTTATAAAAAAGTTTTAATATTTCAGCAGATGGATTGAATTTTTGACAATTGAATAACATGTAAAGTATATATTTAATTTAAGAAGAGCTTCTTATAACTCATATTACATCCGAATAACCTTAAATATTTTGGAACCAAAAGGAATTAAAATTTTCACCAAAAGGAATTAAGGTTTGTACGCATATAAACTTTCCAGACACAAATTTGTGTAGCCTAAAATCATGCACTATTATCATCATACTTAAAAGAAATATATAAATATTTAGAATTATCAGGGTTAAATTCATAAAAATATAAAAAGGCAATAATATGTTATACCCAAAAAATCCCCTAAAATTTCGTGTCATCCCCAATAAATCCCCGGATCCCCAAACGGAAATTTTTATCCCCATTGACGAAAAAAATCCCCAATTTGGGGATAAATCCCCTAAACTGACAACACTTATTTAGAAGAAAAATCTTGGTTTGGCTTCATATACATATTTGTGAAAAATCTATCACACACCTTTTTTGTACAAAAAGTGAAATATACCAAAATGTTTGTTTAAATATTTAAAGTGGTACCCTTAAAACAATACATCAGTAGAAAAATCTGTCAAACCAGTTTCAAATCGATTTGATTAATTTTTAACAAATTTTTAGTTGAAACACTGATTTAAGCAAAGATTTTAGTTATCTTCATTTAACACGATACTAAAATCCTCAGTACTTTAACTAATTTTGAGTGTTAATTTCAAAATTATTTAAAACTAATTTTTAAGAACCCCTTCGTTAAATTTTACAAAATTTATTGTCAAAATATAACACTTTCATGTATCTGTTATTACCCGGTAGATGGCGTTACCAATGTATCCGAAGTATTAAAGATGGCGCTATTTCTTTCCCTCCCGATTTATTAAAATGGCTCATATCACGAAAACTAAGAGAGATAGAGCAAAATTGAATAAAATTTCGACTACCCCTAACCCCAGCGAATGGGGTTGTCTCTGTCCAAAAATGGGGCCTTGGACCCTCGGAAATTTTTAATAAAAATTTTCCATGAATGAGGGGTATGTATAGTTGATCTTTTATTTGGTAAATGAATGTTTTTTAGTTCGATTTTAGATCATAAATTAATATTACTTTAAATTATTTTTTAAAGAAAGATGATACAATTTTTACAAGTAAATTACAAAGAATAAAATTTTTTTTTTATAAAATGGACAAAATGTTTGCTCCATTGGAGTGCCCTTAAATGCCCTCACATGATATGAACTAGACCCGGGGAGGGTCGCAAGACCTTAAATTATAAATTCTACGACGCAGTATAACTACAGACAAAACTGCAGTTTTACAATTTTTTTACTTAAATTTAGATTTAGATAAGTTTAACAAAACAAAGTGTTAAGAGCAACAAATTTTATTTTAAGCCAAAAAACAGGAATAAATTTTGTTAAAGTAACAAATTTTTCTGTCCAGCGAACAGACAAATTATTTTGAGTGTATTCTCGCAATAAAATTCATTTTGGCGACAATAAATGTATAGTTCACAGTTTATATATTTTTTATTTATTTTTTTGTTTTGTTTTTCTCATACACGTTAAAATAATCACAATATACATATGTATATATTTGGAAAAAAACATATTTTTCAATAAAAATAACTTTAGAAATCATATATAAAAAAATGTTAAAATTGAAGAAATCATGCATTTAAGGGCTAAACTCGAGCGGATTATTATGCCACTTATGTTCTCAAATGGTGAAAATTTGGTTCTAAACTGTGCATCTTTGAGGTCAAAGTTTTAAAATTTTGGAACAAATAAAAAAAATATTTTTTTTATGTCTTACGACACATCTTTTTTAATTAAATTTAGCGTGGTGAACACGAATAAGAGGTTTTTGAGGTATCGTGAAAAATTTTCATCAATTTTTTTCCTAAATCCAGCAAAATTTAACAAAAAATCTCGATGTCTCGAAAACTGTTTCCGCGATTCTAAAAATGCTTTCATATTCGTATTCAGCAAATTAAATTGAATTAAAAAATATGTCACACATTACAATAAAAAAATGTGAAAGATTTGGTCCGGTTTAGATTTTCTTTTTACATATTTATTTTCTTCTGAGTATTTCGAACAAGGAGAATATGTTGCCTATTCCCATTTGTGACTCGTTGTGACTGTAAAAAAAAGACTGAAAGTCACAACTTTCCATACGAAACAACAATGAAATTAAAAAACTCAAACTTTATTTGTCAATATTGTTATTGTGTCCATATCAGGTCTTAATTTTTTTGAAGTTTTCTAACAAAAATTTTAATAAGTAAATATATTTTATTGTGACTTTATAATAAGAAACACAAGAGGAATACAGTCACACCTAAGAGTCACAGACTTTTCGTAGGAATAGATACGTATGTATATTTAATTGACTTACAATAAAAAAAGGAATTGAAAGTGTCTTTATTTGTTTACAATCTTTTTCCAACTATAAACGAATAAAGACAAATATAGACGCTTTCAACTCCCGATTAATTGTCAGTTAATTAAATATTCTTTTGAGGATAAACAACGACGCTTGTACGAAATATTGAGAAAAAAAAATAAATATTTAAAAGGAAAATATAAAACTTGATTTGAGTCTAACCGAATGCATGACATAACAACCGAACAGATCTCCATAAACAAATTCCCAAAATAAAAATTTTTTTTTTGGATAATACCAAAATGATTTCTCATTACCATTTAATGCTTTAAACTCAAGAAGATACCGATGGATTTAGAATAACTTTTTTGTTCGATTTAAAGATGTTCTTCTGTCCGTGCACCGACTTATATCGGCCCATGGACGAAGCCTATTGATTTTGGTTAACATCGGTCCATGTTTAAAACATGTTTATAGCTTGTTCGCAAGCTACAGGTCGCAAATATTTTGGAAGATATTTTAATGAAATATAGTTCGCTGACTCACATGTGCCTAAGGACAAAGCCTATTGATTCGAGATAGGATTGGTTCATATATTGACCTCTCGCCCATATTGGCTATATTTACGATTTTCTCTTAAATACACCTAAATTTAAGTAAAATCAAAATTTCCTACCCTTTTTATAATTTTTTATACATTTATAGACAAAGTTCGACGCAGTCTATTTCAACCCATTCGGATTTCGGATCCAAACATTAGTTGGCTTACAACCAGACTTGTGTAGGGCATCATATAGTCGGCATATATTATGTCCTATGGTTCCATTAGGAACAAAGGGCCACATTAGTCGGCATGCCCGACATTAACTTTTTTTATTCGTTTTCCATAATTTTTTTTTAATTTTTAATTTAAAATTGTCTGTGTGTCTTTTAGGGTACCGATGAACGGCGTCATATCTTACAAGAAGGTAAATACTTTCATTGCACTTGCCCACGTTGTGAAGATCCTACTGAAATGGGCTCCCATATGAGTAGTTTCATATGTGCTCCTTGTGCTGGCAGCAGCAAAGAAGGTTATATTGTCAAAAAATCTAATAAATTGTGGCAATGTTTAAATTGTAATCATACTCTAAGAAACGAACAAGTGGACAATATCATTGATAAGGCCAAGGAAGAAGTTTTTCATGCCCAAGATGATTTAAAACGTTTTGAGATTCTCCTGGCTAAATTAAGTACAATTTTACACAGAAATCATTATATTATGATAGATATTAAACAAAATATTGCCAACATGTTACGTGCATTAATCATGAATAGTTTACAACGACCCGGAAGAAGAGTTTATGAGCGTAAGGTGCGTTTATGTCAAGAATTGGTTTTGATTATACATACCATCCAACCAGGTTTATCAAGATTAAAGGCTATTGCTCTGTATGAACTGGCAAATGCTTCAGCTGAATTGTATAGATTACGTTTTGGTGAGAAAGAACTAAGCGAACAGGAATTACAGAATTATTTGAAACAATGTGAAGCCATGTTTAAAGAATCAATACGCATGTTATTGTATGAACCGCAGCAGACACCTGAGGGAGAATTAATGAAAAGTATGATGAATGAATTGAAAGATTTAAGGAATGATATAGAAATGTTGGATAAATCATTGCAAGTTAAAGTTTAAATAAATAATAAAAAATTTAAAACAAATATCAGTGAAGTTCAGGTTTAACGAATAAAATAACGTCTGACTGTCTGATGCAATGGAATGAATTCACCCCAAAGAACCCTAGAAAATCCCTTTCACCAAATGACCAAAATAGCCTTTGTAAAAACTACAAAAAAAAACACAAAAAATGGGTAGATACATTTCTTTTGAGAACAAAAACCCAATTTTGTCCCTAAGATTGTTTCTGGGTCTGCAAGTCGAAACCGATATCGTTATAACAGAACTTCACTGTAGTTTTTTCGAAATTTTCCAAATGTATGTGTATGCTCACCAGGTAAGTGTAGATAATCCTCAGGATATCGAAGTGCCGAGTAAAAACGTTTTATCTGTTTTTTTTTTTTTTTGCTACGTTCAACCAACACTCAACTAACGCATTATATAGTGTTGTTATTTGGAAAGCAGGTTATTAGTGGGAGAAATAAAAGGAATGATAGCATGGTGTTATTAAACATTTGATATGATTTTCTTCTCTATTTCTTACCTTTGAGGAGACTGTTTCCCACATATGGCTGGTTCGTCTGATTACGAAGAAAGATTTGGGCTTTACTTCAATGATTCGATCACATATATTGGTGGAGCATTTCCAATACGTGTAATAATACTAGTTTGACACGGTTTTGATGCGAATGATACACGACTAGTTGTTTACGATTATCTTGTTGATTCTATCATGTAAAGTAAAACAAAAAAAATAAACATTCCCAAAAAAATATGGTAATGATACCCTTTGCATTACATTAGAATACAAAATAATAACTTAAAATAGGTTGTAGAAATACTTATATACAATATTATATTAAAATAATTACTGTTTTATATAGATAAGAAAATTCAGAAAATTCCTCCTATTAACATGTTGCTTTCTTTGGAAAGGGGATAGAGAAGAGATGAAAGGTGGTGAAAGATGAATAGCTTCACATATGCCAACACTGGTAATTCATTAAATATATTTATTTTATTTATAAGTACAGACTTAAGTGCTTATGCATAACTAGCGGGCGCAGCCCGCTACGTTGTTAGCGTGCCTTAAAGGTTAAGGGGGGGGGGCTGCGCCCTCCCCCCCGGGGGGCTGCGCCCCCCACAATTTTTATTAAATTCGTTTTTTTATTTAAAGTTTTTTATTTAAAGCCTTCACCCAGCCACCACAAATAAATAATTCTGCACAACAATGGGTTTAAAATAAATAAATATTTGATCACTTTTTCTCATGAAAGTGGATTGTTAGTAATGAATCCATAATAAATTGCAATATACGTGTGTATGTTAAGATAATTTGGTAAAGTGCGAACTTAGGTAGATAGACCCGTAAGTAGTTTTGTTCATTTGTGTTTTGAATGAAAATAAATAACGTAAAGCAGGGTTGGAAAGCAATTTATAATATTAAAAATAGCGGGCAAAGCTACGTTGTTAGCGTGTCTTAAATTTTTTTTTTTTAATTCCAGTTTATGTAAAGGTAGACCTGGCAATTCAAGTAAATTCACAAATTCAGTTGGAAAATTTACTGCGTCGGTTTCTTCCACCGGTGCTTCGTTACATGAAGTTTAAATATCGGAATATATAAGTTCCATTCCTTTTCTAAGGTTTTTTCTCTTTCAGAAAATTTGTTTAACTTTTTGGGGAGTATGTTTCAATGCTACATAAGTTTCATATTCCGTTGATAGTGTTTGAACAGGTAATTCCCTCTTCCAATCCATTTGCATTGTCTATAATTTCAATTCCACTCGTTCAACGTTTATATCCATTTCATTCCACTTGTGTAGTGTTTCAATCCCACTCGTTTCCTATTTAGTTTCTTAATTTTAGTGTTTCATATACACTTGTTCTTTAAGTTTTAGGTTTCTAGCTAAAGACGCAGACGTTAAGGGGGGGGGGGGCAATTTTCCCCTTTTGAACCATCATTTTTACCACGTTCCTGTCCAAAGTCCTAGAAATGCCTTGTCGATAAGTTAGCCCATACTCCAAGGAAAACATATTATATATTACAGGTTTCTAGCCGAAGGGTTCGGTTAGGCCATCAAGGGGGAGAATTATTCCGTTTTTACCCCTCCCGGTAGGAATTTCCAAAAATTCCGTCTTAGAGGACGTCTGCGTTGGAGGAGGAACCTACTACATACATAATTTTAGGTCTCTATATCCAGCAGTTTGGCCAGGCCATCAAGGGGGAAGTTTTTTCACTTTTTACCCCTCCCGGTATGAATTTCCAAAAATACCATCTTAGGGGACGTCAACGTTGGAGAAGGAACCCAATTTAAGATCCCTTGTTCCAGAAGTTTGGCCAGGCCGTTAAGGGGGAGACTTTTCCTGTTTTTGACCCTACCTGTAGAAATTTCCAAAAATCTCATCTTACCGGATGTCTACAATAGAGGAGGAACTTAAATACCAAATTTCAACTTCCTACCTCCAGCGGTTTGGGCAGGCTTTTAAGCGGCACTTTTCGCTTCATTAATCCCCATTTTTGCAATGTCCCTGTACAAAAAGCACCGTCTCGGTAAGTGAGCAGATACTCCAAGTAACATATGTTTTACATTTCAGGTTTCTAGCCAACTTTTACTATTTGTGCCCCTGTCGGTAGGAATTTCCGAAAATCCATCGACAGGGAATTCCAGCTTCCTAGTTCCAGCAGTTTGAGCAGGCTGAGAGGAACTTAAGTACCGTATTTCAGCTTCCTAGTTCCAGCAGTTTGGACAGGTCGTTAAGGGGCAACTTTCCCTTTTTGAGCTCCCATTTTATAACGACCCTGTCCAAAATTCAAAAAGTATCTTTCTAATACGTTAGCCCTCACTCCAGGGACCCACATTTTAAGCTTCAGGTTTCTAGCCGAAGGGGTTTTTACCGGCCCCCAAGGTGAGGCTTTTCTTCTTTTTGCCCCTCCCTTTAGGAATTTACAAAAATTCCATCTTCGCGGCTATCTGCTATGGATGAGGAACATTCATACCAAATTTCAACTGCATTGCCTAAGCGGTTTGGGCAGGCCGTTAGTGGGGACATTTTTCCCTTTCAACCACCATTTTTACTATGTTCCTGTTCCAAAATAGAAAAATTACGTTGCCGGTGAATTAGTCCTACTCCAAGGAATACATATTTAAAATTTTAGGTTGGCCAAAAGGGATTGGGCAAGCCGTCAGGAGGAGACTTTTACCTTATTTCCCCTCCCGATAGGAATTTCAAAAATTCCGTCTAAGCGGACGCCTACACAGAAGGAGGAACTCACATACCGAGTTTCCTTTTGGGATATCCTGTAGGGAATTCCAAAAATACAAACTTAGTCGATGTCTACTACAGTGGAGGAACCTTTATACCAAATTTCAACTTCTTACCTCCAGTGGTTTGGGCAGGCACTTTTCCAATTTGTGAGACTGTTTATGGGGAGACTTTTCCCCTTTTTGCCCGTTCCGGTAGGAATTTCCAAAAATCCCGTCTTAGCGCACGTCTATGCCGAATATCAAGAAACCTTGTTTTAGTGGAGATATCCGTGGGTGGAGGAAAAATTTTTGGAAAAACTAAATTTTTTGGAAAAAGATACTTTGTTTTTACAAAGTACTTTATTTGTACTTTTTTTGCAAAAGGTATTTTTTTTTAAAAAGTTGTTTTTTTTTTGGAAAAGGTACTTCTTTTGGAAAAGGAAAATTTTTTTAGAAAAAGGTACTTTTTTTTGGGAAAAGGTACTTTTTTTTGGAAAAGGTACTTTTTTTGAAAAAGGTATTTTTTTGAAAAAATGTATGTTTTTTGGGAAAAGGAACATTTTTTTAGAAAAAGGTACTTTTTTGGGAAAAGGTAATTTTTGTTGAAAAAGGTACTTTTTTTGAATAAGTTATTTTTTTTGGAAAAATGTATGTTTTTTGGGAAAAGGTACTTTTTTTTTTTGGAAAAGGTAAATTTTTTTAGAAAAAGGTACATTTTTTGGAAGAAGGTACTTTTTTTAAAAAAGGTACTTTTTTTGGAAAAAGGAATTTTTTTGGAAAAAGGTACTTTTTTTGGAAAAAGGTACTTTTTTTGGAAAAAGGTACTTTTTTTGGAAAAAGGTACTTTTTTGGAAAAAGGTACTTTTTTCGGGAAAAGGTACTTTTTTTTGGAAAAAGGTACTTTTTTTGGAAAAAAGTACTTCTTTTGAAAAAAGGTACTTTTTTTGGAAAAAGGTACTTTTTTTGGAAGAAGGTACTTTTTTTGGAAGAAGGTACTTTTTTTGGAAAAAGGTACTTTTTTTGGAAAAAGGTACTTTTTTTTGGAAAAGGGTACTTTTTTGGAAAAAGGTACTTTTTTTGGAAAAAGGTACTTTTTTTGGAAAAAGGTACTTTTTTTGGAAAAAGGTACTTTTTTTTGGAAAAAGGTACTTTTTTTGGAAAAAGGTAGTTTTTTTGGGAAAAGGTACTTTTTTTGGGAAAAGGTACTTTTTTTGGAAAAAGGTACTTTTTTTGGAAAAAGGTACTTTGGAAAAAGGTACTTTGTTTTGGAAAAAGGTACTTTTTTTGGAAAAAGGTACTTTTTTTTGGAAAAAGGTACTTTTTTTGGAAAAAGGTACTTTTTTTGGGAAAAGGTACTTTTTATGGAAAAAGGTACTTTTTTTTGGAAAAGGGTACTTTGGAAAAAGGTACTTTTTTTGGAAAAAGGTACTTTTTTTGGAAAAAGGTACTTTGGAAAAAGGTACTTTGTTTTGGAAAAAGGTACTTTTTTTGGAAAAAGGTACTTTTTTTTGGAAAAAGGTACTTTTTTTGGAAAAAGGTACTTTTTTTGGGAAAAGGTACTTTTTTTGGAAAAAGGTACTTTTTTTGGAAAAAGGTACTTTGGTAAAAGGTACTTTTTTTGGAAAAAGGTACTTTTTTTGGAAAAAGGTACTTTTTTTGGAAAAAGGTACTTTTTTTTGGAAAAAGGTACTTTTTTTGGAAAAAGGTACTTTTTTTTGGAAAAAGGTACTTTTTTTGGAAAAAAGTAGTTTTTTTGGGAAAAGGTACTTTTTTGGGAAAAGGTACTTTTTTTTGGAAAAAGGTACTTTTTTGGAAAAAGGTACTTTTTTTGGAAAAAGGTACTTTTTTTGGAAAAAGGTACTTTTTTTGGAAAAAGGTACTTTTTTTGGAAAAAGGTACTTTTTTTGGGAAAAGGTACTTTTTTTGGGAAAAGGTACTTTTTTGGAAAAAGGTACTTTTTTTGTCCCCTTTTTGCCCCTCCCGATAAGAATTTCCAAAAATGCCGTCTCAACGGACGTCTACACCGGTCGAGGAATCTACATACCAAATTTCAACTTCATAGCTCCAGCAGTTTGAGCAGGCCCTCAAGGGGGAGACTTTTTCCCCTTTTTGCCCGTCCCTGTAAAAATTTCCAAAACTCCCGTCTTGGCGGATGTCTACGATAGTGGAGGAACCTTTATACCAAATTTCAACTTCCTACCTCCAGCGGTTTGGGCAGGCCGTCCAGGGGGGCCTTTTTCCCCCCATTTTTACAACGTCCCTGTCCAAAATTCTAGAAAGTACTTTCCAGAAAAGTTAGCCCCTACTCCAAGGAACACATATCTTAAATTTCAGCTTTCTAGCCAAAGGGGTTTTGGCAGGCCGTCAAGGGGGACACTTTCCCCCTTTTTGCCCGTTCCGGTAGGAATTTCCAAAAATCCCGTCTTAGTGGACGTCTACCCCGAAAGAGGAACCTACATACCAAATTTCAACTTCCTAGCTTCAGCGGTTTGGGCTGGGCGATGTTGAGTCAGTCAGTCAGTCAGTCAGTCAGTCACGTTATTCTTTTATATATAGAGATGATTTGAAAACCTTATAACACGTAAGAGGTGTTTTTTTTAATATAAAAGTTTTTATACCATCACAAATCTTTAGTCGTTTAATATTTCTTAAATAAGAAATTTTAACCTTTGGTATTTAAGGACAAAAAGAACAATTATGGTGAATTATTTGTATTTAATAATAATAGCTGTGTTTTCAACTTAACTATATCCGTTAACTCATAAAAAGCTCAAAGTGCATAAAAACGCGTTTAAGACGAAAACTAACATATTACTTTTCGTATGTACGTTAACTTTCAAGACGGATAATTATCAACGTTGAAAACTCAACGTTTATTCATATTCACATCTAACGTAACTTATTCGCGCTGCTTCCTAAAAACTTTTGCTGACATACGTTCGATTATAACGGAACAATTATAAACATAACCTGTTTAAAATTTTTTCATACTACAATCGGTTCAACATATATTTGCTTTCAATAGTTAACGTTGATAAGCATGAGACAAAATACAGCTAATAATAATTTGTATTTTTTATCAATTCCAAATTGTTACTATAAAGAATTGCGCTTGTTCGTTACTTTTGTACCCTCTATTACATAACCGAATTTAATATTAATCTGAAAGATGTTATTCTGTAATTTCCTAGTGGTTTTTTTTTTTTGACAAAAGTATAAAAATTAACCCTATGTCGATCAAGTTACATAAAATAATTATTTTTATGAAGTGAAGATTTGTTTTTTTATCAATTAAAAAGGTTTAAAATCTTGTAGTTATAATTAAAATTAAGTTTCATGGGACTTTTTTGTCCCCAGGCCACTAAGGGTTAAAAAATTTTAAATAAAAGTGAAAAAAAAAATATTTCTAATCAAATTTAAGTAACATTTTTATGAAAATTATACAAACTTTTATGAAAACATTCGAGTTTTGTTCGATTATTGACAAAATACGCAATTTTCATAAAATGTCCTGGATAGGAGTTGCTCCAAATACAATATTTTTTCGGCACGGTTTAACGTTTTCTTCCATTTGGGACCATTTCCAATAAAACTGGGGGTGTGGAGGTGTAATGACAAATTTATTTTTAAGGGTCACCGTAATCTATAGCAATTATAAAAATACAAAAAAATTAATCAAAAGTTGATTGATATGCAAAACATCGCACTTTCTTTTCGAATTCGTCCCATTAGTGTTTGCACGATTTTCATCCACTTTTCTGGCTGCCTTGCATTTAGTTCTGAACGCCGAACGTGGCTTCTTTAAAGTTCCTTTTATAATTAACCAATATTCTTCTCTTGGTCGCAATTCTGGAGAATTAGATGGATTGTTTTTATTTTGGTACAAAATCGATTTCTTTGTTTTTGTACCAGCCAGTCATGTCCTTGCATAATGACAACTAACTAGATCCGGCCAAAATAATGGTTTTTTGGTGTGAGATCTTACCAATGGTAACAAGCGTTTTTAAGCATTATTCCGGATAAATTTCACCATTTATTGTACCAGTTGTAAAGAAAGTTTTCGATTTTCTTCCACAAGAACAAATTGCATGCCAAACCAGGTTTACATTTCGGAAAATTTGGATTTGATTTGCTTTTTAAAATGATCTGGAGTTTTTTTTATCAAGTTTTCTTTTTATCAATTTTTTAACCGTGGAATATGGTAATTTAACTTTTTTTATATAAATCATATGGAAACACTTTTATTTTTACTATATTCGTGCAAAATGCGTTTTCTTCGTTCTAGCCCCGAAGCCATTTTTTCACAAAACTATTCAAAATATTAAAAATCTATTTATTGACATAAGATGAAGAGATAATAGCCTAGTTAAATCATAAATCTTATTTTAATTAGTCAAGTAGTTTTTAAGATAGCTAAGATGAAAAATTTTTCGATTTTGGTTATATCAACCTTTAGTATAACACTAACAATTAACATGATTTTATTCTATAATATTTATGCAATTTCAGCTACCAAATCCTGTGGCTTGGTTATTTTCTGCACATGTCTTAAATCACTCCACGACGTTCAAATCTTTCAAAAACACCAAACTTTACTCTTAAATTTAAATTTCGTTTAAAATTTTTAAAATTTGACAGAAATTCTAAAATTATTCAGATGTTTTTCCAAAGCAAAATATTGTAGTTTGAATTCAAGTCATAAATGTCAAAAATTCCCAGCAAAATATTTCATTACCAACTAAGTGGTTATATAATAGAAATTCATAGCTCCACATAACTTATTTTTTGGGGTCTAAACGAATTATATTTGTTTGGCTTGGTCGTTTTTATAAGTAGTCACGCTTACCCGCTCGCTTACGAAAAAATGAGAAGTAAGTAGTTATGAGATTTTGAATAATAAGTGGTTAGACACATGCTTACAAAACGTTGAATTATAAGTGGTTATCCGATTGCTTACTTGATTCTTAAAAATAAGGAGTTACACAAATACTATTAGTTTAAGGAAATACATTCAGAAAAATTTAAGTTTTTCTAGTGCGTAATTTTAGGACTCATCATAAAAATTTAAACATAAAACATCCCAGGTGAAAATTATGTGTGGTCACAAAAAAGAAGCACTGGCAAAGCGCAAGTAGACCACGGTCTTACAAAAAGAAGTACTGGCAAAGCACTAAATTTGGACGCCTTCCCAACGGTTTAAAAGGGTGAATTCCCAGCGCTTGTTTTCCTATACCATTATTTTGTTTTTGAAAAAGAAACTCCAAAATGTGAATATTTAAATAATTTTTGACTCCACAATACAATAACTCCAAGAATCGTCTATTTTTAGAGTAATTTAAAATTCTTCTGTGATGAGGGCTCATAATTTAGTGGCAGGGAAAACCCTTGATTTTTATGTTTCTTGGTGCTATTTCAATACTTTGCAAAGCATTAAATAGATCGGTGTTATCATTTGGGTGTCATGAAAGCACTTTGATTTTTTTTATTTGCGCGTTGGCAAAGCATTTGATTTTTATGTTTGTGGGTGCTTTCCCATGGCTTGGTAAAGCATTGGCACCACAGTGGAACGGTGTTATCATTTGGGCGTTGGGAAAGCGCTGTTAACAAGCACTTATACCACCCATTTCGGTGCTTTGCCAACGCTGGCCCCTTTGTAATTTTCTACCTGGGATATTTCCATATAATAAACAGGGTTGGCAGGCAATACCGCTAAAATACCGTTATCGATTCAAAACCCTTTCGGCTGACTACCGTTACCCCTAAAATACCGTTACCGAAAAAACCGAAATACCGTTATCCTTAAAATACCGTTACCGAAATAACTGAAATACCGTTATCCTTAAAATACCGATACCGAAATAAATGAAATATCGATACACTTAAAATACCGTTACCGAAATAAATGAAATACCGTTATCCCTAAAATACCGTTACCGTTATTTTTAATTTTCTCCTTTTGGTAATTTTACGTGGTTATTGAGTATTTTTTGTACATTAAATTGATAAATTGGTTCTGTTTTTAATCTCGTTTCTGTTTTGTAAAAAAAATTGCGAGATGCATCGAAATAACTGACTACCGTTATCCTTAAAAAACCGTTGCCGATATAACTAAATACCGTTAACCTTAAAATACCGTTACCGAAATAACCTAAAATATCGTTACCCTAACCATAACCGCATTCGTTTCGGTTACCATCCATGATAATAAATAAAAATGTAAAAAATTTGACTGTGTAAAAAGTACTTATTTAAACTTATTTAAATATTACGAGTAAGTAATTATTTTATATTGAAAAACAATGAATACAATAGGCCGTTATTAAGAAGTCATTGTTTTATATTATAAAATAATGCAAAAGGTAATGATATATCATTTTTGGTAATGCAGATAGTAATGAGGTGTCATTACCAATATTTTGCTGGGTTGTTTTATTACTTTGTTTTAAAAATTCGTAATTATTAGGTGTGTTTCTTTACTTTTTGGGTAAAGTTCGGTAAAATGAGAGTAAGCACAAAATCCTCTCACAAAATGACAAAATTACCCAATAGTACGGGAACACAAAAAACCACTTTTCTAGCCCAAAAACTTATTTCAAAGAATAAAGTGAAACAGTGATGGGACTTGAAAATGTTTGTTTTGTGCCAAGTGTGTGACTAAAATGTGCCAAATGGGCCTTTATTGTGCCAAAACTCAATTTTAACTCAGAACCCGTGTTTTCAACTTTCATTTTGTAAAAAGCATTCTTATGGAATTAATTCTAATTTGAATTCTTATGGAATTAATTCTATTTGAATGAATTAAAATTTTCTTTCAATTAAAAGGTGAATGATAAATTAAATTCATCCGATTCTTATTAAAGATTTGGGAATGCAGCCAATGAGATAAATTTATAGCATTTGAATTTTTAAAATTCTATGGATTAAACACCGTAAGTTGTTCCGTTTTCACGTGAAAAAACTGTTTTACTCCTTATAAAAAAATTATTTTTCACGAAAATGAGTTTCTCGGGAAAACTTACGTTTCCACGCAAATTTAATGCACAAGACTATTATTTTTCTGGTGAAAAAGTGACATTTTGTGTTTATTGTGATTGTGGCTTTGTAATAAAATTAAAAAGTAGTTAATTTTTTAACTTAAATTGCAATTTAAAGCATTTAAAGTTCGGTAATATCTTCGATGCCATTTTTTAGTTTTGCTTTATTCGAAAAGGTATTTTAATACCAATAAATGCTTAAAAACTAAAAATTAAAGAATTGTTATTTTTTAAATTCATTTTCTATTAAATTTTGTAGATAACCAAAATGTGCCAAAATAGTATCGGTTGTGCCATTGTACCAATAAATCTTAGATTGTGCCAAAAATCCCATCACTGATGTGAAATACGTATAAATTCAGTTTGCAAATTGGCACAAATAGACATATTTATTCGCATTTAAAAGTTGTTTTTGATCTTATTCAATTAATTCTTACAAAAAACCAAGTTTCTTTTGCTTATTTCTTTATTTAATAAAAATTTTTAATTTATTTTTACAATTGTTGTTTGTTTATATTTGCATCAGCTGTTTTACCAAAGTTTACCCGAAGAAAAAGTCTGGGTAAATTTTGGTAAAAAGAGAAACACTAATACACTCTCATTAGCGCTCTCATTTGCCCAATTCTCGAGTACGGGAACGCGATTGGGTAAATTTCGGTAACTTTGTGTAAATTTCGGTAACTTTGGGAACGTACGGGAACGCACTGATTATTGTACTTATATTTGTACAAAATATAGTAATGGCGACCAATCACTTTGGGAGTATCACTAATTATTAATTCCTTAATGGGTATAACTTAGGGTTATAGGGTGCAGGGTGCTCCTTCTCGTTCTCTTTTCATTACTTTTCTTAATAGATTTAGCTTCAAAACATTGTCTAAATCTAGTGACAGCAACATTTGTCATTCATCTTTGAAGCAAAATATTATAAATGAAGCATTTATTCAAGACTTTTTAAGAATCCCTGAGTGCTCTCTTAAAGAAAACGTAGAGGGGCAAGTGCGAATATTGTATTGTATGATCACTCATGGGCCTATGGACTCATAACTTTTGGGGATTCAGTTTCGTTTGATGTTCTAAACATAGAAAGAGTATAAAGTCTTTTAGAAACGAAAACATCCATGCTTCTCATGCAGTAGACCAAAGTATTTTGCCGACAAGCATTAGCATCAAATGGGTATTTGCATAATACCCTACAGTCACTGATATTTCCAAACACTTGCGATCATCTATGACTGTAAGATATCCAACCTTCAGAGGAGTATCGTTAGAATGTGGGTTGTCTAAAATTGATCTATCGATATTATTAAAATCTACTGAGTAAAACCAAATTTAGAGACATGGTTTTTGTTCGACTAACTTCCTAAGAAGATAAATCTTAAAAGTAACTGTATTTCCAATAAAAAATTATGTATTTATTTATTCAGTCTAATAACATTTTTTGTAATAACTTTATTAAATCTTTAGCTACCGTAAAACGTTCGAGACATAAAGAATCCGGACAATCAACACATTTATTTAAAAGCTGCCAAAAACTTGGATATGCTGCTGAAATATTACCAGGAGTAGGATGTAAAAATCCTTTTGATTGTTGTTTATATAAATCTTCTCTTAAAAATTGACAAGTTAAATAAATGTTAACATCACTTAAATTATATGATGATATATCACTAGGTGAAAAGGCAAAACAACCAAGACATTCGATGTATCGATGTTTATGTATGGAGGATTTATATATTGCTTCAGAAGAATCCACTATAAGTACAGTATCCAAATCTATAAAAGTTAATTTATTATGTTGAACATCATATACTATATTATCAGCTGTTAAATCGGTTACATAGAAACGATAGCCATCAAAGCCATAAGAGAATTTAAGCGAAGCTTCCAACAATTGTTTGGCGATTCTTAGTTTAAGATGATAATCAAGTCTATAAAAATAATTCAAATCTAAACCAGCATAATGTTGAAACAATGTAAAACCACAAACAGCATAAGATTTAGGAACTGGAAATTGTAATTCAAATAATAACGGTAGTAATACGGGTTGTATATTGATGAACATGTATATCCATATAGTGAATTCCGGTAATTTGTAATAATATCTTTGTAATGTGTTAATAAATCCATCGATAGTTTTAACAGGTATATACTGCATGCCATTCAATAAACTGTTTTGATTTTCTAAAAAAATTCGTTTTAAATCTCGAGTGTTTGGAGTTAGTTTTAAATTCCCTTTTGTTTTAAATAAATATTTTGCTATAATTTTTTCTGTAGTGTTTTGCAAAATTATAATTTGATTATTTCTTGTCTGTGTTCCTTCGGGTAGAACGGTAAATAGCTGCCTTACGGAAATGTCCCCATCCGATTCGAGATATTTAAAAAACTGATGACATTGATTCAGTTGAGTTTTAAAACATTTTTCACAGTATTTTATATCTTCTTCGAAGTGATGTTTGTATAAATTTTGTGGTTTTGTATTGTAAATAATTATATTTAATGTATTCAATACTATTATGAGCAAAAATATAAGTCGTATATGTGAAAATTGTCGTTCGGAAGTTTTAGGAAAAATTGCTGAAAATAAAATTAATAAAAGATTCATTTTTGTATTTAAGATTTCAAAGTTTATCATTATAAAAATTCTTAAAACTTCTAAACGGAATAGAAATCTCGTATAGTTTGAGCTAAATTCTCTAATATAGTTTGCCCTAATTTTAATCAGAAAAGTAGCATCTCTAAATGCTAAATTGATTTTATTTCAAACAATATTTTTTTCTCTAAATTCACTGCATGACAAAATCTTGACTTTTAAAAATTAATAGAGCTCTGGCCATCAATTCTATATATTTCGGACATGCTGATTACAATGGCTTATTTTATTTTTCGATCAATGGTACAGATTTTTCGCTAAATGTCTTTAAAGTTTTGTGGTTTTCCATTTAGTTTTTTATATACAGAAATTTTGAAATGCAATCAATATAAATTTTTTGTAGTGAAATGTAGGCACAGGATCTGTATTCATATTTAGGCTTAAAATTTTATGCATAAAACTTGATATTAAAACCACTGTTCGCGTTTTAGATGGATTTGAAATTTTGAAATGCAATCAATATAAATTTTTTGTAGTGAAATGTAGGCACAGGATCTGTATTCATATTTAGGCTTAAATTTTTATGCATAAAACTTGATATTAAAACCACTGTTCGCGTTTTAGATGGATTTTTACGGTTTTTAACGGTTTTAGCCAATTGAATCACTGAAAGCAAAATCGGCCTTAATAAATGATTTGGCTTAGTAAAGAAGCAATTAAAAGGAAAATATTTCAACAAAAAAAATGTATTCATCTATAGCGGCCTATACGTTAAAATCGCGATTTTTCAAAAATTTTGTATGGCAGCATATCTTTCCAAGATGTCCCCAAAGTCCAACTTTTAGTATAATATGGGGTCACCTCTAAAAACTCTTGTTGCAAAACTTCAAACAAAAAAGTTTCCATTTGCAAATGTTATGGCAATAAATACATTTTTTATTAAGGTTAGTATCGTACTAAAGATAAAAAGTTCGTTGTAATTCAAAAACCTGTAGTTATCATACACAGAGTTGAATAGAATCAGCTGAGATACCTTAAGAATTAAGGTTCAAAGCAAAAAAGAGTAATAATAACAAAGGATAAAAATAGCATTGTTAGATTTCGTTAATGTTAGTCTAAGTTGAGTTGTCCTTTCTGTTGGCTGGCGGCGGCTAATGGCTAAAATGGCCGGCGGTGATTGATTTTAAGAGCTGAATGGCAAACACATTGGCGGCGGCTGGCTTAAAAAATAGTGTCGACTGGCGGCAGTTAATCGGCTAACGTCGCAAAAAAACCTACTGCAGAAATATCGAAGGCAACTTTGTAATTTTTTTATAGGTAGTTCTCTGGATTTATAAAAATTGAGTTTAACGTGCCTATCCCTATGAAAAGTCTGTGACTCTTAGTTGTGACTCTATTCCCCATGTATTTGTTGTTGCAAAGTTAGAATAAATTAAATTAAGACCTGGTATCGACACAATCATAACATTGACAAATAAAATTAGAATTTAGTGAATTTTATTGTTTTGTATTGAAAGTTATGACTCTCAGTCTTAAAACTAGTCTTATGACGCTGACAATGAGTAACAAGAAGAAATAGGCACCTAAATTTCACAATTCATTGTTAAAATATAAGATTTTCATCTCTCTGCCATTACCTGGTAGATGGCGCTACCAGTGTAGTCGATATTTTTAAGATCGCCCTTTCCTTCCATAACGGTTTTTTAAAATGGCACATATCTCCAAAATGGGAACAAAATTCGACTACCCTTAGTTTTACCTTACCTCCATGAGAAGGTCACCTCTATCCAAAAATGAATATTGTTTGGACCTTGGAGCCTCACACATTTTTTAAAGTTCCATTTTATAAAATGGACCATATCTAGAAAACTAAGCGATATAGAGCCAAACGGACAAAACGATTGCTCCTTTAGAGTTTCAATACATGCCCGTATTACTTATGGACCAGGTCCAGGAAAAAAGTACAAATAAAGTTGCAGTTTTACAAATTCTTTGCTTAAATTCCAAATTGTTTAATCTAACAAAATCTTCTTAAAAATCAGTAAATTTGATCCTAAGGAATAAATAGGAATAATGTTTGTTAAACAAATAAGTTTTTTCTGTTCAGCCAACAAACATGTTATTTTGAGTGTATAAGTTAACAACAACAAAAAAAAATAAAAAAGTATTTTATTAAAATATTTTGGAAATTTACGCTCAAAATTATTTAAAATACTGAGGATTTTTATTAATATGTAAAATGAAGATAACTAAAATCTTTGTTTAAATCATTGTTTCAACTAAAAATTTGTTTAAAATTAGTCGAATCGATTTGAATCCCGTTTGACAGATTTTTTTGCCGACGCATTATTCTACGCCAGAGATGTGCTAAAATCATTACCATTACATTTTCATTACTTGATGTAATGGAGCTTTTATCATTACCATTTTTTACGCAATGGTAATGTTTTTTTTTTTATTATGATTGCGTTAAAAAATGGTAAGGAATATCTTTTTTAATTTTCATTTCTTTTGTAAATTAAAATTAACCTTCTTTAATTTTCATTACTTTTACCTAATGTTTACACAGTAATGAAACACAAATTTGTTTTCCTTTACTTGCCGTTTTTGTCAAAGTTTTGATTTTAAAACATGAGGTTTAGAAACACATAACAGCATTTTTTAGTTCATAATCCGAGGTTTATGTTATCCATATCTTATACCAACGTTTGGTGGCTAGTTGCACAAAAAAAAATCGCGAAAAAAAACCGCAAAATGGAAAATGTTTGCATGAATATATTTGTTTGCACAATGCAAATAGCTGATTCAATTTTTTAATACAATTCTTGTACCATAAAGGCTTTTTTCGCTATCCGCCATTATTTTGCAATTTTGTACGTGCGATTTTTTTGAATTTATAATCTAGGGACAACAAGTTTGGTGGCTAGTTACAAAAAAAAAATCGCGAAAAATATCGCGAAAAAAAATTTCCAAACTGTAAAAATCTTATATCAATAGATTTATTTACAGAATGTTAATCGCTGATAACATTTTTTAATTCACTTTTTGTACCATAAAGTTTTTTTCGCTTTCCGCCATTATTTTGCAATTTTTTAAGTGCGGTTTTTCAAAATTTATAATTTAGGGACTATAATACCCAATTTATACAACAAAGTTTAGTGGCTTGTTGTAAAAAAAAAATCACGTAAAAATATCGCGAAAAAAATTTCTGCATATTTGCTTACAGAATGTAAAACTGATTAGGTTTATTAATTAAATTTTTCGCGAAAAAACTTTCGATAAATGACATTTTTTGAGTGTAGAACAAAAAAAAACGTTCTCTACACCATTGTGAAAAGTAATGGTAATGAAATTTCATTTGTCTGCCTAGTGTAGAAGAAATGGAAATGATTTTTTTAATTTATTTGATCGGGATATACATTAATTGCATTAAAGGAATTAAATGTGGTAAAATCCCAAACTTATGTACTTCACAAATTGTGAATATCAACAGATAATTTTTCACAATTTGTTAAGTACGTTTGGGATTTTAGTACATTAATTCCTTTAATGCAATTGATGTATATCCGATAAAAATAAATTAAAAAAACTAATATACAAGTGCTTGTGCAAATTTAAATGTTACTGACACTTTAGAAAACATTGTTTTCTATTGTTGTTGTTGGGTTTTCCGAATCCCAAATGAGGCAATTTTGGCGATTAACAAAGCCATCAAGGTGAAATAGTGCTTCATCGCTTAGGATGATTTTTCTGGAAAAATCAGCATCCACTTGCTGATGTTCAGTAATCCATTCAACGAACTCTCATCGCTCTTCGTTCTATCGTGTAAAGCATTAAACACATAGACGACTGCAGCTACACGACTACAGCCTGTCAAAAATAAAATACACACGTTTATATGAAAACGATTATTTTGACACCAACACAGCTACACGGCTACACGACTACTTTTGCCGCTGTAGTCAACTTAGGATAATTTCTATTTTTGTTGGCTACAAAACAAAAATAGTGTTGAAAATATAACAAAATATGTAAAACAGGACAATTTTTCCCGCTAGAAATAAAATCGCTAGCTCTGACTAAAAAATCACCGTTATGGGAATACTAAAGAAACAGCTGTTTATATTTTACAATTGTTTGAAGGTTTCATTAATTTATATTTGGAACTAATTTTATTGTGATGTTTTGTAAAAAAAATGGATCTTACAAAATTAACAAAATATTCCTCAGCCATTATTTTAGAAGCACAAACCAAAAAAGATTAACATTTATCAAAACGTCAAATTTTTTGCATCATCTGTTTACTATGTTGCTGTCGTTTTCAAAAAAATTAAGTGGCTGACTACGCGACTACAATTGCAGCCAGCAGCATTTGTAGTCGTGTAGTCATGTAGCCGCAGTCGTCTATGTGTTTAATGCATAACGCTCCATTTTTACTAACCCTAAAATGTCAGCTTTCAAATTTTTTTTAGGGTTACCAACACATTACAGCACAAATGACGACAAATTCAAATCTTAAGCTGCCTACACACAAGGGAACATACTTAAAAAAAGAGCATTTTTTGTGAATGTGTGAGTGCGTTTGTGTGTGTGTGAGTGTTGAGAGCGTGCATTTCGTGTTTACAAAATTTTTTGATATTTTTTGTTCCCTCAACCATGTTCCCTAGTGTGTAGGCAGCTTAACATTTATTTTGGGATCCTTTTTATAAGAAAATCCGGGGATTTCGTGATTTCCTGTTTGGTAATCCTAGTGTGCAATACTCCAGAGTGGAATGTTCTAAAATACAGAGGACATGATACAATAAATATGTAAGTGCAAAGGAGCAGGTTACAAAACTTATTCTCCTGAGTGGATTACTCTACCATTGTGTATCAACCTTAACGGTGGGTCTCATACTGCAGGTTTAAACTTTAGTTAGTAGTTAACCCAAAAAATTGTTGTTGTTTTGTGTACATTTTTTGACATTTTCTTTTGTTTATAGTTAAGTTAAAGTTAAACCTATAGTATGAGACCCACCGTAACATTTTATTCAAATTTGTTTTCCATTCTTGATGTTTAAGGTGTCCTACAAAACATTCATATTTTACCTTCGCGGTATTTTCTATAAAAATAACACGAAAAAATAAAAAGTGTATAATTAGCGAAGTACTTAGGTAAAATACAACTTCAAAAGTATATTTTGTAAGTTAGTAAAAAAATACATGTAGATTTATCAATTTTTGGTTTTTGTCAACTTGCCTTAGTTTTTGACCTATTCCATTTTCACGCACTTCAAAATATGTTAAGTTACCTAAGTTTTTTCTTTTATAAATTGTCTTAGAAAATATTATATTTTAATTAAAGAATTGTGTAACTTAGCAGAAAACTTTTGAAGATGTAATTTATTGAAGTACTTCGGCAATTATCCACTTTTTATTTTTTGCGTGAATGAAGCGATTCATTAATCGACTCGTTTATGGTGTATAAATACACAAGGCGTATTTGCAGGAACGCACCTTAACACTTGTTATGCTAGCGTCAAGAACGGATATTTTCAAAACGGTATTTAATATAACAGCACAGTAAAAAACATAAGATAGTATAGAAGTATAGAGAAGAAACTAAAAATATAATTTAGAAAACATTTGGATACAATGAAGAATGTCAGCGGGTTAACGTTTCGACTTTGATTGCAAATATCTCCGCTATAGGGTGTGATAAGATAAAAAAATGCAGAAAAATTTTATTTTAGTAGTACAAATTCGCGCGATTTCTTAATTCAGGAGAATATGGGTTAACAACTGTCGCCGCATATTAAATAATTTTCGACTGCTTCTTCTTAAATAATACGATTATTTCTTTAAAAAAACGTTCGTTTATATATAAAAGGCTTGGATTAAGTTGTTGAAAACTTGAAAATTTAACGACCAAATTTTGTTAAATTATCAAGTTTTCATAGTAAACTGACAACTTAACTACCGAATTTTGTCATTAAACATTTCCTGCGCCAATTTTAATGGCTGGGAATTTTTCGACAAAACTTCGTGGAAATGCAGATCTATGCCAAAGAAATATTTATACCCTACACCACTATGTGGTCAGGGTATTATAAGTTTGTGCTGATGTTTGTAACACCAAAAAATATTGGTCGTAGACCCACCTTATAATATACCGATCGGTTCAGAATTTTTTTTTATTTCGATTTAACGATGTCTGTCTGTCCGTCCGTCCGTCTGTCTGTCCATGCAATCTTGTGCGCACTCTACAGGTCGCAACTATTAAGATATTTTGATGAAATTTGGTACGCAGACCTATGTTGGCCCAAGGACGAACAAGTTTAATTTTTTTGAACATCGGTCCATGTTTAGACCTAGTGCCCATATAAGGGTCCTACCAAAATTATATTGTTTATACGCTGCAGGTCGTAAATATTAAGATATGTTGACGAAATTTGGTACACAGACCTATGTTAGCCCAATAACGCAGCCTATTGATTTTGGTGAACATCGGTCCATGTTTAGACCTAGTGCCCATATAAGGGTCCTACCAAAATTATACTGTTTATACGCTGCAGGTCGTAAATATTAAGATATTTTGATGAAATTTGGTACACAGACCTATATTGGCCCAATAATGCAGCCTATTGATTTTGGTGAACATCGGTCCATGTTTAGACCTAGTGCCCATATAAGGGTCCTACCAAAATTATACTGTTTATACGCTGCAGGTCGCAAATATTAAGATATTTTGATGAAATTTGGTACATAGACCTATGTTGGCCCAAGGACGAAGCCTATTGATTTTGGTGAACATCGGTCCATGTTTAGAACTAGTGCCCATATAAGGGTCCCCCCAAAATTGGCTTGGTTACAAACTGCAGGTCGCAAATATTAAGATATTTTAATGAAATTTGGTGCGCTGACTCACATTATAGAAAATTTTGACATAAGCCCCATTTTAACCCATTCGAATTTCGGATCCAAACAATACACCAGACTGGTGTAGGGTATTGTATAGTCGGCATGCCCGACTTTAACCTTTTTACTCGTTTTTAATGCTTTTATGGCTTTGCAGCGGAGATATTAGTAATTAAAGTTCAAACATTAACATGCTGACTAGGGTTTCCAATATGGAATATTTCGGTATTGAAAATTTTGCAGTACCGAATTTTCAGTATTCATATAAATATTCTTATTTAGCGCGTAAACTTAGATATAGCACATCTCACAATTTCAAAATTGTGTACGAAAATTATTGATTCCAAGCAGGCTTAATCTTCTCTCTTGTGTTTCATTCAGATCTTGAAAAAGATAATTCAATACAAATAACCAGGGACGTAACAGTTATAACTGTTATTCAAAATACTTATTGTTTTACAATTATTTCTTGTTTGAGTATTTTTAATTTTCTGTTTATTTCCTCTGTTTGATTTTTATTTTTAATTCAAACAAAAACTATCCAAACATGATTTTTATTTTTTCAAAAATAATAAAAGTTATTTTGTGATTTTTTTTCTTTATCAAAAAATAACAGTTAAGAATATAAATCAAAAGCCATAGAACCAATGACTTCAACAATTATAATATCCTGATGATGTCAACTAGTGTTAATAAAAGATTGAACAGTGATTTAAAGTGAGTAAATATGTATATTCAAGCAACTTCCGGCATTCAATTAAGGTCAATTTTTAATTTTTATTTTATTATCAAATGAAAAAGTTAGTGCTTAATTTTTTCAAAAAAATCATTCTGTAACTTTTATAAAAAGTTTTAAAATAAAAATCAAAAAAACAACAGAAATTTATAGAGTAAAATATAAAAATTTAAAAAATTAAAATCTTTGCCAAACTTTGTGATTTTTTTGTGCAATATAATTTATAAAATATAGTGCATTATTGAAATATTATAACTAAATAAATTTGGGTGGTGACTTTTTTAGAAATATAACAGTTATTTTGCGTCTCTGCAAATAACCAAAAATAAAATAATTTTAAATCAATGATTTGATATTGAACAAAGTGAGATAATGATTTGGTCTAATTTATATTAATTCAATTTTGATTCGATTGAATAATTTGTTTTGAGAGATACTTCGCGAAATATAAATCAGATCAGAGCTTTGAAGAATTGATTCAAAATAATTATTTTCATAGATGATAAAAAAAGCTGAATTATAAATTTGCGAATCAAAAAATATAAAGATAATTCGCACCAATTATTTTTATATTTTTTTGATTATTGACTAAAATTAATTCGCAAATAAAAAAAAAACATTTTTTAATCCTGAATATATTTTATAATTTGCGAGAAACAAGATAATCAAAAATATTTTTTTTATTCTCTTTCTAGAAAGAAAATTTCGACAAATTTGACAATACCCATCACCAATACTGAGAAATCGTAGACACAAAAGTGAACAAATATTTATTAGACTAATTGTTTAATCTTTTGACTTCCTCTCAAGAAAATTTTTAGGAAAAACATTATTTTTATGATTGAATTAATTAAGACTCGTGGACATAACCCTTGTAAAAGTCATACTATTTATAAGTAATCATAATCAGACATTTTTTGGCTAGGTTAATTTTAGTTTTTGCGTTGTCCAAAGTTCTTGTTGAGTAAAAATCCGAAATCTATACTGGAAAGCCTAATGCTGACGGTCCCAAGTGGGTTAAATTTTAATTTTATATTTTTTCTATTACTAAACTCTACATAATATCTGTAGAGCTTTTGAGTTTTATTCATCACACAATTTTGAAGACTAATTAAAACTTTACCCATTATGTATTCACAAAATTTACTAAAAAAAATTTATCGAATGACAAAATTCTATATAAAGCACAAAATTTTTTACTAATGTTAAAAAAGAAAGCAAAAGTAAAGTAAAGGTTTCTTAGATCTTTTTGTAATTTATTATTTTTATTTTTTATTTTATTTATTCTGTAGAATTGCTCCATACACAAGACTAAGGGCCATATGCATAATCACTTTTAAAATTTATAAGTGGCTTATAAAACAAATTTTTCATACAAAATTAATTTTATAAACGTGTTATAAGGTTTTTAAATTATTATGCATAGGCACTTAAAAGTCTTATTTTGCAGTATGGAACTGAGGATATGTAAATTTATGAAATCAGTAATAACCCAATAAACCAAAGAACGATACGATAGCGAAATCGCTATCACCTTAAATATCGGAAAACGATATCATATTCCAATAAGATTATAATATCGTTTTCGATAAGATTTAATGATAACGTATAGGTATTTCAAAATATTCATTATTTACAAAACATCAAACAGTTTTCTAAAACAAATAAAATTTATAAAAACTTGCAATTTTTACTTCGTTTGGCTATTTATATTCCTTTTTATTGGACAATTATAGTTGCAAAATCTAGGTGAGTTCGAATTTTCTTCAGCTCATTTTAAAATAACTTCGGTTTAACCATCATATGTGATATCATTTTCGATATCGAAATCGCCTAGAATAACGATAGTGTTTCGAGGCTGGACCAGATTTTGGCGATTTTACTTTCGTTATTCCAGGGAATTTTGATAGCGAAATCGGTATCATAATTCCTTGGAAATACGATATCGTTACGAAAGGTACATTTTAGAACAAAAAATCTATCGTTTTCGTAGGTAATATTACCTAGATAATATCGTCTCGATATCGTGACGATATCGTTTGGTTTATTGGGAATTTGTTTTACAAAATTTACTGGTTAGAAATGAGAAATGTACTCTCGAAAAGTTTTTTGTATACATGCAACAAATGCATGAAAGGGTTAAAAAGTTAGAGAATCCCACTACGGCGTTAGTAATATATTTTTTACTTTAATGTGATAAAAAATACCATGTATACACTATGTACGACATTAAATGAATACCCTCAGAATTATTTTTACCTCTATATTATCTTTTATTCTAAAAATAACTAACAGGAGTCTTTAATAAACTCTACGCAGATAAAAGACAATGTTGTATGCGTTAAATTGCAGAAGATTCCTTGAAAAGATGCTGCTATTAAAAATGTTGGCACAAGTTGATGAAGTAGGTATCGAAAAAAGTAAAACTATAAAGAACCAAAATGTATTTAAAAAAGACGAAGTATACAGGAACATATTTGTTGCTGATTAGGTTTCTTCTGCAGACAAAACAGGTTCAAGGTTTTGAATATGATGAAGAAGATGGTCAAAGGAAATTAATAGGATATTAAAATTGACATGGAAAAAATTAATGAAGATAAATGCCAAGCGAATATAAAACACTGAAACGAAATTCACTAATGACATATTTTTTACCTAAAACGAAACAAAATATAAAAAAATAAGTGTGTAGTTGAATTATTTACATTTTTAAAAAGTACAATTCTAATTGAAAGTAAAAATATACGTCAAAAAATGTGTAGCATCTGTTTTGGATGCAAAAAATTGTCTAATTTTCGAACTTGCAACACTTGCAATAACAATTCTCTTTATTTTTTTAAGTGCATGCTCTTAAATTTAAACAGGTGAGAAAGGTATGCCAGACAATTTTTAACCGCATAATCCCAAAAATATTTCAAAATTACCAAAAATTACACAAGTGAACATTGCTACGCGGATTTTATGCAAACTGGGGACAGCTTATCCCTTGCGACATGTCACTGGTCTAACCCAGGACATGTTCCTGAACTCTCCTTTAATATACAGTTAGATGGCATGTCCTAAGCAGGGATGGAAAACATGGTACAATTGTACTTTTTTTGGTACATTTTAACCTCCGTTGGTACCGTGGTACTACCACGATCCATTTGGTACAATTTCAAAAATTTCCAAATATAAAATTTTTGTCAAATACTTGTACTTTAATACTACATTTATACCTGAGCAAAAACTACTTTTTAACTTGTCAAAACGCATACAAAAAAACAAGTAAAAACTAGTTTTACACAAGTATAAATGTGGTATTATTATTTTGCCGTAATCAACTCATCAATACGCGTCGATTGAGTGCTGCTACTACTTAAAATTCAAGAATTTAACCCGCCTCTATCATATAGTTTTTGAAAAGTAAAAAAAAATATTACATTGTTTTCTTAGGACGGGTAACTTATCTAAAAAAATAACCAGAACAAAACGTTACGTTAATATATTTTCATATAAAATTGATATTCAGAACTATTGATTACACAGTACAACGAAATAAGAAAAATTTGAGGCTTCGGGATTGCGACACACCATTTACAATAGACTTTTGGACGCAGATCACGAATATGGCCATAACGTTTTAAAGTTAGCTATAGTTTAAGAAATATTTGCAAAAAAGTTTTTGTAGGAAAATTAAATTTTTTAACAAAGTTTTTGTAAAAAAATACAAACTATTTTTTGCAACATTTTAAAATGATGAAATATGTATGCATTTAAAGTTGAAATTTCTCTTTTTTCACGATTTCGTTAATAAATAGTCTGCGATGAAAGGAATATCCAATATTTGAATTTGTACCTTTAGTAAACATCTCTTGTTACTTAATTTACCAAAATATGTGCAAGTCATTCAAAACAAACAACTTTTAAATTGGTTACAATGGAGCGATAAGTGCTCTATTTCTGTTTCGAATGTATGTGCTTTAAAACAACTTTCAAAAATGTATATATAATGTGGTTTTTTCTTTGTAAATCCATTTATTTGTAAATTACGAATTTATTAGAGATTCCATTTTTTTATCTCGAAAAAAAAACAAAATAGTTAATTTTATTCACGTACTTTATTAATTTACGATTATTTACATATTTTTTAATTATTCGTACATATTTTAAAAGATACTTCAATTACAGTTCCCATTGAAAAAGGGAAGGAAATAAAGAATTGGATCCCATTGAATCTCCTGGACTAAGACCCAAATATGAATTATTTTTTTACCTAAATGCAAATATATAAAACTTAACAATTAAAATGTATTGTTAAGGCTCTATGTAAGTCGCTCGCGTACACCAACGAAATATGTTAATAAAATTTGTTGCAATGTTAACACAATTTATCGTTTAAAACAGACCAATCAAGAGGTTCATTAACAGAGGTTGGTCCCTTACCTTTGCTTATATATAAAAAGTTCTATAAATGTCACCTGCTTTAAATGTCGATATGATTTAATTGCTATTACAACTTAAAAGTCGTAAAATCAAACTAAATTAATTATTCTATAGTGACAAAAAATATAGTATTTCTTCAACTCAAAAATAGATTTAAAAAAATAACTGCCGTCAACTTTAAAATGTCCATTAAAGTTCCAAATTTTAATTAAAGTTAAAATTTTGCTAAATGAACTTCTTCAACATAAGAATTTAACTAATCACGATTGCAAATTATAGCATTGTAGATTAATGCATCGTTTAATGAAAACGTTGATTTTAAGCTAGATGGTTGACTTGCAAAATCCAAATGACGACATGGTATTCGGCTTCGAAATATGTCTGGGGAAAAACTGTCCACCAACGGTTCTCGCATTCTATAATGAGTTTAAAGCTTAAATTTCAATCATAGATCTGCGGCTTCAGCAAATTTATAATGATGGCCTTATTACTGTAGAGTTCTAAAATTTCGATGCTTTTCTTTCCTTTATTTATTAAAATGAAAAAAAAAAAATATATGAAAAAATAGTTTCCTAGTACGCTCCCAGCAAAATCTTTCATTACCAAATAAGTGGTTATATAATAGAAATTCATAGCTCCACACAACTTATTTTTTGGCGTCTAAACTCATTATTTTTGTTTGGCGTGGTCGTTTTTATAAGTAGTCACGCTTACCTGCTCGCTTACGAAAAAATGAGAAATAAGTAGTTACGAGATTTTGAATAATAAGTGGTTACACACATGCTTACAAAAAGTTGAATTATAAGTGGTTATCCGATTGCTTACTTGATTCTTAAAAATAAAGATTTAAGCAAATACTATTAGCTTAAGGAAATACATTCAGAAAATTTTAAGTTTTCTCTAATGTGTAATTTTAGTACTCGTCATAAAAATTTAAACATAAAACATATTTACATATAATAAATAAAAATGTATAAAATTCAACTGTGTAAAAAGTACTTATTTAAACTAAACGAGTAAGTCATTATTTTATATTTAGAAACAATGAATACAATAGGCCTTTATTAGGAAGTCATTATTTTATATTATAAAATAATGCAAAAGGTAATGATATATCATTTTTGGTAATGCAGATAGTAATGAGGTGTCATTACCAATATTTTGCTGGGCTTTAACCCAATAAACCATAAAACGATACAGTATCGTTAACGAATTAATATTAAGTATCATATTTGGTATCGTTTATGATACAAAAATATGAACTCGTAATTTTTAAAAATAATGATAAATTTTCTGAAAAAGTCACATTTGCTTGTTCTAATTTAATCGTTAAAGATGTCATATATACTTCTTTATTTCGATATCGTTAATGATATCATATTTTCATGGAATAGTGATAAAATAACGACAAAAATTTTGCACTATGACGAAAATATTATCGCATTGCCTGATATTTTCGATATCATAACGATATCGTTATTTCATGAAAAAACGATATCATTAACGAATGTGCATTTTTCTTCACAGTACCTATCACTTATGAATCGTTAATGATATCATTCTCGGGCAAACTTATCGTCGAAATGATATCGTTACGAATTCGAAACGATATCGTTTGGTTTGTTGGGAATATTCTTAAAATTCCTTGTGTAATGTTTTTAAAAAAATTAATCAGAGGGTTACATATAACTTTTAGGCCCAGCTTTTAGGATGTAGATTATCTTTAAACTTAGTTTAACGCAGTTTATAACTGGAATACTACTTCTAAAATCTATTTTATTTTCTTTCAATAAAGACAAATTCTAAACGAGAAAACGTTGTTGGGGCAAATTTTTGTTAATAAACTTGAAATGGCTGATATAAGTTTAACTGACATCCCAAAAACTTGGTATTAATGTATTAATCTTATTTAATTCAATATCCTATCTTTTTTAAATTTAAAGACTGAAGTAAACAAAAATTAAAAAAAATTTTGGTTTTGTCTGCTTTTGACTTAGTCGAATTGATTCAGATGCAAAAGAAGTGTTTCCTTAATATTGCCGTTCAAATAATAATAAATTGAAGCTTTTACACAATATGTTCAGAAATGGGCTCTGTAAAGGCTAAACATTAAAATTGCCTCTAAAATATGCTATTTCAGACATTATAAAAAGCACATTTAAATCACTTTTAAAAATATATTATATTATATTATATTATATACACTGAAAATATTATTACAGTAACTGACTGTAGTTTATTTAAAAAATTATCCGTTCATTTATTTTTAAATGATTATTCAGTTAAAATACAAAGAAGTATATTTTTTAACTCTATTTGTCGTTTATTTAAAAAATAAATTACATATAAATACGGATTTTCTGTTACAGTTAATATTTTCATTTAAAATATTTTGTTAAAAAAAGAATTCCTTTTCGATTTCAAGGTCAGTTAAAAAAACGAAATAAACTAAATATCATTTATTCTTACGGATTTTGTAGTTAATTTTTTGAAATTTAAAAAAACGAAATAAATGAAAAATCATTATTTTTTAAGGATTTTGTAGTTTATTTATTAACATTTAAAAATAAATGAAAATTTCTTTTGATTTAAATGAAAAGTCAGTAGACCGGTTTTCAAGTGATTTTTCATTTATTTTAAATTACATTTTCAGTTAATTTAAACTACAAACTATTTTGAGTGTATTATAAAGAGTACTTCTGAATCACTCTAAAAATGCAAACAAAGTGTACTCGTATTGATGTGATGGAAGTGTATACCTAAAAACCATACTTTAATAACATTATGTAATCACTTTTAAATTACTAACAAAATGCTCAAATTGAACTACTGAGAACATGGGACATCACGCGTAAAATAAATCAGTGTTAGAGCTAAATTCTAACTACTTCAAAATCAGTTGATGCTATTCGGAGTGCTTCTAAAATGACTTTTTTTGCTGGGTAATATTGACTAAAGCTGAAAAAGATTGACTTTTTTAATACCTAAAAATGAAGGAGTCTGTGACAAAACTTAAATTATAAAACCCAGATAAAACCATTCAGAAATGTAAAACATATATTTTCTAATCAATTTCAACGAAGTTTTAGATACTTGAAGTGCAAATTCCTAAAAAATAACGATTTTAAAATATGCATGTTCAAAAATGTACTTTATTTCGTTTTGCCATAGTAAATTCATTTTAAGTTAATATAAAATTTGTATTTCAGAATGAATTTTCTGCACATGTTGATGCAAAAGTTGTGATTCTTTTGATGAAATGAATTTAGTGGAATATGAATTTATATTACGTGTTAAGATTTTGCAAATCCGATTAAGGGATTTGACTACATTTGCAAAATAGGAAAATATGTGAAGTTTTCACTTTAACTGCAAATATATCCTAGATCCTCTACCTAATCAAAATAAGTTGATATGGTTCTGACTTTTAAACCATATTAAAAATTATCCGTGGTTTAGTCAGGTATATGAATGCCCGAGTAAAAACAGTTACATATAGTCGTGTAAAATGCGATTAAGTTATATTTGTATAAATATACAGTTTCATCCGAAAAATGGCCCGATGTAATTGTATCAGTTGTTTATCGGTTTTTATCTAATTGTATTAGTTTAGATCTCAACTAATAAAATCAGATGAAATTATATCCGATTTTTGGCCTGATACAATTTTGCCGGTTTATATCTAATGGTATCAGTTTAGGTCGTAGTTGGTACAATTTTATATAAATAAAATATATATGTTCATATATTTAGTTAGAATATTCTTCTACCTTAAGTCCAAATTCTAATTTGATATTGTCATATTAGATTTTATTTGTTGTTTCAAAAATGGGGTGATCATTTTCATGATAGACAATACAATTGTTTCGTAGGCATCACCCTACTCTTCAGTTGTCCGCAATAAGAAAATGATAACTTTCTGACTCAAAGCGAGACATTACATAAGGTACATAAAATCAACGGGATGAGAATTTTATACTTTTGTATATGAACTGTCCGATTTGGTAAAACCAGCTATAAATCAACTCCTTTTTGAAAGCAACAGTTACATAAAATCTCATTCAAATATTTATTTTGTTTTGAGTTTAAAGTTAGTTGTTTTTACAAAATGTATTGACAACAAACATACATATAAATAGTACCCAAAGGGTACTTTTATGTAATTGTTGCTTGTGGTTGGTACAAACTGAAAAAAACTCATTTCCATCCCTGGTCCTAGGACATATCACAGAAATAACCTAATACCCCATTTAGACAGAAAAGTTAATTTCTTAAAAGTCGTATTAACTTCTTAATCAAGCACTAAACAGTCAAATAAACCATATTTTAATCATTGTGATTAACAGTTACTCCAACTTTAAATCTAGTTGCTATTTCTAAACAACTCTGTATTCATATTTTAGCAGTATGCGATGCCGTTATTATGAACGAAAATGGTATTCAAATGAAAGGAAATTTTCTCCCGATTACAAAAATGAGGTATTTTTTACTTATCCGTTGGACGTGAATCGAATTAGAAGCATTTTGTTAAATTTTAGACCTTCGAACAATTGAAGTCTAAAATCAAGTTATTTTACTTTTGGTAAAAAAACCCTGTAAAAGTCCATTTTTTGTTCTTTATTTTGAAAATTTTGAACATAAAAGCCAGCTGGAAGTGGAAATGCCAAAAGGAATCAAGTTTTAATTGATAAAAAATGTAATTTCAAAATTGATATAGTTTAATTGCGCCGCAAGGAAATTTTTTTTTTAATTATAATTTCCAAATTTTTAATGCGTTTATAGATTATTGAAAAAAAATTTTTTTTTTAAGTCCTGGGAGCATTTTCTATCATCTGAGTACCATTTTACCATACAAAAAATTTCATCATTTTATCAATTGAAGTCTAAAATCACGTTATTTTACTTTTGGTAAAAAAAACCCTGTAAATGTCCATTTTTTGTTCTTTATTTTGAAAATTTTGAACATAAAAGCCAGCTGGAAGTGGAAATGCCAAAAGGAATCAAGTTTTAATTGATAAAAAAATGTAATTTCAAAATTGATATAGTTTAATTGCGCCGCAAGGAAATTTTTTTTTAATTATAATTTACAAATTTTTAATGCGTTTATAGATTATTGAAAACAAAATTTTTTTTTAAGTCCTGGGAGCATTTTCTATCATCTGAGTACCATTTTACCATACAAAAAATTTCATCATTTTCAGTAAATCAGTAAATTCTTACTGATAATGAAATTTAGTTTGCATTACCAGTAAATTTTTACTGATTACTGAAAAAAATGCAGTAATCTGTTAATTTTTCCTGATAATGAAATTTAATTTGCATTACCAGTAAAATCTTACTGTTTACTGGAATTTTTTCAGTAATCAGTAAAAATTTACTGGTAATGCAAATTAAATTTCATTATGTACCAGTAAAAATTTACTGATTACTGGAATTTTTTATTGGAAATACAAAGTAAATATCATTATCAGTAAAAATTTATTTCATTAAAATTTGGATTTAGCTCTAAGAAAAAAACAATATTTATAAGTCGCGTAACTTTACAGTGGATTTAGGATAATTCAAATTGGCTCTAAATTTTGCACAATGCTTAATTTTACTTTTTTCTATTTTTTAACCAATTATTTCAATAAACATTTATAATTTAGTAATAAATTTATAATTTAGTAAATAACAAATTAAATTTGATATATATTAAGAAGCTTTTGTTTTTATTAAGAGCCTAAATGATTTAATTCCTGTGATGAGAGTGTATTAAATGTTCAGTAATCAGTAAGATTTTACTGGTACACTCAAAAAAATAAGTTAGTAGAAAAGTTAGAAAAACGTCTTGTATATCAAGTGTAGTAGTTTTCAGTAATTTTTTTTGCTGAAATTACATTTTAGCAAAAGTTTTAGTTATATTTTTTTAGCACTAAACTAATTTTGAACTAATGTTTAACTAATTTATTTTGCTACAAAAATTGTGCTGATAACCGCATTTATAGTGTGGACGACAACCAAATAGACAAGATGTAGATGTCGCAGCTTGTCTGGATGTAGTACAGACAACGGAAATGATAAAAAAGTAAAACAACTCTACACAATTTCTATATTTAAATTTTCAGCAAATAAATTAACTAAAGTAAAATTTCTCTACAAATTTTTTGAGTTTTTTTCAGTCTACTAATATTCAGCAAAAAGTTTAGTGATTTTAACAAGGATTTTTTTCATTTGCAATCGACTAAGTGTTAGCAAAACTTTTGCTTAGGTACTATTTTTTGTGGTAAAAATCAGCTCGCTGATTTTCAGCAAACACTTTTGCTGAAATTACCAAGCACGCTCCTGACTAAAAAACCAAGCACGCTCCTGACTAAAAATTTGCTGACACAGCAACATTTTTTGCTGACTTTACTGACTTTTTTTTTTAATGTAATCAGTAAAAATTTACTGGTAATGCATATTAAATTTCATTACCAGTAAAAATTTACTGATTACTTAAATTTTTTTCATTAATCAGTAAAATATACTGGTAATGAGAATTAAATTGCAATAACAGTAAAAATTTATTTTTACTACTACTAGGGTACTCCCCAAAATTTTCTTTTTTACACGCTGCTGGTCGCAAATACGAAAATATTTCAATGAAATTTGGTACACAGACCTATGTCGCCCCCAGAACGGAGCCAATAATTTTGGTTGGAATCGGTCCATGTTTAGACCTAGTGCCTATATAAGGAAACCCCCCAAAATTGGCTTGTTTACATGCTGCAGGTCGCAAATACGAAGATATTTCAATGAAATTGGTACACAGACCTATGTCGACACAAGTCTGTTTTAACCCATTCAAATTTCGGATCCAAACATTAGTTGGCTTTAAATCAGACTGGTGTAGGGTATTATATAGTCGGCATGCCCGACTTTAACTTTTTTACTCGTTTTTATTTTTTTTACGAAACTCCATAAACTGCAGTTTAGCCAGAAATTTTTAACAAAATTATAAGAAATGAACCGGGTGTAAAAGTGTAACATTTGTCTTGAAATAGAAAAATGCCATAATTTTCTTCGCCAAAAGAAGTAGTTTGAATTATGTTGTTGATAATTCATTGGGACAGGTTTTTAATTTGCTTTTATAATTAAAATTTAAAGCAATATATCTGGATAAAGTGGAACATGCTACACTTTTGCACCTCACTGTAAATATGCCAAGAATATTTTTTCCACAAAAACAAAAATCAAACAAAAATACATTTCGACCAAAACTCTAAAAAAAATCTATATTTTCGTATATGAGTTTTAAATAAAAAATTTTAAAAAATTTCCTATTTTAAGAGTTAATTTAATTTAATTGGCAGCACTATAAGAGAGTATTTTATTTATTCACCATAAAAAATTCTAAGAGACCATCTGTTAAATACTTTAGGTTTAACTTAACTATAAACAAAAGAAAATGTCAAAAAATGTACACAAAAGAACAACAAATTTTTGGGTTAACTATTAACTAAAGTTTAAACCTGCAGTATGAGACCCACCGTAAGAATAGTCAATATCGATCATTAAATACTAAAGGCTACAAAAAATTATAGTCAGTTGTGTGGAGACAGTTGTTGATAAAATAACGATTTAGTGACAAAAAACAAGATAACTTTTAAACGACAAACATTTTCAGTTTATTATAAAAATCAGCTGCTAAATAAAAAAAAATATCGGTCAAGTTCAAAAACCTTTTTTAGAAGAAAAATACAATCAAAAAAATCTTTAAATTAAAATAAACGATTTTTTTAAATATAAACAAATACAAACAATTGTGTCACCTTATTTTTCGAGAGAAATAAAAATTTAAAATAAATTTGCGCAACATTTATTTGTTCTTCACCATAAAACAAAAATAAACAATAACTAATAATGGATTGAAATATATATATTATAAAATAAAATATAAAATAAACAAAAAATTAACAAAAACAAATAAAAAGTTTTATATAAAAAAAATAGTAAACATCCAATCTGTATAGTAAAAGATTAATTGAGGCTTAATATACATTAAAATATTAAAATTAAAATATAATTTATAAAAAAAAATATATGGTAAGAAATTAATTACGTTCTTTAAAAGAAAAATCAAAATAAAGCACATGTTTTTCAAATAGATTTTTTTTAGGAATATTGAAATTTATTTTTTAAACCTTTAACGACCAACCATAAGTCGTTAAGTACACACAAGTATTCCCTAGTACTTACAAACCCTACACACAAGCTGGTTTACTTTACCCAGGGTATGGCAGCATTGTAGGGCCTCACAAGCCAATATACTTTATAAATACACACTAGTGGCATGTAAATTAGTCAAAATTTTTGGAAAAATTCAAATGTTTTAAGTTTCACATACAATTGTTATATTGTATGGACTTACACAATTTTCTAAAGGGAAGTATGAAAATTATAGTCGGTTAGAATCGACCATTTGACTATTTAGTTTCAGAACTTTAAACAAATAATTCAGTCATCAGTAACTATTCAATTTCTAAAAAAGAATCAATAAAATTTGTTTTTGATATGCGAATTATATCTGGATTTTTTTTATTTTTTGATTCACGAATTAAAATGGTATTTTTATGATTCGCGGATCAATTTTAGTAATTGTAACAAATAAACTTCCATTGAATACATTCATTTAACAATCATTTTAAATACAAAATTAAATTTACTCCTAAATAAGAAATCAATGTTATAAATTGTAATGGATTCGCGAATCAAAATAAATAAATTTGATTCACGAATTGAAAAATATGGTAATAATTCGCGCGAATTATAACTCACCCAAAGGAATTCCTCCTTATATCGTTAAAAGAGATATTTATGGAGCCGAAAAAATCTAGGTGAAATGTCCGATTTTTCTTCATATTTAAACACGTTCTTGGATACATTTTACACAGATTAACCAAATATTAATAATTTTATTTATATGGTACATATTGAATATGAGACCTTCCTAAGGGGGGTTAGAATGAACATGGACTAATTATTATTAAATAAAAATTAGTTCTTTCTATGCGCCATTTTTTTTTTCTGATGTAATTACCAGGGCCGCGACTTTATGCATTAGGGTCTCCCGATAATTTTTTATTTTTTTAATAATAAATACAAAATGTATTTACTTCAAATTACATAACCAAAGCCCTGAGGGCCAAATATGATTCATAAAAACTACTACAATTCACATATTTGCGAATCGCGTTAACTATTAGCACATAAACGGTGTGTAATTTTAACATAAGCTGATTACGGGAAAACCAAAAATTTTTAGTAGGGTACTTATAGACCTCTACAATCGTTTGAAGTTTCGCGGGAAAAAATTAGCTTGTTTTTTAACAAATTGGTTCTAAATCGTTTCGTGAAAAATAAAGCTTATTAAGAGAAAAGTTCCAAAGAAAAATTTTAGTACACAAATTTTGGCACACAATTGCAGTTTTTTTTTTAATAAACATCAAATGTGTCTGTTAAATTCCCATTCGGCAATCGATCCTAAGTATTTCCAATGGTTTTGCAAGGTGTCTCATTCATACTGAACCCAAACTAACAGTTTTCGTTTTTTCAAGTTTCCGATTTAAAATTTGTATGGGATTTGACAATCAAAAACTAAATAAATTTGAAAACTCCTAGTTTTCGGTTCAGTATGAATGAGGTATTACTTTCAGTTAGATTTTCTTTTATTTAAAAAAAAATCACATATGGTCACCTTGATTGTATTGTCGTATCTTATTGAATTTTACAAAAAAATATAAAGAATAATAAAATGTTTACTTTTCGAACATTTTAAAAATGGGATTTATTTGTTATTGTGCGACTACACGGCTATTGCTGCTGTAAAAACGTAGTAGAATTAATGATTAGTTGTTTTCAAATGTATATTAGGATGATATTTATTTCAGTATTATTTTGTAAAATTACAATGTTTTTACTGAATTTTGTTTATTTTTATATGCAGTACCGAAAGACGAATTTCGCAAACCAATAGATATTAGAAATTAGAAGAAATTATGATTTTTGTTGTTATTTTCATACATTTCCCAAGGAATTCAAATTAAAATAATCCAAAAATTCGTTAACCCAGCAAAAAAAATGTAAGTAATGCTTTACAAACTACTTCTTTCACTGCTTCATAAGTATCCGTTAGTGTGTTGTTACTGCTTTTTTAAAAGTTATTCTGAACAACTTCAAAAAATCACTTTTTTCATTGCTTCTAAAGTATCCGTCAGTATATTTTTACAGCTTTTTTAGAAGTACTTCTGAACAACATCCCAAAAATCACTTAAGTATTGCTTCTAAAGAGTAATTGCTATAAGTGATCGTAAAAAGTGATTTTGATATCATTTGGCATTTATAAATGGAGGGTCCTTGGTTCGATTCCCGGCGGGACCAATATTTTTTTTTTAATTTTTTTTATTCTATTAATTTTTTTTTATATTTATAATTAATTTATTTAAATTCAATATTTTAATTTTTAAATTTTTAAAAATATGTATATCGATACCCTAGATGCAATACTCTATATCTGCAAAAATACAATTGTTCAAGAGAGCAATAAAACTGATTCGCATGCTTATAAGATTTTTTTGAATCAATCTGTCTTCTAGAATATTATTTAAAAATGGCAACTTATTCCTATGTATACATATTTTGAAATTATTTGCGTTATTTACGTCGCTAATGTAGATATAGAGTTCTGTAATAAAATTTTAATATAATTTTATGATAATACTAGCAGATATGTAGTTTTGATAAATATAAAAAATATGCAATATTAGGAATCAATGGCCCTCTAAATCTATACTTTTTGTGGAAAACAATATTATGTGCCTTCAAACAGGAACGAACACAGAATTGTTAATCAAGGATGGAAAAGGCTCGCTCGTTTGGTTTTTTGAAATTAATAATCCAAGGACTATTATACCCATATCTTATTCCAAAAATTAATGGTTAGTTTGAAAAAAAAAAGATTGCAAAAAAATTTTTACAAAAACGAAAAATTTTACACTAATATATTCGTTTGTAGAATATCAATCGCTGATTAACTCTTTTAAGGCATTTTCTGCCCTTTTTCGCATTCCGCCGTTACTTAGCAATTTTTTAAGTGCGATTTTTAAAATTAAAAATCTAGGGTTTATAATACCCATTTCATACAATAACGTATGGTGGTAGTTGATTGCAAAAAAAATCGCGAAAAAAAAATTGCAAAATTGCAGGAAATTTTCTGCATTAATACATATATTTGTTTACAGAATGTAAATCGCTGATTAAGTGTTTTAATTCAATTTTTGTACCATAAAGTCTTTTTTTCGCGTTCCGCTATTATTTGCAAATTTTTAAGTGCGGTTTTTTTTAATTTATAATCTAGGAATTATAAAATACACATTTCATAAAACAAAGTTTGGTGGACAATTGAAAAAAAACGCGAAAAATTAAATTTGTAAAAAGTTAAATTTTTGCATCAATATATTATATATATATGTAAATCCCTGATTAATTTTTTAAATTAATTTTTTGTCCCATAAAGCCTTCTTTTGCCTAATATTGAATTGGAGTGCACCTTTTACACTTGTTTAATAAGTACTTTTATTGAAGAGAATAAGGAAAAATATCTCGCAGTAACAAAGTGGTGTTTTTATGCCAATCAACATTCCCCAGGAAAATTTTCTGTTCCAAAGAATCGGTTGTAGAATAGCTACTTTTCATTCACAACCCCTTCTGCAGTCGATCCTAACACCGATTCTTTTTGTTTGAAATTGTCCCAAAAGCAACCCCTTCTATAGCTCCAAACTGGAACTGGTTGGAACCGGTTGCTCTAGAATCAGTTCTGGAACTGATTCTACGTCACCTACACCTTCCATATAGGATCCCAACCGGTTTCATGGAATTGGTTGCAGTGGAACCAGTTGTAGAATGGGTGTGGTTGGCTACCGACCTGGGTCATATCAAAGAATAGCTCAGTGGTAGAGCGCTAGACTAGCAATCGTGAGATCGCAAGTTTGATACCCGGTAGCGGCAATAAAAAACTTTTGTAAAATAAAAAAATATAACTTTTTTTTAAGAATTTTTTATTAACTTTTAATTGGTGGAAAGAGCTTCCTTTGCACTCGTTCAAAAAGTACTGAAAAAATTTTGAAGTGGGAGTACTCCTATGACAACTGAATGTTAAAATCATTAGTGTTTATGTTAAAAAAGAAGTATTGTAGTGCTTTTTCTACTGCTTCGGCATATCTTTTTTTGCTGGAAAGTAGTTCGAGAATCACAATTCATATACATCGATCGATTCTGTGACAGTTCGTTTAAATTTCCCGTAGGGGAAGATTAATAATTAAGAAGCACCTTAATGTTTTTGTACATTAACTGATAACAACGCTTGTTGATTTCTATTGGCGCACAGTGGGACCTGTGAAAAATAAATAGTAATAAATAAACACAACGAAAGGAAAACATCAAAGAAAACTCGTCAGAGATACCGGCGAGTTCCGAGGGATTTATTGTGTAGCGAACTTCGGGGGACCTGTTAGCGTCCCCTTCGGAAAGTTGGAGCCTTTCCATTCATAAATTTGGTGAAAGAAAAGTGGATGCTCAACACAATTCCAAGGTGTTAGATCCTTCTCTTGATTTATTTTGAACGCCTTGGAATTATGTTGAGCATTTACTTTTCTTTCACCAAATTTATGAATGGAAAGGCTCCAACTTTCCGAAGTGAACGCTAACAGGTCCCCCGTAGGTTGCTACCCAATAAATCCCTCGTAACTCGCCGGTGATGCGTCGCACTATGCTTCGTCCCATGGACAAAAAACATTTTTGTCTCAAATTGTGATTAAAGAAGGATTTTTTTAGAGATAAGAAAGTAACTCAAACAAATGCGAAAAAAAATATTTAGTGTGATTACTTTTGCTGCCAAGTGAGGGCGCTAAACTCAGAGAATTTTATGCAAAAACGACTTAACAGAAAAATAAATTTTTTTAAAAACTTGTTCGAAGATTTGATTTTTAATTACTTCAATATATTTGCAGTTAAATTAAAGTATGGGTTTTAGTATATGTCTACAAAACAATTGTTTTTTACTGCTCCGAAAAACACATTTTTTTTTTTGTTGAAAATCCAAAAATTACTTAAGTTTGATGGAGTATAAAAAAATTATATAAAATTAGATTTTTTTTTCCTTTTTTTGTAAGTTTATACTGTTATAAAATAGATCATTAAAATATTAGTTACTATTTTTTACCACAAATTAAAAAATAATAGATTTTTTTGAAATGCCTAAATTCATGATTTTTACACAAGTTTCACGCATTTAAGAGTGTTTAGTATTCAAACCATCTGAACCTTCCATAGGATGTGTTGAATGGACTTTTGTAAAACACTACGAGGAACATTTTTGTGGAACATTCTAACTCTTCAATAAAAGGGGATTTTTTGGCCCCTTTTTAAAAGGGACAAAAAAGACCCGTAAGTTGCAGAGTTAGAGGGTTAAAATGTTCCACAGAAATGATCCTCGTAGTGTTTTACATAAGTTCGCTGAACATATCCTATACCTAAAATGGAAGATTCAGTATACCAAATTTCAAAACTCTGTCTCCACTCCTTCTATTTTTGTCCATTCGTTATATGAGATCAAAGCACTGTGCGTTGGTCTTAAGCGGCCCATACATTAAGGAACATTCGTGAAAAAATAGCCATTTTTTTACGAAGGTTGATTTGTGTATGTTAATGTTCGTGTTCACATTCGTGTTTACAAAATGTTTTGATATTTTTTGTTCCCTACTCAATGTATGGGCCGCTTAACAGACAACGAAAATGGTCAGGAAGGTTAACGACCTTCTTGGATAAACTTTCAGCCCTATCTGTTCTTTCGAAGATGACAGCAACATTTGTCATTCATTTTCCTTCGATCGTAGGCGATTTAGGGCAAAAGGCAGATTATGAATGACACTCAAATCTTTTGACAATCTCTGATAAGCATTATATCCCAATGGGTTCTCTCCGATTATAATGAAATTTGGATATGTGCCAGAGAAAAAAATAATAGAGGCGCATTTTTTGTAGCGGCCAAAGCTCACCTTTAATGCTATTCTTCACCCTGTATTGAAGCAGGGGCGCTCTATTTAAACATTCTTTTTTTACTTTTATTTTTACTTCTCCTCTGTAATTATCAATTGCTTTCATTGCGATCGGAGGCAGTAGTTTAAAAGTTGTATATTTATTACCATTTATTTTGTCAAAGAGCCCACTGTGCTACATTTAGAACAAAATTGTTTTGTCATCATCGTATTTTTTGCCGGCTTACTATAAAAACAAGTTTGTGAGGTAATAATTTAAAACATAACAATAACACTTGGTGGTAAAAAAATAATAAACATCTATTAGTTTAGCTATATCATTCTGAAAACAAAAATACAAAATCTTTTACAAAAACGCTGTTTTAGCAAATATTTAAAGTAGTATTCAGGCTCGTCATTGTGTGTGTTTGCAATGTGTTTTAATGTTTTGTTATGATTTTGAAGTATTTTCAATATAGAAATTATTTTTTTAAAAATCACGTGTTACTACCGCAAAAAACACGAAGCTTTAAAAAAGACCTTAACATTATACCCACAAGTTCAATAATTTTTAATAGGTATACAAATATTTGTAGAGACGTAGAAATTAATTCAAATTAGATATATTCGCAGCATAAAAATGCCATAATTTTAAATGTTTTGAGATTTTTAAATAAATGATAGGTACACACAGAATACAGATTCATAGTTCCCACCGAATTATTCGCCAACCGAAGTTTTGTAGTTTCAGGTACAATCAATTTTATTCATTTTTAATACTGCTGTATTTACCGAAATTTATTTACAATTTTTGCGTTTTTGTTGTATTAATTGATTCCTTTAATGTTTATGAATTATAAATTCTATAGAGTGATAGATTTTTTGAAACAGAACTGATACTAGATTTTTTTCTGTCGATATTTTATTCAAATGACTAAATCGTCGATAAAATGGTGGTTGTTGGTATGGAAGATAGTGTAGAAGTTAGTATTTTTTCAATATTGATTAGAAAAGCCAATATTTTGGATAATGTGAGTGTTTTGGTATGGTTTTAGTTAATCGTATATAAATATAATCTGTTCATAAATAAATATAACTTTGCTGATAATGAATTTTATGTAATTGCAATTGAAATTATTAAATAACGAAAAAATTTCGTTGATTCCGATAGAATTCCAACCAATTTATTTTCTGTGTGTACTTTTTTTAGAAATTTGAAATATTCAACGCGTGTTTTGGGCCATTTTTTATATCTTATTATTTTACATATTTTAGTACACTGATTTCAAAAATTTAACTTTAACAGGTTAAACTTACTTTCTTGGCCCAAAATATGGATATTGACATTTATATATAATAACAAATTGATAATATAAAGTTGGATTCACAATGCTGGAGTACTCTATGATGCAGAGTGGAGTGAACTAAAATAGAGATGATATGTTAAAACTTAAATATTTATTGTAAAATTTTTGCCGAATTTTCCAAAAATAATTGGATACGGTATTATTTCAAACCTAAAGACACATATAGGCTGCGCGTTAATCTATGATTCCAATTTCAATAATGTTTGGCTCTTCCACAAATTAAACGTTCTAAAAATAGCATTATCTCTATATATAAAAGAATAACGTGACTGACTGACTGACTGACTGACTGACTCAACATCGCCCAGCCCAAACCGCTGAAGCTAGGAAGTTGAAATTTGTTATGTAGGTTCCTCTTTCGGGGTAGACGGCCACTAAGACGGGATTTTTGGAAATTCCTACCGGAACGGGCAAAAAGGGGGAAAGTGTCCCCCTTGACGGCCTGCCAAAACCCCTTTGGCTAGAATGCTGAAATTTAAGATATGTGTTCCTTGGAGTAGGGGCTAACTTTTCTGGAAAGTACTTTCTAGAATTTTGGACAGGGACGTTGTAAAAATGGGGGTTAAAAAGGGGAAAAAGGCCCCCCTTGACGGCCTGCCCAAACCGATGGAGGTAAGAAGTTGAAATTTGGTATAAAGGTTCCTCCACTATCGTAGACATCCACCAAGACGGGAGTTTTGGAAATTTTTACAGGGACGGGCAAAACGGGGAAAAAGTCTCCCCCTTGACGGCCTGCTCAAACTGCTGGAGCTATGAAGTTGAAATTTGGTATGTAGGTTCCTCGACCGGTGTAGACGTCCGTTGAGACGGCATTTTTGGAAATTCTTATCGGGAGGGGCAAAAAGGGGACAAAAAAAGTACCTTTTTCCAAAAAAAGTACCTTTTTCCAAAAAAAGTACCTTTTTCCAAAAAAAGTACCTTTTTCCAAAAAAAGTACCTTTTTCCAAAAAAGTACCTTTTTCCAAAAAAAGTACCTTTTTCCAAAAAAAGTACCTTTTTCCAAAAAAAGTACCTTTTTCCAAAAAAAGTACCTTTTTCCAAAAAAAGTACCTTTTTCCAAAAAAAGTACCTTTTTCCAAAAAAAGTACCTTTTTCCAAAAAAAGTACCTTTTTCCAAAAAAAGTACCTTTTTCCAAAAAAGTAACTTTTTCCAAAAAAAGTACCCTTTTCCAAAAAAAAGTACCTTTTTCCAAAAAAAGTACCTTTTTCCAAAAAAAAGTACCTTTTTCCAAAAAAAGTACCTTTTTCCAAAAAAGTACCTTTTTCCAAAAAAAGTACCTTTTTCCAAAAAAAGTACCTTTTTCCAAAAAAAGTACCTTTTTCCAAAAAAATTACCTTTTTTCAAAAGAAGTACCTTTTTCCAAAAAAAGTACTTTTTTCCAAAAAAAAGTACCTTTTCCCGAAAAAAGTACCTTTTTCCAAAAAAGTACCTTTTTCCAAAAAAAATTCCTTTTTCCAAAAAAAGTACCTTTTTTAAAAAAAGTACCTTTTTCCAAAAAATGTACCTTTTTCTAAAAAAATGTACCTTTTCCAAAAAAAAAAGTACCTTTTCCCAAAAAACATACATTTTTCCAAAAAAATAACTTATTCAAAAAAAGTACCTTTTCCAAAGAAGAGTACCTTTTCCCAAAAAAAGTACCTTTTTCTAAAAAAAGTACCTTTTTCTAAAAAAAGTACCTTTTTCTAAAAAAAGTACCTTTTTCCAAAAAAAGTACCTTTTTCCAAAAAAAAATACCCTTTTCCAAAAAAAGTACCTTTTCCCAAAAAAAGTACCTTTTTTCAAAAAAAGTACGTTTTTCCAAAAAAAGTACCTTTTTCCAAAAAAAAGTACCTTTTTCTAAAAAAAGTACCTTTTTCTAAAAAAAGTACCTTTTCCAAAAAAAAGTACCTTTTCCCAAAAAAAGTACCTTTTTCTAAAAAAATTTTCCTTTTCCCAAAAAACATACATTTTTTCAAAAAAATACCTTTTTCAAAAAAAGTACCTTTTTCCAAAAAAGTACCTTTTTCCAAAAAAGTACCTTTTCCAAAAAAAGTACCTTTTCCCAAAAAAAAGTACCTTTTTCTAAAAAATGTTCCTTTTCCAAAAGAAGAACCTTTTCCAAAAAAAGTATCTTTTTCCAAAACACATACATTTTTCCAAAAAAAACACCTTATTAAAAAAAAATACCTTTTCCAAAAAAAGTACAAATAAAGTACTTTGTAAAAACAAAGTATCTTTTTCCAAAAAAATTTCGTTTTTCCAAAAAGTACCATTTAAAATAATATATAATTTCAAAAAAACTACTTTTTTCCCTCCCCCACGGATATCTCCACTAAAACAAGGTTTCTTGATATTCGGCATAGACGTGCGCTAAGACGGGATTTTTGGAAATTCCTACCGGAACGGGCAAAAACAGTCTCACAAATTGGAAAAGTGCCTGCCCAAACCACTGGAGGTAAGAAGTTGAAATTTGGTATAAAGGTTCCTCCACTGTAGTAGACATCGACTAAGTTTGTATTTTTGGAATTCCCTACAGGATATCCCAAAAGGAAACTCGGTATGTGAGTTCCTCCTTCTGTGTAGGCGTCCGCTTAGACGGAATTTTTGAAATTCCTATCGGGAGAGGAAATAAGGTAAAAGTCTCCTCCTGACGGCTTGCCCAATCCCTTTTGGCCAAACTAAAATTTTAAATATGTATTCCTTGGAGTAGGACTAACTCACCGGCAACGTAATTTTTCTATTTTGGAACAGCAACATAGTAAAAATGGTGGTTGAAAGGGCAAAATGTCCCCAATTACGGCCTGCCCAAACCGCTTAGGCAATGCAGTTGAAATTTGGTATGAATGTTCCTCATCCATCGCAGATAGCCGCGAAGATGGAATTTTTGTAAATTCCTAAAGGGAGGGGCAAAAAGAAGAAAAGCCTCACCTTGGGGGCCGGTAAAAACCCCTTCGGCTAGAAACCTGAAGATTAAAATGTAGGTCCCTGGAGTAAGGGCTAACTTATTAGAAAGATACTTTTTTGAATTTTGGACAGGGTCGTTATAAAATGGGGGCTCAAAAAGGGAAAGTTGCCCCTTAACGACCTGTCCAAACTGCTGCAACTAGGAAGCTGAAATTCGGTACTTAGGTTCCTCTTCCAGCCTAATTCCAACCGGGAGGGACAAAAAAAGAAAAAGTGTCCCCCTTGACAGCCTGCTCAAACTGCTGGAACTAGGAAGCTGAAATTCCCTGTCGATGGATTTTCGGAAATTCCTACCGAGAGGGGCACAAATAGTAAAAGTTGGCTAGAAACCTGAAATGTAAAACATATGTTACTTGGAGTATGGGCTCACTTACCGGGAAGGTGCTTTTTGGACAGGGACATTGCAAAAATGGGGATTAATGAAGCGAAAAGTGCCGCTTAAAGGCCTGCCCAAACCGCTGGAGGTAGGAAGTTGAAATTTGGTATTAAAGTTCCCCCTCTATTGTAGACATCCGCTAAGATGAGATTTTTGGAAATTTCTACAGGTAGGGTCAAAAACAGGAAAAGTCTCCCCCTTAACGGCCTGGCCAAACTGCTGGAACAAGGGATCTTAAATTCGGTATTTGGGTTCCTTCTCCAACGTTGACGTCCGCTAAGATGGTATTTTTGGAAATTCATACCGGGAGGGGTAAAAAGGGAAAAAACTTCCCCCTTGACGGCCTGGCCAAACTGCTGGATATAGAGACCTAAAATTATGTATGTAGTAGGTTCCTCCTCCAACGCAGACGTCCTCTAATACGGAATTTTTGGAAATTCCTACCGGGAGGGGTAAAAACGGAATAATTCTCCCCCTTGATGGCCTAACCGAACCCTTCGGCTAGAAACCTGTAATATATAATATGTTTTCCTTGGAGTATGGGCTAACTTATCGACAAGGCATTTCTAGGACTTTGGACAGGAACGTGGTAAAAATCGTGGTTCAAAAGGGGAAAATTACCCCCCCCCCCCTTAACGTCTGCGTCTTTAGCTAGAAACCTAAAACTTAAAGAACAAGTGTATATGAAACACTAAAATTAAGAAACTAAATAGGAAACGAGTGGAATGAAACACTACACAAGTGGAATGAAATGGATATAAACGTTGAACGAGTAGAATTGAAATTATAGAGAATGCAAATGGATTGGAAGAGGGAATTACCTGTTCAAACACTATCCACGGAATATGAAACTTATGTAGCATTGAAACTTACTCTCCAAAAAGTTAAACAAATTTTCTAAAAGAGAAAAAACCTTAGAAAAGGAATTGAACTTATATATTCCGATATTTAAACTTCATGTAACGAAGCACCGGTGGAAGAAACCGACGCAGTAAATTTTCCAACTGAATTTGTGAATTTACTTGAATTGCCAGGTCTACCTTTACATAAACTGGAATTAAAAAAAAAAAACTTTAAGACCCGCTATTTTTAATATTATAAAATGCTTTCCAACCCTGCTTTAGTTTATTTATTTTCATTCAAAACACAAATGAACAAAACTACTTACGGGTCTATCTACCTAAGTTCGCACTTTACCAAATTATCTTAACATACACACGTATATTGCAATTTATTATGGATTCATTACTAACAATCCACTTTCATGAGAAAAAGTGATCAAATATTTATTTATTTTAAACCCATTGTTGTGCAGAATTATTTATTTGTGGTGGCTGGGTGAAGGCTTTAAATAAAAAAACTTTAAATAAAAAAACGAATTTAATAAAAATTTGGGGGGCGCAGCCCCCCCCCCCCCCCTTGACCTTTAAGGCACGCTAACAACGTAGCGGGCTGCGCCCGCTAGTGTTTTATAAATAGATAAGAGCCAGAAAACATAACGCATGTCATACACTCACAATATATTGTCCATAACGGATTGAGGTTTATTTGAAAAGTAATAGGTAAAGTTTGTTTTCAATTGAAGAATCAATTAAAATACATGGAAGCATATTGTTTAACTTTTTGTATTAGTCAACAAAAAACAAACTACTATATATTTTCAGTCAAATCCTCTATTTTTAGTTTTCTTTTTTTAGAAAAAATAATTGAACTAATTTCGTTGTTTTCTGTTTTAAAACCAAATATTCAAATATTTTCGGTTTTCTTTTTTGTTAAAATAATTTCTTTATATACAAAATTATTTCAATTCAAACTATAAGAAATTCTTTACTCATACACACAAATATAGCCAATAAAAATATGAACGTGTGTGTTGTGTGTGTAGTGTTTTGAAAATTCAAACAAAAGAAAAAAACTTTCATATATGAAAAAACAAAACCACAAAATCGTTTTTTCCTATCGTTTTGTCAGTTAAAAATTGAAGATTGTTTTAACAGACTTTTCCATTATTTTTATTTCTTTTATGGATTGTTTAAACAATGTTTGAAAATAGATAGCAAAATGATTTGAATATAATAAAAAATCAGTAGTCCTTTTTTTCATTGTGTTTTCAATTAATTTAATATGTGTTTTAGGTTGTTTTTAGCGATAAAATATTGTGAGTGTAGTTAAAGGTCATATAAATAGTGAATTATAGAGATTTATACATAGTACAAACAAAACTTTGTAACTTCAACAAAATCGGATGAAATTTTCGGATATCCGACAAAAATAATGTTCTGTAATTTTTGTGAAATTGTAAAATTTTTATTTTGCAACGAACGAATTTTGACACACGCTCAAAATTCCAATCTCACATCCCGTGTAAAAACAGTTATATATGGTCATTAGGGTTAAGGTCCACCCTAATGACCATATATATTATGTCAACTTGCGATTTGAGGCCGCCCCCCCCCCCTAAAAATGTGCCTTTGGGTATAAAAATGACACTTTTTACATTTAAAAAATTTTGGGGTCATTTCGACCCCATGTGCCTAATTTGGAGATGTCGATTGCTATTTGTACCACATAATAGTTTATATTAAAGAAAAAATAAATTGGAAAAATGATAATTCGAGTTTGTGTTTGGAGCGACTGCTTTCCAGGACATTTTACAAAAATTGCTCATTTTGTCAAAAATTAAACAAAATTTGAATGTTTTCATCAAATTTTACACAGTTTTCGGAAAAACACCACTTAAATTTGGTTAGACTATAATTATCTTTACATTTGTTTAAAAAATATTTAACCCTTAGTGGACTGGGGTCAGAAAAGACCCATGAAACTTAATATTAATTATGACTATGAAGATTTTAAAGTCATTAAATTGATAAAAAAATCTCAACTGGATAAAAATAATTAATTTATGTAACGTGATCCATATGGGGTTAATTTTTATACTTTGGCAAAAAAAAAAGCCCCACTAGGAAATTTACAGAATAACACCTTTCATAATTTTCGAAAAAATATCGCTTCAGATGAATAAAAAAATTTTTTTTTCCACTTGATAAAAATTATTATTTTGAGTAACTTGATCCATATAGGGTTCATGTTCTCACTTTTCACGCAAAAAGACCCCTTAGGAAATTTACAGGATAACATGTATCATATTTTTATTAAATTGGGATATGCGATATAGTGTACAAAACTAACGAACAAGCGCAATTCACTATAGCCCCAATCTTATTTTTAAGGGTTAAAAAGGTGGGGTCAAAAGTGTTCGTATGTTAATAGCAATTTTAGTTGTGCAATCTTATTAGATTTTAATTAAAAGCTGTGTTTATTATGCATTTATTGTTTTCTATTTGGAAAGACGTTATTATGGGTATTTTTTGCCGAAAAGTGAAAACATTAACTCTATATGGATCAAGTTACACAAAATAACAATTTTTTTCAAATGGAAAAAATATTTTTTTGATCCATTTGAAGTGATATTTTTCCGAAAATTATGAAAGATGTTATTCTGTAAATTTGCTAGTGGGGCGTTTTTGACCAAAAGTATAAAAATTAACCCCATCTGGATCACGTTACATAAAATAATTATTTTTATCCCGTTGAGATTTTTTGTTTATCAATTTAATGGCTTTACAATCTCGTAGTCATAATTAATATTAAGTTTCATGGGTCTTTTCTGACCCCAGGCAACTACGGATTAAAGATTTTTTAAACAAATGTAAAGATAATTATAGTCTAACCACATCTAAGTGTTGTTTTTCCGAAAACTGTGTAAAATTTGATGAAAACTTTCAAATCTTGTTTAATTTTTGACAAAATGAGCAATTTTTGTAAAATGTCCTGGAAAGCAGTCGCTCCAAACATAAACTCGAGTTATCATTTTTCCAATTTTTTTTTTTTTTCTTTTATATCAACTATTATATGGTACAAATAGCAATCGACAACTCCGAATTAGGCATTTTAAAAAATCTTTAAAATTAATTAAAAAAACACGTTTTTGCATTTTTATCAAATTCGTGGGTCATTTTGGATTCCAGGCTAAAGTGGGTTAATGATATCCGATGAAGTCAAAATTCCATGTCTGAATCATTTTGACTATACTATTAAATGAATAAATGGAATAAAAAAATTTTTTTTTCGAAATTTAGATTTTTGGGAATTTTTAACAGTAATACACTTTTTTCCAAAATGGGACATTTTCGTCCAACTTTCGGCACGGGTTAACGTTTTCCAAAAAAAAAAAAATCGACTTCTTCCATTTGGGACCATTTCCAATAAAACTGGGGAAATGAACGAAAATCCACAAATCGCTATATTAAGGGACAGTCTAATACATATTTTTAAAAATTTTTAATTTAAAAAAATATTGAATTTAAACAAATTAATTAAAAATATTTTTAAAAAAATTAATAGAATAAAAAAGAATTTTTCCTCTGTTTGGAAATGCCAAATGATACCAAAATCAATTTTTACGATCACTTTTGGAGCAAGTACTCTTTAGAAGCAATACTTAATTGGTTTTTTGGAAGTTGTTCAGAAGTAATTCTAAAAAGGCTGTAAAAATATACTAACGGATTCTTTGGAAGCAACGAAAGAAGTGATTTTTTGAAGTTGTTCAGAATAACTTCTAAAAAAGCAGTAAAAATACACTAACGGATACTTGTGAAGTATTGAAAGAAGTAGTTTGTAAAGCATTACTACAATTTTTTTTTGCTGGGTATCTTATAGTTCCTGAGATATTGATAAAAATGTGAAATTGTTTGAAAAAATTTTATACTTTTTTTTAATTTATTTGGGTGATATTAAATACATTAGACCGACTCACAAAACAAAGTAAAAAAGTGCCCCCTCAAAATAAACCTTGCTTTGTTTTATGATGATTTCCAAAATATTTCGGGTCTAGCAATGAGATCTCACGATCTGGACCATTTTTAAAAAAGGTCTTTTTTTAGTTTTTGTAAGAAATTTGCATTTTAGCTGAAGACAACATGCTCAATATGGATATCATATGAAAGGTTTTTTTGAGGCGCGTCCAGCGGTATTTATAACATGTTCAAGCATATCCAGACATGTACTATTTTCATGGATATTCTATAAAAAAGCAAATTTTTGACTCTTTTGTACGGAGATGTTTGTTATTAAAATGTCAAACTTACATATCATAATCTGTAGTCGAATTAAATGAACACGTGTTTCAGATTTTTTTTGAAATTCGCTATTGTTCGCGTTTTAGCAGAAATTCAATGTGGTGGAAACAATATGTTCTAAATAGGGCAATATGGATACTAAAACTTTTTTTTTGACAAGTAAATCATCGCTGAGTGGGTATAGTTTGTAATTTTGCAAATTTCGTACATTTTGCACGGTGCTCTGGACCAAATTTTGTTAAAATTTTTGAGTTACCCCAATTCAATAAAAGAAATTTTTTTTATAGCTTTAATAATAAATAAAAAATATTTTATTGAAATACGCATGTCTGTAATTTTAGACCACTTATATGTGTTTCTAATTATTTTTTCAGTTTTTGACGCGCCAAATCTCAGGAACAAGAGAAGTTGGAAGTCAAAAATTTTACATTTATCTTAGTTAAATAAAGTTCAAAAAGACAACTAAGTTTCATAAGATTGAAAGGTGTTCGGGAAAATCCGTTCGTAGGTTATAAAAATTTTAACCCACTTGAAAAACTCAATTTCTATTAAAATACCGTCCGACAAAGTCCATCTTTCGGTTGTACCCACGAGAAAATCTACTTAATATATTCTGAAAGAAGTGGTAAATATAAAATATCCATATCTACTACTTTTTCTAAATCAATTCGTTTAACAGTTTAAATCGCGAATTTATATTAAGGTAATATATTTGTATGAAAGGCCGTCTTAATTTTAAGAAAACAATTTGAAATATATTAACTAAATATTAATTATCTTTTCAAATGGTAAACGAATTGATTTAGAAAGAGTGAAAGACAGGGGTATTGTATTTTCATTCCTTTTTAAGGATATATTGGAATTATTAATGGGTAAAAACTTGTGTCGGACGGTGAAAGAACAAATTTATTAAAATGAAGTTATAGATATTATAAAAATATTTTTACACGTTTCGCATATAAAATTGTGGACCATTTACTTTTTCCTTTTGAGTCTTACACAAATTTTATATTTGGGCCCTGTTTTATGTTTTACGATATAAAACTATACTTAAGGCCAGTATTATAGTCAAAACTAAAATCGATTTTTTGCTTAAATATTTCTTAAATATTTAATCAAAAAAATTGTATTTCTATATATTTTCCCCTAAATTCATAAACGCCTTGTAAAATTATAGGAGGTTTAATGAACAAAATTTGTATGAAAATGACGTTTTGTAAGCCTGCTATAACTTTACAAAGCATTTATGAATTGAGGGGTTTGTTTCTATGCAGATTTACAGATTTACGTATTAATTTTATAAAAAAGTTTAAAAGTATTTTTCACACAAATTTATAGGTAAATTCGCCTAAATCTTTTTATAAAAACAGACACTAAAATATAATTAAATAGTTTTTTAAATTCAACTGTAATTTTTTGAATAGAAATTTTTTATGCCAGAACTACTTAACCTGTTCACTACCCTTGTACACTACAGTGTACACATCTTTAAAAGTATGTATAAAATTTAATAGTGCAAAAAAAACCTTAAACTTTTTGCAAATAAGTTTATTAGGATCTTGGACTTCAAATAAAAATCACTATATGTATAAGCAGTTCAACATGGCAATATGGTCGCGATATTCGTTAATGAAGTCTAATTTTCTGAATATATCATAATCTCCGAGAAAAGGGGGTATTGGTGTTTCTCCTAAACTAATGAAGATAGATAATTGAAATTTGGCACATAGCTTTGTTTTATGGCTAGAAGAAAACCAACCAAACGATTTTGGGCTACTCGAATGTTTAAGGGGTAAAACGGGGCTCAGAAGTTTGAAAAAATCGATTTTTAAGCGTCATTTTTGGTAGGTAGGAAGGGAAGGGGGCAAAATATTTTACATATTTTTTTCTAATTTGAGGATTCTTAACAAGAATCTGAAGTCAAAATAACGCTACATCCGCAAACAAAAAGTCGGTAGTGAAAGGGTTAAAAAGAAATTATTTAATTTTCATAGTTGTATTTCAAAGTAACAAATCAAAAAGTAATTAATTTTAATATCATAATAAACAACTACCAAAACAGCATTTTAAAAGTAAACAGTTGTTTTCATTAGTTATTTAAAAAATAAAAACATTCGTTGAATTTCTATGAATTTTAAAAATTCTTTAGTTTATATTTTTTATTATTGATATATTCCTAGTTTGCAAATAAAAATCAGAAACTTGTGTGGTATCTCGAATGAATAATGACTGGAGAACCGTTAGGAATTTTTACTTCAAATTTTAAATAGGCTTATATATATAGCACATATATTTTTATGTATAAGTATTTCTGTAATAGAAAGAAAAAAATTGCTCTTTTTATTAATGTATACTTTTATAATAAAGTAGTTAAAGTAGTTTTTACCCATGTTGTCAGTTGTTTTCAAATTTTTGTAGTAAATATTTGTCAGTTAATTTTATGACATTGTTAGTTACTTTTTTTGTTAGTTATTTTTTAACAGTTTAATTAATAAAATTTTTAGTTATTTTAAAGCTAATTACTAGGGCAAGGAATTTCATGCACTTAAAAATCGAAAATATGCGGCTAAAAAAGCTAAATATGTATTAAAAACATAAAAGATATGGTTTCGGTACATTATGTACATATCGTCACCTAAAATGCAAAAGGGCGTAACAACACTTTTTATTTTTTTACAGGAGAAGCAAAAAACTTTGTAGAATTAAAGATATTTTGGATTTAAAGGACATATTTTTTTCTCTTGCTTAAAACACGACTAAAGACTTATTTCTGAAGATTTTTTTTATTTTTTGTTAATATTCTTCAAGTTATGGTTGTTACGCCTTTTTGACATTGGCTTTTCTGAAACAAAAAGACGTAACAACAACAAAATTTATTAAAATTTATTTTCATAGTACATAAATATTTTAAAATATTTGTTAATTTAATATTTCAAATGATAAAAAAACTTTAAAAATATTATATTTATTAAATATGTATGTAATAATTCATTACATAAAAAGAAACAATAATTCAGTATAGAATGTTAAAAAATTATATTTAATTTTCAAATGAAATGTTGTCATAAAAGTAATGACAATCTATAGGAAGTAAAGATTTGAGATGTTCCCATTTCTTCTTCGAAATTTTTAATATTTGGGTATGTACAGGCGCTCCAGGGTTCACTCAAGGGGGGGGGGGGGGTAACCATTTTTCGTATCCTATACGGTAGTCCTATTTCTAGATATTTTATGAACTAGATGCAACAAGGGTATAAGATGTCCGAACCGGACATCGGACAAAACAATTGCATCAATTACGGTATGATGCAATGGTAGGTAGCACACACGAATATAAGGCAATTTTCGCAGAAAAAAAATTTTAAATGTGAATAAAGAAGCAAAAAAATCTAAATTATGAGAAAAAAATAAGAAAAATATTGGTAATATCAGAAATTAAAGATAAAATTTTTCAGAGTGAAATTTTTTCACTAATTTTTGCTTAGTTTTTTATTTTCGATATATGCATATTTTTTGTAATCTTTTTTCTTAATTCTAACATTTTTTTTTAATTTCTATTAATTTACAAATATAAACTAAACAAGAATTTTTAAAATTCAACGAAATTTTTTATTTTTTAAATAACAAAAACTACTGTTTACTGTAAAAATACTGTTTTGGTGGTTGTTTATTATGATATTAAAAATAACTGATTTAAATAACTGTTACGAAATTACAGTACTTTTCGTTAGGTGTTTTCTTAAATAACCGTCATAAAAGTTGTTTTGCATTTTTGTATAGAAAAACAACTGTAATTTCTGTTAAAAACGACAACTACTGATTACTACACAAACAACTGTCATGTAGTAACTGTCAAACTTTTTTGAGTGCACTCACTCGAAATATGTTCGTTAACATCAAACGAAAAAATTACAAACACAAATTGACAAAAAAAAATCTAAGCGAACTTAGTTATTCAAAAATAAAAAGAATTATTTTTTTATACAAGTGTGTTGTTACGCCTTTTTGTTTTTGAAATTCATACACTTGTTGTTACGGCCTTTTGAATTTCGTTCGTAAAATCGTTATTTGTTGACGTATAACTTCAAAATTTTGTAGGGACATGTAATTTAGTCTAGTACATCATAATCAATAAAAAACTCGATTTTGAATTTTTTTGTTGTTACGCCCTTTTGCATTTTAGGTGACGATATATAAAAAATCCTCTTTTTTGGTAAACATATGCTTTTTTCAATATTAGTTGGTTTTTTAAGTCATTAAGTGTAATTTCTTTAGCATTAGGACAAATTCTAATGCCACAGAATTTCAGTAGCATTAAATGCCAATGAAAAAATCCCAAGCACGCATCATAATAACTTGAAATAAATATATTAAAAATTTATATTGTTTAGCACTAAAAATTCCATTTTACAGGTCGTGACTCGTGTTTTTGTTTATAAATAAATCAAACAAATTTTGGGTTAATATATTGTTGATGAATTCAAACTGTTAAACGAGTTTTCGAATAGAAAGGCAGGTCTTTAAATACAATAACATTACACAGTTTTTATGAATCCTAATAAATATCGATGAATATTTAATGATACACAATTTCATTTTAAAATGTTAATTTTAGAAAATATGTGTTTACCAAAAATTAAATTTTATTTATTAAACTTTAGAAAATTCCTTATCTAAAAACTTTCTCCTTTTTTAAATTATTTCTTTTTAGATGGCCACCTTAACAACAATGAATTTTAAAAATGATTTTTTAATAGAAAATTTTAAAAAATCTACCCAACAACATAATTCACTAAGCCGCCGTTATGAACAACTTTTGACTACAGAGAAATATTGTGACTGTGTTTTTTCTATGAGCGAAGGGAGCAAAGTAAAGTGCCATAAATTAATATTGGCTGCCGCCAGTCCAGTCTTTGAAGCCATGTTTTATGGTCCCATAAGTGAAGGGGAAAATTTCGTTGAAATCTTAGACATGAGTAACGATATATTTCAGCTTATGATTTTATATATCTATAAAGGATCGATTGGTTTTCACAATCTAACACTGGAAGAAACAATTGAATTATATTATGGTGCGGAAAAATACCTGCTGAATGAATTAAAATTAGAATGTTTAGAAAATATACAACTTAAATTAAGATTTTCAAATATTTTAGCTGCTTTGGAATTAAGTATCTGTTTAGATCTCAATAGTTTATTGAACATATGTTTAAATTTCTTTACACGCTGTTGCTTGACTGAAGCTCAGTTTGTGACCTATTTAAAGTCTCACTATTATCACGTCTCCAAGGATTGTATTAAGACGATAATAGCTCTGTGTAAAGAACAAATACCAGCACAAAATGTACTGTGGTTTATCTATGAATGGTGTCAACAGGAATGTTTAGAAATGGGTTTGAAATCTTCAGAATGTGCTACAATTATAAAAGATTTAAATCTAAAGGATTCAAGTGATATAATGGAAATTAAAGAAAACATAAAACCTCAATACACTCAATCAATAGAAAGATGTTATTATAAAGCATGTCGTCCTTTCAATATAGATTATGATAATTTTGAATGGTTGACCTATATCAAATCAAATAGGTTTCTATCACTTCAAGGTTTAACGTTACACAGTCGTTTGACACCTCATTTGACACGAATGAATGTACCACCCAGTGATTATTTAGAGAATTTAAGAATTGAAATTACTGCTCCAAACTATGATACTTCGCTATTATGGTCTTATGAGGTCTGCAAACAACCAACAAAATATAATTGTGATTTAAATATAAAATGGTCGAAGGGTATTGTTTTATCACCGGATGTAGAATATCAAATTAAAATAATATGGAGACCTTCTCAGACTCAGGGTGCAGAATATCCATGTAGTTTATTTTCTTCTTCGGTCGAAAATATACAATTTAGAGATTTAGATACCAACAGTGGTAGTTTAATAAAAGGTTTATTTTTTATTAATTTAGTTATTTAAATTTACTTATACTTGAAAAATAATTTATTCTTATTATGTATCTTTAATAGTAAAAGGGTGTTTTTTTAGAATTATTGAAATTTACCTGAAATAAAACACTGGTGAATTGTATTAATTGCAATGAAATTGGCCTTATTTGTAAGATACGATTTTATTTGAATATGATTTCTGGGAGGTCGAATTTTATATCTTTTTTGCAGCATTTGGGGCCGTATATTGGTAATAACGGTGCGAATACTGTCTTCCAAGTCGTCTCTGGCTTATCGGTGCAGCGGTATTAAATAGCAAATTATACGTTTTTCTTCAATAAATCGATAGTAGCACCCGCTCTGTGACATGTTCGAACCTTTTTTGCAACCACAACGCTCCAATATCAAGACGATTCAATTCACGAACGAAAAGTTACTGATCATTGCTCTTTAGCGGTCACCATTATATATACCGTTCTGGCTGCCATTGTTTTTTAAGAAGTAAGCACCAATGGACTATCTTCACTTCAAATGGAGCCATTTACCAAACAGCTTCATCGCTAAACTAACTTTTCTGTGAAAATTGAAATCGAGCAAGTTCCGTCATTAACTTTGCGTTTAACAGGTGTGCAAAGCATATAATCTCGCGGATTTTTGTAAAAATGGAAAAAAGTGAATTTCGTGTGCTCATCAAACATTATTTATTTCGAAAGAAAACAGTCACTCAAACCAAGGAAAAGATTGATAAGTACTATGGGGACTCTGTCAGCATCAACTTCAATGGTAAAAAAGTGGTTTACTGAGTTTCGTTGTGGACGCACAAGCACTAGTGACGCTGAACGTTTTGGACGGCCAATTGAGGTCAATACACACGAAAATATCGAAAAAACGATATGGTGTTGGCCGATCGGAGAGTGAAAGTGCGTGAGATTTCATATGACACTTTTTTCGATTTTAAATGAATAGTTGGGTTGTAGAAAGCTATCCACAATTGACCATAAACGCAATCGTGTGACAACTTCAAAGGATTGTTTAGAGTTATTTAACAGCAATTCGAATGAGTTTTTGCGGCGTTTTGTAACATGAATCCATTACAACACATCGGAGACTAAGGAGCAGTCTAAACAATTAATTTCTCCAGATGAACCGGCTTCGAAGAAGGACAAGGTGGGTTTGTCGGCCAACAAAGTCATGGCGATAGTGTTTTGGGATACACACGGAATAATTTACACCGATTACCTTCAAAAGGGAAAAACAATAAACGGCGAATATTATGCCAACCTATTGCAGCGATTCAAAGACAATTTAAAAAAAGATGTGAAGGACAATTTTTTCTATACTTTATAATTTCTCTCAGTTCAAAGAACTTAAGAAATAAAAGGCATCTAATTAATGTCAGTTTCAACGGAACACTCTTTTACCACTTTTTCCCAAATTTAAGTTTAAATTTTAGCATCTTCTATTTGACTTTTACAAAATTTTGTTGAAATAAATATAAATATATTAAGTTTTAACAGTTCCTACTGTAAAATTTTCTTTAGGGACTGTATATATATTTTTTTTAATTTTCTGCTGGAATTATCGAAAAACTTCCTTAGCAAAAGTTTTATGATTCTTTGCGAGCTTTTATTTTCTGACATGAGGGTGGTAGGAACTGAGATCTGGTGGGTAAATACTAGAACGGGATATTTAAGGTCAATGGCCTCTAGAGCAAAACATTGGTCCCCTCGAGACAAAACATCGATGTATCATAGTTTAAGATCCGACTGTAAATGCCAAAGATATAACGAAAAATTCGCCAAAAATATTTCTTTTTTAACCTCCTTGCAAAAATAATTTAGAATCGACGGTCTTTTTGTGGTACGGTCTACTGTACACCCTTTTTCGGACATTTAAAATTGAGTAAAATAATAACCAAACCCTATTAATTAAAAAATGTTTTGATTACAACAAATATTAACAAAATAAAATGTTATTATGAATAAAAAAGGTTCATTAAACTTCCTCGTTTTCTTAACTAAGAAACAAAATCATTTATATATTTTAATATCTAAATTTTATTATGTTCTCATTTGGTTGACATTCTAAAGATAATGTCTGGCTAAAACGTTTAGGTGTGTGTTAACGTATGTAGGGTGACCAGTGTTTTGTGTTGTTTGTGGGGTAGCCTAGAAAAAAATAGGAATAGGTTATTATGGCAGGGTGGGCTACTAGTGGGACATATGCTATCTTTTGTCCCTATAAAATCTATTTTGCTTTGTTAAATATTGCCTGTCTGTCCCTTTTGTGGGTTAACCTAAATTGTAAATTTTATGGGTTTTTTTTGTGAGACTTGTAACAAGTGCCCATCGTTTATGTTTGTGTAGTTTGTGTTTGTCAGAGTTTTTGATAGTTTTTTAGAAATTTTATTGTTCTGCCCTCTTCCCAGATGATCGGTCGATCCCTCCTGACGTTCCTGAGCTAGGCGGTCAAAATGGGTCACAATGGGAACTTTTCGGTTCATGGTTTTGCAACAATATCCAAAATTTTTATAACCAGAGTCAAACGATAACCACAGATATTTATATATAAATTGGAGATTCATGAGGGCACTCAAATAAAAAAATAAAAGAGGTAGTAGAAAAATTTGTAAAAATTTTTAGTAGGAACCAAATTATTTTTTAGTAAAAATCTTGCTATTCTCTATTTACACATTACTATTTTTTTCTTTGTTCGCTAATTTTCCCTGCTGATTTTAGCAAAATATTTTCTTTAAAAACAGAAATGCTAAAATTAACAAATTTTTTTGATTTTTTTTTATCATAATAAAAGCAAAGTTTTTTTAAGTTAAAATTTTTTTTGATATAAAATATGAAGAATAAAAATAAATTTGATTTTGAAAAAATGCATATGGGCATTTCCATCATGTCGAACGGGACCGTCGAACACTTTTAAAGTAAAAAAAAGTCAAAATAAAACGAATTTTTATTTTGAAAATAGGCTTTACTTATATCTCTTTATTAGCCCTAAAATTGGTGCTGAGGTTGATTTTTAGCAATTTTTCGTATTCAAGATAATTGTAAAAACCCAAGGCATTCGCACGGGAGAAAAACAGAAGTGGTTTTCGCGGCTAACAATTAAAATGCCGATTTCAGCGAAACCTTAGGCAATATTTCAATGTAACTAATTTTACACTGTTGTGCATTGATGTCTTTTAAAAATGGTTTTAATTTTAGCTAAAAAGGGTTCGTATTATTTTTTTAATTTTATTTTATTCACTGTCGCACGGGACATGTCGCACGGGACATTTTTTCCATCATGAGATTTATGTTGTTTCTGTTGCTCTTTTTACGAAATTATATATTAACAAGCTTAGTAAAAATGTTGTTAAATCGACAGAAGTATTCAAGGTATTTATTTTAATACAATAACAAAAAACAAACTTAAAAGAAATATGTAGTATTGTATAGTATTAAATAAAATAAACAAAAATAAATTTATATGAAAATATCAAACACAGTTTTTTTATAGTCCTAGCTGCTTTTACTTCTTGACCATGGCGCATGCCAATTTTAAAAAAATTTAAAAGTATGTATTTACATAAATAAATCATTTACATAAGAAAAAAAAAATTTACACTTACGATGTCGCACGTGACCAACTGTGTATAAGTACCAAGATCACAATTCTTCTTATTTTTCAGGTAGGTTTTTTTATTTTAATTGTATAAAAAATCTCTGTTTGTAATCAATATATGATGAGCTTTCTGCATGTACTTTCGACGCACTGATAACAAATGTTGTTTTTCAATGTCGCACGGGACACGGGACAAATATGCGACAATCCAAATCAGAAACTTACAGTTATTTTCAATCGCATTGTTTCTTATGCATTCTTTTATGACTCTTTGTACCTTTAGAAATATTTTAGAGAGCAAAAGTCAATGCTTAACGTCTCTGTTTAAAAACTTTTATCAAAACAAAATGTGCAATAGAAATAAGAAAAGATGCGCTTGTGCGACTTTGCATTCGAATACCTCGAAATGGGTTATGAATAAATGCAAAATCTTTTTACGTTATTTAAATTTGATTGTTTCCCTATGAAAATATGATAAAACAAAGTGTTTTCAGGAACTTTTAATATTTTAGTCTCGGTGGACCTTTCGGTGGAAATGCCCATATGATTTTACTGATTTTCATTTGTAGTTTACAAACTGACCAATAAAAAAAGGAAGCATTATGTAAAACACCAAACAGAAATGTATTAGAAGGTTTTCTTATCTTTTTCATAATTAATTCTTAAATATTTATGGTATTTCATTTAAAACATGTTTATTTTATGTTTTTTAATCACATAGTTATCCAGTTTAAAAATTCTTACAGGCAAAAATCTGCCCAATAAAAATTTGTAAAATGAAGAAAACTTACAAACTCATCATCGAACTGTCATTTAATTTTCTCTTTTTTCTTTCTGTTTACTGAGTTTTTGTGATAATGAACGCCATCCAGTAAAAATTTGTACATAATTTGTACAAATTCTAAAGTATGTGAACGAACTTAATGACATACATTTTTATATCCTAACCACTACGTGGAGAGGGTATTATAAGTTTGTGCTGATGTTTGTAACAACAAAAAATATTGGTCCTAGACCCACCTTATAGTATACCGATCGGCTCAGAATTTTTTTTATTTCGATTTAACGATGTCCGTCCGTCCGTCTGTCTGTCCATGCATTCTTGTCAACACTCTACAGGTCGCAAATATGAAGATATTTTGATGAAATTTGGTACACGTTGTCCCAAGGACGACGCCTATTGATTTTGGTTGAAATCGGTCCATGTTTAGACCTAGTGCCTATATAAGGGTCCCCCCAAAATTGGCTTGGTTACACGCTGCATGTCCCAAGGAGAAAGCCTATTGATTCTAAATAGAATCGGTCCATATTTGGACCTATCGCCCATATGGGCTATATTTTCGATTTTCTCTTCTTTTGTGATTTTATGGAAAATTTTGACACAAGTCTGTTTTAATCCATTCAAATTTCGGATACAAACATTAGTTGGCTTTAAATCAGGCTGGTGTAGGGTATTATATAGTCGGCATGCCCGACTTTAACTTTTTTACTCGTTTTTATTTGTGTTACTGGTTAATCACACAAAAATTTGGTTATTTTCAGATAACTTAGCAGGGCGTAATAATAAATGCTTCCAAATATGCTTAATTTAGGGTTTTTTGTTAAACCTGTTTGTTAAAAATTTGCTTAATTATGGAATTTTAGAATGGCTTACTTCAAAACATAACAAACATGATTGATGATCTTTTAAGACAAACTTTTTCTAGTCGGTTTCTTTTTAGATGATGTACAAAATTTCTTTAATAATTTATTTTTTTGTGAGACCAGAGATGGACCAAAATCATTACTAGTACTTTTTAATTTCCATTGCGCAAAGAAATGATAATGAACACATTTTCTTAATTTCTATTAAATATGTAGAGAAATGGTAACAAAAAAAATATATATTAAAGAAAAAAAATTTTTTTGGATTTAAAATTTCATTACTATTATTTTTCATTATTTTTTTTTTTAATTTTCATTAAATAATGGTAATGAAAACATGTATTTAACTACTCCCAACTCTGCGTGAGACAGCAAGCAAAACAGAAAAGAAAAATTAAAAGAAATGGTGATTCCAAAAAAAGCTAAAAATGTAAATTTTATGTGGTACAGAATTTTATTCGTATTCCAAAAGTTTTTCTGGCGCGGAAGATGGATGAAAAATAAATACAAAAATTCATGATCTATGTATATACGTTTAACTCTCAAGAAACCAGAAAAACTAGTTTATATGTAAATGAGTTTCCAGCAATTTTTTGCAGAAATTCCGTTTTCAGCAAAACTTTTAGTTATATTTTTTAGCACTAAATTAATTCCGAACTAATGTTTTACTAATTTACTTTGCTACAAAAATTGTGCTGATAACATTTATAGTATGGACGGCAACCAGATAGACAAGATGTAGATGTCGCAGCTTGTCTGGATGTAGTACAGACAACGGAAATGATAATTTAAAAAAAACAACTACACAATTTCTATATTTAAATTTTTAGCAAATAAATTAGCTAAAGTAAAATTTCTCTACAAACCTTTTGAGTGTTTTTCAGTCTACTTATATTTAGCAAAAAGTTTAGTGTTTTTAGCAAGGATATTTTCATTTTCAATCGACTAAGTGTTAGCAAAACTATAGCTGAGCTTACTATTGCTTTTGCTGAAATTACCAACTTTTGGCAAGCACACTCCTGACTAAAATTTTGTTGACTCAGCAACATTTTTTTCTGAATTTACCGACTTTTTTTTTAGTGTATAGTTGACACCGCCGAACATCTCTTCTTTAAACTTCCTTTTATAATTGACCTATATTTTAATATTGGTCGCAATTCTGGACAATTAAGGATTGTTTTCTTTTGGTACAAAATCGATTTCGTTTTTTAAAATAGCACATGTGTTGTTGGTTTCAGTTCAAATTTAAATTGAATAGAAGGGATGTCTCAGATTTTTCCCTTTTTCGTCATCGTTTGCTTTAAAGGCGACTTCTTCCCATATATTTGAAATAAATGACAAATTGGGTCCACGAAATAGGCAATATTTTTTCTAGAATGCTTTACAACTGTGTACAAATAAATATAAATTTCATAAGTTTTAGACAAATTTCACAAAAAAAAAAAATTAGTACGTTTTTGATCCCAAGTAATATCAGAATTTCCCTCGTGAGTCTCAGTTGACTTAAAGAAAAAAGGAATCAGCAACTTAAAATGAATTGAAGTTAACTAAAAATTTGTCAAATTTTACTAAAATTGAAGTTACCCTACAATTTTAATTAAGCATCGTAAGTTGTTTTTCACGTGGAAAAATTTCACTCGAACTTTAAATGCCTCAAATTGCAATTTAATTTAAACAAATGAACAATTTTTTCATTTTATAACAAAGACATAGTCAAAATAAACACAAAATGTCACTTTTTCCCAAGAAAAATAATAGTCTTGTACATTAAATTGAAACTGATTGTCGCGAAAAACAATTTTTTTCATATGAAGTATAACAGTTTTTCACCTGAAACTCAAACAACTTACGGTGCTTTAAAGTCAACTGAAAAATCTAATTCAAATCAAATTAAAAATAAAAAAAAAATCAGTGAGGTATGGGAAAAACTTTTGATGTGGCGCTAATATAAGTTCGATAAAAGCATGGTAAACAATAATCACAACACAATAATCTTAAATTCACCTAATTTTTAATATTTTTTTTATAATATTAAAAAATACATTTCTCTCAATTCTCCAATTTTTATTTTGAAAATTTAAAAATATTACCAAATGAGTCTAAGGAGTACCCAGAGCTTTGAAGAATTAATTCCTTAATTCAATTTTTCAATTCTGAAAAAGCACCATATATTGAATGGAATTAATTCATATTTGCTTTCGTTTGATTTATTTTGTTACGAATTAATTTAATTGCAATAGTTCTTTTTATTAAATCAAATGAATTAATTCACCGGTGAACGCGTTCAATTTTATAAATCGAACGGAAAAAAAGTGAATTAATTCCTTACTGAATTAATTCACTACTGAATTCGTTCAATTTCATTTTCGTTCAGTGAATTAAAAAAAAATAAAATTACGTTCAGTGAATTAAAAAAAAATAAAATTACGTTCAGTGAATTAAAAAAAAAATAATAAGTTCACTGAATTGAAAAAAAAATAAAATAAGTTCACTGAATTGAAAAAAAATAAAATAAGTTCACTTTATATTTATATAGTTATATTTTTTTCCAAATTTATCTATATCTGTAAAGTTTTTATTTTTAATAGTAAAAGACTTTATTTTTGAATCATGTAGGTTGATAAACAGCATCCGGTTTCTAATTTGTTTATTTTTACTAGCACACGCTGTAAAATTGCTTATTTAAAAATTTTATTTGTACATTATTGTTTTCTTCCACTGAACGGCAGAAAACAGGCTTTGAATTCAGTGAACTTATTTTATTTTTTTTTTTAATTCACTGAACGAAAATGAAATTGATCAGTAGTGAATTAATTCAGTAAGGAATTAATTCACTTTTTTTCCGTTCGATTTATAAAATTGAACGCGTTCACCGGTGAATTAATTCATTTGATTTAATAAAAAGAACTATTGCAATTGAATTAATTCTTTGAATTTGTTGTTTGATGAACGCGTTCAGTTGAACGAATTCAGTGAATTACTTAAGAAAAGGAATTCATTCAATTCTAGAGAAAAGTGAATTCGATTGGTAGTGAATTCATTCAAAAAGGAATTAATTCTTCAAAGCTCTGGGAGTACTATAGTACTTTTGAGGTTGTAATAGTACAATAAAAATTACTATAGTACCAAATTTATCATCCCTGCCTACCAGGTATTGTTATGCCTTGGTTTGTACCACTGTAAAGATCTCTGAAATAACCATGGATGGTAACCGAAACGAATGCGGTTATCGTTAGGGTAACGATATTTTAGGTTATTTCGGTAACGGTATTTTAAGGGTAACGCTCTTTCATTTATTTCGGTATCGGTATTTTAAGGATAACGGTATTTGAGTTATTTCGGTAACAGTATTTTAATGATAACGATATTTGGGTTATTTCGGTAACGGTATTTTAAGGTTAACGGTATTTAGGTTATACCAGTAACGTTTTTTAAGGGTAACGGTAATCAGTTATTTCGATGCATCCCACAATTTTTTTACAAAAAACAAACGAGATTAAAAACATAACCAGTTTACCAACTTAAAGTACGAAAAATACTTAATAACCACGTGAAATTACCAAAAGCAGAAAATTAAAAATAACGGTAACGGTATTTTAGGGATAACGGTATTTCATTTGTTTCGGTAACGGTATTTTAAGGGTATTGATATTTCATTTATTTCGGTATCGGTATTTTAAGGATAACGGTATTTCAGTTATTTCGGTAACGGTATTTTAAGGATAACGGTATTCCGGTAACGGTATTTTAGGGGTAACGGTAATCAGTTGAAAGGGTTTTGAATTGATAACGGTGTTTTAGCGGTATTGCCCGCCAACCCTGGAAATAACTTTTCAAGATACATATCGTCACTTTAAATGCAAACGGACGTAACTACACTTTTATTTTTTTTACAGGAGAAGCAAAAAACGTTTTAAAATCAATAATAATAAAGTATTCTTTGCAGTTTTTTTTTCAAATTTTACTTATGTTATAGAGATTTATTTATTTTTTAACAACTTTTGTTTTATTTTCATATATTTAAGTTTTTAAGTTAGTTACGTCCTTTTGACTTGCTTTTTTCTGAAACAAGAAGACGTAACTACACTAAAGTCATTTTTAGATGTACAACCAATAACGCCACAAAAATTAAAACATTAGTAAATTTTTCAAGTTTTTGCAATAAAAATACTTGTTTATATTTTAATTAATTTTTTTTTAATCTAAATGTTTATATTTTATTAAAAAAAAAAAAGAAAAAGGATTTATGGTACTCATTTTTAAACTAAAAAAAAATACATGTATTTTTAATACAGATATTTAAGGAATTTTAAATGAAGAAAAAAATTGCCACAATACGGGTAATTACCCAAATCGCAGGTAATTTTTGAAAACAAAATTTTTTCGTAGCATATGTAGATTTTTTTTAATATGAATAACGATTTAACTCACTGAAATTAGGACTCTACTATTGTTAAGCAAATATTATTTTTTTTTTTTTGTTATTTTAACTGGAAAATCGTTACTTTTATTCAACCAAATTTAACTTAAATATAACTAAAATTTGGAGATATAACAGCATTTTGTTGCTGTTTTTTGTCTACTAATATTCAGAAAAAGGTTTTTCTGAATTAAGCAGGGTAAATTGTCATTTGTATTGTACTAAAATATAACTAAAATTTTGTAGATTTTGAATTGCCATTGTGGCAACGCTGACACATGGTTACACACTACATGTGTTTGCATGTTTTTCATACAAGAGTGTAGTTACGTCTTTTTGCATTAAGAAATACATGCACTTGTAGTTACGTCCGTTTGAATTTCTTTAATAAAATCGCCATTTTTGATCGTAGAAGTCTAAAATTTTGTGTGAACATGTAGTTTGATAAAACGAACCATAATCAATAAAAAACTCGATTTCGAATTTTTTGTAGTTCCCGATTAAAAAAGTTTTCATATAATCTTATATGATATAAACTTAAATGTTTATATGCGTAGCTTTATATAACCATATACATTTATATTAACACTTTGGTTTTATAAATATGTTTGATATAACGTTATATATAATCATATGTGATTTGGTCTCCAGCCATATATTAAGAGATCTGCAAATATAGTTCATACATAATTATATATAATGGCATATAAGCTTTTATAAAGAATCTTATATTAAAATATATAACAAAGTTAATAGAAAATTGTATTAATTTTATACATAATTATATCTGACATGATATCTAATTATACAACATTTTATAAAGTTTAATTGCAATTTTTAAATTTAAAAATAAAAATTAGAAAAACATATGTTGAAATAAATATGGTTTAAGTTCAGTTATTTTTTCCGTGAAAAAAATGAATTCTGAAAGTTATTTTTTTTTTTTATAAGACACATATTTTATAAGACAGACCAAAACTCTAACCTAGAAAAAGTTGTTCCGACAAATTTTTGTAATGTTTCATTTTGTCAGCTATTTCCAAGTTTATTAGCAACAATTTTTCTAAACATTAAGCATTAGTATTTAATATGAATGAAAATAAGTGATCTTAACAATATTTACTAAAATTTTATTTGAAAATCTTCATCAAATTATATGCATTAATATATAATTTGATGCAGTCAGATAGACCCATTTTTCGGATCAAATTGTATCAGGTTAGATAACATGCTTATCTCGCTTGATATAATTATATATTCCAATATTCGGATCAAATTAGATATGGACGTATATATGGGTTTATATATGGTGATATATGATTATATAATATCTTTTTTAGTCGGGTTACGTCAGTTTGCATTTAAGGTGACGATATACTTATAATAGTATAATATATTGTCTAAAACCAGAGCTATAAAAGCTTGCAATCGATTTAATTGTAATGACATGATTTAGCGTTAATAACACTGCACTACAAAAAAAAGGTGAATGATATTGCAGTGGATTTAGGAGAATTGGGGGGTGATGATTTCGATTTTTTTCAAATTAGCTCTAGATTTCTTACAATTCGCGATTTTTTTCCATTTTTCAACCGATTTTAACAATAAAAAATTTATAATTTAGTAACTATAGCTCCAGAAAGAAAATCCTTTACACAGTTAAAGCTTAATTCCGTGCCATATTTTTTAAACTTAAGTGTGTAACAATATCTTAATTACTTTTGTAAATACATATACTCTCGCTCAAATTAAAAATTTAAAAAATTTTTAAGGTTTTTTAGAAAAAAAATTGTAAATATACGACTTAGTCCGATTTTAAAAATCAAAGCCAATTTGGAAAGAAAAAAGTTCAAAATTTGTATATATGTCATATTGCATAATCAAATATAAAAAAAAAATATTTTACTGTACAAAATATGTACTGTACTTTTTCTGAATTCTTTTTTTCTAAAACCATCAGTGGTTAATTGTAGAAACAGTCCGAATGCATGAGGTAAATATAAACTTTGAAAATCACAATAATTTCGCAGCAATATCAATAGTGAATGAAATCTGATGTTTTTAGGAAAAAATAATTCAATAATAGTACAATTTTTAGCACAGCTAAATTTTGTTTGTTTTTTAAGTCTAAATGTAACTACAAAAGGCTCTAAAAGTGATGCCGCAGAAAAACTGTCAAATTAGCAGATTTCTTTTGCTAAATACTAGTAAAATAAGAACAACAAAAAGAAAACCGTTAAATTTACAGAATTTTAGTTATATTTAAGTTAAATATTAGTTAATTGAAAATAACAAATTGTACTGTAAAATCAGCAGAAAATTTTTCTCAATGGAAATTCTGTTAAATTAAACAGAAATATTTGCTAAAAAAAAATGTAAACCGCTGTTTCCAAAAAGTTCGATTTTTATTTACATTTAAAAAAAATTCGGAAAAAAGCTTCCAAAATTTTAAATGTTTTTGCGATTTTTTAGGCTACTAATTATTTAGCAAATTTTTTTGCTAATTTTAGCAGGTTAATTTGTTATTTTCTATTAACAAAAATTTAACTCAAATGTAACTAAAACTCTGTATATTTAACAGTTTTATTTTTGCTGTTCATATCTTACTAATATATAGCAAAAATAATCTGCTAATTTAGCAGTTTTTTCTGCACTATAATTTTTAACTAATTTTTAGTAGTTTTAACTAAATTTTTTACAGACTTTTTTCTATTCGAGATTCGAGAAATAACGCCTTTTAAGTTCGAGTGAAATTTTTCCACATGAAAAACAATTTACGGTGCATAAGCCTGGTATTTTGTTCGTACATTTGCGAAAAAAAAACTGTCAAACTCCATATGAAAAAATATTTTTCACTTTCATGGAATTGTTGCGAAATTGCATCAATTTGATTGACAGGACCATTTTAAAATGAAGCGAAAAAGTGATATTTGGCTTTGTAATGATTGTAGCTTTCTAATGACTATAAAAAATTTCTGAATTTTAAAGTTTTTATTTTAGTATTTGTGCTACAAACATAGAGTAGATTTTTTTGGATCTTCTGAACAAAATACGGGACTTTAATTTCGATTTCACGTGAAAAACTGTTATACTCCGTACTCCAATTTGTTCGGATTTCTCGTTAAAAAAGCTGTTATATTCCATATAAAGCACCGTAAGTTGTTTTTCACGTGGAAAAATTTCACTTGAACTTTAAAGGCCTGAAATTGCAATTTAATTTATACAAATGAACAATTTTTTTAATTTTATAACAAAGACACAATAACAATGAATACAAAATGTTACTTTTTCCCAAGAAAAATAATAGTCTTGTACATTAAAATTGCGTGAAAATAAACTCTACACAATTTTCACGTGAAACTCATTATCGTGAAAAATCATTTTTTTATATGGAATATAAAAGTTTTTTCACGTGAAAACGAAACAACTTACGGTGTTTTAACAATAACTTTTCACGGTAATGAGTTTCACGTGAAAATTGTGTAGACTTCGTTTTCACGAAAATTTAATATACAAGTTTATTGTGATTGTGTTTTTCTAAGAAAATTAAGGGTTAATTTTCTGGAATTAAATTAAAAATATTCGCCCTTAAGCACCGTAAGTTGTTTCAATTTTACGTGAAAAAACTGTTATACACCATATAAAAAAAATTATTTTTGACGACAATCAGTTTCACGTGAAAAATTTGTAGAGTTTGTTTTCACGCAAATTTAAGGTACAAAAGTATTATTTTTCTTGGGAAAAAGTGACGGTTTGTTATTGTGTCTTTATCATAAAATTAAAAAAATTTTTAATTTTTATAATTTAAATAGAAGTTTGAGGCCTTTAAAGTTCTAATGAAATTCTTCCACATGAAAAACAATTTACGGTGCTTTAAGCATAGTAAATTGTTTCGATTTCACGTAAAAAAAACTGTTATACATATAAAAAAAATTATTTTTCACGACAATAAGTTTCACGTGAAAACAGTGTAGACTTTGTTTTTACGCAAATTTAATATACAAGACTATTATTTTTCTTGTGAAAAGTGACATTTTGTGTATATTGTAGTTGTATCTTTGTTATAAAATTAAAAAAACTGTCCACTTTTATAATTTAAATTTGAGGAGCTTAAAGTTCGAGTGAAAAATTTTCACGTGAAAAACAACTTATGTACGTTGCTTTACTACGTAAATTTTTAAAATGTATATTTTAGTTAAAGTCGACTTTAGTTAAAATATTGGGTGGCAGTATGCCGTGACTTGGTTTATTTTTGAAGCATTGTGATTGGTTAACTTATTTTCAACCAATCAAAATGTTTGAAAATACATATAAATATTTTTGTAGGGTTCTCATACACAAAGTGAACAAAACCGTATGATTAAAAATAAAGTCGACTTTAAATTTAAAATACTCTTTTATAGTAAGGGCCATAGTATACGTAAGGGCCAAATATTTTTAGACCTAGAAAAATAATATCAGGAAGTTTCATCAATATCCGTTCAGGAATATCTGTTATATTAATATGTTAAAAAATTAAAATCTCCTAAAATTAAACCTTTGACCTTAAACAGGGGCAATTTAATGTATTTATATTTTTCAGGATTGAAGTATTTTATCTTGTGTTGTTATATTCTGGCCAAAATCACGAGTAATTAAAAGATCAAAAAAAACTTGGCTAAAAGCTAGATAAGTACCAAAAATCGCTGTTTTCTCGAAATTCGCTGAAACTAACTCTCTGCCCTAGCCAAATGGAAAAAGCAATTCCTACAACTTTTGTAGTTTTTCATCTCCAATATGTTCTTAACCAATTTTTCGCCGACCGGTGATTACGAATATAATCACCATCACTGTTACTCTTCATAACTGGCTAATGAAATGTTTTTTTATTTAATTTATTTTTTGTATCAATTATTATGGGCCCTGTTTCTTTTATGATATACTCAGTATAAAAATGCTTTTTAATTACACTTCAAAAATATCAGTCGTAAATACATATTCCGCCAATGGTGATTACAATCTCCACTAATTTTCCGGAAAATTTAAAAATTCATTGACTTAAAAATTTAAAATTTTCTTAATTAGGCCCAGAATAGATTTGGTATAAATTCTTATCAAAATCTGTCGACGGGCACTGGTAGCGGCGAAAAATGAGTTAATAAAACCTTAAAGTCCAATCGTTGATTTTTTTTAAATTTCTTTAAAAAAATTTAAAATTGTAGATTTGAAAACAATTCTATCTGAGTTTCTTGGAACTTAAACACTAATAGAAAAAAGTCCGTAAAAAATTTAGTTAAAATTACTAAGAATTAGTTAAAAATGATGCTGCAGAAAAAACTGCTAAATTAGCAGATTATTTTTGCTATATATTAGTAATATAGTAATACAGTAAAAATAAAACTGTTAAATATACAGAATTTTAGTTATATTTGAGCAAAATTTTCTTAAACTGCTAAAATCAGCAAAAAATTTCGCTAAATAATTAGTAGTAATTTTTTAGCAAATATTTCTGCTGATTTTGGTAGAATACACTGCTATTGGTAGTCAACTATATTAGCTTAAAAACAGCAAAAATTTTGTGATATAACAGTTTATTTATAACATTGAATTTTTCCAGCTGTAGTAAATAAAGTAACTTGTAGTAAGTAAACGAACAAGCTTATTGTAACCGATACCTGAATTTTTACGTTTATGTTAGTTTTTAATAAATATAATTAAAAAAAACATTTATTTTTAATTGCATATTTTAGGGTTTTTAGTGCATATTTCGTTATAAATGCATATTTAAGTGCATTTTATAGTGCATATTTTCGATTTTATAGTGCATGAAAGTCCTTGCCCTGGTTATGAATAATAATATGAAATATAAAATGTTTGCCTTATTTTCATTTAACCAGTCGTCATTTAAAAAATCTCAATAGGTATTTTAACAAATTCATTAAAAAACTGATAATTTTGATTATAAAAAAATTAAAGTTTGTGGAGAAATTTAGTTAAAAGATCTAAATTTCAAATTAGATTTTCAAAATTGTATGTAGATCAATTTCGTTTGAAATTTTTCTAATTTCAAATGACAAAAAGAAATTTCATTTTAAAATTTCGCATTTTTTAATACAAAATTCCAATTTTAATTGAAAATTTTTTAAATAAAAATAAGCGCCATTGCTATTTAAATTTTCCAAATGTATATTTTTGTTGACTTTAGTTAAAATTTTGGGTGGCAGCATGCTTTGACCTAGTTTATTTTTGGAGCATTCTGATTGGTTAATTTATTTTCAACCAATTAAAATATTTGAAAATGTAAATATTTTTTTAGGATTTTCATACACAAAATGAACAAAGCCGTTTAAATATAAAGTCGACTTTAAAAGTAAAATACTGTTTGATAGTAAAGCACCGTAAGTTGTTCGGATTTCACGTGAAAAAATTGTTATACTCCTCCATATAAAAAAAATGATAATATTCCACGACAATGAATTTCACGTGAAAACTGAGTAGAGATTGCTTTAACGCAAATTTAATGTACAAGACTATTATTTTTCTTAGGGAAAAATCACATTTTTTGTATATTGTGATTGTGTCTTTGATATAAAATTGAAAAATTGTTCATTTTTATAATTTAAATTAAAATTTGAGTAAAATTAAAGTTCGAGTAAAATTTTTCGACGTGAAAAACCACTTACGGTGCTTTTGGGAAAAAGACTAAATTTTATTTTGAATTTTTTTCATTAAAATTGCAGAACTGAACTTCTAATGGAATTTTCTAAATTTGAAGTGGTAAATGCTACTATATTTTAGAATTTTCTCATTTCGAAATAAAAAATCTAAATTTCTCTTAAAATTTTCTCAATATTGTAAGAAAACAATTAATTACCGTTATTTTTGTTCAGATTTAAGATCAAATTTGACAAATTCCAAATAGAATTCACAATTAATTTCACTTGAAATTCTCCAAATTTCATTCGGAAAGATATGGTGGAGTTCTTTTTTGGTCTTTCCAAAGGATCGTATTGAACTTATTCCAGTCTGTCTTTCGGAAATCCTCAGTATACATGTTGATATCGTAGAGTATATAGTTATGTTCCTGAAATAATTTCTTTTGAAATACTGAATTTTTGATTGCCTGCGAGTAATTGACTAGCGTTAGATCCTGCACTTCTTCTCAACCTGCAAAGTGTTTTAACTTTAAAATACGGAATGTTGGTGTAGCGTCAAAGCAAAATTGGCCAGTAATTCTTTTTGTTAATAACGACATCTGACTTCCACAGCTATACCAAAACCGATATGAAAATTTAATTATACAAAGTTTTCCAAATGTTGATCACGAACCCCTGAGCGTCCCTAATCGCATCCTAGGAGGTCTGCGAAACATTCCGAAAAAATAATTAAAAAGCAAGAATTTTTTAGGTATTAGAAGTTTTTAGTTAAAATTTATAACTGAAGTATAAAAAATCAGCTTCTAATAAATAAATTAATATATAAAATAATGAAAATAATTTCAAAACTTTTCAGGAAATATTAACTTTTTGTATTGTTGTTAAAAAGCAATCTCCGAGTTAAATGCTTGTAATCATCTCAATCAAATTTTGAGGACTTTTCAGACTCCGGCGACGTTTTTCGTAAAATTTTCAAAGTTTAATTTAATGAAATCCGCGATTTAAATCGTCATATGTATATCGAAAAATGGATTCTTTAAAATTTCTGAAAAAATATATGCGGTGTGTTCGATTAGTCGAAATTCTTACTACTTTTACTACAATTGGAAAGTTTTAAGCGTGTTCGTTGACCTACTACAAGTTACTACTTTTACTACAGCTGGAAAAATTCAATACAAAAAGTAAACAAAATTTTCCAATTGTAGTAAAAGTAGTAAGAATTTCGAGTAAACGAACACACTGCATGTTTACTTTTTATATTGAAATTTTGCAGCTGTAGTAAAAGTAGTAACTTGTAGTAAGTAAACGAACACGTTTATGTTGTTCCTCATTACTTTATTTTTGCCTTTACGAAATCTTATACTGGCACTCTTATTGGGTATTTTTTCATACAAATGCTGAAAAATCGAACTGATTTTTTTTTATTTAATACTATACTATAACTCAGGAACCAAAAGGGGTACCAAACTGATATTTGATAGTGTCATTGATAAAAAACTAAAAACTAATACAAAAATATTAAAAGGCTACGATAAAGTATCCCGAACCGCGTATTAAGATAAAATGGCTTTAGACCTTTGATAACGATAAATGGTTAAAGTTCATTTCAAAATAGTAACTATTCACGTGGCTCAATCATGGCTTCAATTATAAAAGGATAGAAACAATTAATTAATTGTAGAAAAATTCTCAAAAATTTAAATTTGTTTTAATAAATCAGAAGTTATCAAAATAAAGAATGAGTTGCAGACCAACTTCAGCACGCTTTCAGAAGCTTTAAAGTGATATATCAACCAGTCACATAGCTAAAATAATACAAAAGTTAGACCCAAATATGTACGGAAAGTCTATAGCAAATTTGATAATTTTCCCCAAATTGAACACCAATTTTAGCTATACAAAGTATTCCAAGTTATAGCAAGTTTCATACAATTCAAATAGAGTGCGGAAATTTCAATTGTTGATTTTATATCTTATTTAATATAAACTTTTTTAAGCATTACTAACCCATCCTTGTTGGATGTCAAATACGTATCAAATATTAAAGTTTTTGATGAAAAATATAACTTAAAAATTTCCGTTGGACTTTATATTGTCTTTTATACCTAAAGCGTCGCTCATAAAATCGTAAACCTTGCGCTGCGGAGTCCAAAAACGTCTAACAAGTAGCGTATGGCCAAATCAAAAGGGGTTAAAAAATATTTTTTGTGAAAATTTAAAAAAAAAAATTTTTTCCAAAATTTCCCCCCCCCCTCAGAGACTTGAGCTGGAGCCGCCACTGCACATAACAACGAAGTTGCTTGTAGGCAACTTTGGGGTCGAAAGGGTTAATGATACACATAATGTTAATGATACACATAATGTTAATGATACACATAACTATATAGAATCATATATGGTAGATCCAATAAATTGAGGTTTAATATACAATTAGATATAACCCAATACATAATAACATATAAACCCAAATCTAAGAAATTTTCTAAGTCATTTTAGATGTGATTTAATATAAACATTTATCAAAAAAATTTCTAAGTTGTTTTAGATATAACTTTATATCATAAATTATCAAAAATATTTTCTAAGTCATTTTAGATAAAACTTTATATAATAAGTCATTTTATATACAAGTTTATATATATCTTAATTTAAAATATTTTCTGAATCAATTTTTGATAAAATTTTATATTATTTAAAATCAGAAAAATATTTTTATGTCAGTATACAATCTCTATATATAAAAGAATAACGTGACTGACTGACTGACTGACTCACTCAACATCGCCCAGCCCAAACCGCTGAAGCTAGGAAGTTGAAATTTGGTATGTAGGTTCCTCTTTCGGCGTAGACGTCCGCTAAGACGGGATTTTTGGAAATTCCTACCGGAACGGGCAAAAGTCTCCCCCTTGGCGGCCTGCCAAAACCCCTTTGGCTAGAAAGCTGAAATTTAAGATATGTGTTCCTTGGAGTATGGGCTAACTTTTCTGGAAAGTACTTTCTGGAATTTTGGACAGGGACGTTGTAAAAATGTGGGTTAAAAAGGGGAAAAAGGCCCCCCTTGACGGCCTGCCCAAACCGCTGGAGGTAGGAAGTTGAAATTTGGTATAAAGGTTCCTCCACTATCGTAGACATCCACCAAGACGGGAGTTTTGGAAATTTTTACAGGGACGGGCAAAAAGGGGAAAAAGTCTCCCCCTTGACGGCCTGCTCAAACTGCTGGAGCTATGAAGTTGAAATTTGGTATGTAGGTTCCTCGACCGGTGTAGACGTCCGTTGAGACGGCATTTTTGGAAATTCTTATCGGGAGGGGCAAAAAGGGGACAAAATAAGTACCTTTTTCCAAAAAAGTACCTTTTCCCAAAAAAAGTACCTTTTTCCAAAAAAGTACCTTTTTCCAAAAAAGTACCTTTTTCCGAAAAAAGTACCTTTTTCCGAAAAAAGTACCTTTTTCCAAAAAAAAGTACCTTTTTCCAAAAAAAAGTACCTTTTTCCAAAAAAAAGTACCTTTTTCCAAAAAAAGTACCTTTTCCCAAAAAAAGTACCTTTTTCCAAAAAAAGTACCTTTTTCAAAAAAAAAATTCCCTTTTTCAAAAAAAAGTACCTTTTTCCAAAAAAAATTCGTTTTTCCAAAAAAAGTACCTTTTTCCAAAAAAAGTACCTTTTTCCAAAAAAAAGTACCTTTTTCCAAAAAAAGTACCTTTTTCCAAAAAAAGTACCTTTTTCCAAAAAAAGTACCTCTTTCCAAAAAAAGTACCTCTTTCCAAAAAAGTACCTTTTTCCAAAAACAGTACCTTTTTCCAAAAAAAAGTACCCTTTTCCAAAAAAAAGTACCTTTTTCCAAAAAAAGTACCTTTTTCCAAAAAAAGTACCTTTTTCCAAAAAAAGTACCTTTTTCCAAAAAAAGTACCTTTTTCCAAAAAAAGTACCTTTTTCCAAAAAAAGTACCTTTTTCCAAAAAAAGTACCTTTTTTCAAAAAAAAGTACCTTTTTCCAAAAAAAGTACCTTTTTCCAAAAAAAGTTCCTTTTTCCAAAAAAAGTATCTTTTTCCAAAAAAAGTACCTTTTTCCAAAAAAAGTACCTTTTTCCAAAAAAAATACCTTTTTCCAAAAAAAAGTACCTTTTTCCAAAAAATTTACCTTTTTCTAAAAAAATGTATCTTTTCCAAAAAAGAAGTACCTTTTCCAAAAAAAGTACCTTTTTCCAAAAAAAGTACCTTTTTCCAAAAAAAGTACCTTTTTCTAAAAAAATTTTCCTTTTCCCAAAAAACATACATTTTTTCAAAAAAAGTACCTTTTCCAAAAAAAGTACCTTTTCCCAAAAAAAAAGTACCTTTTTCTAAAAAAATGTTCCTTTTCCAAAAGAAGTACCTTTTTCTTTTCCAAAAAACATACATTTTTCCAAAAAAAAACACCTTATTTCCCGAAAAAAGTACCTTTTTCCAAAAAAGTACCTTTTTCCAAAAAAGTACCTTTTTCCAAAAAAAGTACCTTTTTCCAAAAAAAGTACCTTTTTCCAAAAAAAGTACTTTTTTCCAAAAAAAAATCCTTTTTCCAAAAAAAAGCACATTTTTCCAAAAAAAAGTACCTTTTTTAAAAAAAGTACCTTTTTCAAAAAAAGTACCTTTTTCCAAAAAATGTACCTTTTTCTAAAAAAATGAACCTTTTCCAAAAAAAAAAGTACCTTTTCCAAAAAAAGTACCTTTTCCCAAAAAACATACATTTTTCCAAAAAAAATACCTTTTTCAAAAAAAAGTACCTTTTCCAAGAAAAAGTACCATTTCCCAAAAAAAGTACCTTTTTCTAAAAAAATTTTCCTTTTCCCAAAAAACATACATTTTTTCAAAAAATACCTTTTTCAAAAAAAGTACCTTTTCCAAAAAAAAGTACCTTTTCCCAAAAAAAAGTACATTTTTCTAAAAAAATTTTCCTTTTCCAAAAGAAGTACCTTTTCCAAAAAAAGTACCTTTTTCTTTTCCAAAAAACATACATTTTTCCAAAAAAAACACCTTATTAAAAAAAAAATACCTTTTCCAAAAAAAGTACAAATAAAGTACTTTGTAAAAACAAAGTATCTTTTTCCAAAAAATTTCGTTTTTCCAAAAAGTACCATTTAAAATAATATATAATTTCAAAAAAACTACTTTTTTCCCTCCCCCACGGATATCTCCACTAAAACAAGGTTTCTTGATATTCGGCATAGACGTGCGCTAAGACGGGATTTTTGGAAATTCCTACCGGAACGGGCAAAAAGGGAAAAGTCTCCACATAAACAGTCTCACAAATTGGAAAAGTGCCTGCCCAAACCACTGGAGGTAAGAAGTTGAAATTTGGTATAAAGGTTCCTCCACTGTAGTAGACATCGACTACGTTTGTATTTTTGGAATTCCCTACAGGATATCCCAAAAGGAAACTCGGTATGTGAGTTCCTCCTTCTGTGTAGGCGTCCGCTTAGACGGAATTTTTGAAATTCCTATCGGGAGGGGAAATAAGGTAAAAGTCTCCTTCTGACGGCTTGCCCAATCCCTTTTGGCCAACCTAAAATTTTAAATATGTATTCCTTGGAGTAGGACTAACTCACCGGCAACGTAATTTTTCTATTTTGGAACAGGAACATAGTAAAAATGGTGGTTGAAAGGGAAAAATGTCCCCAATAACGGCCTGCCCAAACTGCTTAGGCAATGCAGTTGATCGCCGCGAAGATGGAATTTTTGTAAATTCCTAAAGGGAGGGGCAAAAAGAAGAAAAGCCTCACCTTGGGGGCCGGTAAAAACCCCTTCGGCTAGAAACCTGAAGAATAAAATGTGGGTCCCTGGAGTAAGGATAACTTATTAGAAAGATACTTTTTTGAATTTTGGACAGGGTCGTTATAAAATGGGGGCTCAAAAAGGGAAAGTTGCCCCTTAACAACCTGTCCAAACTGCTGCAACTAGGAAGCTGAAATTCGGTACTTAGGTTCCTCTTCCAGCCTAATTCCAACCGGGAGGGACAAAAAAAAGAAAAAGTGTCCCCCTTGACAGCCTGCTCAAACTGCTGGAACTAGGAAGCTGAAATTCCCTGTCGATGGATTTTCGGAAATTCCTACCGAGAGGGGCACAAATAGTAAAAGTTGGCTAGAAACCTGAAATGTAAAACATATGTTACTTGGAGTATGGGCTTTTTGGACCGGGAAGGTGCTTTTTGGACAGGGACATTGCAAAAATGGGGATTAATGAAGCGAAAAGTGCCGCTTATAGGCCTGCC